>CM036244.1:13496533-14096533 GCA_020698575.1 Bostrychus sinensis | reverse complement strand
ATGGATAGTTTTTTACGTGGATCTGTAACTAGATTCAGATTTTTTTTAAAAGGTCCCCTATTGTGCTATAACCATGGTATAATGTTGCTTTTGCCTCAAGTAGTACTTAGTTTCATTCATGCTTGCTTGAGTAATCCTGTTTGCTGAGCCAGCCCATATTTTCTGAAGAGCTGGAAAATTCTCAGTCTCATGGCTCTATGTAGAAACGTGAAACCAGGACATGCTTCAGTGGGTTTCTAAAGCTCATACACCATCCCCGAACTCATTCTGCGCTTAAATTGTCGCCATTTTATGCCCTGTGCAGTCCCCACCGTTGCCAGCAGGGGGCATCAGACACCTAATCCAAGTGTTCTCTGCAAAGTCAAAATTCTTTCTAAAAGATTATTTCCATACATAAATGTTATTTTAAGTTATAAAACGTGAAATACTAATACAAAGGTGTCCTAAAACTAATTTTAAAAACCTGAAAAAAGCATAATATAGGACTTTTAAAGGATTATGCACCATTGCGAGAGATATTCCAGCTGCCAAAAGGATACTAACTACAGCCACAAGGGGTCACCAAAGGAACAAACAGACGAATGACTAAACTGTGGATCTGACTCACTAAGCACTTATCCACTAGGCAGAATGGTACGGAACGTGTCAGTACGGGACACCTTAGAACGGGTCACCCCAAAACCTGCTTGTGTTTCCCTTACTCTGGGTCCAGGAGACCAGTGTCTGTTATGTAAACACTGGCGTCACACAAGCGTAACAAAAGTTGTGTTAATAAATGAGATAAAACATATGTTTGAAATTCACTTTAAAACATAAAGGCGCTGGCAACATTTTATAAAAAGACAAACAAATCCTGGTGTGTGTCTGGGTGAGGCTGGTGTGTGTCTGTGTGAGGCTGGTGTGTGTCTGTGTGAGGCCGGTGCATGTCTGTGTGAGGCTGGTGCGTGTCTGTGTGAGGCTGGTGTGTGTCTGTGTGAGGGTGGTGTGTGTCTGTGTGAGGCTGGTGTGCGTGTGTGTGAGGCTGGTGTGTGTCTGTGTGAGGGTGGTGTGTGTCTGTGTGAGGCTGGTGCGTGTCTGTGTGAGGCTGGTGTGTGTCTGTGTGAGGGTGGTGTGTGCCTGTGTGAGGCTGGTGTGTGTCTGTGTGAGGGTGGTGTGTGTCTGTGTGAGGCTGGTGTGTGTGTGTGTGAGGCCGGTGTGTGTCTGTGTGAGGCTGGTGTGCGTGTGTGTGAGGCCGGTGTGTGTCTGTGTGAGGCTGGTGTGCGTGTGTGTGAGGCCGGTGTGTGTCTGTGTGAGGCTGGGGTGTGCCTGTGTGAGGTTGGTGTGTGTCTGTGTGAGGCTGGTGTGTGTCTGTGTGAGGCTGGTGTGTGTCTGTGTGAGGCTGGTGTGTGTCTGTGTGAGGGTGGTGTGTGTCTGTGTGAGGCTGGTGCGTGTCTGTGTGAGGCTGGTGTGTGTCTGTGTGAGGGTGGTGTGTGCCTGTGTGAGGCTGGTGTGTGTCTGTGTGAGGGTGGTGTGTGTCTGTGTGAGGCTGGTGTGTGTGTGTGTGAGGCCGGTGTGTGTCTGTGTGAGGCTGGTGCGTGTCTGTGTGAGGCTGGTGTGCGTCTGTGTGAGGCTGGTGTGTGTCTGTGTGAGGCTGGTGTGCGTCTGTGTGAGGCTGGTGTGTGTCTGTGTGAGGCTGGTGTGCGTGTGTGAGGCCGGTGTGTGTCTGTGTGAGGCTGGTGCGTGTCTGTGTGAGGCTGGTGTGCGTGTGTGTGAGGCCGGTGTGTGTCTGTGTGAGGCTGGTGTGCGTGTGTGTGAGGCCGGTGTGTGTCTGTGTGAGGCTGGTGTGAGGCTGGGGTGTGTCTGTGTGAGGCTGGTGTGCGTGTGTGTGAGGCCGGTGTGTGTCTGTGTGAGGCTGGTGTGAGGCTGGGGTGTGTCTGTGTGAGGCTGGTGTGTGTCTGTGGGTCTGATCTGTCCCAGTGTTCATAGTTTCATGTATTTATCTACAAAAGCAAAACATCTTATAGTAGTAGATAAACCAGGGGTGTCCAAACTTTTTTTCAAAGAAGGCGAGCTGTGAAGATGTGCAAAAGTCCAAGGGCCGTCAGTCCCTCCTAATTTTTTCTAGGAACTGAACGCATGCACAGTATAAATTGCACACAGTATTTTCTTTTCAAAAGCCAAATAATTACAATTTCTCTTTTTTGATGACAAAATCTAAAACCAATTGCAACAAAATAACATATTTGAGCATAAAAAACATTCTCTAGGTAATTTTTTTTTATTTTTTTAGCTCAGCCTGATGTTAATGTTTTTAATAGTTGAAAACGCACAAAACATGCTCTGACTTGTTATACAAATGTATAGACAAAGCTATGGAAACACTGTATGAAAGTGGTGGGGGTGGGGGGTGCATTACATTAATTAATACATTCTGTCATAGAAGCTGAGGGCCATTTGAAATTTTAACCCGTGCCACAAATGGCCCCTAGGCTGGATTTGGACATGGCTGAGATAAACAATGCAAAGAGATTTTGATGGCATCTAGTGCTGACTTTGTGGATTGGGGTTCCACATTTTATACTCCTCTTTTCTACAGCCTGTGAGTAGCTAATGTAGCCCTATATGGACATGCACTATTTAGAAGAAATAGTTCAAATGATGAGTGCATTAAAATGTAACAGATTAGTTCTAATTTGTTCTGGGTACTTAAAAGAAACGTATTACTTCTTCTACTGTATGGTGCAAAAAATAGGAATAACCATTATTTTCATATTTTAATTTTTGCAGTTCGATGGTAAAGAGCTAATACTGTCCATCCCTTTCAAATTGAGCTGTTTTTAGCTCACATTGCTGCTGTGCTTGTGTTCACACTTGTCTGTGCATTCAGGGCTCTGTTCTTCATTCAGCCCAATTTAAACAATCTAATTACACACACAGCTTCCTCTGCAAAATGTATGAGCGGAACTAGACAATGTCTGTGTTTGCATGCACATAATAATCACATTATTGGACTAATGTAACAAGCAATGACCAATTAGGGATGTTTACATGGCTCCACTGTTCGCTGTATTATTCCTGTTTCCATGTTATACACTCTAATTAATGTTTGAGAACAAGCTTCACTTCCAGTTAAAATCCTCAGTGTGGTCTGACCTTATGGCCACACAGACCTGTAACCAATTATGGGGGAAATCTGAATGAAATTATAGCCTTTTTAACCAAGTAAATCAATTTGAATTATGTATGTAATTATAAATAATATTTGTTATATAATGAATTAAGTTAATTTTGTAAGAGGGTTCATTTTTGGGGCACTCGTAGTCAATTAATGAATGAACTAAAGTAGAGCTACACTGACATACTATTGTGGTCTACTATTTCTGCTTGTCTAGCATCACCTAATAAATTAGAAGCCCATATTCTTTATTCTTTACCTTATATGCTAATTATATACAGCATGCAAAAGACTACACTTTATGTTTTTTTAACCACTCCATGACATCACACACATGTAGCTCAGTGATTTTCAGTTGCCAAAACCATCTTGATTATTCATAATTTATGATTTATACACTATATTTCCAAAAGTATTCACTCACTCACCCAAACTGAACTGGGATTATGGTGTGGGGTTGATTTCAGGAGCTGGGCTTGGCCTCTTAGTTCCAGTGAAGGGAACTCTGAATGATTCAGCACCAAGAGATTTTTGACAATTCCATGCTCCCAACTTTGTGGGAACAGTTTGGCCCCTTCCTGTTCCAACATGACTGCATCAGTGCACAAAGCACCGTCCATAAAGACATGGATGAGTGAGTTTGGTGTGGAAGAAGTTGACTGGGCCTGCACAGAGTCCTGACCTCAACCTGACAGAACACTTTTGGATGAATTAGAGCGAAGACTGCGAGGCAGGCCTTCTCGTCCAACATCAGTGTCTGATGTAGATAGATGCAAATAGTGGGCCCACGTCATATTAAACCCTATGGATTAAGAATGGGATGTCACCTAAGTTCATATGTGCGTAAAGGCAGGTGAGCTAATACTTTTGGAAATTTAGTGTAATTTGGCAGCTAATGCTAATTCCAGTACCAGTACCCATGACCCCTGAACTCATTTAAGATTAAAATACATCTACATTTTTTTTTCAAAATGTCAACTAGGGCATAAGACATAATCCTTTTATTGTGACCAACTTTTTACAAAACCAATTTGATTTTTTTCTACTTTATTTCACTTCAATCCAAATGCATTTCTTTAAAGTCATCTTTTTTTTCATCTTTTCATGTATCTATACTAATATTTAGGCTTTAAATAAGTTGACTATTTAAAGGTCCCTAAGCTTTTGACCATGTTGTTTTCCCATTCCTCGTCAGCTCACAGCAGTGCATTAAACAGTACAAATAAATAAATATAAGCAATAAAATCCATATACTGTATATTCTCATCATTCAAATGTCCAAATCTATTTCAAAAAGCCTCAAAAAAGCATAATATAGGGCCTTTAAATGATATCAAACCTACCCATGACCCAGTTTTGGCGACACGACCACCAGCTATAAATCAATTTAAAACAGGATATATTTGCTTATTTGGTAACTACATATTACCCCTTAATAAATTATTCACTGTTTTACCAATTTGATTTATGTTACAAGAATTTTGCCTGGCACTTGCGTTGATTGTTATTCCCCACCACCAGTAAAATCTCAAAATCCTCAGAGATCAAGCTGCAGGCTACATTTTGCTGTTTTCACACATTGTTTGTTGATTTGAATTTCCTCTGAGACTATACGGGACCATTCGATGTGGTTCTCCAGATCCAAAACATCAGGACAATTAATTAGCAACAAATACAGTGCACTCGTGTGCCCATGATGAATATGCTGCAAGCCCTAAAATAAATCCATGAAAATAAAATGTGCCAAATGTGCCAGATTAAAAAAATAGACAGAAAACAACAGAATAAAACATCAAAACAAGATGTGGCTCTGTGGAGCTTGTTATATAAGAAACACACACTCTCTTTTTCTCTCCCTCTCTCTCTCTCTCTCTCTCTCTCTCTCTCTCACACACACACACACACACACACACACACACACACACACACACACACAAATTTATATTGATTTAAGGGACTTTGCTTTCTGTACAAAAGTCTAAGTCTTACATTTCATGCTGTGTCCTTACAAAGAAGAAACTGCCATTAAAGAAGATAAATCACAAGCTTAGAAAACTGGATTATTAACACAAATGTGACTTAAAGTTGTAGGATTTTAAAAGGGTGTATGCAACATAGTGCAATGTGAGTGCAATAGTGGACCAAGGACCTTCGACAAAGTGAATGAGTGCAAGGCATCGCCCTGCACTGCAAAGCCTGATTAGGTAACAAGCTCACTTTGACTCCAAGTTTTGAGTGTAACAAATTAAAGTTTCTGAGGATAGAATAACAAGACAAATGGCTTCATTAGCCATTAATAAGTTGTATTATACTTGTTGGTGTGGGACCAGTGTTCATAGGCAGGACAGTGTTGATTGTAATGTATTGAAAAGTACCACCCACCTTAACGTTTCTATTCTTTGAGCTATGTACCACTATGTGCTCCAATCATGTACCAGGATGCATCAAGTTGCCAAGATGTTTATTTATTTATAGTGCACATATGATGGGATATAGGTTTAATAGTTGATAGTTTAATAGTGATAGTGTGTAATAGTGGTAGTAGTAGTAGTAATAGTAGTAGCAGTACTAGTAGCAGTGGTTGTAGTAGCAGTAGTAATGGAATAATTAGTAGTTGTGGTTGTTTTAGTACTATTAGGTGTAACAGTAAGTGTATGTTTTTTCCATTTACTCAAGTAATTATTCTGTTAAGTACTTTTACTTCTAGTTGAGGAATATTATTTTAAGCAAAATTTTAGAAATCCAGCTACAAAGGTCACAAGTCAGTGCACCTTTTGTGTTGGTCCCACGCCTGAAAAAATGGAAAAAATTGCATTAGGAAGGGCATGCAGCGTAAAAGCTATGTCAAATAAACGTGCGAGCCACTGAACGCTAGGAGCCACATGATTTGCTGCGACAACTCCAGAAAGGAAAACTCGAAAGGAAAGAAGAAATATACTCTTACTACAGATGTGGCGTACTTCTCTCACATCTGAAAGAAGCTGTAAAAAGCAGAGATAGACAGAGTCCAGACATGCAGCAGCCCACCGACCTGTGAAGAAACCCACTGTTCATATCTGTAAGTGACAACTGTGACAGGTCCACTGAAGTGCTGCTTGATAAGCTAATCCATTTACTGTGGAGCCGTGGTCAATGATGGAGAACTAGCTTTTATGTTCTACCTCTGTATTTCACTCTGCAGCACAGACGCGTCATATTCAAGAAGTAATCAGCTCATGAGTATTACGGCAGTAAAATCTGCCATAGTGGTATGCAATGAGTAACTCTGTCAGCTTATGTTGTGTATACATAGTTATTTGCAACATAATATATGCTTTATATAAATGTGAATGGGTGACTGAAAATATACTGTATACATTAGTGCCTGCATGTAATGTTCTTGTTTAGCTTTCCCTGGATATGGCTCATCTCTATTTACTCATACTGACATGCAAATAGGATAACACATAGATAACCAATAGAGCCTTAAGACAGACTTTTGATTTTTGTTGTTTTATTTACATTGTGCTAATAATTATGTGATGCAGAAACATCTTTATGAGAACACCATTTGCATCTCAGTGTACTTTCTAATTAGTTTATACAACATAGACGGTCTTATACAAAACATAAAAGCATAAATATATAAATATAAAGTTTGGTGTCACCTGTAATACAGGAGCCGCACCTCTGTGACTACACTGTTCATGTCTGGGGATTCTTTCTGATAAGGAGGAATAAAACAATATTTGCAGGGCCCCCTTTAGGAAAATACTTGTTAAAAATTCGTAATTAGAATTTCTTGAGTAAGTGTCTAGTTACTTCCCACCACTGGCTTCTGCAAAATGCCCGCAGATAGATGCAAAGTTTGTGTTTTTTTTTTTCCAACAATTCATTGAGAATGTGATAGTGATGTGCAGGTTCATGTAAACAGCAGTACAATAAAAAGATGGAGAGATGATCCAACTATCTGAATAAAGAACCATGTTTATATGCCAGAAACTATTAAATGCTAAACTTAACAGCAAGAAGCTTCTATAAAGATTAGACTGCAGCTCTGTAAAACTTGTTGATAAATGTGTGGCTGTATAAAGACAGAGGAAGGAGATGAATCCCTGGAGTGTAGTGTCTGGTGTGAAGTTAGAGCAGCAGGTGGGTGAACTGTCTCCTGGAGCTGACGAGAGGACGACACTGAGAGAACTCTGAATCTATAGAAATGAATAATGTGAGGGGTTATTGAAAGCGAATGGCTCTGATAGAAAATGGCTTGGGTTATTCTGTTTATGTCAAATTGGAGAACAAACAGACGTCACTTTTTCATACCCACAGTTGCTTACAGACAATGTTTTAGGTCAAAAGTCAGAATCATTCACTATGGGCAATTTAAAGATTGTTAAATTTACCTATACGTGCAGGTCTTTAGACAGTGAGAGTAGCCAGAAAACAAACAGAAGGACATGTAAACTATACAAAAAAGATAATTGTTGGCCAGCCTGGGGATTGAACCCACAACCTTCTTGCTGCAGACCTCATCATCCACAATAAAAACTGAAAAATATGTTACCAGCAATTATAAAAAATGTTTTGTCTTGCGGGTTTATATTGCTGTCATTTGTCAAAATGTGGTATATTTTTACATTTTAAGCAGAACAAGTCTGCAGTTGTTTTCACCAACTGTGGTTCTGAATTTAACCCCGTAGCACCCTCTGTTGCAAATATGCAGCATATAATTCAAAGGTCATGGCAAAAAAGTAGGAGTCTTTTTTTTTAAATGTATTAACTAATTCATGAATGCTGCTTACTAAAAATATTGACAAATTTTTGTTCTTACCCATCCCCGTTGACTAAAATTTAGCACGGATGATTTTTTTCCAACAAATATTTCTGTGTCTGGGTTCTGTAGGGTACATATATAAAAATATATACACTGAACTAAGACAAAGATTAAGAGTAATAACTCCGCATTGGTACCAGTTAGCCTTGCGCTAACTTGCAGATTAAAACACCTAAACTAATGTCTTAAGAGGGAAGGACTGACCAGGAGGGACTCAGTTTAATAGATAAAGACCACCAAACTCAACTTAATTTAGATTAAGTATAACGTTTATTTACACAATAAGGTGGAATAGTGTACTGAGGCACAGGTAAATATCGAAAGGAATGTAATTATGAACAGAACCGTTATGCAGAATTATTGATTAACTAATGATGAATTGCAGTGGAGTAAGTAATAAATTGACTTATTAAATTATTGGAAATTTAGGAATAAGGGAGTAGACTCTGAGACTATAAGTGCCAATTCTGTATCATACATAACCACACTGATCTTACGGCGCTCGGTGCAGGAGGGGAAGGTGGTGACGACAGCCAGCCTCCGGTTTCAGCCAGGGGCTCGGATGTTGTTCTTTGTCCTTTAGAGCCGCGGGGTGTAGCAGGGCTGGTGTTCCCGGCTCCAAACAGCGGTTCGTGGTGTGTCCTCCAAGCTCAACAGCCAATCGCCAGGTGTCCCGTTATGTTGAACAGGAGCGTGATGCCGCTCAGGGAGAGTTTAGCTGTTGTCAGCGTAAGGCAGCGTCAAAGTCTCAGAGTAAGGCAAATGTCCCTTTTTATGCCGAATGAAAATTCAATAAAAATCCTTTCACAGCGATTCGAAACTTTAGAAGTATAACTTCTTAAATTAGCTGCTTTGGTCAAGGCAGCGGTTGTTAAAACTTGCGGATGTTGCGCGGCGCGAGGCTTTTCAAAATAAACTACAAAAATGATACTCGAACAAAGGTTTGGGCGACTTATTGTGAAAAGATGATATCACCGGCAAGGTGAACTTAACACAACAAAAATGACGAGAAGAAAAGAAAAATTAAACTTAAAGGACGAAGGAGAGACGGAGACGAGACGAGACAAAGACAAGACGAAACTAAGAACTGAACTGAGGAATGTGGGCCGCACCCCAAGATAAGACTGGAAGGGTGTCTCGGCCCCCCCCCCCCCCCTTTGAACTGATAGTGGAGGACTCAAATTACCTCTGCTAGACACAAAATAAATGTCATAAAAAGAAATGTGTCTTACTCCACTCCAATTTACATACCTTTAAACACATGTTATATTTAACAGTTTGCACAAAACATAGCTATGACATTTTCCTGTAAAGTAACATGTTAATGCATATAAAGTCTTTTAAACAGATGAAATGTGTCAGGCCTCTGGTTCTTATCAGAGAAGAGAGGAGGCCTCTTCTGGCATTATTATTGGTCTGCAGTTCGTAAAGGACAGATTTATGTCTTTGTTTTGCATCCTTGGTGGGTAAGAGCAGACTTCTCGTCTCCTAAAGGAATGTCCATCCTTGATAGAACTTCAGCAGTGGTCCAGATCTCCTACAGTTCTACGGGGTTAAACTAAAGCAGTCATTCCCAAAGCTAAGAGAGTCGCGGCCCCCTTAAATTTCTGAAAACCTCATGCTGATCCCCTACATATACAACTTCCTTCAATTCAAAAAACTATTTCATGTTTTAGTATATTTCTATAAAAGCATTACAAAAACCGCTGACTCTTGGCAAAAAATTGTTTTAAAGTAATATTTTTAAACAAGTATATAACTGTGCTATATTTCAAACTTAATTTCTTTTTATGTACTTAATATAGACAGCCTCTGGGGGCCCCTCTGCAGTTCCTTCGCGGATCCCCAGGGGGCCCCGGACCCCACTTTGGGAACCAGTGGTCTAAAGAATGTAAACCAGTATTGGTGATAGATACATGTTCTGTAGTACTTTTGTAGTTCAGTGCTTTTTGTGTGTGTGTGTGCCAGGAACAAGCGGAAGGAGATGACTGAATGATGAATATACTGAATATTTCATGAGCAGTAAGTTAGTTTGTTCACCTCCATCAAAAGCATTAGGACTGCCTCTTTGATTGCAGGAAGGTCTCAGTGCAGTGTAGTTTGCTGCTGTTTGGAAAAAGTCTGAATAAAGTGAAAATTCTGCACATCCTGACTTTGCATCTGCAGAGATGATGTGACTGTGGAGCCTGATCTTACAGCGTGAGACGTCCAATCAAAACTCAGTCTGACGGTGGGAACAAGTATAAAGAACTAAAAATACACCAGAACCAAGCCGCTTGTCTCTTTCCACTGCAGAAGTTGGGATCGAAGGAGCGTGTCCAATCTGGAGCCAGAGGGATGCAGCATCTTCAGAGGACGGCCTGTCAGTCACACCAACGGAAACAATAAAAGGCAATGAAGCAAAAATGTGCCTGACTGATGGAGGGACCACTCTGCGACAGAGAGCACAAACTCAAAAAAACTGCATAAATATGTGTATACAAAACAAGAGCACCGTAAAGTTACAGTATTACACCTGCCCTGTGCTTACTTACCTGAACTTACATAGAAATTTAATCAAAACACAATAATCATTTGTTCGTTTGGTTCAGCTGGTGTGAGAGCAGACCGGTGAACTTTGGTGCATACTAATGAACTGTACCGAGACCCACCTTTTGGGGGGGGGGGGGGGGGGGGGGGGGGGGGGGGGCTTGGTACAGTTCTAAATGCACTCTGGGGCAGTTTGTTTGTGGTGAGAACACAAACCAGCCTTTATTTAACCCAACTTCCTACTGAATTGTACTCTTCGGTCTAAACAAGCTTCCGTAGTACTGGCGAAAATTGACTAATAATTGAACTAAACAGCACTTGTAAATGTCAGAGAACCTGAAGCACACTTGAATGAATTTTGAAAATATTTCCATCCTATATGTTGGCTGAGGTAAAAGGTCTCACATATATCTTGCGCTTTTCTACCTCTATGGGCACTTAAAGCACTTAACATCAAGGAACCATTTGCACTTACAAACACAAACCTATTCATACACCAGTGTACACAGAGACTGGAGGCAAGATGGGTTAAGTATCTTGCTGAAGGGCACAGTGGGAGTGGGTTTTGAAGCACCAATCTTCTGTTAAGTGGGCGTAAGGCTCTACCATCTGAGCTACTGCCGTTCAGGATGTTAGTGTATCTCCTTTTCTCCATTCCTTGGTGTTTAAGGAGGAACATGGAGGTAGAAGAGCACAATATAAATGTGATAATTTAGTAAGCTGTCTTGTCAAATCATTTACCCCTCTACAAATTTGTGAAAGTGCTGAGACTAACCTTTATTTTACCAGGTGGCATGGTGGCACAGTGGTTAGCACTCTTATCTCACAGCAAGAAGGTCCTGGGTTTGATTCCTGGACTGGACAGGGCATTTCTGTGTGGAGTTTGCATGTTCTCCATGTGTCTGCTCTGGTTTCCTCTACCACCAAAAACAAATGTGTCAGGTTGGCCAGGAGTTGCACCCTAACCCTTCATCTGATCTACAAAATTTTGTTGTACACCTTGTATGTAAAATGACAAATGAATCACTTTACTATTTCAAGACAACCATAGCCAAAACAGAAAATCTGAATTACCCACATTAGAAGTGAAACCTTAAAGTCAACAAAATCTGTCCTCTCCACTGAGAAAGTTTGGGATATTTTTAAATTCCACAAACTACAAGTGCTGTGTGTTTGCTGACTCGGCAGGAACTAGAAACACTCAAAGAAACTTTGTATTGGGTGTCTGTGGCTGAGGTGACTGTGGCCGCGGGGCAAACCAGCACCAAACTGCAACCACAAAGCGACAGGAATCAGCACCACTAGATCAGTCAGGCTTTCTAGTACAGCCAAGAGCTACGCATATAGATAACACTGTGTAAAGGACATACGCACTGCAGGAGCACAAACGAAAACATATATCTACCATTTCTGAGAGAAGAAGGCAGATGAGAAAGAAGCCATATGTTCTATATCCTCTAGAGATTTTTTCAGTCTTAAAAAAAAAAAGGAGAGGAAGTTATCATTTCAAACTCGACACCTGGAGAAGAGTGTGTTTAAAGGAAAGAGTAGGCATGGAGTTGACAAGGAGACGCACAGACAGGTGGAGGCAAAGTGACGCCAGAGAAATCAAATCTGCAGAAAAACAAATGACAGCAGAGAAAGTGGGGCTGCTCAGATCTTAAAAAGGAGAGGCAGTGGGAGGTGAGAGCAGTGGGGGATTTTTATATTTAAATTGTGATATTGTTAGCATTAGTGAACTCACTGCTACTGCTGCATAGTGAGGGAGACGTGAAAGTGCTGGGGGCAAACGGGTGAGTCAGTGGAAAAATACAATGACAATTTAATTAGAGTCAGGCAAAACAAACAGGAAAGCCTCCTACAACTACAACACAAATGCATCATTGCTCATTGAACTTAACTTATTTATCTTTTTGAACCAATCTTGGTTGCCTCTAGAACAACATTGCACATTTTACAACCTTTAAAAACATTATGTGACTAAAAGAAAACAGCTGTACTCTCTTTTTTTGATAAATGAAGAAGAACAAGAACAGACTGGATGTAGAGGGTTTGTTGATTGGTCAGTGCTGCCTGGAGTGGGTGGGGGTTTGTGGGAGAGGTGGAGGTTAGAGGAAATGAGCATTTTGAGGTCTCACAAAGGCCATGCCATGGAATACAGGATTACTTAAACAGGCGTAAATGACATGAAACACAACTCTACGTATGTTTTTGAGGAGGGAACATTATAACATGGCAGGAAGCAAAAAACAGTTAATATTGCATAATCTATCCCCTTTAAGTTCATTGACTTTGGATAATCAAATTTCATGAAGAATACATTTTTGTTAAGACTAGTATCAGTTGTTAATACTTTTCAACAGTTTGCTATAACGTGGACTCAATGCAAACATAGTGTTTCTTGAAGCTGAACCATATAATAAAAGGGCCATAGAATTGATTGCAGACATGTTTGAATTTCACTGGGTGTCTGTGTTGTGAAAACAAATAAATTAATCTATAATCTAAAATCATACAAAACTCTTTAGTGTGCTGTCTGTATAAAATGAACCAGTGAGTCAGGGGCGTAACATCAGGCAGTGCAGCTGCACTGGCTGCACTGCCTGATGTTACGCCCCTGGGTAATTGACACTGTAAGCATGACTCATTTGAAAACAAGCGTATGATTAAAAAATATTACAAATGTATGATCTGCATAACACCTCAACAATATTTACTTAATGCTAACATCATTTAGTTATAAACAAAACATCTATTATTTTTTTTGGCGCTGACATGTTTTTAAAATATTAGAGGATTTTAAGACATTTCAGTGTACTTTTTTCAACTTAAAGTGTGAAATATGGATGTATAGACTTCCTGAATGTGCTTCATAACTTAAGGGTCCATTCTGAAAACCTGCACTGGGGCCCCTCATTACCTCGTTACGCCACTGCAGGAAGTAACATGTTCACTTCTATTATCATTATATAATTGCTTTTACTTATACTTACACTTATATTTAGGCATTTTAGTTTGAGTAACAGAAGCAACATGTGCAAATTGTGAAAGAGTGGTTCAGGAAGCATGAGACATCATTTTTAGACATGGACTGGCCGTCACAGAGTCCAGACCTTAACCCCACACACTGACGGAGTAACCTGGTCATTGTGTATATACAGGAAGTCAGCTGACCTTATTCTTTGGGCACATAATGTTGCCGAACCCAGACCTGACCAACTGCAGGGAGGCTCTTATCTATTTGCTTAGTTAAATCCAGGTGGCAACTTTTTTTTGGGGCCAGGCAGTGTAAATGTGTCATAAAATAATTTACATTTATTTTAAAGCAATTTTCATTTCACTTTGTTTCATATAATTAAGGCAATAATTAGGATTAAAATAAGCTGAACATTAAAGTCATATTAAACCTTCCCAACCCACTTTTGGGAAGAACCATTTCTACGGAGGGTAAGAGAGGTCTTGTTCTACCTGCAGCACCAGAAACAATGCAATATGTCAGGACCAGGGATTAGCAATAATAGCAATCTAATGTCTTCAGACACTATAATGTGCTATAGCAATTTAATAATGTGTGCCTTATTGCCATCTTGCTGAAAATCACATTGACCCTGGTCTAAACATTTATTTTCTAACTTGTAAAACCTGCTGTAAATCCACTTCCTTTTTTTTTTTTTTTTTTTTTGTGCTTTTTGCTTTTTTGTGCATCAATGCAGTGTGCTGTCGAAAATGACTGCAAACAATATAGGTCAGGTTTGACACTTCTGTCAAAATATGTAAGTGAAGGCTGCATCAAAGTCTGGAAAATAGCTGAGGATGGGTATATGTTGAAAGTAGTGATATTTGTCTGAGAAAATGTACTTTAAGAGTACATTTTGTCAAACACTACTACCACACATTTACTTATATTTAGTAAATTTTGAAGGACGAAAATTTACTTTTACTCAAGCAAACTTTTAAAATCACTAAATGAGTAAAAGTAGGTTTCATATAGGTGTCAAAATGGGTAGTAGAAGTAGTAGTAGAAGTAACAAAAGTAGTGATAGTAGCACTGTTAGTAGTAGTAGTAGTAGTAGTAGTAGTAGTCGTCTTCTTACCTTTCAGTTTTTTTTCCTTCTGGGGTTGCCACAGCAAACCATTTCCCTCATAGTGTGTAGTGATTTGCCATAGGTTTTATGCCAGATGCCATTCCTGATGCAATCCTCTCCATTTATCCAAGCTTGGGACTGGCCCAAAGAGTACACTGGCTTGTGACCCTCTTTGGTAGTAAGTATTTTCTACTTAAATAAACTTAACACTGGATACTTTTTTACTTCTACTTGGGTATAATATTTAGAAGTAACAGTACATTGACCAGAGTACTTCTACAAAAGTATATTTTTAGCCAAATGTCCAGTGTCCATTTTCTCCTTAGGCCCTGCAGGACGTCAGCAGGTCTGTGACAGATGCAGGCAAATAGAGAGAGTCGAGCGCTACCATTTGGAGGTCTATTTTCCACTGAGATAACCATGCCAAAAATATGGATTTTCCTCTACTACAGTGAGTCATTTTAGACTAATGCACCCAGTGAAAGCCCTTTGCAGTTATTTATTATATAGAGAGCACCTTCCGCACCACTGGGGGTGAGGAGAGAGGAGATAAGTGAAGAGGAAGCATGGGGGAATAAAGGTCAATGAATAAAAAAGAGAAAAATACATACATAATGTTTTTTGACTGGTCACTATCAAAGTTGTGTGAATTGAGTTAGACCTTTTGGATATTTGCAGGCAACGTTTATTATATTTTGTCTGCTAAAACGAGGAGCACGGCGGCAGAGTGGTTAGTATTTTGACCTCACAGCAAAGAGAGCGTGGGTTCGATTCTCAGGCTGGCCAACATGCTGGTTCTGGGTGGAGTCTGCATGTGTTAGGTGAATTGGTGAGTCTAATTTGGGTGTACCCCGCCTTAGGCCCAAAGTTGCTGGGATAGGCTCCAGTCAGCCGCAACCCCTAAGGAAAATAAGCAGAGGAAGATGGATAAATTAATGTCTGTTAAAAATAGTGAGCTAGATGTGCTACCTTTTTGCATAAATGTACATATGCACAGATGAAATATTGATTGTGATAATGCATTGTCATTACCACAGGCTTCTTTTTTAAGTACAGTTTATTGCTAATTTGTCATTCTTGTTACTTTTCATGTCCTACAATTGACTTAGTGGCTCTCCATTTTTTTACGTAATTTTTTTTTCTAAATTATTTTATACACTTTGAAACATGTATTTTTTCCCCAGTTGAGTCCTGTCATTTTACTGTGGTGGCACATGGCAGATTATTATTATTATAGGACTAATACAAACAAATGTGAATTATCTTCTGTTTTAACAAAGCCAGTTATTTGGATGGAGTCATAGATCTTTTTATGTTTTGAGAAAGTTAGGAGCTGAGCCATGATGTCTGCAGCTCACAGGAGAGCAGGCCGTGAGTCACAAGGGTTAAGTATGTAAATAAATTTACAGGGGGGGAATCAATATAACAAACAATATTTGCTGTATCCTGGTGCATTTTAAAATATTTTTGCTGACTATAGAGTGAGTAAAACAATGTGCAGATTTCTATAGCCCGTATGTAGTGTGTGGGAGAGCCAGACTGTCTGGAAGCATTTTGTTATTAATTTGTGCAATGTGTTAGATATTTTTGCTTTAACAAACTTAAAACAACTTACTAAGTAACACCTAACAACTTTGTCTACATCACAACTTTTCATGACAGTTTGAGAGCATCTCGCAGTCTGTACTCTGTCTTCAGTCTGTACATCAGCAGAAATATCTGCTAAAACCAAGGACAGCATGGCAGACTGCAATTTTTTACTGTAACAATTCATCTCAAATAATTATGAAATGCAAATAAATTATTCATAAAAGAAAGAAAAAGCTAACCAAAAGAAATTGAAAGACTGAAAACCTTTCTGTTTAATATCTGACTCTGAAGGCTCAGTTACTGGCTCTGATTAGCTGTAGCCTCGCTGCTGTGGCACAGCCCAGCTCCTGTCAGCTCCTCTGTACAGTTCTAATTCTCTGTCCTTTCAGGCTCTGCCAAAATAAAGTTGTTTCTGCTGATGGAAAAGGATGAAGCTTTATTTTGAAGGGTAGTGGATTGCTGTTAACAGAAACTTTACAGTGCGTCCCCATCCAGCCTGCAGTTTCTCCTCTTCTCCATCTCTTACAATACAATTTACAATAGCTGCGCAAAGATGTAATGTCAGTGACTGCCCCGCCAAGGTCTGACCAACAGGGGCTGTGGCCACCCCAGGCCACCACGAGGCTATGCCACAGCTTCTTATTGAATCAATACTGAAGCATTAAAATCAATATTAAATCAAAATGATATTGAATTGAATTGCAACCTAAAGAATCAAAATCAAATTGGATCATGAGGTTCCTAAAAATACCCAGCCCTAGTTTAAGTTCAAAATTGCAACACAATATCCTATTTTTTCCCCCAAATATATAAGCCCGTTGTGTAAAGAGTCAAACTAAATACAACCACCTGTGGAAATGGAATCTGAAAGTCCTGAGTGAGACACAGGCGAGATCCATGTCATCAAGGATCTACAAGAGCAATTGAAGAAGGAACAAGAAGTCAGTCACACCAAGATCTAATATAAGAACGACAATGTCAGGTCAGGTCAATGACTATTGTTGTGTGAAGAAAGTCACTGAATAATGGTGCTGGTATCCAACAGCTGCAGACGTCCACCCAATATGCTGCAGTTTTTTAAAGGGGCTATATTATGCAAAATCGACTTTTCTGAGCTTTCTACCATGTTAGAATGTTGTTCTCTCATTGAAAACATACCTGGAATTGTGTTTTGTTTCATTCATGCATGTTTGAGTAATCCTCTGTTCTTTTACATTGAGTTTGTGAGGGACCAAAACAGCTCTTTTCACCGGTGTCTGCTATTTCCACCTGACCACGCCCCTCCCCCCTAACTGTCCTGTCCCGTTCAGAAAGCAAGCAAACAAACCCACCCTGAACAGCAGTGAACACCACTCAAACACTGTCTTCTGCAGCGACTTGTGTTTTTGTGAAGAGAGCTGAAGGGGCGTGACAGCAGGCGGGACAGCAGGGAGGGAGGGCTCTTAAAGTGACAGTCACTTAATCTGAGCGTTTCTCACAGAGTCAAATGATGAGTTATTTTAATAATTATTGCAATTTTTGACCAACAAAACATAAGATGCTGATCTAGATGTGTCCTAAATTAATTTAAAAGACACAAAAAATGCATAATATAGCTCCTTTAAGCTTGATAACCAACCTGTTCTTCATGCACTATTACTCACTTTCTTAGGACTTTTCCACAGCTTCCACTCAGCTTCCATCATAAAATGTACAGTTTTACCTCTAACTGTTGATATACGTATTAAAAAAAAACAAAAAAAAAAAAACATTTTTTATATGCACATTCAAAACATAATACAACCTGAGGCCCTTGGAGATTTTCACATTCTAAAATCTGGCCCTCTTCGAAAAAAGTTTGATCACACTTAGGCTCAAATGCTTGACTCAGACTTACATCTCAACCTTGCACCTGATTTTATTTTTTTCAGACTAGGACCAGTCTTTAGTCTTGTTATCTGCTTGTATATTATGTAATTGTAAATACATGTTGATAATGGGATTGGCCAGACATACAGCTCAAACAACCAAGAATTTGTTGTTTATAAAATGTTAAAATCTAAGGTATGTAAATAATGACGAAGAAAATATATTGAATATGCACCCAATTAGCCTTAGTCTGACATTAGTGCAATAGAAAGAGCCCAACACCAAGACGGAAAAGAGTGAAATGGCAGTTCTCGAATAAAATGTCTCAACTTGACTCACCGAAGCAGCAACAAACACAAAAACTGGCACAGACTTTGCAAAACACAGAGGAGCTAAACTGTCACAGCCAGTGGCGCAAGGAAAAGTCTTATACGCTTCAGACCGCCTAAAACCCAAAGCTGGCTCTGGGAAGCAAGGTGGACGACTGACGACAAGACTGGATGTGCTGCAAAAACAAATGGACAAAACCAGCCAACAACGCCAGCATAAACCATTACCAGGACCTAAAGTAGTGCATCTATCTAGCTCTATTATGGAAATCAAATCTATAGGATGCCATCATTGTCACATATCAAACCTTTTTTCCCTATTTAAATGTAAATCCAAATGCTTTTCTAGTCCAAACCAATGTGGGAAATTGCAGAATAACAGAGTAGGATGTATGGTGGAAAATATAAAGTTTTGGCAATTGTAGGTACGGCTATTTATTCTTGCAGCCAAGGTCACGAATATGACAAATTTTGGTGCAGAGAGCTGTTTTTGTATAATGGCATAATCCATCACAGGGCTGTGTGATCTACAGGACCCACAGGGACCACACGGGGACCGTCGCACATAATATATACCTACCCTCCATCTGAATGCAAAGGACTCCACATCACACACTGACATTATTCTTTATTTATTCTTATCACATGCACAGCACTGAACAGGAAGAATGGGAATGAATTGGAACAGAAACATATGGTTAGGTTCAAACAACCTTATTATTAAAGATATAATAATTAAATTCAGTCTTTCCTCTTTTTTTTTTGTGGAAAGTATGGACACCCACTGTGTGTTTTTGAAATAATCATGGACACCTTTGCATTAGTATTTCACATTTTATAACTTAAAATAATGTATATTTATTCTTTTGGGAAGCTGTTACTTTTAATTTGCAGTGAACGCTTAGATCAGGTGCCCCCTGCTGGCAACAGTGGGGACTGGACAGAGCATGAAATGGCCAATTAGCACAGCTTTTAGCAACATGATGCTAACAGTTAAATGAGCTTACTGCTTTGTAGTGATGGCAATTTAAAAGCTGAAATGATCAGAATGAGTTGAGTGACGGTGTATGAGCTTTGGTAACATGCAGGAGCACTTCTTGGTTTCATGTGTTTACATAGAGCTGAGTGTTTTCAGCTCTTGAAAAAAAAAAGGACGTGCTCACTGAACAAGATTACTCAACCAAGCATGAATTAAATAAAATACTACTCCAGGTATATTTAGAGGCGCAAAAAAACATTATACCAAGGTTAAAAGCTCAAAAATGGGGAACTTGATTTTTCCCCCTTTCTCTAGCTAATAGCTTCCCTCATTTAATTACTATATGTATATTTTTGTATAAAGTATATCAAATTGAAAATTTATTATGATGTATAGTAAAGAAAATTTGTCTTAATCTTTTTAAGTAATGAGCTGTCTGTATACTGGCTTACATCATGTACCAGGTGACTGAGAGCCAGCCCCTTCTGGGCATGTGACCAAGGCCAACAGGTTCAAAAGCTGCATCCTGGCAGCCATCTCCAGTTTGCCCTGATGAAGGCCTAAGAGCCGAAACACTGGTTTTAACTAACCAGTCATGTGATAATAAAGGCTTTTTAATAATTCCTATCTTTTTTGAGTGCCTCAGTTTCCTGCTTTTTTACCACTCAAAAATGTTGATTTAGCATAAAAAGTAACCTTTAATTTTTTGAGATAATAATAGTATAGAAAGTATGTTTTTTTTTATACCAGAAGATTTGAACAATCATTTGCTTGCACACCCAAAAAGAAGCACTCCCCTTGGCTGTTGGTCAACACTGAATCAATAGCAGCTGCTAATACAGTGTCTATTCCAGTACTGGTTGTCTGCTCACACACGCACGCACGCACGTATGCATACACACACATTCATGCAATGTACAGGATTAAAGTATAGGACATTAACACTTTATGGTAAGCTGTAAATCAGGTTTGTAATTTGTCTTACAGAAACGTTAGCTGGGTTGATGGGCTGGTGGGAGGCTGGGTTGGAGCCAGGACAGCAGAAAACACTTTTAATAAAGCATTTGAAGTAAAAAATACAAATTCCTGCCATTATTACAACCTAATTTTTGTGACTTTCTGATGCACAATTACAAACACAGGTCATATCTTATACTTAACTCCTGCCTCAATTTTCACTTATCACTCTTGTGTTATCAGAGACTTTGGCCTTTTGGTGAACAACATGTTTTTACATGTACTAACCTTGTGGATGTGCTGATGATCTCCCTTGTTTTTGGGGGCTTATCTCACAGGTTTCAGGACACGGACAGCACCAGGCCAAACCTACCAGGATCTGCTAAGCTGCTTTTTGTTTCCCTGGAAAAAAACAAACAAACATGCCAGAAAACATATTAGTAAAAAGAATAGAAGCGAAAACCACCCACAGACATGGATTTTAAAACAATTCCCACAGCGCTCTGTTACTCATATCCTTTGTTCTTATGTATCACGAGAAACCAAGCCTCATCATAATTTCCTCACTAATTAGGCAAATGTACAGTTTGTATGAATAGTTGTGCAAAGACAATAGAGAAAGGCCGTGTATGGTGTAAAAGAGGCTTTATGTTGCTCGAGTAGGCTATATAACAATGTAAAATCTATACATGTGTGGTGCATGGTGGCAAAGTGGTTACCCCTCATGCAAACCTCTCTGGCGCAAAACCTCTGTCCTGTCTAAGGCCCATAGTTGCTGGGATAGGCCTCAGTCACCCACAACTCCTTACAGGAATAAACACGAGGTGAATGAATGGCATTTAGTATTGTTTTTATCCATGTACTGTATATAAACAATCCCTTTACCTGCTTTGTCATTGTGGTGATTTTAGCAAGGATAATTATTATAAGATAGTTTATATACAGCCATTCCCAAAGTCAAGACTGTTGAGGCCCTGTTACATTTCCAAAAATCCCCTGCGGAGCCCCAATTATAGAACTTATCTGAATTAAAAAAACAATCATGTTTTTTTCAACAAAACATTACAATAAACACTGATTGTTGGCCAAAAACTAGGGCTGCACGATATGGAAAAAACATGTAATATTCAAAAAATATGCTGAAAATTGTCCTAATTATATTATTCCGATATTTTAAATTAGGGCCTACTTTTCTGACACAGTGACTTAAATTCACTTAAAATAAAAATGTAAGTCTATTACCACCAGAACTGGACTTTTTAAAACATTTCTATTAACAATAATTGATGACAATGATTCTTGAGTGTAAATCTCTGACCACAGCTTTATTGTGATATATTTAGATTCTTGTGATACAGATATTGTGTTTGCTGATATTACGATAATGATAATTTTGCAATATTTCGTGCAGTTCTACAAAAAGTAATTCACGTAAAACTCAATTTCTTTTTCATGTTTTTCATATAGACAGCCTCTGGGGGGCCCCATGCAGTGCTTTCGCGGCCCTCCAGGGGGCCCCCCACTTTGGAAACCACTGCTTTACATAAAGATATGTGTGGCCCAGACTCCAGCCAAATCCTCTGCTTTTTTTCTTTCTACCATTGCCTTGATTTTGGATTAAGGTTTATCTGTTTGCTTGTTTACCTCACACACGTCTCTCTGTCCAAGCAACATTTGGCGTTTTGTTTGTATGCCCGGCCAGACAGATATATACCGACCATTTCTAAAGCTCACACTTGGCACTATATTTTCTTAGCAATTCTTGATAATAAAATCACTTTCCCATACTACATTGGCTCTTACCGCTCTATAAACTCAAGAATCAATAGCGTTGTTGAGCCAATTGAGTTGTTTTAATCCCAGTGGTATTTGTCCCACACACGCCTCCTTCTATCAGGCTCATCTAAGTTGTTTCACAGTTACTCTACAGGTTTGTATTGAGTTAATCTGATTGACCACACATCTGTACATGTACCGCGGGTCTTGGACTTAATTCCCATGATGCTTATTTTTATTATTGATGGCTGTTGTGTTGATAAAGCCCAGCTGTTTACCCTGTGTATATGTTTACATTACTTTACAACCAAGGGCTGGTGATATCTTTTATAACCTGCTGCAAAATGGAAATGCATTTGTGTGATCCTTGTAAACCTCAAGAAACATTTTGGTAGTAATACTACTATAAAAAAGCATTAATAAATATGTAATTAACAATATTTTAATTACTAATTAGTTTATATACCTGATTTACTCTGCTAATTGACTTTGCTAATACATGAGCTTATAACTAAAATTCAAAGGTATTAACAATGTTTATAACTTTATGATGTTTGTGAATGTTTAAGTAATAGTTTGTAAACAGTGGTGGAATGTAATGAAGTAAAAGTACTTTTATTACTTTATATAAGTACAGTTTTCATGTATCTACTTTACTTGAGTAAATTTTACAATTTTACTTTTACTTCTTTACTTTACTTTAGAGCAGGTATCTGTACTTTTTATTTTAGTACTTTTTTAAATTGGTTTGAAGTAAAAAGTATTTTGAGTTTTGGTTTGCAATCTTTTTGCCTTACTTTTTGCCGCATCCTCAGTGTAGACACAGTACTTGAGTATAACAGATGCAGTACTTCAGTATAACAGATGCAGTACTTCAGTACAACAGATGCAGTACTTCAGTATAACAGATGCAGTACTTCAGTATAACAGATGCAGTACTTCAGTACAACAGATGCAGTACTTCAGTATAACAGATGCAGTACTTCAGTATAACAGATGCAGTCAAGTCATACTCTTCAGAACAAAACCTCAGCTACAGATTCAGTCTCTTCTGTTGCACCGTTAACCTTTAGTTTTCAGTAAAATCCCTTACATTTAAACCTGTGCAAAATACTTTTAATTTTTTACACACACGTGTGTATGTCACAAGTACATTTGAAAGTAGGTACTTTTATACTTTTACTTACGAAGAAATTTTACGGGTGATACTTTTTCTTTTACTTGAGTAGATTTTTGCTCCTTTATCTGTACTTTTACTTCAGTAAAAAACATGAGTACTTCTTCCACCACTGGTAAACAATTAAGTGGTTACTAATCCTTAACTAATACTTAACTATCGTTTCATAGTGTGAGTTATTCTAAAGTGTACCAACATTTTTCATAGTTGAATAAAGTGCGCATATATTGTTTGTATAAAGCTGCTAATATGGATTTGGCCATTGTTGCAGACCACAGAGAATGAAAACAAAGTCCCAGTTGATTTTTTAGAGCTTGTAATCGGATATGATGTTATGTCAAGCTACAAAAAAATGTAATAACATAGTTGCGTTCAGTCTTGATTAAAACCTAAAAAAACAAAACAAAACAATGAGTAAATGTACTTACTAATTACTGATTTCTGCTGGGGGAGCACGGTGGCAGAGTAGTGCATCTTAATGACTGATTGTGAATAAATGTGAGAGTGAATGGTTGTCTGTCGGTGTATGTTGTGTCAGACCTGTGACTATACCCCGCCTAAGGCCCATAGTTGCTGGGATAGGCTTCTGCACCAGTGACCCCAAACAGGAACAACCAGAAGATAATGAATACATTTCTATACTGTGCTTATGCTTGACCTAATATCTCAAAATTTGACAAATAGCTCATGCCACATCTAAGACATCTTGAACTGTCCCAGAATCCACTGTGACTTTATGATGCATTTTAAGATTCCCCAAAAAGCCTTAGCTACAGAATCGTGCTTTAAGGTCAGGTGGGAGGATCTGCTGAATTGGCTGCTTCTTTTGACTCAGCCCTGGATCTCAGTCCGGCCCCGAGTGCAGCTGCAGAAATGGTCATGCATCATTCCTGGACTTTTCTGTGAAGATGAAATTACAGAGAGGTGAGAGGTCACATCACAGTCTACTGAACCTATGGCGCCACTTTATGTGTAATTAAATACACACAGAGCAGTATTTCCAGTGAATTATAAAAAAAATTAATATGAATCTGAGTCGTGACATGTATCATTTGATAGACAGTGTAATTAAGATAATGAAGTGTAAATGCATTAGTGCCTCCATTTAAAACAGAAGTGCTGCGACACTTTTATTAATGACAGGAAGTTTTCTGCTTTCTCATCATTTACACAGACTTTGTCACAATGTTAATGTGACACTGTCTACTTAAATTCTGTCCAAAATTCTGAAAATACAGCCCATATTTTTTGTGCTCATCTTTTAGGTGAGAATTAAATGTTTATACCAAAATTGTTGAGTTAAGTACCTGTATTTTATTGATACTGGTAGGTTGAAGGTCAGGCACTGTACTATATTAAAATAAAGTAAAGTTGAAGTGAAAGCAACCAGCAGAATTATACCTATCGTAAGAGATTTCAACATTTATGTTTTTTCACAGTAACATTTACTACTACGTCTAATGAAGCTGCAATGTAAATTCAACCAGGAAGATAGATCCACTTCAGTGTTTATGTCTCTTCCTGCCGGGGCCTAAGCGCCAAAGTTTATTCCTTCAATAAATCATCCATCACACTTACTCACTTGTCTGTGTTTGTTTTAAGTCTCTCCTGGTTGAACTACTACTGCTAAACTGGCTCAAACGCACACACATCTGATAGCAAGGCGAGCATGCTACCTATTGTTCTTCCAAGGTCCAAAAATACTTGAATTTATTTAGAGACTTCTTAAAATGTACTGGGTAAAGTAAGATTTTTTACTAAACTAGGATTTCGAAAGCATCTTAATGTACTTTGCAACACTGCTTCAAGCTCATCTCCAGTATAGGTCCATTGTTCTGACTATAAATGCTCTAAAACAAGTTTATAAATGGCTAATGCTTAAGTATGCAATTAATGCTAACTTTTAGTATTATATGTATTCCTCTATTTATCAGAGTGACACATTGGAAAAGGTACAATATCTTAAATCAACAGCAAGATGCATTGGCTCTCAGAGACATAACACTGACATCAACATTGTGTTTCCCTGACAGACTTCAAGCAGTGAGTGGCAGGTGTGCAACAGATTTGGTAGAACTGATCCATTACGTGAGTCGGCTTCAGCAGACCCCCTTCCCCCCAGCCCCCCTCATGACTTTGATGTTCCCTACCTGGTCCGCCAAGGTGTTCTCCCATCCTTGCATTACAGTTTTCTCTTTAGTTTCTTCTCATCCCAGTAGAGGGTCTGTGGGAAGGGGATGTGGTCTGTAAAGCATTTTGAAGCAATTGTTGTTATTGTAATATTGGGGCTTTATAAAAATAACAGGTCTGCAGGTCTCAGAATGACTACAGCAGGCCTCAGAGTCGCAGGTTTGAGTCCAGTCCCATTACTACTCTCCCGTGCTATTTACACTGTCATCCAAAAAATCAGATACAGGTCACATAAGGGCAAAAAAGTCAGATTTTGGCCACTTTTGGATGCAGTCTCATCATTGCCTTAACATCTTAAAACATGTCTTATCTCAAAATGTGTGCATAATATATTGGAGCAGATATCAAGGAGTCATAACTTTTATATTTGTCTTTCATGTTGATAAAATGTGGTAAAACTCTTCTCTCCTTCCCCTTCACCTGAAGCCCGGGTGTGTGTAAGGCAGAGGTATTTTCTCTTTGGCCCATAACCTTTAAACGGAGTGACATAGCACTATCTCCCGACAGACCTGAAGATAAATGGTTCTTCATATTCATGTACGGCCTGCTTGAGTCCTCTTTGCTTCGCCCTCGCAGTGTCATCCATCTCCTATTCAAACCTTTTCACTTCATACCGCTGAGCATCTGTCTTCTCACTCACTCTGCTCCTCCCGCCGCCTGTCAGCCGCCTCAGGGTACGGCAAAAAAAAGGTACAAATTAGACTCCATACAGGGTTAGAGACAGAAGGAAAAGACAGGTGGACTAATGGTTTTATTTAAAAAGAGAAAGGTTTTTGATGGTAAATCTTATTGCGGATTGAGAAGGGCAGTTTTGTCATGGAGAAATCTTTTCCACAGTGTTGTGTGTGTAGGAGGATGGTCAGTGTATGACCAAAAGCCAGTGTGAAAAAATAGAAGCCAATGTTTCTGACTGATCACTGTTCTGTTGCCGTGCAAAAATAGAAGTTACTGAAATGGAAAATGAAACGCTTGGGCAGGCGAAATAATAGTGAGAAAATGTAAGAAATGTGAGAAAGAAGTTTTGTATTGTGTGAATTAGCTTATGGTAATGTATAATTTAAAAAATAAAATGTGCAGTCAGTTCTGCATTTTTATTTTCTTTTGCTGCTCTACAAAACTAAGTCTCCTAAAATACACAGAATGTTTGATATGTACAGTATATATACAGTATATACATATATATTGTTCTGAAGTAATATTCTTACAATTTTTGGCTGCCCTACCCACATCTCTACGGTTCCTATGTGTTGATTTCAAAAGTTTTGAAATTTGTGTTTCTTACTTGATATAGTTTTATTTTATTTATTTGTATTGTTTATTGTTTGAAAAAGTTTGCATGTTATTTTATGTCTTGTCTATCAAATTACACCATTATTAAAATATAAATCACATGTTATGTCTAAACAGTTACTCAATACTTGAGTAGTTGAGTTTTTTGTTTGTTTTTTTTCTCTTTTTTTTCCTTCTTCACCAAATACTTTGTACTTTTACTTGAATCATTTTTGGCTTCTCTGCCCATCACTGCAAATAGTTCTATACACAACAGTCATGTTAGTCCTTTAAGGTCCCATATTATGCTTTTATCAGTTTTTTAAAGACAGTATTTTATGTTTTATTACTTAAAATAATGTATATGGAAAACATCTTTTAGGAGCTGTTACTTTGATTTTGCAGAGAACATTTGGATTAATTGCGTGCTGCCCTCTGCTGGCAACGGTAAGGACTGGAAAGAGCATAAAATGGCTAAATAACAGATAAATGAGCTGTGGCATAGCATAAGGACTTTAGAAACGCGCTGGGGTACTTTCTGGTTTCACATGTCTATGTAGTGAGACTCGAGCGTTTTCATTCTTAAGGAATGGAAGGGCTCAGCACAGAGGATTATTCAAACAAGCATGTATGAAACAAAACACTACTCTAGGGATGTTTTTAAGGTAAAAACATTACAAAACATTATAACATGGTTAAAAGCTAGCACAATAGGGGATCTTTAAGAGAAAGTAATGATGTGGATATATTCAAAGGAGATCTGACAAAGACGAATGCTGATTTGAAAAAGTTATTAGTTTCCGATGCTCAGGCATAACAAAGAGCTCCTAGCAATGTGAGTGAAATGAATGACATGACCTCAGTAAGTTGGATAGGAAATTGAGGAATCTTTATAGTAACATAGTGACATAGGACTAAAATTTGAACCTCCCCTCTTCTGCCAGAGATTTAGGATGGGGTCAGCATTGAGATGTAAGAGTTTGTTTCCCTGGTATGACATTTGGATAGAAAGGGGCAAGAAAAGAAAGTAGAGCACACATTGTAGCAAGAGAGTGACAGGGGTGTATGTCGTCCCCGGGTTTTTGTGTTATGCATTCACCCTAAAGGCACGGCTGAGGAATGTAATCTAACTTACCACATACACACTATAATACAACAAACATGAAGTGACTGGGAGACTGATGCCAAGGCAAAAAGTTGCTGAGGGTTTGAGGCATAAACAAAAATATGCTAATGTGAGAAAGGCAGGATGACAAAACAACTATGTCATTTAAATATCAGACAAAATATAAGGCTCCATTTGATACTCTTAATGTAAAATGTGCATCATCACAGTCAAACAAAACTATTATTTTGGTTCTGAATCAGCATGATAATAGTCAGGTGAAAGAGATGTGGAGAAGGCTTATTTCTGGCACGGTAAACTCTTTCAACCTAAAGGACGCAGCGTACGAAGCTTGTAGACCGTATTTAGGAGAGATAATGGAGATAATAGAATTTACATGCAGCGCTAATATGGAGTCACAGAGCAGCGGACTCATAATGGCCGTCATTTAAAGTGAAAGCAGCGAGAATCCTGGCCCACGAAGCGTTTTTTTCACTGTGTCGGGCCTAAGACAATTTCTCGCTCGAGTGAATCCAGTTGCTTGTTCTGCAATCTGATTAACTCAAGTCTCGGTCAGCGGAGGAGACGGGAGAGGATCTCAGGCTCCTCCCGGGACTCGTCCTCTCTATTTCAGCCGCTCTGTTCCTCTTAAATCATCCTTTTAGTCCCACACTCATTTGTTAGCATTATTTTAGAAGTGATTGGTACAAGCCCATGGGTAAATGGTCTTTAGCCAATTTGTGTTTTCATTTATTCATTCAGCCTCTTTTGCTTCTTCTCTTTGGGGTTGTGGTTGACTGGAGCCTATCTCAATAACTATGGGCCGACACTGGCCAGAGGGAACCAAGCACTCTCACATTCATTCACTATAGGAGCAATTTAGTCTGCTCAGGGATCTCATTGCTGAGAGGCAGAAGTGCTAACCACTCTGCCAGCATACATTATTGGTTATAGGTTATACTGTATGTTTATCATTTTGGATTCAGAGGAAATCATTTTCATGGAAAGCCAGGCTACGTTTACAGCTTTCAACATCATACATACAGTAAACAGATGCACTGATCTCATTAGATGTCTATGGTCACCACCACTCACCTCACCCACTCAAAAAAGGTGTCCCCTTTTATATACCGACACAGCTCTGACCTGGTTGTTTTTGGGAACAAGGTCTATACTCTAGACTTACAGACAATAAAAACAAGTTTTGAAGAAAAAGCCCTTTCTGAGTATTTAGTATTACAGTAAGTAACACATGACTGCAAAACATAGATTATATAAAGTTTACATTTAAAGGACCCCTGTTATGCTAAATTTATTATGTTGTAATGTTTTTTTCCACCTTTTCAAAACACACCTGAAGTAGTATTTAGTTTCAGTCACGCATTTTTGAGTAATCCTCTATGCTGAGCATGTCTCTTTCTCAAGAGCTGAAAACGGCACTCTACATAGAAACGTGAAACCAGGAAGTACTCCTGCGTGTTTGTAAAGCCCATGCACTGTCACCAGACTCATTCTGATAATATCAACGCTTAAATAACTGTCACTATAAATCAGTCACCTCATTTATCTATCTGTTAGCATCATGTTGCTAATATCCATTCTAATTTGCCATTTTATGCTCTGTCCTAATCCACCTAATCCAAGAGTCCTCTGCATCCAAGAGTTTTCCATACATTGTTTTAAGTACTAATGCAAAAGTGGCCTGAAAAAGTGTAGGGAACCTTTAACAGTTTATTAGTTTTAATTACATTATTATTATTATTATTTTGTTTACTTTTACTTCTACTTGAGAAATATTATTTTAAAGTAGCAAATCTTTTATTTAATTATGGATTTTGAGTACTACCTCTACTAAAAGACACTTTCTATTTAAGGTCTAAGGTAGGAAGTGCTGAGATCATTATGGAAAGCACCTGATGGGGAGGGAACTACCCGTAAAACAACAACTATCAAACGTCACAATGACTTTTAGTAGTTCACAGTCCCGTGCACTCTCACACACACAGTCTCTTCTGTTCTCGTGGTCATTACTATTTGATGACAGAGCTTCTGGTTTCCCTCTGCCTCCCTCTTTCTGTGAATACGATCCGGCTGTGAATAATTAATTGTGGCGATGGAAAGGTGGGAGCCTAAAACAGCAGGTCCAGTCCAAGTGAGGAGGCAGTGCACACACCAAAGTAGTTTTCCTCCCACTCTTACTCCAACTCTTAGCTCACATGTAGTACTCAGCGAGCTGTGGACCTATACTTCTGTGTATTTTATCCATCTGGATGTACTTTGATCACACCAGGATCCACAGAGTCCAGTTGAGGTGTTGCTGGATGGATTGATGTCTTCTCTTTAGTCTTACACTCAGCAGTCAGTTTCAGACTCAGCCATGGAGGAGCTACAGAGGAAACTGGACCAGCGCTATGAGACGACCAACCCCAGGAAGGTCAGTCAGTACAGGAACAAGCTCAAATAAAATTGGTTCAGTACATTGGCATAATATGTAAAATGTGTTGGCTCTTAACAGCTTCTTCTATTGTTAAATGTTCCTTTTACAAACTGATCTTAAATGTTCAACACAGCAATTTGCTTCTGTCTTACAAAAAAACCTGTCAAATTTAAAAATATGATTCATCTTAATCTTGCACACAAATGCATATAACTTATTGGCTAGACATGGTAAAAGACAGTTAGTCCCATAAAATGTGTTATTTTCATGTCTGTAATGGTTGGTTATTATAGAGCATAAAGCAGAGTCTGGTCCCTCAGTCACAGAGCCGTTTCTCCTCGGTCCATTTGAAACTGGCCTATCACAGCTGCTATACAGAAGCTAAAGTCACCCAGTTAACAGCTTTAGTGCTGTCCTTCATCACCTGTTGATTCTGCTGAAGACCTTGTTGTTGTGGGACTTTTTTCTTCATCTTGTTGCCAACACCCAAGTCCCACTGACATCCAGTGTAATAACCACATTCAAACAAACTCACTTTCTCCACAACTCTTTGAACAACTGGCTTCTGCTGCTGTCTCGTTCAGGAATAAGTACAGAGCTGCTCATTATACACCGTATTTTGGTGTTTTATGCTAAAATCCAGCAAGATTCCACCATGTTTGTTTGTGTCCTTTGTTTCTGTGAATGTTTTGCCCATAGAAATGAAATTACAGACTTCCAGACCGTACCAGACTAACTTCTTTGTATAGATTAGGAAAAGAGTTTGCTTGGCTGGCCAGGCTATGATTACTGGTTATTGTTAAGACCTGGATGACTGAGAATCTCCACAAACATTTCAAGCTGTATATGTCATAGTTTATTTAGCAAGTAAGGCCACAAGTCTTTCAAGTTTTTAAACAGTTTTAGTATAAACCTCTGATGAACACCTTTTATAAACAATCCACTGAGCAACAATGAAATTATATCTGCACATAATTAGTCATCATTGTATCAGGGTTTTTACACTTTTTTTTTTTTTTCCAAGAATTTTCTAAGACTTCTCTGTGACTTTTCCAAAACTTTTGACTACATTTCCAAGACCTGAAAAAACCTTACATGTGTTTAAACAGTATTCAAAATGTCCAATGTGGTACATTAGAAACATACTTTTGCAGCAGTTTCATTTGTTAAATTTGGAAATTAGTCAGTTGAAAAACAAACAAACAAACAAACAAAAAAAAAAAAACAAAAAAAAAAAACTGTTTTGGCTTCTTACCCCAGAAATACAGTAAATTTGCTGACTTATAGCTTATACACCAGTGATTAAAAGATAAATAAACTATATTAGATACAAACTAATCATCTGTGCTGTTTTAAACTATTACCAAAGCCAAAAGAGCGAAACACTAGCAAAAAAATTATTTAGTTCAAATATTCTTACAAAAAATAGATATAGGTGAATTTTCCTGCAGTGAGAACAAGAAGAGGTCAAGAAGACAGCGCTTCTACTGAACACTTATATTTACTGTATTCTAGCTGGCGCAGGTTTAACTAGGAGTCGCCAAATGTTACTCAAACTGTTTAAATTTCCAAAACTTTACACCAAAATAAAAAAATCACAAACTTTACTTATTGTACTAACAGGCTAACTATGGTCCAACTCTAGGTGCGGTTTAAGTTGGCGTCGTCCTACAGTGGCCGAGTGCTCAAACACGTGTACGAAGATGGTCAGGAGCTGGACAGTCCCGGCGAGAAGTACCCCCACAGTTTTGTCCACAGGAAAATCCCGCCCAGCCACCTGGAGATGGACCAGTACTGTGGGTTTGAGGAGGGTCCCGGAGACCACGAGGGTGCGTCTTGTTTTAGATTCATGACTTTGAGACTTTTGTAACGCATGCTGGTACAATCTTATATAGTGCAACTGCCACATAGGCTGCTGATTTGCATAAAATGATACGAACATGATTGGCTCTACATGCGTTCATGAAAATTACACCTCTCTGTGAGCGAGAAGTGTTTGTACAGGACGTGTGGTGGGTGCATACTGAATGTGATTATAAAATTGGTGCTCGTAATAAATAAAATGATGAACAGCCACAGCTCAACAGCAGCCTACCCAACTACAATGATGATTGGGTCTTTGAGAGCCCTCTTCAGCGCGCTATATTTATCTGTACAGGCTGGGATATGTGAGGAACAGACAGAGGTTAGAGAGGTGCACATTTAGGAAATAATAGAAAATGTAAATTGGAATACAGATGTAAAATGTAAATCAGACAAACAGGTAGAGGGTATAAAGTAGGGCTGCAACAACTAATTAAATTACTTGATTATAATTAATTATTAAAATAATCGCCAACTACTTTAATTAAACTAAAACTAGTGATTGATTAATTGCAGTCTGAAGTATATAGTCGGAAACATGCCATGTGTCATGAGAGAAGAGGTTTTATTACACTCACAGTGCAGTAAAGCCACAAAAACAGTAAAAGAAAATTTCAAATTGGTTTGTGTTATGGAAAAAACATCCTTAAGTAACATACTTATAGCTTTGTCTAGTTAGAATTTTATAAAAAAAAACTAGGCCAACAGGTTATCGTGCATTCACTCACACTTCACTATCAATTAATCAAAAAAAAAAAAAAGATTATTGATTATCAAAAATTGCAGCCCTGGTAAAAAGTTTTCAGATGTTGTACAGGCAACCAGCTAATGTGTATCATGTAAAAAAAAAACAACAACAACAAAAAAAAAAAAAAAACATGTAGAAATAATTAGGAACAGACCAATGCCAACAGCAATGCCTGTTGTTTGATGCTTGTCAGTGGGTCCTTACGTATACTTTTCTGTTTCTAAATAGAGCTGCACTACTTGACTATGTCAATAAATAAATGATTTTGAGCACTTTTTCTGCAGTGGTTGTTATGTGATGCTAGCTTATGTAATGAAAAATGTTCTGGACTCAGTTGAACCTGTAAAAAACTTTGGCAAAACTTTAATCTTTATATAGTGCATTGTTGTATACACTGACAACAACAAAGCCTCTAATGCTTGTGCCTGATACTGTTTCCTATTTGAGAATAATGCTATGCCTTGGATGACTTGTCAAAATTGAATTTGATGCCAACATTTAAAAGCCTTGTTAAAAAAAGGCTTTAACTTGAGACTGCTCCATTTAAAGTTTGGAGAGCCGCACTTCTATTATGCACGTCAATATTGTTATTATCTTTAATGTATGCTATTTGATTCCTCCATTACTGCCAGACATTTCTGTTATGGGCAGATCCTGTTGTGCCTGTGCGCTGACAGCCTGTTGTTGTGTGCATCCAGGTGTCTATCCTCCTACGGGCCTCATCGCACAGAGGATAAATGTGTACCGAGGAATGGGGAGCTACAAGCCCGCTGCGGGCCAGAGTGACGCAGCGGAGGGAGACGCCAAAGTAAGCAACGCACCTCTCGGCTTTTACTTCTCATCGTGTTGAAATGAGTGAGAGAGAAGCTCTTTTCCCAGCAGTATTCATCATATCTGAATGCCAAGTATAATACATCTCAACAGTCTTCAAATCATTTCTTGTGGTGTTTGATGTTGCCGTTCCATGCATTATACATTTCTGTGTTTCCTTTTTCTTTACTGTAATTATCCATGATATTCTTCCTCTTATTCTAATCTAAATATTTCAGACCTATCCTTTAAGGATACTTGGTCAAACACTGTGCCTCATCAATGGTACCACAGTTGTTTTGCTGTTCCCACTGATGTTTTGCCAGTGTAACAGCTTGGCAGATGTAATGACATTTTTTGCAACCTTGGAAAACGAATACGACTCCAAAACACATCTTTAGATCTTGCTCATTAAAGTTGATTAAATTTGCTCTTTTTTATTGGAGCAAAATATTTACACTTTGTACCCACTTTGCCTATGTATGAATGTGTTGTGTGATTGTGTATTTGGTGGTGGATGGAGAGGCAGTAACCCCAGATTGACAGCCACGGGAGAAAGAAAACTCTGTTATAAAGCACCAAAATGTATCTTTTGTAACTTGGACTTCAGGAGATACAGTAGACATGTCTGTATTTAATGTAACAGCTGATCAAGAAAAGGAGCATGCAAAACTGTACAACTGCTTGCATCTAAGCAAAAAATGGTTTAACAATAGCTGGAAAACGGCTCATTTTGTTGGTGCGGCGGTGCCTTCATTAGCGGAGGAGGCTGTGAGGGCGGTCAGCTTTACTGCCCGCTGGCTTATTGTGAGTCTCAGTCTTTTATCCTCGAAACAAAGGCTCGCTTAGCCCTGGTGACCAAGTCCAGTATTTATCATATTTATCAGCACAAGACAGCCATATAGGATTAGTTTACTGTGCTCACATTATAGAAATCATAGCACAGCAGTCCTATAGGAGCAGACTACACAAGCTTTAATGGTGTGTTTTTAACCTGTGCATTAGTACAGACCAAAAATGTTGTTTGCAAATTAAAGTGTTATGTTTTGCACTGTAAAATTACATAAGTTAGCTGCACTTTTAACCACACTTAAAATAATTAAAATAAAATCTAGGAGACTGCTTTGAATTTATCTATTAGTTTTAAGTTAGATTAACTCAAACTACATGTAAAGTTTACTTAATGGGCTGTTGCATTTAATTGAAGGTTTTAATTACTGGTAGATGTCTAGTGTACATTGTAAAATAAGTTGGGAAAACTCAAAAAGTCAGGGCAACTTACTGCACAGGATTTTTGTCTTAAACTGTAACTTCAGAAATTAAATAAAAAGTAGTAATTTTTGTAACAAGAATAACTGACGCAGGAAAACTTTTACAGGGTGCACAAAGGTTCAAAGCTACCAAAAAAAGTTAAATAGTGTAAAAGCCATTGCCCTTGTGTATAGAAGAGTTTATAATCACTTCCATTATGGCTACTGCTGCAAATTGTGGTGTGGGCCTCCCTTGTGGTGTTAAAGCAACCACAGCATAGACACAAAATATAAACATTACACAAAATGTTCCTCAAAATGTCAGCTATGTTACCTAAGTTATTGCATCAAATTAAATGGTTAGACCTTCACATTTTTGAAGTATAAAAAAATGAGCATTTCCAATATAATAATACAAATGTACTACAGTAAATCTTAAATACCTGGAGTGCCTCAGAGGATCTTGAATTAACAATGGAACAGTTCCTCCATATGAATGCCTAAAGGCTAAGTTTCTTAGGCTTAATGCATATTCTCAGTTTGGCCTTGTTGCTCACAGACTGCTCATGAACCCTTTGTCAATGCATGGGTGGATTTTCTCTGACAACTGAAAAGAATTGAAAGTAAAGTTAGTCTGTCTCCATGTTTCTGCTGTATCCAGAGTTTTAAAAATCATACTAGAAGACTTGTGTGGACTAAAACCCCAAACACATACAGTAGGTGTTTATGAAAGCCAGGCCCTAGGTGGTATATTTTTGATAAAGTGTTGAAGTGTATTCAGTCGGTGAACAAAGGCGTCTCAGTCTGCCTGTGTTATTAACAAACATGTCTGATGCAGTATGCTGTCTTATCCAATCAGAAGTGGTAAATTAGCAAATAAATGTTTCTTTTAAACAGCTACTAGATGCTAACAATACTGTATGTTAGCTTATTGCACAAAAGTATTGGAGATAAACATGCTTTGGCAACATTCAAAAGCAATGCAAACTGTAGAAAGAAACATGCAACACCAACAACAATGACCTTATGTCTTCTTTTCTCTACTTTCAGTCCACAGTGTTAGACTTTGGCAAAATAATCATCTACACCAGCAACTTGCGTATCATCCGAGCTCCTCCGAGGAAGCCAGAGACGCAGCGGCACCACGGTGCACCCGCCGTGGAGCCGGACGGACACCCGAAGGCCAAAGAGAGGGGCAGCAGGAGGAAGGCCAGAGCGGCTACTGCACAGGCGTCTGAGGACAGAGAGGACAAACACAGCAGCGACACAGAGGGCAAGGTAATGGTCCCTGGCCAAATGGACCTCCGGGGTGTGGTCTGCGGTTTATACTCACTTCATGCATCTTTTCTCAATATCGCTATGTCCTTCTGCTCAAGCTTCATAACAAATTCGCAAGTGGTCAGAAGCCAGTGTACGCCTTGTGCCTGCACCAAGCCTGAAAAAGGAGAGTGCTACTTATCTAATGGCATTTTGTAATAGGGATTATCTGTGAAAAACACTCTTTTTTATTTATTTTTTAATCATTCAGCTGCTCTCTTTTTTCTTCACAGTCACTACTATGAACCAGACGCGCAGTGATTTGGGGGATTTTTTCACCGGATGCCTTTTATGTCTCACAACCAGCCACTTACTGTGCCTGGAGTGGGCAACGTGGGTAAAATGTCTTGCCCAGGGACACAAAAGTATGCGCTTCCGCTAGATTTGAACCGCAGACCCTTCCAGTTGATGGGCAAACACTTAAAAAAATCTTGTCTTTTGGCTTTTCCCTTCCCTGGACGCCACAGCAAATCATCTGTCTTAATTGCATATTGATTTGGCATAGGTTTTTACACCAGATGCCCTTCCAAACACAATCCCACTCCATTTTTTTAGGCTTGGGATTGGCACAAAGACTACACTGGCTGGAATAAAAGCTGGAAATTTAGCCATGCTTTTGTTGCAGGGGTGTTTTTGACTGTGACAAAATATTGGGTAGCAGGACTTTAACTGCTTTTCGCTCTCAAGAGAAGATGAGTACAGGGTCATCTTTGCTGTTCACACGAGGATGTTTATTTCCCACAATGCCCTTCTGTGTTTTCTTGTACATACACCTTATTTTCCCCACTCCCTTTATGTCTCCTCATTGGGCAACAACCACTGTGTGCTGTTGTCGCGGTGTTATCTGTCGGCGGTGAACACATCCTGATGAGTCCACACTTTTTCCTCTGCCCTTGCAGCATATTCCTGCCACTTACCTCTCTCCTACAAGGATACCACTGTTATTACTGCCCCCTCCCACGCTCCGCTCACGGCCGATTAGTCTCCTATGTCCCTCAGCCTCTCTTAATCCCTTTTTCCCATTTTGTTGTAGGACTCTTTTTCATTATTTAGTATCACCACTGTCATTTGTTAAGCTGTTATTGTCCTTACATGGTAATTGACTATAGCGCTGGCTTGTTTTTGTAACATGTTTATATTTGCTTAAATGTAAACTCTTTATCCAAACTGTTGCTAAACTATAGTCACAGTACATTACTTTATGTTATTGTAAATACAAACAGGATAATGTGTAAGTTTAGATGGAAACCAAAGGAGAATTGGGTATTTTATGAGTTCAGATCTGTGGATGTTGCAAGTGGATTGTTTCAAACCTTGCATTTTAGTATGTACACTATATTTCCAAAAGTATTCGCTCACCCACCCAAATAACTGAATTGGGATTATGGTGTGAGGTTGTTTTAGGAGCTGGGCTTGGCCTCTTAGTTCCAGTGAAAGAAACTCTGAATGTTTCAGCACCAAGGGATTTTGGACAATTCCATGCTCATAGCTTTGTGGGTACAGTTTGGGGATGGCCACTTCCTGTTCCAACATGACTGCACCAGTGCACAAAGCACGGTCCATAAAGACATTGATGAGCGAATTTGATGTGGAAGAATTTGACTGGGCCTGCACAGAGTCCTGACCTCAACCTGACAGAACACCTTTGGGATGAATTAGAGCGAAGACTGTGAGCCAGGTTTTCTCGTCCAACATCAGTGTCTGACGTTGGATGAGAACATCAGACACGTAGATGTCTGACAAAGATAGATGCAAAGGGTGACCCATGAACCCCTGCCCACTCCAGGAAGCACTGACCAATCAACAAGCCCTCTGCTCTCATTCATTTAAAAAAAAAAAAAAGGTGTACAGCTCTGTTTCCACTGATTCCTCACAGCTATTTTTGATTTTGTAGTAAAATGGTATAAGTGAAGTGCTCGTTCTCTTTGATTGTGTTCAAAAGACCATCACAGCTATGCCCTCTGCTGCCCTCTGCTGGTCTCCTCATCTGTCTCTTTATGGCACCAGTAGGGTACTTATTAAAAACATTTTCTTTTAGTCAAATTGCTTTTTTAAAACATGCTCCTTCAAATATATGCCAACATAATTAATATAACAGTTTGCAATACCACTAAGTTGTATTTGGACTAAGTTGATGGGATGTCTCTCACTGTGACCCTTTTGGCCTATTCACAATTTATGTTAATGCTGGCCTCATTAGGTTTTTAGAGCTGAAGGGGGGCAGTAACTTAACCAGCTATTAGTGTGTGAGCAGAACAAAATACAGAACACTGTGCTTTAACAATGAGTTCAGACTATTTTTTATTGTACTTCCTGTAATTCTGACAACCTTTGGCCCACAGTTTGAGAATCACTGCTTTATGGCATTGTTTAAAAGCTATAACCAACTAATGAGCATCAATATTGCTCCAGAAGTAGTTTAATCATAAATAAAACTGGGCAGAAAATGTATTCATTACAGCCACACAATTACTTAAAGTGCTTTTCAATCACTCCTTATTATCACTGCATTATAGTACACTACGGAGGCCAGAAAACAAGATTTATTGAAAGGCTAATTCTCCTTTTCCTATTGCCTGCCAACACCTCGTCTGGCAGAATGAATGTACAGTCAGCGGTTCATATTGTAAATCTATAACTAATAACCAGATGGCAGTAAAAAATGGCTGACCAGCTGTGCATTAACCGCACAAAGCCCTAAATTAGCGCTTCATAAGGGGCAAATTCTCCTGGCCGTAAAGAGTGTTTTAATGCACATAGGTCAGTGTTGGCCCGGGTTGGGACAGAGCTGCCAGCCATGTTCACTGAGGTGTAGCTATAGGGAGCTTTAGGTTAAACTATTTGTTAAAAGGAAGTTGGCACACAACTCATTAGAATAAACACCACAAAGTAGGCAGTACTGAGCTTAAGCTACAGGTGTGTGAGTGGGCGTGGCCAAAATAACACAGCAGAAATGCTTTCAAGTAAGCTTTCTGCAGCACTGATAGGTTCGAGTTAGCTCCACTGACATATCTGTATCACTGTAACATACAAAAGGAAATATTATTTATACAGCACTAATTTATGCCATGTAGAAAAATGTCTGAAGGATGAAGTTTGTCTATCAAATTTGTATTTTCATGCACAATTAAAAAAAAAGAAGTACATAAAAAGCAAAATGAAAAGCATTTTGAATGACTCTCTGTATGAAATGTGCTATATAAATAAACTTGCCTTGCCTTACTTTGCCATACAATATCCGGTTTAATCAAAGTACCATACCTGAGCATTTTATATTTTATTTTAAAAACTAATTGAGAGGTTCATTGCTACAATACTCATCAAAATCAAGACTTCCATTTGCCAAAATCTGTAACATCCAGAGCCCAGTAAATTGGGGAGTGAATTTTTCTAGAATCTAGTTACAATCAACACATCACTAATGTAATTTAAAAATATTTAAGAGAATGTGCTTTTACTGTCTTAACTGTGATTTTAATTGTATGTAAGTTTTGTACAAGGTGGGCTTTAAAATAAGCCCCTTTGAGTTGTTTTGCCTCTTCCCTGCACTTATACTGCTCCTTTTATATTCATTTTGTAAATTTACATTGTCATTTTTGTTAAGTGCAAAATAAATAAACCAAAATAAATAAATAAAATAAAGAATCTAACTTAGCACATACTATAACAAGTGTTTTTATGAAAATACTCTGTCAACACATAATCATAGTTGTAAAAATTCATAATGTTAACGGTGTTGTTTGTGTTTCTATACTGCAAGTACAAAGTGAGTACAGTACACACAGTATAGCCAGTGACAGTTTTAGAAAAAGCATGCTGTCAACATCTCCTGATCCATTAGGAAGTGGCCTTGGTGACTTGTTATAAGACTCTATAGAATAAATACATAACCTCAGCCATACTCCTGAATAAATAGAACCTGCAGTATAAACAACACATCTCCTGTTACAGTCAATACTGTACTCTGTGTAATATGTGTGTGTGTTATTGATGTATTCTCTTAAGAGCTGAAGATATCTCACAAATGTATCGTAGCATTTGAAAGAAATCTCAAAGACTCTGTGCTATACCTTACCATTTACCAAAATATACACTTCACAAAACTAAATTGCCTTATGATCTTTTAAGGGGAGACACCAGAGAAGAGGTTTTGGGCCACTTTGCTCTCTTCACATGTTGCTTTCACACTACAATAAAGAAAATATCCATTCTGCTCATTAAGTTGCTTATTTCATTATATTCTCTAGTTTCCAATCTGAAATTTAAGATTGTTTTCTCGGAACATGTTTTACTCACACTCTGAGTCAGATATCTCCTCTTCAGGAAAAAGCACCAAATGTTCTTGTTGATATGTTGATTCCTAGCCTGATTTAATAGCCACTATATTCCTAAAAACAAGGTGAAATTTTATTTTTTAAGCCTGTTGGCAGTAATAACTAGTTTACTGAAAGAAGAAATGAGTCAAGTATTTTCAAATCTACCTCTATCCAATATATGATTTTTTATTTGTTTTAATGCCTAATTTTTACATGAAAACATTGAATGATTTAAAATTTGCATCACATTTTTTTCTATGTTCACGCCAGTAAGCTACAGGAAAGGTTTCACATTGATATCTGTTAGTTTAAAAAGAAAATCCCTTTTCACCTGCAGTGTTTCATATCAATCTGGAGAGACACATAACTAGAGATCAGATGCATAATCGGAGGACCATCTTCTACATCTAGAGATTTTCTTAAAAATGTGGAGGCAATCCTCTAAGGAGTTCTGTATAAAACTCCATTGGGTTCTTCCTTAACATGTACCTTTCCCCTCTGTGATGATAATAATAACAACATTTTATCTCATACTACCTGAACTAAACATGTACATGGATCGTATTCGTTTCCTTTTCTTTTCAGAGTTGCTGCAGCAAATCACCAGTCAGTGCACAGTGGTTCTTAAGCCCTTCCTGACTCAACGCTCTGGATTTCTCTGGGCTTAGGGCTGTCATAAGGAGTACACTAGTTTGTGACTCACTGTGAATGGATTTTTACAGACACTATATTTTTACAGACACATCTTTCCTTACCTGTCCCTTTACCCCTGTCCTCCCATGATGTCCTCTTATAACCTCCTGTCTCGCCTCTGTCTGCAGGATCCAGACAGCTGCCAGCACTGTGGAGGCTCGGGCTGTGCTCCCTGCTCCCTGTGTCACGGCAGTAAGCTGTCTATGCTGGCCAACCGCTTCAACGAGTCCATCAGCGACCTGCGCTGCCAGGCCTGCTACCCCTACGGTCTGGAGAGGTGCCAGTCCTGCTCCGGCAAATAGCACCGATTGGCCAGATCCCATTATCTGGCAAAAGAAGAAGAAGAGAGTGACTGAATGAATGAATGAGTGTTGAGAGAGAGAGGGTCCAATGTGTTATTGGTTTGTCAGGAGGATTGTCTCAGCAGCAATACAGCTCTAATCCAGTGATTCTCAAACTTTTCACACCACCTCGGAAAATATTTGGCTTTCATGGACTAAAATGAAACTGAATCAGGACTAATCCAGGTCCAAATTTAATGGAATACAACACAGAAAAATCGGTTAAATAAGGACAAAACCAGGACTAAATCAGGACTAAACCTGGGCTGAACCAATAGTAAACCAAACCTAAACCAGAAGTTAACCATGAGTCTAAATCCAGACTAAAGGACTTAACCAGGACTAAACTAGGACTTATCCAAGATGAAACTAGGACTTTACCAAGCCTAAACTAGGACTTAATCAGGACTAAACTAGGACTTAACCAGGACTACACTAGGACTAAACTAGGACTTAACTGGGACTACACTAGGACTTAACCAGGACTAAACTAGCACTTAACCAGGACTGCACTAGGACTTAACCAGGACTAAACTTGCACTTAACCAGGACTGCACTAGGACTTAACCAGGACTACACTAGGACTTAACCAGGACTAAACTAGCACTTAACCAGGACTGCACTAGGACTTAACCAGGACTAAAATAGGACTTTACGAGGACTAAACTAGGACTTAACCAGGACTAAACTAGAACTTAACCAGGACTGCACTAGGACTTAACCAGGACTACACTAGGACCTAACCAGGACTACACTAGGACTATACTAGGACTTAACTAGGACTACACTAGCACTAAATTGGTACTTGACCATGACTAAAAAAGGACTTAACCAGGACTAAACTAGGACTTAACCAGGACTAAAATAGGACTTTACGAGGACTAAACTAGGACTTAACCAGGACTAAAATAGGACTTTACGAGGACTAAACTAGGACTTAACCAGGACTAAAATAGGACTTTACGAGGACTAAACTAGGACTTAACCAGGACTAAACTAGGACTTAACCAGGACTAAAATAGGACTTTACGAGGACTAAACTAGGACTTGACCAGGACTAAACTAGAACTAAACCAGGATTAAACCAGAGTTGAACCAGAAATAAACCAGAACAAACCAGCATTAATTCAACCAGGTCTAAACCAGAACTCAACCAGGTCTAAGCCAAGATCAGCCCCAACCAAAGCAGAACCAAACACAGGACTAAAACTGGGTCTAAATTAAACTAAATGAGGGCTTGAACTGCATAAGACTCCTGTGTACCACCAGAAGAAGTCTATGTACCACCAGCTGTTCCCACGCCACAGTTTGAGAACCACTGCCCTAATCCAAAATGTTCTCGGTTGGGCGTTACAAAGCACTCTGAAGAAACATAAGCTATCAGTGGAAAATACTGGGGGACAGTGACTTTGCAGCATAAAACGATAAAATACAATTACAGTGTGCAGTGAACATGGCTGGTGATAAGACAAACACATAATAACTTCTTTGTTGTGACATTATTTTGCATTTCTGGCCCGCTTCAGATTAAAAAAAAAAAAAAAAAAAACTTGGTGAAAGGGTTATCATTTTAATTAAATCCATGCAAATGTTCAGGATTTCTTTTTATCTGCACTGAGAGCTGCCAGTTTAACATCTCTCCTTTCTGTTTCAAAATAAACACCTTTTTCATTGCTATGTTATATTTAGGATAATCAGTGCTTTCATGATATCATAACCACAGGGAATGGACACAAGGACATGCAAAATAACATAATGAGGATGGTATGAGAGGGAGAGCATATGATGAATGACAACAAATGTCTAAAGAGCACACTATCTACATAGAAGATGCTTTTTCTTTGTAAACATAAAGCTAATTTTGTAGTAATGAAATACAGCAATAATGCCCTTGTTGATAGAGATAAGATATAGAGATATAAAAGTCAGATTACTAAAGGCTCAGGAGGTTAAATAAGGGCAATAATAATGAAGTTGATCTTGTTCTCAGGTTGTCGCCATGCTGTTGTGAATGTAGATACTTTTGGTCTTTATTGAAATTAAAAAAAAAACTTTTAATCAGTTGATCATGTGTTCTTTATTGTGGTCAACAACATTTTTTTTACTAGTATGATAGTATAATGTTATTTTATTAGAAAGTTTTAACGTGTTGCTTACTGGTTCTTTGTGTAATGATCTTGATGCTTACAACTACATGGTCCCCTATTATGCTAAATCAACTTTTTTGAGCTTTTTTCTGAAAATATATGTGGAGTAGCATTTTGGAGTAACCTCTATGAAAAGCCCATCTCTTCTGAAAATCTGAAAATGCTCTGCCTCCCTGCTCTGTGCAGACACGTGACACCAAGAAGCGCTCCTGCACATTTTTTAAAGCCCATTCACCATCACCAGACTCATTCTGATCATTTCAACGCTCAAATTATTGTCACTACAAAGCAGTCAGCTCATTTATCTACATGTTAGCATCATATTGTTAATGGTTGTACTACATAGCCATTTTATGCTCTGTTCATTCACCACTATTGCCAGCAGGGGGCGACTGACACCTAATCCAAGCGTTCTCTGCAAAGTCAAAGTTAACAGCTCCCCAAAAGAAGACATTTTCCATACATATACATTATTTTAAGTTAAAAAACATGAAATACTAATGCAGAGCTGCCCAAAACCACTTCAAAATAGCTGAAAACAGCAATATTTTATTTAACTATAAAGGTAGGGCTGATTTGGTATAAGTTTGGAGACTCTGGTTTAAGTAATGGAGCAACAAACTCTTAACAGACAATTAACTTTGAGTCACTTCATTTGAAGAGACCTAACAATTGAATTTCTGCTCGGCGGATTAGTAAAAATGAAATTAATTCTTCTCCATGAAGTAAGTATTAACCAAGAGGTAAACCCAGGACTAACCCAAAACCTTAGCGAATCTAAACCTGCAAAGATTTTAACGTTATTTGCAAATAGCTCATTACAAAAAAAGACATCACAAAAGACGAGAACTGCATTTTACAGTTATTTATTATTTTGTTGGTGTCAGAATCTTGTTATATACAGAAAAAACTCATCCCCCGCATTAGGACGCTATAGTGGTGTGGACTGCTTCGCTGCTTGCAGAAAAGGATGCACAAAACAATAGCCCTATATTATGTTTATCTGGTGTGTGATCAAATAAACCTCGCCGAGCCACTTTGCGCGAGCTGCTGAAGTGGCATTTTTCACCCACACACAATCTGTACGCTGCAGGCCAAGATGATCAATCAAAATCAGGGCTAACACTGGAAACACTGACCACGTCCTCAGAGGTGCTGGTGGTCCAAAGTCACCGCACCCCGGACCATTACAGTTCACCGTCTTTGGCCCCGTGCACTGTAAAGCTACTGTATGTGGCATTGTACATAGGAGCTGTGTAACCAGATACTTGTACTCAGGTTGCTAAAGACATTTTTGAAGAATATATATCTTTTGAACTCATTTTCTCAAGCGTACATTTACTTGAGGACAAAAATGTTTAGTGGCAATTTTTACGTTCAGGGGCAAAGTGGATACTTAGGGGTAGCAGTGGTAGGAGTAGAAGTAAAAGTAGTAGTTAATCCAAAAAGGTACTAATATTAATACATGGATTTTTTACAGACATAATTTTGTATCATACATTGACCGCAAAAAAATAAGCATCCAAAACATGTCAAGGTACAATACAGAAATATTGGTCTGTTTAAAAAAAATCCATGTATTAAAGTAGTAGTTATTATACTAGTAGCAGTGACAATAATATTAGTAGTACTAATAGTAATAGTAGTAGTGGTAGTGGTAGTAGTAGCAAAGCTTTTTTTTTTTTTTTACCTCAGTGGTAAAGTGGATTGCAATAGTTATTTAACAGTAGAGGTAATAAAAGTATTGAAGCAGTGGTAGTAGTACTGCTAGTAATAGTAGTAGTCATACTTGTAGAAATAGTAGTAGGAGTAGTACTAATAATAATAGTCATAGTTGCAGTAATAGTAGTAGTCATAGTTGTAGTAACTGTAGTAATAGTAGTAATCATAGTTGTGGCTTTATTAGTAGTCATAGTTGTAGAAATAGTACTAGGAGTAGTAGTAATAGTCATAGTCATAGTTGCAGTAATAGTAGTGGTCATAGTTATAGTAACTGTAGTAATAGTTGTAGTAATTGTTGTAGTCATATTTGTAATAATAGTAATAGTAGTCATAGTTCAATAGTATCAATAGTAGTAGGCATAGTTGTAGTAATTGTAATAGTCATAGTTGAGGTAATAGTAGTCGGAGTTATAGTAACAGTAGTAGGAATAGTAGTAATAGTAGTAGTCATAGTTGCAGTAATAGTAGTAGGAGTAGCTTTACTGGTAAATTTTAAAATTTAAATGTACATTTTAATAAATATTTCTTTACTTTTACTCAAGTAAGTGTTTTTCTACTACTTTTGAAATTATTACATTTGTGGATTTAAATCAAACACATATTTATTACGTTTGTGGGGATTATTACATTAACCGGAGTTAGGAGAACAATGTACGTTTTGCACCAGCTCCAAGCCCAGATAAATGGAGAAGGTTGTGTCAGGAAAGGCCATATACAACGCCCTGCGCACCAAGACGCAGACGATCTGAAAGAAAGAAGTCTTTTACTTTTGACTCAGTTAAATGGCAGGCAGCTCAGCCAAATGCCCCATTAGCAATCAAATACATGCTATTTTTGGTCTAAGAGGAGAAACCTAAGTCTCCAGACGGTTCCTCTTTAGGTTTGAGTGGTCCACTTAACAACCTGCCGCCCACACTCAAGTCAAAACTCTGCTTTTTAACACTGACCTTTTAGACCCATTCTCACTCACTCTTTCTCAAGGGAGTCGAAGTGTTGGAGAATTAGGTCACACAACTGCTGGCCTCCTTTTTCCAGTCAACGGAGCAAAAAATGATAAGCGAGCAGGTAAATACAAAAAAGTGCCAGGCTAAATACTCTCTGCTCATGTGAAGAGGACAAATAGAGAGAAATAATCATAGGAGCATGAACGTTAGAAAAAAAAATCCCATCTATTGTGACTAGGCAACAATGGTCAAAATTGTGAAAAATACTCCACAAAGGCGACAAATCCATTTAAGAGTAGGGTGTGAAAAAAATACAAAGAAAAACAGGACAAACTATGCCACTGCAAATGACAGTTGCCATTGATGTTTAGGTCACAAAGGGGGGCAGAGGCAAAAACACAAAACTGCGAAACGGTAAAAGAAGAGAAAAAAAATTAAATGTGGAGTCATATTTAATAATAACAAGTCATCCTGAATTCTGAAACTAACAAGTAAATCCAGCACCAAAACCCAAAGCTTTTGGCTTTTACAGTGTATTCTCCAGAAATGTACTTTTTTTTTTACATTGACTGGTTGGTTAACACAGCTTGTCCATTTTAAATCACTGGTGGTAATTTGTATTGGTAAAAACATCAAACAGAGAAAGAAGGAAAAAAGCAAAGTAAAACTCCAAGTTAAGCTTTAAATTTTGGTGTAATGTACATTTTATTGCATAATGCTTTATGCAAACATGCAACAAGATTGACTGAGATGGTATTTATTAGAAATTCTGGGGAGACTTTCTGCTCCTCTGGGATTTTGCGTGTCATAGTGGAAATACCTCTGTAACTACAACTCAAGTGGCTAAACTACATTGTGCTAAAACAGAGCGTCCTGTGTTTTCTTATGTCTGAAACGACTTGGACAGGCTCTCAATCATGGATGTATTATAGAACTGCATAATGAATGATGTCACAACCGCTGTTGTTTTCAGTGGCACGTGATGCCAAAAAAAGTTGTTTACTTCTGCGTTGTGCGGCCCTCGAGCAAGTGCAGTGTTGCTTTGCGTACCATGTGATCGACTCTGACCAATAGGTGCGATGGCGGGCTAGAACGGTGACGTCACAAACCATGAAAAGTTATTTTTTAGCCAAGTTAAAGATTTTGAAGAAGGAAAAAGTCCACGGTGTGAAAATAATAAACACTATAAAATCTGACCATCTGGGAAACTGTAGGTGTCCTGTCAGCCGAGCACCAAGCGTTTCTGTTTACACTGCGCTCTGTGGGAAAAATCCTTTCTGAGCCACATGGGATTTTTCACTGCAGTTCCACAGAGCGGCCACTAGGAAAATTGGCATCCGGGGAGAGAAGGCGGTGCCCTGTCCAGGTCTTATTGCACATCCATGCTCTCAATAGACACCCAAATGTTACACACATTTTCCTAAATTATCACATAATTAAGTTATGTGTGTATTTGTTATATTCCTTTGTTGAAAACCATTTTATTCCATCTACACAACAGAATCAATGTTTACTCTCTTTCTCTTACCATGAAAAAAACTGTTTGCAGAAAAACAAAACAAAAAAAAAAAACATTGTTCTCTATTAATATTACATGTCTTATCTCAAACACTACAAAAATACTGACTTGACTGAGCATTTTGTTGCTATCTGTTTCTTCTGTGGAGACATAAACACCCTGGAGCTGCATCTGAATATGTGATATATTGTAAAACATTACATAAAACAGCCATTTGTGTTAGATTTCCATTATCAAATAATGCAGTGTTTAATCACAGCAGATGGCAAACAATGGCTGCATATGAATACTCCGGAGAACTGGAGACATTTCCCTGGTGGTGGTTGCCCTGTAATTTATGATGCATTAGAAACATATCTGTGATCTTTTATAACCCATTGGCTCTATACAACACAGAACAGACTGGCTGCAGACTGTGCACATTAATCATAGACTCTCATATAAGGATATTACACAGAGCAGAGGAGAGAGGCAGACACCAACTTTCTTTATTTGGATCCCACTCATCATACTGTCTCTTTAATTCCACACTATCACTTTTATTGAGTTTCTCAAGTGAAGCAACCTGCTGCCAGTTTAGGTTTATGAAGCCACGCAAACAGGCAGCAGAAGTGTAAAAAGCTTTGGGTGTTTATGAAGTTTAAAGTCACTGTTTCACATATTTAAGCTAAAAAGGTGCTTCATTCGGACATTTAATTTTTTGTACTGACCAAGTATTGTGTCCACATTACACCTTTGCCTCATTCCACAATCTTGTCCCAGTGCTCTCTTTTATTTTTATATATGTTTAGGCTTTATTTGGCTTTACTGGATTGTGCAGCCGAGAAGTGACAGAGGAGAGAGCTGGGAGAGACATTCGGCAAAGTGTCAGAGTCCAAGCTCAAAACCATAACACAGAGGCAGGCTGTGGTTACTGTGTTTATGTGCTGCAGCTCAACCAACTGAGCTGTACCATGGCGTGTCGCAGTCCTCTCAGCTGTCAATCAGAGGTCGGGGAATATTCTGATCTCCTGGGCCTCAGGGTCAGAGGAGCCCAGAAATGGTCCCTCTTCTTATATTTTATATTATAATGGGGCCATGAGAAGCCTTATTGCCCCAGCAATCCTGTCAATCGGCCTCGGAGTGGAGGTTTGTGGAACCAAGCATTTTGAGGCTTCAGAAAGTTAACACCAGAGACTGCAGGATTTCTCAAACAGGCGTGAATGAAGCAAAACACAACTCCAGGTATGTTTTTGATGAGGGAACAACATTATAAAATGGTAAAAAGCTCAAAAAAGTCAATTTTGCACAATATATACTCTTAACCTAAAATCTAAAGCTTTATATTTGTAAAGGTAATTCCTTTATAGCTGTCAATATGACTAAATATAGTTTTAATAAAGGTAAGTTTCACATCAAACTGTAGTCCCAAGACTGGATAAATGAAGGGGGCTGCAGAGTAAAAAAGTAACCATTGCAAATAATTACTAATTACTGTGGTGATGCCTGAAATAAAGAAAGCAGCCATAAGGGACTTATACTTTTGCAAGTGCTTATTCCAGTCGATAATGGCTGTTTAGACAAGGCATTTGAACAATAAGAGTGCTTCATTCACTCACTCCCAGACTTCTGTTTCCAAGAAAATCTTCTTAAAAATCTACTGACAAAGTCAATTACTTAAGAGCCTGTTAATGTTCATGCATCCCAACAGAGCTACAGTATTTTCTCAGCATTACAATTTATTACAAAACAGGAAAATAATAGAGCAGACTGTTCTTTTACATAGACAAAAATAAGTTTTATCTCTTAAACATAGCAGACGCCTGAGGAGGTCACAGCTGCAGATGATTCCACAGATGTTTCTGTAATGAAAGTCTGTTTGTGGAGCAGAGATCTGAACATGAGCAAACACTTCCTCAGTGGGACAGACGACACGTGTACAGAGTTTCTCATGTTGTTCGTCTGAGGTGTTGGGCTTGTACTGTAATGCATTATAAATGTTAAAGTAACACCTTGAATTGGCAATCGAGACTTTCCTATCACATTTCTTTGTGTTTGTATGTTCCTGGCCCTTGACCCACTGTGTGCTCATGTAATTTGAGTAGCATTAAACAGCATCCTCGAGTTGCATATCTTACTGATTAAAGTGAAAGTTTCCTCTCTTTTTGTGTGTGTGCGAGATTTACTGTGAAAAAAAACGAAAAAACAAAAACAATAACCTAAAGTATTATCTAGGTTAAATAATCAATCTCCTATTTATTAAGGTCTATATAACTTAAAGAGGCTACATCATGCAATGTTAACTTCTTTGAGCTTTCTACCATGTTATAATGTTCCCTCATCAAAAACATACCTGGAGTTGTGTTTCCTTCATTCACGCCTGTTTGAAAAATCCTCTATTCTCTGGAATGGCCGTTCTGAGATCTCAAAACACTCAGCTCCGCAAACCTTCACCTTTCCCACAAAACTCCACCCACTCCAAAAACAGTGCACAAGTCTGTTTTCACTGATTCCTCACAGCTACTTTTCATTAAAATGGCATCATACAAAAAGTTTAAGGAAGTGAAATGCTTTTTCTTCAATTATATTTTTAGATAAGACCACAACACTCTGCACTTTGCTAAACTCTGCTGCCTTTTGCTGGTTTCTTCACCTGTTTCTTTATGGCAGCAGTGGAGTACTTATGAAAAATGTTATGTTTTAGTCAGACAATGTTTTTCTAAAGGCAACCAAGATTAGTTTAAAAACAAAAATAAATTCTAGCAGATAAAGTCGTTATACGCAGGGCTTAATTTGTAAATCAAACAATGCCAGAACAAAAATTGCGCTTTGACACCAGAGTCCACAAGGCCAACACTGATACCGGAACGTACACACAACACAATGCTTAGGTGCAAACACATCCCAAAATACCAAGCAACTGCTCATTTATACTCATTTCTAAATTATATTTTGACATATTTGTTAACATTATTATACATTAGAGCATTTCACTCCAGTGTAATGTGTCAGTGTATGTTTGTTTGATTGCTCAGCTGATTGAGAAATGAGCTCCTATGCGTAATTACTGTGCTTTTGTAGACTCGTTCTGTCATAGACCTACTGTGGCCACCAGTCTGAAGCAAGAACACAGACTCATGCAGCTGTAGTTTGTATAAACAAAGTCTAGGCTAGGAATGGGAGCACACAGCAAAATAAAAAAGCGCACATTGAGGGCGCGTGGTGTAAGATTTCTCTGCGTAACTATGGCTATGTAACAGTGACACTGGCGTTTAAGTGGCCCCAGGTCTCATCCTGTGACCCACGGTCAGTGCGTTAGCTCTAACTTCCATATGCATTTGAGTAAAAGAACAAACTGATGTGGCACTGCCAGGTCCCGTGGGGAAATAACTCTGCACATCCAAAACACATCACGTAGGTCCCCTCTGCGTAACCAAAGTCAGGACAAACCTCAAAAAATTGACTGTCTTCTGGCTATAAGCAAACACATCACTTTTGACTTAAAGAGCAGCAGTCAGCTGTAGCTCCACTCACGTTTGTAAAAACACAGCCTACTATGGCTGTGCTTTATATTTAATACTGTGTGCTCTGTGGATGCAGCAGGGATTGGGCAGGGTCAGGGGACATCTCAAGGTACACACAGTGCATACTGCTGTACACCTGCAGACACCACTGATGTTAACAGTGGTGAATAGATCTTTCAGTTTGACGTGAAAGTCTTTAACACCGGATTCCCTGTACACTCTATAGACACGAATTATGGCGCGGGGACAGTCTATGTTGAAGCGCATTATTGTGAAGGGCTAAAACGGAAATGAAGCGTGGCTTTTATGTTTAAAACATATGCATTTCTGTGTAATTACACATCCGACCTTCAACACAGGTTAAGGAGGGCAAAACCATCAAATGTAGCCAACACTTTGTTCTGAGTTGTGTCTGAGTTACCGGATGGGGCCGCATCAAAATAAGGGAGTTTCCGGATCCTGTTCCGGCAAGATCCAGCTCAAATTAAGCCCTGGTAATTTAGCACTGTCTACATGTAGTTAGCAGAAAAACAGCACAAAAAACAATCAGTGGCAAAAAACAACATGCTAAACTATGTAAAATGCAGTTTTTGATCTCATATTTAATGTTATGCAGCGATAAATTGGTCCAGTATTTTTAAATAAAATAATAGCAAAGGATATACTGTAGCTATGATGTTGGGAGGATGGATAAAGAACTCTGAGGCAAGGAACCTTTAACATGAATATGTGCATTTTTCTTCCAACCTTGGAGCTAACCACTGTTGCAGAAACTAAATAAAGCAGCACTCAGTGAACCCTGTAAATTTGAAAATGCAGCTCTCATGTTCATAAAACTAATAAAGTGTCTCCAGTTATCAGACTGGCCCCTGCTGTGAGGAAAGATCACTGAGTTCAAATCTCCTCATTTCTCTTCAACCAGAGGCTGTGCTGTTTAATTCAGTTAAATGGAGCATTTACTGAGCATTTGCATAAAACACAAACACAATGAAAAGCTGCAGTGACTCAAGTGAATAACTACAGCAAATACGAACTTGACAGGACTGGACAATGACCAGTTATGCTCCAATTAATCTAACAAAGTCTGGAATACTGTGCGCGTGCTGTCGACATATAACTTTGAAGATATTTGGTTGTTGGCATATGATGACATTTTAGAAAATGCATTATTAGACAAGACAGCAGTTTGAAAAACAGACTGACATTTCAACAAGTTCTACAATCCTCTTGCTTTGTCTGGTCTATACTGCGAATTAGCCTCGTCTTTGTGGTTACTGGTTTTACAGAAGGCAAAACGGATGAAGACAGACATGCACCCGCTGGCTCTTCACATACTTACAACATCATTTTAATTATTAATCATTTATTATTGCACAAGGGCCGCTTTACCCAATTTAGATAAAAGGTTACAATTAGTCTTGGAAGTCCTCAAAGCATAGAAAGTTCTCCTTTAAAGCAAGGACCATGCAATTTTGTTTGTTGCTTTTCTGTGAAGCACTGTTGTAAAAACTCTTGAGCCTGGTTGACTTTTATGTAACCCCTCGCTCGGCTTGACTCTCGTTTTCTCTTCCTTGTGTCAGTGCAAAGGTTTCTTCGGCCTTTTGACCTTTCTGCCCTGATTAACAACTTAGAAATAAAGCCATTGTTAGCTTGTTGTTATAGTTTACTGGGATGTGTTGCTTTTTTGCAAGGCTTTAGGGAATCTGGGTTGGTTCTCCTATACTTGCAGGGCTGTTTTTTGATACACCAGGAAGAGGTGCAGAGACTTTAGTCATCACCCTGACTCCGAAGCTGTTTAAATATGAAAAAACAAGTTGCACTGTCCATCGTTTCTGTAATTTTGTCACTAAAATTGTCACTAGGCCTCTCTGTCAGCCCTGTGACTAACTGGCCACCTTTCAGGGTGTACCCCACCCAAGGCCCATAGCTGCCAGGGTGACCACCTCAAAACATACAAAAAAAAAGGGACAAGTTGTGCAATTTGGTGGGACAAGGTGAGACAATTCCAGAAATAAACGTTTTGATACAAATCTAACCTACTTAAGTTACTGAGATACAAGCTGCTTCAGTTTAGGGCCTATAAAACATATGATGTGCTGTTTTTATCCCAAAAACACACATTTACTTCACTGGGACTTTATTCATTGGCATAAGAAATCTGGAACAGAAAAAAAAATCTGAGCTCTCAGTCTGCATATTTTCCTAAACAATCAAGGCCAACACTATCTCACAGCTCCAGGGAGAGGCATTTTCTGAAACACAGGACAGCAACACACTGACTTATTAAGATGGGATGCTCACAAATATTTATTCTACTATTTGCTCAAGGAATACTGACCTTACTTTGTTGTTCTTAAGTTGAATCTCTCCTTTTTATAAAATCCACTGAGCACCAAAGAAAAAGAGGGACATTACTGTGATGAGTGGGACAATGGGACAAAGTGCAGTGCAAAAAAAAGTGGGACAAGTGGTCACCCTAACAGAAATAAGTGGAAAAAGATGAATGAATTACTAATAGATTTAACCCTGAACAATACACACTACACATGCCAACAAAAATGATCCCATAAAAAAATAAGTACAGAATTATGAGTGGAAAAGTACCTAAATTTATTCCATTTAAATTCTATTGTATGAAGTATTGTTTCTGGCCATTTTCTCTGCCTCTTTGGAATCACAAAAATGCTGTTTATGCCACACATAAATCTACTTAATCTACATTCGCCCTGAAATTAATCCTCTTCAGCGGAGCCGTCCTCGTAACTGTATTGTACACTGCTGTGCATCTCCACTTAAAGGATTATTTATGGAAAATCAAAGCAGTGAACTCAGAACTGTATCAAATGATTGCACAAAGCGCATCCCGGAGGCTGCTGCTCACAACATCAACATATTCCGTATTAACATTTGCATAAGTCATTTCACACTCATTACCAGATTAAATAATGCCGGATTTGTACGGAGCAGTGAGGAGAGGCTCTAAACCTTTACAGAGCGTCTAAAGGGCAAACTTAATGTACAAAAGGCCAGAGAGCACAGTGTCTCCTCGGGCAAACGCTGACCAAAATAATCACTGTAATCTGAAGAACATGGGTCACAGCACAATGAACAGTTAGCAGTTAAATACAGAATCAGAGGTGAGGTCTGAATAGAAATAAATATAGAAGATGAATGTGTACTAAAAAAAGGAAAAATTATATTGATTTTTGAATTATTTATAATAATTAGGGGGGGAAAATCCTTTAAGATAATACAAAGATGTCGCATATGCTGTGGGAAATCTAAACTTATTGCAGTGAGTTTAGGTTTTAGATTATAAATTGCTACTTTATGGTTAAAAGTAATGTGTAAACTTCTTGGTATATCCCATTGTTTTTAATATTACAGATGCCAGCCATCACCAGCTATATTGAGATTTTTATTTAGTGGAATAAAATGAAAATTACTAGCTAGGCTTTATCCCCCATACATTTTATTGCAAGAGCTCATCAGCTTAAAAAGTTGTGTCAACATTAAGGTTAACATTAGGTGCTATGAACAATATATATTTTTTATATTTCATAAAAATTATCCATGTATCCCAAGACATGAGGTAAACATGTTTAAATCAAATGTTAGGTTTAATGATAACAATGGTACAGCTAATTTATTTAAAACTGCTTTCTAACCAGTAAAGGCACTGATGCTGCTTCCACCTTTAAGTGTTGGAAATAGTCACTGTTAATTGTGGACCTATCTTTCCCTGAACTATCTCTGTATGAACAATTTACTTAATTTCATTGTTTAATGTTACTAGTTAACTTGGTCCAAAATATTTAGAAATGCTAAGCGTGACCACTTGCTCAAATATACACATACACATATAATGGCATATACTTCTTGTGTGTGATATGTTGACAACATAAGCAACATTTTATCTTTTTCAACAGTGAAGCAAAAACAAATGTGTTTTTTGTCCATCAGAATGTCACAGCAGCTTATTCACTTCCTGTAGGCGATCTCTAATGTGGCCTTGGAGGAAAAAGTAATAGCTAGTGCATTATGGCAGAAAGATCTTGCTGGAAATTATAGACACTCACATAACTCACATTTGTGTGAGGTACTTTTGATGTTTATTTAGCCCTATAGTTGTTTTTTATATACTGTATTTGTGAACTTTCTCTTGAATGCAACTGTATGGACATACTACACAGCTCATCATAGAATAGAGAACATAAAAAACATGAACAATGATAAAAAAACAAAACAATACATACAAATGATCAGAGAAACAAACCACAGCAAAAGCCCATTTTAGATAAATGGTTATGATCAGTCAAGTAAGATTGAAATACGTGTAAATAAGTAATCTAAGCAATTATGGGTCTTAGGTGGGCTAAACCAAAGATTGGGGCCCTCATGAGGGGTTGCCAAAGCTTCACAGTGGGTCGAGAGGATCTCGTGAAAAAGAGGTCCAAGCTAGGGCTGAATGATAAAGCAAAGAAGACAGTGGTCACAGAAAATGTGTTTAGAAAAACTGCTGAAAATAGATTAATAATACTTCTGTGATGTTTTTGTTATGCATTGAATCTATCCAATAAATAACTTCATTTTTCCTAATCATTAGGGTCAGCGAGGCGAAGAGTGGGTCCATCAATATATCAACTGATAAAATGGGGGTCGCTAGGAAAAAAAGTTTGGAAACCACTGCCTTAAACAATGGCTTGTTAGATTGTTGTATGTGTTTTGAACATGATCAAGTATATAATGAAATGGTGTTTCAATGTGAAGAAATGTATCTGAACTAATCATGTAACCAGGACCTGACCCAGACTCAAGGCGCCGCATGAAGTGCAAGGGAACAATGTGATAGGCTGAAATGTGGCCTTCATGGGAGTGCAGAAGTGATAACAGCCCCTCCCTTACAACACGCACTGCTCTGCCTGAGAACTGGTTCAGATCCTGGACTATGCCCATATCTGGAGTGGGTGGTATGAAGTTGAGCCTGGGTATATATTCAGTGTGGTAGGGACAGTTGTTGTTGAACGCCCAGTGTAAGCCCTGAGTAAGACGTAGGCGGTAGGGACAGATCCAACCCAGAGCTCTGTAATTTGGCCTATGCAAATAAAAAGACAAAAAGCTGATTGGAGTCTTTATTAACAAGAAAAAGAACACGTCAGGCCTGAGACAAACACTGACAGGAATCATTCAAATTTAGATTCTCCTAACACATGCGTGCCTTTAGGTGGTGGGGGCAACCTCTGTAGTAACATGGGAAGGATCATGATCAGAGAGAGATTGTTTGTCAGCCAGCTTGTGGATTGAACCCACAACCTTTTCTAAACCACTTTGCCACTGTGCACTCCTCATAAACACACTGACAATAACTTGACTTTAATTGGAGGATATGCTAACCGTTCTAGACTCATAAACTGACATTGACGAGTGTGCTGAGCGACTGAAATCTGCTCCAACTTTTATGAACGAGGCTTGGGATTTAAAACCAAGGCACTCTCTTCCACATTTGTCAAAGTGTCAGACGCATCGGGGGGGATATCTGAGCATTTCTCATTTAAAATAATGGATTTCTATTCACACTTCTCCTGAAAGTACTTCCCCTATCCATCTGAGAGGCAGCAGCATAAGGTTTGGTAAGGAGTGCAATAATGCGCACTGGGACATACACACAAGAAAAACCCCATAGACCCATAATGTTGAGATATGGGATACACAATACATGAGGTATGGTAATGAAAGAGTGGGAGTAGGAAATGTGATGCAGGAAGTCAGTCAAGTTTGGAGTTATGGGCTTATAAAAGCAGCCCGGTTGTCATTAACAGTGAGAAATGATTTGTTTGAGTGTGATTGGTGGCAGTTCATCAGGTTATATAAAGGCATGGATGCGTCCCTCTACCCCTCACTGTCTTTAGATTATATGAGCCTTAACCACCATCTGTCTCTCACTATGTAAATAGAAAGGCAGTTGTTCTCAAATTTAATCAGACTCGTGGCACTCCACACTTTTATTCTCTTTAAAAACTGCATATTGTCAGACTGGTTAAACTTTACTTCAACTCATTTGCACATTTCAATAAAAAAGAGACGAGCGCTGGTTAAAGGTGCAGTGTGTAGTTTTCAGAGGCATTTGGTAGTCATATTACAAAACCACAACTTGGGTTCTGTGTGGCTTTTTGGCTATTTCTCCAACACAGAAATACAAATATGTGTTCAAATAATTTTATATCTGTAGCAATACTTTCAGCAAAGCTTGCAGTACCAGTGACATAAAGAGTTTTTCTTGACGCTAATTTTTATATGTTTGCTTTTGTGAGGAGGCGATTTTTAGCTTTAAATTGTTGCTATATAAATGTGGATACATTAATTTTCTGTTTCACATTCCTTTCGGGTTAAAGACTTGTCATCAAAAAACTACAAAAAAACCTATGCTGTTCAAAATAAAGTATTATGGGCCAGAAATGTTCTTCTATTAAGAAAAAAAGGCAAAATTCAACAGAGAAAATGCTTTTATTTCTTGGTAGTGTAGGTATACACTGCAAATTTTCAATATCTCCATTAGATAAAATAGCTTGAATTCAGATTATTAATCTTGATTTGAACAAAAATTCAGATCATCAATCTTGATTTGAGCAATTTTCACTAGATTAGATTTATTTATTTATTAGGCAACTTATTGCTAGAATATTTGCCTTGTTTCAAAGTATTTTTTCCCCGTTTCAAGCTATTTTTACTTATTATAGGTACAATTTTTTACTTATTTCAATCAAAATTATCGTACCCCATGGACAGATAATTTTGATTGAAGTAAGTAAAATAAGTGTGAAGCAGGGAAAAATACTTTGAAACAAGGTAAATAATCTATTAATAAGTTACCCAATATCTAAATAAATTTACCCTAGTTATTTTTTGCTTAAATCAAGATTGATAATCTCAATTATTGCTCAAATCAAGATTAATAATCTGAATTCAAGTAATTGTATGTAGATATTAATTTTTTGTTTTGTGTATACAAACAATTATAATATACACTGAACAAAAATATAAATGCAACACTTTTGCTTTTGCTCCCATTTTTCATGAGATGAACTCAAAGATCTGAAACTTGAAAGGCTGGTTGGATGTACTGCCAAATTCTCTGAAACGCCTTTGGAGACGGCTTATGGTAGAGAAATGAACATTCAATTCATGAGCAACAGCTCTGGTGGACATTCCTGCCGTCAGCAGCCAATTGCACGCTCCCTCAAAACTTGTGACATCTGTGGCATTGTGCTGTGTGATTAAACTGCACATTTCAGAGTGGCCTTTTATTGTGGCCAGTCTGAGGCACACCTGTGCAATAATCATGCTGTCTCATCAGCATCTGGATATGGCACACCTGTGAGGAGGGATGGATTATCTCGGCAAAGGAGAAGTGCTCACTATCACAGATTTGACAGATTTGTGAACAATATTTGAGAGATATGGTTATTTTGTGTATGTAGAAAAAGTTTCAGATCTTTGAGTTCATCTCATGAAAAATGGGAGCAAAAGCAAAAGTGTTGCATTTATATTTTTGTTCAGTGTAGATCCTGCATATGAACAAAGAATATAGAATTTACTATCTTTTGCCATCTCATCTTACCATCTACTGTTTTGAAAATGCCTTTACTCTAAAAATAATCATGTTTTATACTCTCATTTTTGGTTCCTAATAAGGTACTACTGATGGGTCGTCATCAAACGAGACGGCTCTAAGAACCAATTATTTGGAGCAAATCAGAAGAACCAACTCATGTAGATGAAAGCATAATCTTCAGCTGCTCCTGCTCAGCTCTGCCAAAAAAATATATCTTGATGGACACACCATGCAGCTAATTACATGAAAGAACAGACTGGGATCATATCATTCTGTGAAAGAAGTAAGATGGGCCCCAAAGACAGCAAAGGTAATGGTACAGGCTTGGTACACAAAGCAGCAGAGAGAGACAGGTAAATGTTAGCAATAACCTAAAAGAAGTACCATCTGGCTGTATGTTGTGCAAACTGCATAGAAATAAGGCTTTTACTAAAACACTGATAAATAAATTGTTTACCACACACAGACCATTTAAGATTGCTAAATTAGGCCTAAATAAAATGCTCACTGTGATACTAAATTAAACTCTTCTAAGGGAGCCAAGCCAAGAAAGCCGAGTCTTTGAAAAGAGTTGGACTGCCCATCGCTATGAGGTACAAACCTATCCCTCCATCCTGTTGCTCCATGGTTGGACCTCACCAAAATCTCACCACAGAAGAATGGACAGAGCCAGCTAAGGTTGTAGTAAAAAAATCAATGTCCAATCAGCAAAAGACAGAAAGCTGTGAGTCCTTATGTTAATGTCCTGGTTTATTATTGTCCAAACAAGCTCTGTATTGTGCCCACTGAGGAAATGCTACCAAACATTATGACTTTGAAATTAGACCACTTAGCATCAGAGTTTGTCCGTGCAAGTGGTTAATATCTTCCCAGAATTCCTAATTGTTCCAGGTGACATTTAACAGGGTCATCCACCAGCGTCTCCTGGGAGTAAACAGTTCCCCTCCCCTGACTGTCCAATCAGACCACAAACCATGTAACTGTGAACAATTAGCTCCAGTCGTCAGTGAGTGCTGTTCTTGCAGGGACAAACAAACGCTGCAAATGAGAAATCCTTCCAGTCGTAAACTTAAGCAAAGTAATTATTGCGTGCCTGCCAGTTCTTTTGATCCCCTGGCCCATTTTTCCCTCTGCGCCTCCCCTCCGTGGCACACTTAAGTGATTTATTTGCCGCTAATTTGTTGTCTCGTTCCAAGCAGATGGAGGCACTGAGGCTTCTGTTCTTGCTTTGCTGCCTGCTGGCCTTGCCTTTTTCTCCAAATATAGTCGCAGAAAATGGCGTATTATGAACAGTTGAGCAGTAATGGTGGTGGGTTAAATCACTGTTCTGCACTAGTTGGTATAGCTGTATTTCACTAAGCAAACTCTGAAGTATTGCCAGTGCATCCTCTCTTTATAAACTCCATAAAGTGTTTATATAGCCAGACTTTACTTTTCAGTCTCTCCACTGTCGATTGGGCCAGTCCAACTGAAGAAGATTTCGAGTCTGTTAAAGCCTGCCAGCTGTATAGACTGCAGACTACTTGAAAGGACATCCTTGGTAGAATAAAGTGAATGCTAAAGCAGGAGTGACACTGACTTGTTTACACTAGTTATCTCCAGGACTGCTGACTTCATTATCTGTCTAACAACTCCTTTGGGAGGCAGTGATACCAGGCGTGACTCACTGTGGGGGAGTGCAGTCGTATTAAAGGGAGAGGCTTGATAGTTACAAGGGCCAAGAATCTGTTACAGCTCCTAAATGACTGAATTGAGAGTTTTAGGGATTTTAACAAACTTTCTTAGCTTTGCTGCATCAACAGTGAATGTAATACTGATGTGAAAAGAAACTTGCTTGCAATCAGTCCCTTCACAGTAATGACTGGACCTGGTAAATTTAAATAAAGTGATGAGCATTTGGCAGGGCAAGGTGGTAGAGCGGGTAGTCCTCTTGTTTCTCTGCAAGGAGGTTGTGGGTTTGATCCTAAGGCTTTCTCCTACTGTCCAAAGACAAGCAATGTATTGTTTGAATTGGATTCACTGTTCATGAATGTAATGTGAGTAAATGTTTGTCTGTCAGTGTACATCTCTCCCCGTTTAGCCGCTGATGGAAATGCTCGATCTCATGACTCTACATAGATACGTGAAACCAGAGTACTCCTGCACTTACAGTATCTAACACCCATACACAGTCCTTGGGCTCGTTCTGATCATTTCAGCCCTTAAATTGTCGTCACTACAAAGCAGTCAGCTCATTTATCTATCTGTTTGCATCGTGTTGCTAAGGATTGTGCTAATTAGCTATTTTATCCTCTGTCCATTCCCCACCATTGCCAGCAGGGGGCATCAGACACCTAAGCCAAGTGTTCTCTGCAAAGTCAAAGTAAAAGCTCCCCAAAAGAAGACGTTTTCATACTTATACATTATTTTAAGTAATAAAACATGGAAAACTATTATAAAGGTGTGAAAAACTTTTTCAAAAAAAAAAAAATAAAATAAAATAAAAAAGGCACAATAGGGCCCTTTCAGACAGTGCCATGAATTCTTTTAGTAATTATAAGACTTCTCTATTTCCAAAGTAAGTTGCTATTCCTGGTCAGAAGAAGTAAAAAAGTTATCCGGACATAGTTTGTAGAGCTGAAGAAGTTTCATCCCCAATACAAGGAAATTAGTTGTCAAAAACAAAAACAGCAAAAATAAAGTTCTAGCTTATCTTTCATATTTATAAAACACAAAACACAATAAAACTTCTTACACTGTTTGATGTAAGTTTTTATTTCCAAAGTATATCTCAGCAAAGAAGCGCCATTTATATTCAGTGCATAAAAGTAGTCCAGCAAACACTCTGATCAACTTTGGTTTACGGTCGTACTGGAGTTTCACAGTGAAATAATGCATTATGAAAATCTACACAGCTCAAGGCTCAGTCAAGAGGACGATGGGTAAAATAAGGCTGCAAAGTTTAAATCTGTTTTATGTGCTTCAAAGAGGAGAAGTAAGGAGGACTGGATAGACTGACACTTAGAAATGATATATAGCCAAGTTAAAAATGAGCCCTTTCCTGAAGGTGTGATGTAGTGTGGCGTTCGATCTGCCTTGGTAGACTGTTTTTGGTTGCTTTGGATCTTCTGCCTTAAAGGGACCATATTATGCTGGTTTCATACTTTTTGAAATAGTTTTGGACAACTTTGCATTAGTATTTCACATTTTATAACTTAAAATAATTAATATGTATGGAAGCGTCTTCTTTCGGAGAGCTGTTACTTTGACTTGGCAGAGAACGCTTGGATTAGGTGTCGCCCCCTGCTGGCAATGCTGGGGACTGGACACAGCATATCATGGCTAATTAGCACGGCTATTAGCAACAAGATGCTAACAGATAAATGAGCTCACTATATTATAAGCTCTGAAATTCTCAGAACGAGTCCAGTGATGGTGTATGGACTTTAGTAATGCGCAGAAGCACTTTCTGGTTTCATGTAGAGCAGTGGAACCGATCGTTTTCAGCTCTTGAGGAGGGCAGTCCCTCAGCATACAAGATTACTCAAACAAGTGTGATTGAAACAAAATACTACTCTAGGGATATTTGAGGTGGAAACAACATTATAACATGGGTAAAGCTCCTAAAAAGTGGATTTAGAATAATAGGGGACCTTTAACTTCCCAGTCAGTAAGAGTAAATGAGTGCCAATGAGGAAGTTGTCATGCACGCTTTTTTATATTATAGTACTAATTATACAATGAATTGGCAAAGAAGCAGCTGATGCAAAGTGGAGAATGGTTTTTACCTCCATGAAATATTAAAAATAGATTTGCATATATGTTGGATAAATCATTTTAGACTGTCCAGTTCTTGTCAATAAAACCCCGTAGTCTATAAAATAGTACATATATTTGGTATTCAACAGACTTATGCTTATTCGCAAGTGGCTAGACCCTATCCTAACAACTATGGGCCTTAGGCAGGGTACAGCCTGGGCAGTGGCCAGTTATTTGCAGGGCTGAGACAGAGACATACCTGCACACTGACAACCATTTACTCTCACATTCATTCACTAGGGGCCATTTAGAGTCACGATCTTTCCTAACATGTATGTGTTTGGATGGCACAAATGTCCATTCTGAGATTTTGAAGTTGGCCGGCTGAAGAATCAAACCCACAACCTACTTACTGAAAGACAGAGGCCTAAACTCCTGTGATAAATGGTAGTTGGCATGAAAATAGTAAACTTTTTAGAGTTCTGGGATAAAAATGAAGACATCCTCCTGCAATAACTATTTACAAGTAAGTATTCTTTTCACTCTGGATTCCTTTTACTTTCCCCATATAACTTGTCATCTGTTTTATTAAATGTTCCATGAGTTGATGGAGGTTACTGTACTCTACTATTAAAATTTATGACCAATGAACGCATATAGTTTAATAGCACTGACTTAGTTTATGTGGAGTTTGATTGGTTCCTGATTTAATCCATGTATTTGTAGTGAAGCGTGTAATCAGGAAACTGGGCTCAGGTGGATCTATCTATGAGCTGATTGGACTTAAACTCACCTTAATCAAAGCACTTGGCCTTGTGTATCTCACAGTACTGGCCTTGGCTGTTGCAGGCGCAGACCGTACAGTAGCACTATCTTATTACATTTGGGACTCATGCTATTATGATTTTAAAGTGCTGAGAAAATGTGTTTTTAACAATGATACAGCTGAAAGTCCAGAGGTTCAGAGGTGGGAGAAGTACTCAGAATGTGTTGGAACAAAAAAAAATAATATTAATAAACTAGAAGTACAAATGTACTTAGATAATACTTGAGAAAAGTACAGGAATATAAAGCTAACACAAATACAAATACCTTTTTAAAGTTTTGTTTTTGTGATTACATAGCAAAATTTACTATTACTGCAGTTACTACTACTAGATACACCGCGAATCTTTAGGCGAGCATTGTCTTGAGACATTTTTTTTTAAGGTCTTGGTTTCGCTTGGTCTTGGCTGCAGTTTTACTCAGTCTTAGTCTTGGTCTCGTATCCAATTTTACTCGGTCTTGTCTCAGTCTTGGATTTGGCGCTCTCCGAGATTTTATTTACTAAACGTTATAAGAAAATGCTATTTTTCAAAGTTTTAAAGTAATTAGTTTTCTTTTTTTTTTTGTTTGTGAAGTGTGGTGCATTAGATAATTAAAATAATCATTAATGTATTTAAACCACTTTTAAAAATAAACTTTTTTCCTGTAGACCCCTTGTCTCCCTTTAGTTCACAAGGTTTTGTCTTAACCTGGTCTCTGTTTGCCTTGATCTTCGTTGTTATAAGTCTTGGAGTCCACTGAATGTCTCAGCCTGGTCTTGATCTCAGTTAACTCTGGAGTCGCACTGGTCTTGGTCTCGATTAGTATGGTCTTGCATACAACACTAGCATACACCCATTTTGTCACAGAGAACAAAAATACTTTTACTCATTCAAAAATCAATTCCAACTTTGCATTCATCCACCACTGATTGTGCACGGTCAAGCTAACATTTTCCTTCTTTATCTAAATTGCTACTTTTGTGCCCAATTAAATTGTGCACATACGTTAAAACTGGATGTCCTGATATAAAACTTTTGTTGGTCTATAAAAATATGAGAGTCCATCAGAGAACTGGAACAGGTCGCTCCTTTATCACCACTATCATTTTAAAACTCTGCTCTCAATGCAAAAGAAAGTGTTCAACATGTGTCACAGCACGGTTGTTGTATTTAAATGAGTCGACAGAGAGGTCACGATCCGAATGTGACCCACATGAGGATGGACTACTTAGAAACAATGTACAAGTTTCAGACGCTCAAGATAAATTGCAACAAGATCAGGTTGTGTTATGAGAGCATGGGCCATTTTCTCTGTCCAGCCCATGCCTTCAATAATGAGCAGTGACTAATTTGTACCTCTTGTTTCAACCTCAAACAAAATTATGAATATGTACATTGTGTATTAGTATAAGTATGGTTACGTTCAGGTATAGTTGCCCCGCCTTTGGTGCAGAAGGTCAGGGGTTTGATTCCTATATGGCAGTATTTTCCTGGAGGTACTTGGATTTATTTCATAATTTGATATAAAAAAATGCCATCACTTCATGTTAATCTATTGAAGTTTATGAAAAACAAGCAAGTATAAGTTACATGAAAAATATAGTAAAACATGCAAATGCAATAGAACTTTATATTGTTATATTTTGATTAATTATTTTAATTATTAATGTATTTTTTTATTAGTTATGTCTTTTATTTATTGTTATTTTAAAGGGATTTGTTTTACTTGGGGAAAAAAATGCAGGAGTATTAGCTTTTACAATAAAGCAAGTATAAAAAATATCTTTGTACAAATAAATACAGATGACCACTCTATGACTACTATTTGAAAAATTAACATAAAAAAATAAAGGGGTACTCACAGTAAGACGAAAAGCCCAGGGGCTGCACAACACAAAAAAAACCCACTGCCTACGCCAGTGATTTTCAACCGGTGGGTCACGGGACCGTTTTCAGTGGGTCGGGGGCCTTTGCTTGAGTAATAAAATCAAACTGTACTGTGGGTTGTCGCCGAGGGCCGATGCTCTCTGAGAACAGCGTGGAGAAAGATGCGTGCAGGCTCTAATCACTATCGCTTTTTCCTGTCCATGCTTTTGTTAAAATCATCTCTCTTTTATTACTTTTATGCACAGCTCTCCTCTCTCTTTTAGACTGTAGGGACTGGGGAGGTAAGTTTAAGTCTGGGGCTTTTTTCTGTACACCTTGGGTGTCTGCATCCCGCTGTGCACCCTCCGCTGAATCCTGAGGAACCTCACCAAAATCTCCAGGAAAGCAGGGAGCCCTCGGCGGAGCTGTGGCCAGGCTGAGGATTTCTAAGTACGGCTTGGGCTTACGGCTCGGCGGCCTCTCACTACAGGGCATTAGTTCCTGAAAACCCTTCAGAACCCAGTCAAAGCTCCGGGAAGAGCAGCGGGCCCTCATCAGGGCTGTGGCCGGGCTGGGGAGTGCTGAGGGCGGTCTGGGCTCATGGCCTAGCCGCTAAGTCTGGAACTCTAGTTTCTGTAAACTCACAGCATCCTTGTTCATCTGTGTCCCACCGATCACCGTCTGCTGATTCCTGAGGAGCCCGGCCAAAGCTCCGGTGAGAATAGTGGGCCCTCAGCAGAGCTATGGCTGGGCTGAGGAGTGTGGAAGGTGGCAGGAGGATGTACGCGCACCTAGGCTTTCACCTCCAGCCAGTCCCAATCCTGGATAAATGGAGAGGGTTGCATCAGAAAGGGCATCTGGTGTAAAAACCTGCCAAAGTATACAGTACCTATATGTGAATGATTCAGTTTTGTGAACCCAGAATGAAAAGAAGCAGACAATTGTGAATTATTGCCCAACAAGAACAAATGGACAACACATTGCAATGGCAAAACCCATTTTCTCAAAGTTTAGTTATTCTCTCATGTGTTGCTTGGCTCCCTATCTCACTCATTTTGTTACTTTTGTGAGTATTTTGTGTAAAACTATTCTCTATTCCTCATTGACCCTATACTTTAATGGGTATGAGGCACCATAACAAAATTGTGGGCTCACCCGGTATTTGCATCCAGGTATCTACCCCTCAGACTGCCCTACAATTTAATATTAGGGCCCATTACACTGCAGTAATACTTCTCTTTATACTTATGTTCCCAGTGGTCGCTTGGAGCCAGCCTCTAGTGGTCAACCACAGTACTGCGTGTCACAATACCAGCCAGTTTTGACTTTGAGTTTGTTGTTTTGCCTTAAATTATAATTTCGGACAACATCCCACCTTTGGTTCATGATTTATATTGACTGCTGTGTACTCTTAGCGCCCATATTTTACAGTATGTGTGCTCTGAGTAACAAAACAACACAACAATACATTTCTCTTAATGTCACTTTTGCGCCTTGTTCCAGAGCCATCCAAGTTTTATGGATTAATCTGAAAATGTATGCACCCCACGTGGTGTATCTGCTACAGTTTAATGAGCTCATAAAAACAGAGGATGTCTTTTCTGTCATTCATCCAAGCTGTTCATCTCCACTTTAACCACAACGATCAAGATGGATTTGTTTTTAACCCACGCGCATAATGAACAAATATTGGTGTGCTCTCAATGCACAAATCATAAGATTGTGTCACTGCTGCTACTGATCTACAGTGCATGATGGGCACTAATTAATTATTAATAAAAAGGCAATATTATCTAGATCTATATATTTTTTTCCCCTTCTGGCATTTTATTTTTATGATTATTCAGAAAACCATAACTGTTATTATTCATTTTGCCATTAATTAATAACTAAAGCAGGCAAATACAACAAGAAATGGAGTGAGAGTCAGAAGATGACATGATGCTAATAAATGCACCACATGAGACATTAGCACAGAAAGTGGACTATGTGAGTATATCTGGAGCTTAAATCCTTCCGCATGCGATTAATACAAAAAAAATAACTCATTAAAATGTATTAATGCAGATTAATTACATGATCTGTTTTGCCATACACCAGTGCTTCTCAAAGCACTTTGGAGGGCGTGAAGCTGTGTCGGTGGGCACGTGACCATCTTGGAAATGTGCATATATCACAACATTGACTTGCTTTCATGGGGAAAGACCTGCACGTCCAGAGAGGAGAGAGCAGCTGCCTCACACAGCTGGACTCACACTTCAGGACAAGTCCACTGCTTTGGCCACTGCACTACAGCCCTCTCCTTTCCCTCCCCTCGACTCGGACAGGTAAGTATGGACAGGTGACTGTGCCCCGCCCCTGTCCGCGGCACTGAGAGGAGCATAGGAGAGGTGTATGAGGCTGCAGTAGATTTAACAGAGCACAGTTCAGCAGACACTGTTATCTCAGTTACTACAAAGACTTATTAAAGGCTCTCTCACAATATTCAGAAGTTATTTTTGAGATGTATTTTTTTTATCCAAGTAAAAACATGCTCCTCAACCCCTCTGGACTTTTTTTTATTTAAACGCTGCATATTCATGGAAAATCTATCACAGCCCAAGAGTGTGATTAATCTGATTAAATTTTTTAATCGACTGACAGCACTAAAATAAATTAAACTTGTGTTACAAATATATTTCAGGGTTTGCACATGAATGCAACTGGTTTTGTTCATATTTCAGCGTCTGCGTGTGAATATGACAGGCATATTTCAGGGATTCTGGTCTATGTAGAGAAGAGAAACCAAGCGTTTTCAGTCTTGAGAAATGGTCAGGCTCAGCAGAAACAATTACTCAAACAAGTGTGAATAAAATAAAATACCACTTCATGTATGTTTTTCAGGTGCACACAACATTATAACATAATACATTATAACACAAAATAATGCAAAAATCTGTATAGCACAATAGGGACCTTTACCTCAGGCTTTAAAAAAAGAAAACGAGGATATGGGAAGTGCTTTGTGCTTTTTGTATTTAGCTGGACCCAGACACCTTCAACATGTCCTGCACATGTACTGACTTTAGCAGGGGGACACGTCCGGCACTGCAGGATTTGAGTCCCTGGCGGCGTAAGTGTGTTACTGATGGTAGCCTTTGTTACTTTGGTCCCAGCTCTCTGCAGGTCATTCACTAGGTCCCCCCGTGTGGTTCTGGGATTTTTGCTCACCGTTCTTGTGATCATTTTGAGCCCCACGGGGTGAGATCTTGCGGGGACCCCCAGATCGAGGGAGATTATCAGTGGTCTTGTATGTCTTCCATTTCCTAATAATTGCTCCCACAGTTGATTCCTTCACACCAAGCTGCTTACCTATTGCAGATTCAGTCTTCCCAGCCTGGTGCAGGTCTACAATTTTGTTTCTGGTGTCCTTTGACAGCTCTTTGGTCTTGGTCATAGTGGAGTTTGGAGTGGGACTGTTTGAGGTTGTGGACAGGTGTCTTTTATATAGATAACCAGTTCAAACAGGTGCCATTAATACAGGTAACGAGTGGAGGACAGAGGAGCCTCTTACAGAAGAAGTTACAGGTCTGTGAGAGACAGAAATCTTGCTTGTTTGTAGGTGACCAAATACTTATTTTCCACCATAATTTGCAAATAAATTCTTTAAAAATCAGACAATGTGATTTTCTGATTTTTTTCCCCTCATTTTGTCTCTCATAGTTGAGGTATACCTATGATGAAAATTACAGGCCTCTCTCATCTTTTTAAGTGGGAGAACTTGCACAATTGATGGCTGACTAAATACTTTTTTGCCCCACTGTATATATGCATTTCAGTATTACATGCACGTCTTTACTAACAGCTTTCTTACCCCATATTCTTCCATCTCTGCTTGTGCTGCTAGTGGTGGTTACGTAAACTGACAGGGTTTCTTTCCAGCAACAGAACCACAACAAACTTGTCTACACACTTCCTTTCAGCTTTCTCTTCTGTCTCTGGCATTAACACCACTATACTTGATGCTTGCTGACACTGCCTATTGTTGCTCATTGTTGAATCATCACCTAAAACACACATTGGCATCTCTGGTTGCACAGCGTGACATTTATCAGAAGCTGGTTGAAGCCACTTTGAGTGTCACAGTCCCTGTACACTCTGGTGTTAGTTATAACTTGGTCACACTTTGGTTGGTCTTCACTACAGTCCTACTTTGCCTTATCTTCAGTAACAAGTATTTGCAAATTGCCTTTTGCCCCAAAACTGCAAAAACTTTTGATTTGCAGACAGACTTACGTGATCTCATTCCTGGTTGGTGTCTGTTCTCTTTAGCGCCGCTCTGGCAGTGAGGAGGTGGCAGTGCGGGGGCTGCAGAGGACCACAGGTGATTAACGAGCTGTTTGCGGCGCCGTGCTGAGAATACATCTGAAAACTGTTCTCACCACGGGCGCCGGGTGAGCCCACACCTGTGATGAGTACGCACAGGGAAAATACAAAGATAGTATGAAGCTGCTTTCGTGGAAATACTGTATATTGAGAAATGATGGAGGCTATCTAGGTTACTACTAACCTAAAAGTGCAATGACTTGACCATGACAGTGACAATGACAAGGAACTTTTATGAAAACTTAATTGCTTATAACACTGCTATGATTGGTTTGCTGCTGCTTTGAATCAGACACTAATCTAAAATTTGGCACATTACTTGTGACATGCCTGAATTCACAAAGTTAGGATTTTACTGTTGATCTTTTTTCCTAGTAAAACATTTATTATTAATATGATACATTATGAATATTCATATCCATTATCAGATGCAACTCACTTTAGGCTAATGGCAGAAAGTATACTTTAATGTTACCACTTTCTACCATCAAAACATCTCCCTTTTATTTGAATTGGAATACTTTTAACAGTGGTCCAACATTTTGTTAATTAAACTTGAGAGTTGCCTTGAATACTTGAGTTGACTTGAAGTCTGAATGATGTATATATATGATGTATACATTTAGATGTATATTTTTACCTCTGCCAGAGAATATATCTTTTTAACAGAGTTGGTTAACTCAAAAGGTAATGGCTAGACAGAATGAAATTTTCATTGCAAGATGGGAATATCCCAAAAGTTAATAATCCTAGTTGTTACAAAAGGTACAAATGTTTATTTTCAGTGGTTGCTTTACCATTGCAAGGGCTTTGTGTCTTTTTGGATAGAGCATTTACCCCTAAAGATCCCTGCTTCAAGTCTTTGTTTGAAGTCCATTAACATTGCCTTGCCAGATGTTTGCTTTTTGCCAGTGCATTTTTTCTAGTTTCTAAAGGGGCTATATTATGCAAAATCAACTTATTTGAGCTTTCCATGTTATAATGTTGTTCCCTCATCAAAAACATACCTGGAGGTGTGTTTTGTTTCATTCACCCAAGCTGATTTGTCACAGCTTTTTTACATTTTATTCTAAAATGGCATCGTACAAAAAGTGTAAGGAAATAAACTGCCTTTTTCTAAAGTTGTAAAATGTGCAATGCTGTTTTAGATGACTGAGATAAAAGCATAATGTTTTCTCTTTAAATATCTTCAGTCTGATTCAAATAATGTATTGTGCCTGTGTATATATTGTGACAAAGGGGGTCATAAATGGCATGAACCCAGACTGATGTCTCACTGAGTTCAAATTAAATCACCTTGTAATGAAAATAAAACTAAAAATAAAGTGTCTCGGGGCTGTGGTTAGCTCTGAAGAAACATATTTAATTAAGCAGCTGTGTCTTAATTAGATGGACTTAAATTATTGAGTACGTAATTATGGCTGTATTATTCTCAGTCAGTGATGAATGTTTGTTTCAGATTCTCATAAAATGTAAGATCTTTTAATTCTGTTTAGCGCATTAAAACATTTCTATTTAGTCACTAGATACTTTTTATTGCTGTGATAAATGGTTGTCATTCCAATTTAAAATACATTTCTGTTTGGTTTGCATCATTTACCCATTGTATTAATTTACATGCATGAGTGACTGGTCAGACCCACTCCACAGTGCTTTTGGAAAGACAAGATGAACTTGCCAGTGTCCCAGGTGTACCCCGCCTCAGGCCCAAAGTAGCTGAGATAAGCTCTAGCCCCCAGAACCCTAGCCCTAACTCAATGAGGAATTGAGAGAGTAAGTGCCCTTGCATTGGGTGCCTGACACCCCCTGCAGGCAACCGTGGGGGAATGGGCAGAGCATAAAAGGGCTATTTAGCATGGCTATTAGCAACATGACGCTAAAAGATAAATTAAAGTAAATTGTAATAGTAATAGTGACGGCAATGTGTCTGTGACCCCAAGCGTTTTCAGATGTTTTTGAGGTGGAAACATTATTATAACATGATAAAAAGTTGATTTAGCATAATAGGGGACCTTTAAAGCAACACTGTGGCATTTGGACCTTAATAATAATGTTTAGAAAATCATTTTAGTGGTAGATCACCTATTATTGGGATGAACTGTTCCTCCCCTAACCCTTGAGTGCTCTATCACTAAAGGAGCGGGTTGCTAGTAAAAGATGAGCCAAATGCTAATGCTAACCAAAACATTGTCTTTCTTGTTGTCATTGCAATTGTGCACCATGATTTACAACTATCCTTTCTGTTAATATTGTATAAACTTAGTCTTCTTAACCAAAGAGGGGCTGAGCGAGAGAGAGTGCAAAAGTTACATTGTGCTGCTTTAAATATTTTAAAGCAAGTTGAAGTGTGTGTGCATTATTAAATCAACAAACACAAGCTTTTATAGATACTAAACAGCAAATGTTGATGGTAATTAGAAGTCCATAATAACTTTATGTAAAATAAATTAAATGCAAAATAAAATTAGTAAATGGCTCCCATATTCTAAGTGCTGAGCATATAAATAATATGAATTGCCATTATCATAATACAACTCACTTTGAATTGGTTTTTGGAAATCCACAATGATGTTTCCACTTCAAGCTTTAAACTCAGATGTGATAAAATTAGTCATTTGTGCTTTTAAAAGTGCTAGCATGAGGGATACTTGCTATATCCTCTATTGCTACTTCAACCCTCTATGGGCTAAAAACTATAAAGTGCAGAGTTAACATCCACTTTCTGGTCAGTCCAAAGCACAGTGGATAAACTTTAGCCAAAGTCCATACACTCCTCTGAGGACCGCTTCACTTCATGGAGTACTGCCATAGTAAAAGTGCTACAAAGAGAAAGCGTCAAATAAAAAATAAAATATTGCTCTATGGCTCTGTAGAGCAGTATGTGCTTACGTGGTTAAAAAGAAGTTTGGGTGAAAAGTTCAGGGTTCTATAGTCTTTTTAAAAATCAATTTTCTAAAACTTCTTACGGTGCATATGTCTCTATAGTGGGCTATGCAGTTGGCACTCTTCTTTTCTCTTGTTCTGTGAAGTTTCTTGGAGATACAACTACAATCAATATCACAACCGTCCCTGCTGGTAGCATCTCAGTGGTTTGACCTTTATTTCAATCTACAGACCACTTGCAACATCTTTCTCTCACAAAATCTCTTAATGCAGGATTTATACGTTCCCACTGGCCGTTATTAGGACAGTAAAGTGGAGATGCTGCCCTATTAAACAACATTTAAAGCCAACTAAAGCTTTCAAACTTCCACAAGCAAAATGCAGATGCATGACGAAAACATAATTATTACTGTAGTCAATTCAAACATACAGACCACCTGCCAAATATTGGTGGTCATTATGTTGTGTTGCCCAATATGTGGCCTGCAATGCACTGTGGACTAGATTTATTAAAGTTTTGTGTGCACGCTACATTATTAAAGCCCTAAACACACTGCAAGCCTGTTTGGAGGCCCTGAATGGCTAGCTGAGCTCAGGCCATGAGGCTAGTTTTACTTTGGTGCCGTGCTTAGCAGATTGGAGAGTGCACACTGCCTACTGAAGGCGTGCAATGTACAAAAACGCTTTCCGGCAAGAAAATACACTCGAAGCCGATTTTTCACGCTTGCAGCTTGCTCTATGAAGTGGTTTTCCATTATAAAATGTAGAAAAAAAATATTAATTGTTGTATTTTGCGGATTAACATCAGCCCAGCATGCACCTCATGCATTGTTTAAACATCTGAAGGAAGTCTGGCTCCGAGTGACTGTGACCTCAGACTTTTACTTTTAACAAAGTTTTGCACTTGCAATGATCAGCAAACAAAAATGGTAAACACTTATCTATTCAATCAACTAGTCAATGTAGGTCCATTTTATGTGTATATGTGGCTGTACTCTCGTATTTACTGCTGAACAGCATTACTGTGGAGAAACACAGAGGCAGAGCTGCAGCAGCCACTCCCAGTGTACACACACTCATAGAGCCGCCACACAGCTGAGCCGCTGAAGACAGCAGCATTTTTGGATGCTTGCAGTATGTTGGAGGCCTAAGGTGTGCTAAAAGTGGAGCAAATCCTGGTGCACCTGAGGTTAGCGTCTTTCACAGGTGCAAAACAAACACAGGGCAGATTTTGCTCATCTGAATGCATGCAAAATGCAAATGAAATTGTTTAGTGGTCACTGTTTAGTTTATCCTGACTACACGAGCTAAAAGTGCAAACATTTTGCACATTGAAGAAGCAGGTCAATCTCACGCTCCATCGTCCCATCTCTTAAGGTACTTACACTTCTCCACTTGAGGCAGGTGCTCTCCACCAACCAGGGGAGGACAAGCTGGCCATTTCCTGTGACTCCCAGCTTCACACTTGGCTGCAAACCTGCCCAGCTGTGCTGTAGATCCTGGCCTGATAAAATCATCAGGAGATCATGGATATCCTCTGCAAAAACTCAAGAAGAAATTCTGTGGTCCACAAACTGGACTCCTGCCGGCCCCTGGCAGTGCCTAGAAATTCTGTCCATAAAGATAATGAACAGAACCGGTGACAAAGGACAGCCCTGGTGGAGTCCACATGCACTGTGAACAGCTCTGACTTACTCTTGGTAATGCGGACCAAACTCCTGCTCCAGTCGTACAGAGACCGGACAGAATTTAGCAGAGGGCCCCGGACTCCATACTGCCAGAGCAACCCCACATGCCACAAGGGACACGGTCAAACACCTTCTCCAAATTCACAAAGCACTGGATGGGTATACTCCCATGAACCCTCAAGCATCCAACAAAGGGTGTAGAGCTGGTCCAATGTTCCACAAACGGGATGAAAACTTGCCTGGAAAATCCAGACTGATATGTCTCTGTATTATTATACAGAGAAATATCAGTCTGGTCACCACGCCATCCGCAGTGGTTTACTCAAATCCCAACCGTACCGTGCATTTTGATTCGCTTATTTAAGTCATGTGTTCTTCACGACCCGCATCCGCAACAACAACAATCAAGGTGGCGCACTGAGGAGCCGAGTTTGTTTCATTCAGCGGTAAATTCCGTTTTAAATGACCAAAAACATATCGAGTCATTAAAACCACAGCCGCTTGCAGCACTAGAAGCCTTTATTTAAAAAAAAAAAAAAAAGTTTTCGCGTTGCTTACTTTCTTGTCGCTTTGTTAACGTCACGTCCGCCATTTTCTGATTGGCTAACTCTGCTGTCCGTTTGCTCCGCGCTAGAAATCGAATTGATTCTATGGCGACCAGACTCATCCGCTGGTACAGCGGTGAGTCTGGAATTTTCAGGCAAGACGAAAACCACAATGTTCTTCCTGAACCTGATGTTCATTATCTGCCAAATTCTCCTCTCCCTGGAAAAGACTTTCCCAAGGAGGCTTCCTGTAGTTGGAACACACCCTCCAGTCCCCCTTCTTGAAAAGAGGGACCACCCCGGTCTGCCAGTCCAGAGGCACTGTCTCTGAGCGCCATGCAATGTTGCAGAGAGGTGTCAACCAAAACAGCCCTTTAAAATCCATAGACTTAAGGTCCTCAGGGCGGACCTCATCCCTCCTCGGTGCCTTGCCACTGAGAAGTTTTTCAAATGTTTAGAACAATCAAGTATTAAAATGCTGTTTTTAAGGTATGGTGGATAAAGCTATTTGTTTAGTCTTCTTTTTACTCTTTCATTTTTTGTTAATTGGCTTTTTTTATCTAAAATATGCAGCATCTTTTTACATTTATTTACTGCTATTACTTTGGGCTTGAGGTGGGGTACATCCTAAACAGGTAATTGCTGGGGCAACAGAGACATACACTGACGACAACTGCCCTCACATTCATTCATTATGGGACAGTAAATTCACCAATTCAGCTGCACATATCTATTTCTTTAAATGAAGCAAATGAGGCCCCAGAGTAACACAAGGAGATATCATGTGTCAGTCTGCCCAGGGATCAAACCCACAATCTCTTTGCAGTGAGGCAGGACTGCTAACCACTCTGCCACTATGTAAAGGCCAACATTTCTTCAAATCTGATTTAAACCTGGAGAATGTGGAAAAGTCATAGTACATAATTAATGAGTGAATTTAATTTTTTGGCAAGATATTTGTGAAATCTGATTTAAAAAGCATTTTCTGTATCTGGTCAGTATTAGCAACTCTCCCCAGGGTCCACTGTGAGTAGGAGAAGCCCACTCAGCATCTCACAAAAAGATGATGAAACACAGCACTGTTATTTTTCATCTCCGGCCTCCTGTCAGAGTAAGCAGGTAATCACAGCCAGATTTTCAAAAGAAAACTACTAAACAAGCAAACACAATAGTACAGAGGTATACGGGAGTGCATGTTGTCTTATTATATTTTTAGATGTGAAAACATGTTCAAGGTGAGCTTAAAAAAAGTCTTTCTGTTAACTCATTCAAAACTTTGTTGTTAGGTTCAACCAAAGTAAAAGTCATCCTTGAGCTTAGGATTTTTTCATCCACTTCACATCTGTTTATATACAGTCGTTTGTCGCTGAGATTTTCAGGTCTAGCAGCAGTAATAGTCACATTTCCAGGGGGTTTATTTTTTTATGTATTCCGACAATGAAAAATATAAAAATCTGCTAACCTTGGAAACAGCACCGTAACAGTGACTTTCAGGACTCTGTGGTTGTAAAGAATGTACAAAACTTTTACAAAAATGTATGATTTGTACTATGAACAGCCAGCCAGCCTCATTCATGGATCCCATTCAAGCCAAGTTTAAGCTGGGGGCTGTATCATGATTTTTATTTTTAAACCAGTCTTGGTTGCCTCTAGAACAGCATTGCATGTTTCACAACCTTCAAAAACATTTTATAATTCTAGCAATTACTTTACTGCAATAAAGAAACAGAGACCAGCAGAGGGCAGTAGAGTGCAGGAGAGTGCAGAGCTGTTAGGGTCTTTTGAACAGAACCATAGAAAAAGATCTTTTTCTTTCTTTAAACTTATTGATTCATGCCATTTTACTACAAAAAGATTTTTTGCGATAAAGGAATGAGAGCAGACTGAATGTAGAGGGCTTGTTGATTGATCAGAGGTTCCTGATGTGGGCAGGGGTTTGTGAGAGAGGTGGCAGTTCATGGAACAGATTGTTCTGAGATCTCAGAAACTCAGCTCCAGAGAATACAGGATTACTCAAGCAGGTGTGCATAAAATAAAACATAACTCCAGGTATGTTTTTGATGAGGCAATAACATTATTAACATGGTAAAAAGCCCAGAAAAGTAAATTTTTCATCATGTAGCCCCTTTTAAGTGTACCAACCAATCGTAACCATTGAAATAAGGGCTTTAAGCAATACTTTGTCTGATTAGTAGTGTCTTGTTGCATGTAATTGCCCCGTGGTCAGTCCAAAGACTTTTTCTATTGGTTATGCACTGTGTTTTCTAATTAATTTGCATGTGTCCATTTGTTCCAACCTCTGGAAAGCAAATCTGTAGGCAATGGACTAATATTTGTATGCTGATTCTCTCTTTATAGAATAGTAAAAGGTTTACAATGAGTGGCATGGCTAATTTACATCTACCACCAACAAGGACCATACTTTGTTAAAAGTAATGAAATACATTTATAACACATATTTTGGATAAGAGTGTTATTTCAGGGCATTTTTCAAATCTCAGCCTCATCTCTCTGAGTCAGGAGTTCTTCCTATTTCCCGTTACAGTGAGTGGCACTGGGCTGGATGGCTGAATATGATTCTTCGCTCACTCGATTTGGTTAAATCCCACTGTGTGCAGACCCACACATAAGCTGGAAATTGCATTCAGGGACTCCCATACCCACCCATACTGTCCCAAATGCACAAAGATTTTGCGGACGCATCCAAAACTAAGTTTAGACTATTATTTGTCATAAACTTCTGAAAAATGTACAAACCCAATTGCGAAAAAGTTGGGACAATGTATAAAATGTAAACGAAAGCAGAATGCAGTGGTTTGCAAATCTCATAAAGCTATATCTTAGTCACAATAGACCAATGTTTCCCAAACTGTGTTTCAGGCACCACTGATGGTACTCAGGAATATTTTGTAGGTCAAGTCTTATGTTAGTTTAGAGTTTGACCCAGTAGTGTAGACTTCTGCTCAGTCCTGGTTAAGACATGGTTAAGTTCTGGTCTAGACCTGGTTTTAACCTTGTCCAGTCCTGGTTTTAACCTGGTTTAGACTTGGTTTAGTCCTTGTTTAGACCAGATAATAGGCACAGTTTAGTTCATATTTAGTGATGTATTTTTCAGGGTTAATCCATTTTTACTCCTTGGTTTAGACCTGGGTTGTTCCTGATTTAGGTTAATTTTAGTTCATTAAAACACAAACTGGAAAACAAAATAGTTTTTGAGGTGGTCACTGCATGGATCAGGCACAGTTTGCACAATGCAAGTTAAACCTGTGAGACACACCACAGAAGCCACATGAGCATGATCCTGAAACACTGCTGTCTTCTCTTGCCCCTTTGTATTAGTATTTTTCAACTTTTAACCATAGAGCAGTTTTCTATATAACTTCAGTCCATTTTGAATGTGCCTTGCCCCAGTTCATTATATGACACATTAAAAAAACATTTGCAAAATAACAGAAATAAGAATTTGCTTGTCCTTTAAGATGGAGCTCCTAATTGGTCTAATAGTTTGATCTTTAAAGTAATAAGGCCTGCGTTGTTTACCCAATTAGCCTGGGCACACTGTGATTGAAAGTATCGCCCCCCCTAATATCAATATTAAGAGGTGACTGGCTCGGGATGAAATCGATAAATGATTCATAATAGGACAGGTGGTAAATTATTTAGCTGCCACACTTTGCAGAGGAGCATTGCGTGCTTGTACCAGGTTTAATTGTATCATACATCATCTAGACTTGGCTGCTTTTGCTTTACTGCAGGAACTGGAGGCATCTTGGACTTTTGAGGTTAACATTTTGCAAGTCACATAATGGTAATAAATCACTGAAAAATACTATACTGTGCATATGTTTAATGTGATGCCATCTGTCTCTGTCTGGACTTCTTTAAAAGGCTGCTTTCACTGTCCCCCTAATTAGCAGTGCTTGTGATAGTATTTATCGCTGAATAAAAGTAAATTAGTGACAATGCTGGCTTCACAGTAAAATTGTACTGTATAGTTTTTCTGAAATACTTACAGCTAAATCATTACTGAACATGAAAATCATAAAAGTGACACTCAAATCTCAGCACAGACCTAGCTTGTAAAGATTTAATGCCCAGACCTTGACTCAAAGCAGGGAGATTTTAGTTAAGGGGTAAATGCTCCATCCAGTGCACGGTGGCAGAGCGGTTAGCGTTCTTGCTTCCCAGCAAGGAGGTCCTGAGTTCGAGCCCCAGGCGGACCAATACACACCATCACACGAACTCTCTGGGTGGAGTTTGCATGTTCTCCCGTGTTACCGTGGGACTCAACTTGACCCTAGTGAATGAATGTGAGATCCCTGTGACAAGCTGGCCCCTGTCCAGGGTGTACCCTGCCTGCGGCCCAAAAGTTACTGGGATAGGCTCCACCTGCGACCCCTAACGGGAATAAGCGGTAGGAAATGAATGAATGCTCCATCCATTGAGCCACAGTGCCCTAGTAAATAATTCTTCATTTGATCCTTTACTGACCCCTTGTGGCTGGAGTTAGTATTTTTTTTGCCCTATTTTTTGGTAGCACATAGTAATAGTCTTCATATTTTGAAATAAATGTTCTCTAGAATAGCATTGCCTGTTTTACAACCTTTAAAAACATTATCCAAATAAAAGAAAAAATTGTAAAAGTACTTTACTGTTGCTGTAAAGAAACAAGTGAAGATACCAGCAGTAGCTGTGATGGTCTTTTGAACATAATAAAATAAAATTTCACTTCCTTAAACTTTTTGTATGGTGCCATTTTATTACAGAATGAAACATATCTGTGAGGAATTCAGTGGACACAGAGCTGTACACCGTTTTTTAGATAAATGAATGAAAGCAGAAAGGATGTAGAGAGCTTGCTGATTGATCAGTGCTTTCTGCAGTGGGCGGAGGTGCACAGAACCAAGAGTTTTGGGGCCTCAGAACCACCATGCCAGACTAGAGAAACAATGTTATAGCACGGCACAGAAAGATAAATTTAGCATTATATATTCCCTTAAAAAGACTTCTAGATTTAGAGGGTGTTCGAATCTACACCAAAAACTATTTTCTCTTTGGCTTTTTACTGACTGTTCCTGAAAATTACACCAAAATCTAACCATTGGTATTATATTATGACATGACTTTTATTCTTGAAATTCTGCACATATTTAAATCAGAGATAGGCATGTTATATCAATCACACTATTTAGTTAGCTATATTGCTGAGCAGACCATTTTACTGTATTGCTGGTAAAATGTACAGGGGCTAGGTGTCCTCTCTGGGTCTGGTTAGGTTTATTCCAATGCCTGGACAAAATAGTTAAACAATATAGTGCAAAAATAAGATTCTGTTGTTTGTTATATGTTTTGTTGAGAGGTCAGCAAACCCAAAATCCTCACAACTTCCCACCTCAGCTGCATAAAGAAAACAAGGTTAAAAAGAACGTGGACATGTTTTATAGAGTTAAAGATGTTTTGTATTTTATCCACGAGACTTTGGCTTGCAAAAATAACTGTTGGTTAAAACGCTTATTTGTTTTCTGTACATCACATCACATTGTTCCTTCTCACCAAGGCACTGGCTCAGGAGACTCAAGGTGAATTTTTGTTCAGACCTGTTGCTCTTGGGAAACTATAAAAGACAGTCGGATGTGTTTGCAACACACACAACATCATTTTTCACCCTGAATGATCTGTTAGGTCTCCAAAACTTCATGGACATTTACCAAGAAAAAAAATAAATAAATAAAAATAAGGATTGTGGTCTGTTACTTTCTGAGGCTGGAGGCAGGCTGTTTAAAAGATTAATATGGCTCAGTATGGGTTCTTTGTATGAAATGTTATATTTAGTTTTTTTACCTCTAACCCAGTCTTGTGCCCTTATTAGTCACTCACTCTTTTAATGTGCACCTAAACACTGAAATGTGTTTTGTACAACTCATTTATCTATTTTGTACAACTTATCCTTTGGAGTTTCTGACACTTTTGGACTAGATTTGCTATTGACAGATACATTTTCTTGTCCACCATATAGGTTAGTTCTCTTACCATAGGTTTTGTTGGCCAGGCTTTTACAAAGTATATCTCTAAGTCTGACTGGTTAAATTTTGACAAATTGGCCCCAGTATGAACATGCACTTCCCTGACACTTTTCTTTACCTTTAAAAATCTGCTGATGTTTAGCGAAGCCGTAAATTTCCACCTAATACAATTAATTTTGCATCCAAAATTCCTGCACCAGCTCTTTTAAAGGCTAAATATGTCGCGGCTGGAAAATTGACTGTTGAAGGTCAAATAAGTGTTGCGACTTTACTTAATATTCAAGGAGGATTCGAAGAAATTCTCATCATTTTTCAGCGGTGCATAATAAAACACATAAGAGAGGTTCTCCAGAGCATTTCCTCAATGCATCTGCACCAGAGCTCACTAAATCTCTTTTAGGGAAAGTCGAGTTGTGCTTCGAGTCAAAAAAAGTGATCAAAGAGGAAGTTTTATGTTATGCATTAGTGGCCGGGCGAGAGGAGGCGAGCGGTGGAGAAATATGAGGGACAGAGGAGAGATAACAGATGCAGGAGATGGGGACTGCACTGGGAGAGAAGTGTGCTGCATTAGATATTATGGGATGAACACGATTACACGCTCTTGTGCTTCAAAATCAGCTCCCACGTAGGTTATTTTACTAAATGTTTGCGAAATAGGCACATAAAACATTCATAATGCCTGATACAAGAAAATGGAGAAACAAGAAAATCCCTATTCTCATATTACAAAAACAAACAAATACTACAGTATTTGTACAACTGTTTCTTCTTGTGCCAAACGACTTTTCTAGATTAGAGTGAAAACACATCATAGATCCTTGGTTTAAGTCCAAACCTGGGCACTGTATCTCTATCAACTTGAGATAGGGCAATTGCCTTAGCAGAGGTCTGCACTCTCCCAGTGCTTTTTCAATGTGCACAATGTGTGGGCTCAAATTTGTTATTATTGTCACTGTTAAAGTCAAACAATCTACATAGCTTTGCAATCTAGATTCCTAAATATTCAGTACATGTATCTTCACTTGATAAATATGACTTTTCTCATTCTCTTTGTGAAAAAGTGGTACTGGAGCTAGAAAAGTTTAAATTTAAATGAAAACAAAACAAAACAATAAAAATAAATGCATCACACGCTCAAATTTTTACATTTTCACTTTTAAATTTTGCTGTGGTCTATCAAATGATTAACTCAAGTGTGGCCGGTTCATTAGCACCCTAAAGTAAAAGACTGTGTTGCCCATTGCTCAGCGAGGGGTAATCTGCACTAGATGAGCCTCCAATTCTCCACACCAACAGGAAGCTAATTGCTGTTTGTTTATTTATTTTTTTCTGAGATGTAAAAGCCTCCCTCTGGCAGGGCATTGGCTACTGCAACAGGAGGAAGGGGGGGTCGTGGATATACTCAAGCTGTGATACTGATAGCTGCAAAGAGAGAGGCCAAGCTCGACGGTGAGATAGTCATCATTGCCAATGCTAATGAGAAATTAATTACCCCACAGCTGGCTGGGCAGACTGCATTACTGGAGGCAGGGCGTAGGGGGCAGAGTTTAGCGTTGGGGAGGCTTAGAGGCTCAAGAGGATCAATAGCGAGACCGTTGATTTTAGGAGTTTTAAAGCAAAACAAGAACACAGCACAAGGCTCATATAAATTATTATTATTATTATTCTAACCCCAAAAGGAAAAGCCAAAGAGAAAGAATAAGACATAGACTGAAATTTTTTAAGCATTAATTTATTTTAATTGTAATGATTATGGTTCACAGTTAACAAGACACAAAATTCTGTGCTTCTTAAAATTAGAATATTACTTAAAATTGCATAATCATATTACAATTAAAATCAACAAATGCTTGCTTTTTGGATCTGGGAGGTTTAGAGACATTTGAATCAGGTGTGACCATTGAGTTTAGAAGTTCTATAAAATCTACAGCTTACAGCAAAATAGATTTAAAGTAGAGTAAAGCCACTTAGATGGTGAAAGTTGAAAGACTAAATGCAAAGCATACTAAGCATATCTGTCCCAATGGTAGAAGAGATTTTCATGCAATAAACACTCCCAGACAAATAGTTTTGTGTCAATACAGCTGGGCCGAGGAGCAGTAATGCATACTAATACTAGTCTGACATTTAATACAAAAGGACGCTCAGATGCTGCAAATGTGTCTGCAAAGTGTAAACAAAATGTGGACGTCAGGAATATTTGCTCAGGAAGAATTACTTTGGGCATTTCAAGTATTTCATGCAACGTATATCTCAGTCAGTCTGCCATAAAATGCAGGAGGGTGGTGCAGTTTTATAGGCAACAGTTATTGCAGATAGAATGGGTGGTGTGCCATGTAAAGGGACACATTTGCACATTGATGCACACATATAAAGAAATTAAATGGCCACATTTGGAGCATTTATAGCCTCTAAAGATAAAATGTTTTCATATAACCATATATAACACTCCTCCCCAGACAATAAAACAAATGAACCACGTGTCACTATAGATCCCCAGTTATTAAAAAATGGGTGAGTTTTATGGCCATTAAGATAGTATAGTGCTGTCTGAAGAATATTGATTTTATGCGTGAAATTATAATTAGGTAAGTAATAAAACTGATTATTCATATAACAATAGTGCACAACTGTGAGCGTCATCAGCCATGAAATCACTAATCAAGACATGTATTTAACTCAGCATTTTAATTTCTCATCCCAGCCCCAATCAGATGGTATTTATAATTGGTTGGTAGAATATTTTTGGTTTAATGGGGCTATATTATGCTTTCATTCATCTTTTTAAACCAGTCTTTTTCACCTCATTGCACATTTAAAAACCTTTTTAAAAACATCTGCCTAAAAGAGAACATTTCCAAAATGTACTCTACTGGTGCCATGGAGAAACAGTTGAAGAGACCAGCAGAGGGCAGCAGTGTTCTTTTGAACAGAATCAGAAGGAAAAAAAAAAAAAGCTTTCTCTTCCTTAAACTTTTTGTATGATGCTATTTTACTGTAAAGTGAAAAACAGCTGTGAGAAATTAGTGGAAACAGCTGTACGCTGTTTTTTTGGATAAATGATTGAGTGCAGATTGGATGTACAGCGCTCGTTGATTGGTCAGTGCTTCATGGAGTGGGCGGAGCTTTGTGGGAGAGGCATGAATTTGTGAACCAGAGCATTTTGAGTCCTGAGAAAGGCCGTCCCAGAGACTACAGGATTACTCAAGCAGGCGGGAATACAACAAAACACGACTTCAGTGATGTTTGTGATGATGGAACATTATAACATCAGAGAAAAAAGTTGATTTTGCATAATAAAGCCTCGTTAAAGATGGATTGAAAGAGAGTGGTTCTGAACCCACTTCACTTTGCTTAGAAACTGGCTGGCTAGATCTACTGTATTAAGTGTGGCATTGATTTTATTGGAAACAAAATTATGAGGCAAGCTTATCTTTCTATACAGTCGCGTTGAAAGATAATGTTATGTTACACAAAACCCAATCCATTCTTTGTGGATCCATAAAGTATAGCAGCATTACCTCTGGCAATACAGTTGCATCTGTTGTTTGCATTTACACTGAGTCTCTCTCTTGGCAACACACACAGCCCTGCAGCCCCACAGCTACTAATACCATCCGGCCATAATCACTTGGCTTCCAGCTGCAGCCATATGCACCAGCCATTGGGACAACAACACCAGAAACAAGGTAATCTGCACATGATAAGAGCGCCACATATGTAACTCATGTGTCTGCCCATATGTGAGCAGTTAGCTGTGGGACAGTCTGTCATGGAGGGGCCCCTATAGGCGAGGTATTCAATTACATGATAGAGTATTTTGCGAGGCGAGACCGATGACAGTGTAATGCGGCCGAACGCTCTGAAGGTATACGCGCCATGGTTAATTTAGCTTCGGTAATGAGATGGCCGGGGGAAGAGGAGGTGATTGTGAGGCCCGGGGCTGTACAGGGGGAGAATGCATGAGGTGGGCTATTACTGCAGAGTCAAACACATGGACGGTGCTGCAGGAGCTAACAAAAGTCACCAGAACATGTTTCGAGTGAGGCTATTGATAATTTACATGCACCATATTAAGCAGTAGAGAAAAATTCTGAAATACAAAGCTTCCCATTAAATGTAGCTTACTGACTACTGACTGTTTTTAAAGGGATATATTATGCAAAATCAGCTTTTCTGAGCTTTCTGCCATGTTATAATGCTGTTCCCTCATCAAAAACATACCAGGAGTTGTGTTTTGCTACATTCATGCCTCTCTGAGCCCTCAAAACGCTCCTGCCTATTCCAGGAAGCACTGACCAATCAACAAGCCCTATGTGTTTTCTTTCTTTCCATTACCCCCAAAAAAATCTGTCTCTGTTTTCACTGATTCCTTACAGCTAATTTAAACTTTTTGTAGTAAAATGGCATCATAATATTTTTTTTCTCTGTCTGCAAAATACAGCAACAGTCTGCCCTCTGCTGGTTTCTTCACCTGTTTCTTTATGGCACCAGTAGAGTACTTATTAAAAAGGTTTTCTTTTAGTCAAATAATGTTTTTAAAGAAGAAAGAATAAGTGCAATTTGTAATTTCCCCACTGAGGGACTAATAAAGGTTTTCTTATTCTTATTCTTATTCTTAAGAAATAGCAAAGACTGCATAGAAATTATAAAAAAGGCTGTCAGAGCAATTGAAAAACCAATATCTTAAAGCAGTGTTTCCCAACTAGGGGTACGGGGACCCTTAGGAGTACACGAGCACATTGCAGGGGGTATGTGGAGTTATTTATAGTACTCTCTCAGAAAATATTTTGCTGTCGAAGACTAAAATGACCCTAAATCTGGACTAACCCAGGACCATGCTAAGGGATACAACAAGGAATAACAGAAAAATGCAATACTCAAGAAGGACAAAACAGGGACTAAACCAGGACTAAACCCAGTCTAAAGCCAGAACTCAAAAAATAAAAAAATAAAAAATAAAATAAAATAAACCAGGTCTAAAATCTGAACTAAACCAGGAAAAAAACAGGTCCAGAACTTAACAAGAAATAAACAAAGGTCTTTAACCAGAACTAAACTGGGCCACACAGGGACTAAACTAAGACTAAACCAGATCTAAAACCAGAACTAAACCAGGTCTAAACCGGAAGTAAACTAGGTCAAAACCATGCCACACAGGGACTAAACTAAGACTAAACCAGGACTAAACCATGTCTAAAAGCTAAAAGCTAAACTAAGGCTATATCAGGACTAAGCCGGGTCTAAACAGGGACTAAACCAAGACTAAACCAGGAGTAGGTCGGGTCCAAACCAGAACTAAACCAATATTACACAGGGTCCAACCCAGGACTCATCAGGGTCCTGGGGGTACAGAAGACCAAAAAGGTTGGGAAGCACTGCCTTTAAGGGGGTTGGGCTCAGGTTGTTGCCGGAGGACCGTCCTACAAGCCCTGCCCTCCTCACTCTTACACTTTCCGATTAGAAGTGTGGGCAGGTGGGGTCCCAGTGGAATGAACCCATTTGTAAGCACACACAGTCTCTGAGGCAACAGTATCGACCGCTCTGAGGCACTTCTACTCAGCCCATTGATTCTGTGATCAGCCGTCGTTGGTTCACGAGAGCACGGAGGAGTCGGGTTACTCTGTCCAAATTGAACTTATTCGACAGATACATAAATATGAAGATGCCCACGTGTAATATTAGATGATGCTATAAAGATGATACTTAGCAAACCATGGTGTAGTAACTAGAAATTACTGTAAACAAGTTTGCTTAGTAAGAAATTCTGTTGTTTTTGATGGAAATCTCATATAAATGTGTTGTATTTAAAGGTGCATGTTTAAATCAAATATTAGTTTAACTGATAACAATGGTACAGTTGATTTATTAACAATTAAAAATATATTTTACATAATGGCCAAGTTGTTTTTGTTAACATTTTTTGTTTTGGTTCTAAAACTGCATTGCCAAAAAAGACTGGCAACCCACAGACCATAGTTTTGATTTAGACTGCAGTACCAGTACGAGCGCATGCTGCTTACAGCAACTATAGTGTGTAAAACTACTGCTCCTGGTATGTTTTTATTTACACCATAGAGGTTACATTTTTGCCCTGCATTGCTTTGTTTTTTGTCTGTTACCAAAAAGTCATACCTTAATAAAATTTCACTTCAGTTCAGTAATAAGTCAAAGAAAAAAAAAAAAAAAAGAAACTATTTTGGTGCATATCTGGATCACCATCTATTGCTCTTTACCATCTAAGGGCTTTTTGTCTCAATAGATAGCGCATTTACCCCTGAACTTTAAGTTTAAGTAAATGTTTTAATGCCTTAGGTCTGCACTCTCCCTCCAATTGTTAGTCTAAGCAGGGCTTGACATTTACATTTTATGGTGACTGTGGCTTGTCTTTGTCAAACGTTACTCATCAATTAGTGTTTTTACTAGCCACAATTTAATTAGTTAAGTTTTTGTATATGTTTCACAGTATGTGATAAACTTAAAGAAATGTAAATTTAGTTTTATGTATGGACAGGGATTTATCAAAAATAAAAATAAAAACAGGTTTTGCTCTGGAGGCAGACTAATAGAGTCACATCTAGAGTCAAAGATGTTATTTTGTTTAAATAACTATTTGTCTTTCTTTAATTATGACAAATTACTACATACTAACTGGTCCGCATTCAAGCAGAGCAACATAAATTCAGACCTAACATCTAAACTGAAGATATAGGTGCATAAAATTCAACTGGCTAAATTGGCCAGTGGGAGTATTTGTGTCACTAGCCAAAATGAAAATCTACCTGCATTTGGCTGGTTGGCTTGTGTTAATGTCAAGCTCTGCTAAACAGACACAGTAAAGGCTGGAATATCCACTTTTCAGCCTGATTTTAGTGATTTTTTTTTACATCTATAAGGCAATAGCACTATCCCTTATACTAATATAGAAGCAGACAAACAGAAAATGATCAAACATGACTGGCCAAAGCTTCTTGGTACGAGCACATTCCCATCTATTAAAATCCTTGATAATAAAGCCTAGATGACATAACAGTGTCTGGCACACATTTAGTACCGAAATATTCTACTGTCTTGATGTATTGCTGTATGTTGTCATGTTTTGGTTGTGCTTTCAAGTAAACATATCGTACAGTCTTATTTAGGCAGTGCTGGTTATTGACAGCTGCAGTATTCCTGATAACTTCCATATCCTTCCTGAAAATGCAGCTTTCCCTCACAGCCATGGAACGTACAGTAACAGCAGAGGAAGCCTGGGTGATTTACTCCAGGCGCTGTAAACCTTCTCTGAATCACAATTAAGCAAAAACACACAGTATCTTTGCAAAATGCAGTCTGTGGTCTTTGTGGAAAGACAGAAAAAACAAGTCTTTTGTTGTTCCCAGTTAATTTATCTGAATATAGCAGTGTTTTGTGTTGTGGGGAGTCTTTCCTGCTGTGATGCTCTCTATACTGAGCAGGGCAGTCGCTAAATTACCTTTCTATAGGTAACAAAACACAGCCAGTTACACACATGCTGGCAATGATTGGCATGAGCAAAACAATGTGGGCTGCAGGCAGTCATGCCCCAATATTTACCCACGTTACCCATGTTAGTATTCCTATTTTGCTCTTTAAGGGCTTAAAATGTCACAATTATTATTTTTTGTTTAAAATATGCAATTGAAGCAGTACATTGAAAAGGTAGGCATAGCTTGAAATTGTTGTAAATGCTCATTACATTTAGTTTCACAGCTTGTTATGTTTTGACCTCAGCGAATGTAATAAATCATTTTGAGAGTTGAGACAACAGAATAACAAACACATTTTATCTCCCAGTTTGTATACAGTTAATTGACAATTTCTCATCATGAGAGTTGGAGCTTTGGGTTGTTTGGTTTATATCAGGCTTTGATTTATTTTGCAATATGTATTTGGATTGCTCCACAATACAAAGGAATAATTTGTTTAGTGTGTCCTCATCTCCTTATCCCTTAGCCTTGTGAGATTAGTCTGTTCTACATTTGATAATTAGCTAGCTATTTTATAAATAGCTATTAGCTGTTTTATTAGGCAAGACATTTAGCTAATTGCTTAATCTGTAATGGTTTCCTGCAGACTCAATTCAAGCTTCTACTTAAATACTTCTTGCATACAGTATATGCTGGATATGAAAATAAAACTTATATTGTGTTGGACTGTAGCAGTACAGGACGGGTACTAACACATGCTTCCTGTGACTAGCTGCTGACAGTCAACAGTGTGCCCCGCTTCAGGCTCAAAGTAGCTGGGATACACTCCAACCCCTCTCAACCCCTAAAGACAATAAGCAGCACATGACAAAACCACAAAATGTATACATATGATGTTATGTAGATCAGGGGCTGGCAAGTTTGATTGCAGTTGAGCCAAATAAATTTTGAGCTACCAGGTGGCAGGCCACATGAATAGACATACAGTTCTCTGTCATGGTTCCTTGGCAGCTTTAAATGAACATATATTAGCATGTTCAATTATGTATACAAAATATATAGATCAATAAATAAAAATAAATAAATAAAAGCCTCACCCCAATCACACCACCTTCTGTTTTGCTACATTTGTACACAGCAAATTAAGTAAACATTGGATACTTATTCAGTAGAGGCAAAGGTCACCATGACAGAAGGAGGTCACATGATAGAATGCTTGCTATTTATTTGGTTGGAGGCACCTAAAACCATGAAACCATGACAAAGAGCTGTATGCTTGCAAATAGGGTCCTACAAGGCCCCTGTTCAATGACAACTCCAAGGAATTAAATGCTATAAAGTAATAGCAATTAATAAAAGTGGATATCAGCTAAAAAAAAAAAACTAAGAGGGCCAACTTTATCTGTCCGAGGGCCAAGTTTGGCCCACAGGCCTGGGGTTACCTATCCCTGACGTAGATAATACTACGCAATTATAGAGTAGGATATAGAATTAAATTAGAAAATTATGTTAATGTCATATGCTTCCTGTGACTAACAGCCTATAATTGAGGGTATCCTCTGCCTTAGGTGCAAAGTAGCTGGTTTACACTCCAGTTCCAGAAATGAATTCTACTTAAATTAGTGTCTACAAGGTTGTGCAACATTTCTATTACAAAATGCAATCAACATGATGTCAAAATGTAAAACACTCACAATTTCAATCACTGTAAAAACAAAACTTGCTTTCAGAGTTCCTTCCTCGCCTCACTATGGGGCACCCACTGTTACAAGTCATAATGAATAAAATATAATGGTAAAAAGTGTTGAATTATCAAACTATGCCTGTCTTTCAAATCAGTTTCTCTGTGCTTCAAAATCCCCACTGGGAAGCAGGCTTGATGTTATGCAGTTGCTCTCATAACTGCTGCTCTTCTGTTTTAGTTATCTGGAGAGAATAAATAGTTATGTGATCAAAGTGGATTGGAGTAGCACACATCTCTTTCTCCGTCTCGCCCTCTCTCTTGCAGACGTTGCATCATACAGGCTCCACAGTTTATGAAAGCGCTGGGATTGAGAGAGCGCCGCTGCAGTTATCTGGGGTCGGCCCGGCCAGGTGTGTGTAATCAATGGGTGTAATTAGGAGCTTGTTTACCACAGCGGGGATATGCACTGGCCTTTGCACATTGTTTTTCTGGGGCAGGGCGTCTCAGATGGGATCGAGTCTTAATAATCTCACCCAGAAAAGAAAGCACTCGCAGCGTCAGACGGCATTACACAAGCTGCATGCACCAGCCAATTCACACTGCCAGACTGAACACAATGGGCTTGATAAATGCAAAGGATAACGATGCAAAGGTCAAGTAATTATTAGATATGGGAGCAACCTTAATATACAGTACTGTATGTGTCCCATCTATTAACATGTACTAGTGCTATTTTAACATTTATGACCACATTTCAAAGTGTGTTCAAAGTGTTTAAAGGATTTTAAAGAGTGCAAGCACTAGATTAGATTCAGCTTTATTGTCCTTACACATGTACAAGGCAAGAAAATGCAGTTTAGCAGCAAATCCCAGTTAGTGTCATATTTACAGAAACATAATATGCTGTTTTTTGGACACTTTTGCATTAGTATTTTATGTTTTATAACTTAACACAATTCATATTTATTAGAAACGTCTTGTTTTGGGGAGCTGTTACTTACACTTTGTTGAAAACACTTTGATTAGGTGCCTGTCCCTATAAGGCCCTGCTGACTCCGCCCACTTCAGTCTGTCAGCTCAAGCCCATTGCTGTAGTTTGGTTAGCGGTGCTGTGGTGTTGTACTGTAGGGCTCTGATCAATGCCTTCTATAGACATTACTACCTCTTTATCATGTTCACATGTGAATAAAGTTGTGAGGATTTGTTTTAAAGTTTAAATAGCCATATTAGCCAATTAGCCATTAGCACAAGTAAGTTGTAAACATACGTAGGAATTGCATAATTGTATGTACTGGCCATGAGTCTCACTGTTGCTGGATAAATCTATTGTAAAAGTGTGTTGTGTGTGTGATGATGCTGAGTTTGAGTTCAGGCATGAGGGGAGAATCTTTAAGTGCTTGTACCGGACAGTGGGGGATAGACAAATTTCATGCTCTGTCTATCCCCCACTGTCTTCAGGAGTGCGTCCTGCAGGGTTTCCTGTGTATGTGTAGTGGTGAGAATGGCAGAGCCTCAGCACATGGATTACTCAACATGCATGGATGAAAAATACAACTCCAGGTATGATTTTGAGAAGGAAAACTCATTATACAAAAAAAAAGTATATTTAATATCACCTGAGAGAGATATTTATTTATGCTACATCAGCCAGCCCAGTCCTTGTTATTATTATTATTATTATTTTTGACAGTTATGATAAAGCCAGTAACAGCTCCATTGTGGTGCATTGTGAGTTTCTGAATTTCAAGTGGGTGGCCCATCCTGATAGTGAGAGTTAAGTCTTTTCTAAATTAACTGTAATTTAATGAAAGAAACAGTAGTACGGACATAATAAGTAGTAAACACATTAACATCAGTTTAGCCATAAATATACTTGTGGGTGCTATGTGTGATTTCTTTCTTTTTGTATGTAGGTCAAGTGTACCTGGAAGAAAGTTTGTTTGTTTTTTGTAATGTAACCACTTGACAGCTTGTAAACGTCAAACAGAAGAAAGACTTTTTACTGGGCCCAGTATGCCTTGAACTAACATTTTGTGAACTTTGTACAATATTACTTTAAAATGTCAGTTAAACAAATTAATTACCCAATATCCACTTAATAAGTCAGAGCAATAATTGCGGCACAAACCCTCATATATATCAGGTTTTAATGTGATTATTCTATTGATTGACTTTATTTATTTTTGAACCACTTTTTAAAACAACATGATAAAACAACAAACTGTGTCCAACAAGGAGTAGGCTGAAGTAAAACATATATATTCCTATACCACCTCTCAATTATTTTCTTTTAGCTCATGTGTAATTCATAATATACACATTATCAACAAATTACCAATTAATCCACAAAAACACAGAAACAGCAGTCCCCTTTCTATCCACATCCCATTCAAAACCCACAAAAAAAAACATCCCATTTTAGCCACAAGAAACTATTAACACTGGTTATCCAGCAACATTGTGAGCAACATCAGAACTACCATCATAACTGTAATAATATATGTGAATTATTTTAATAGTGGGAGGACAATACAGCAGTAAAACTGAGCCTGAACATGGCTGCTGCAGACCTACACTGGTTCCCATCATGGCGTAGGTTGGCAGTAACACAAAGTAACTCAGACAGCACTGAATGAGTGTGTGTTGGTCCGTAGAGGGATGTTCTGCTCGACCAGGCAGACACTGTGTGGGCCCAGAACACAGTTAGTCTCAGAAGGCTGCTCCTGTCTCGACCTCCGAACTTGCTCTGAAGATAGCGACCTCTGGAGCGCTCCCCTGCTCCTTCATCTTTTCTCTTATTTCACTACAAGCAAGTTTCTTTAACTTTTAACTTTTAAAATCCTAGGATATGAAGTAATCTAAGCTGGAGTTTGTAATGTGGTTACTTTTGTGGATTTTTGGACATTTTAACATGGTGTAATTATTGTGTATTGCATGCTTATCTTAGCTTTTGATTATACAGTGTCTTGTTCTACCAAGGGTTATGGGATTTGTGACTGAGTAAGAGCATATCATATTGTTGTCTTTTATTGTATTTTGTCCATTTCAGCCTGTACAGCACTTTGATCAGCTCTTGCTGTTTTTAAATGTGCTTTATAAATAAATTTGATTTGATTTAATCCACCCAGTCCCTGTGTAGTTTCAGTGTTAATGCTTTTAATGAGTACTTGTGGTGACCAATCTGTTCTGTCTACTGCATTGAGTAACATCATAAATTAGAACATGAAAGGCATGTCAGAATTACTGGTACAAAGAAAGTGGTTTGAAATTCATTGGAGATGGTATAAAAAGGATGTTCACACTAACAAATATCTCACAAAACATAATATGATTAGCCTGGGTAATTTAACATAGGTTTTACACCAAATGCAACCGTACACAATTTATCCAGGCTTTGGCCTGGCACAAACTCTGGCTTCACGTTGGTTAATCAAACCCTTGTGAAAGGCAGGTGCACTAACCAACTCTTCATCCGTTCTTCATTCACTGCACTTTGGCTTTAGAGACAAACACTTTGCGGAAACTGCAATCTGTTTTCTCACAGAGAACATAAAATCATTGGTTGACAAAGGTGGGGTTGTTATTGCTATATTTCTTGATTTTAAAAAGGCCTTTGACACTGTAAATCACAGTCTTATTGAACAAACTGCAATTTAAATTTTTCCTCTGGTGCTTTAAAATGGATTGAATCATATTTGTCAAACCAGTCTCAGTCTACCAGCATCTGTAATCATCAGTCACCTTGTCTTGAGCCATCCACAGGAGCCCCTCAAGGATCAATTGTGGGGCCAGTACTATTCTCCCTGTATCCTGCTAACATGTCCAAACATCTTTATTCAAATGTATGCTGATGATACAATCTTATACACAAATAGTAAGAATATAAAACAAGCTTGTGATAAACTTGCAGAGTCTATGGTCCATGTTACAACCTGGTTGAATCAAAATTTCTTACAGATTAATGCATCCAAAACTGTAGCCATGTTCTTTACAAAATCAACTAATCACAGTGGGGAGCCTGACGTCTTTGTGGCAGGGGAGTGACTGAAGGTTGTATCAGAGTATAAATATCTTGGTGTTTGTCTTGACAACAAACTAACATTCAGAACACAGATTAAGAGAGTGTGTGACAGAGTCAAGTATAGCCTTTCTGATTTTCACTTTATAAGGCAGCAATTATTGGTACAGGCAGCAAAAGTTTTCACACACGCTATTGGTATTGTCACACATTAAATACTGTTTAACTACATGGTCCCATCCAAACTCCTCTACTTTAAAACCAATGAGTCTGTGTATAAGCGAACCATAGAGATACAGGACAGTCATGATGCTGCATGATGTTTACAAAACGACCAAAACTGAGAAGTAGGTCTTTTGTTTTTCTGGAGGGAGAGGAAGTGGAGTTGGTGACACAGTTTAAATACCTTGGAGTAGTGTTTGACTCCAACCTGACATTCAAAAAACAAATAAAAAAGGTATCCAATATAGTAAAATTCAACTTACAAAACTTCAAACAAATACGCCCTTTCATCACAACAGAGGCGGCCAAATCCCACCTCCATTGCATGATATTGTCTCACATAGAATACTGCTTCACAACATGGTCATTCGCCAGTGCCACCACACTAAAACCAATTGAACAGCTTTATAAAAAAGCCATAAAAGCATTTGATAGGAAGCCACAATCATTTCACCACTGTGCAGTCCTAGAAAAATATCATCTTTTAAGTTTTGAAAATTTTAAATTATTTAAAAACTGTTGTATCATCTTTAGGTCCCTGCATGAACTGGCCCCACCACCCTGGAAAAAATATATAAAAAGAAAAAGTGAGTCTAGCACCAGATCAACATCCAGAGGGGACTGTGAGGTACAATTTTGAAAAACCACCTTCACTCAGAATGTTCTCTCTATCACAGGTTGCAGCAGCTGGAACACCTTACCTGTCTCAGTTAGAAATAGTCCAACCTTTGCATCATTGAAAACGCACCTTAAGAGATGGTTGAAAAGCAATCAAAATTGTAACCACCATTAGACACCATTACACACATATGTAGGCACTAGCACTTTAAAAATAGTATTGTAAATACTGCAGGCACTTTATAATGCACTTTATAAAAAGCACCTTTAACCAGCACCTTAGGTCATGACCGCCAGCACCTACATAACGTAAATACTTGAATCATATGTTTGTTTATTGTACTGTACGATACTGAGCATTATATGTATACTGTCAGTTGTATTTGTCGAGTCTGTCAAATGTCTAATTTATGTGTATTTTATGTCTGGGACTACAGATGGAAATTAGCACCTGTGCTAAAGCCGGCGTATTTAGGTCAATATGTGTGATTTCATGAATTGTATGTTCATGAATATGCATTGTCCCATCCAAATAAACAGATAAAATAAAATAAATAAAATAAAACCCATGTGTTACCATCATTTTACAGAAATGCAAGCTTTTGAGTTGGTAAAACATGGTTAAATTTGCCAATTTGTGTTTAATATTCAAAATTACTATTGGACTGTCTTCTCCTCCACTTAGACTGAATTTGTAACCATAAGAACAGCATCATATCATCACACAAGGGGTGCAGCAAGAGGTGACTGCATTGTTCCACTCAGGAGAAGTGCATTTGTCATTTTCATTGCAACTGTCATTTTCAGTCAGAGCTGCTCATGAGCTGAGCTCTGTACCTGTGAGAATTTGGGAAATGGCCTCATACAACATGTTCAAAATTCATCTAAGAAATTGGATAGACAATCAGACCTGCCAACTCTAATCTCCACTGTCCAGACTGCACCGTCCTCCTGACTCTGCAAAGCCATCTTGTTTATATTTACTTTCAATGCATTTTATATGTATTCAGCCTGTACAGTTTTATGAATTGTTTATGCTAATGTGAGGTATTTGTATCTTGTTTTAGGGTGACCTTTTAACATCTGTCCAAGGACTGCAGATGAAAAATAGCTGTTTGAATAACTCTGGTGCATTTACAAAAATGTAAATGCATGTACTATGTCCCTGCAAAAATAAACCAATACATAAAAAAATAATAAAACAAACAAATACATTTCTTAGTTGTTATTTTATGTGTGCAACTTGTAGCTATGCTACCAGTATATATTTGATATTTTTCTTATAGCCCTTAAGTGTGATGACCTGGATGGCTGAGAACCTCCATTGTCATTGCAGCACTTTCTTGAATATGTTATGAATGAGGAACAAGAAGGGCAAGTCTTAAAGCTCCCCTGTTACGCTAACTCATAAACACATGAAACCAGGAAGTTCCTTTATGCATTTCTAAAGCCCATACACTGTCACCGGACTGGTTCTGATCATTTCAGTGCTTAAATTGCTGTCATTACAAAGCAGTCAGCTCAATTATCAATGTTAGCATCATGCTGCTAATAGCCGTGCTAAATAGTAATTTTATGCTCTGTTCATCCTCCACAGTTGCCAGCAGGGGGCAAAAAACACCTAAAACCATGCAAAGTCTGCAAAGTCAAAGTTAACAGCTCCCCAAAAGAAGACATTTTCCATACATAGAGATAATTTTAAGTTATAAAATGTGAAATACTAACGCAAAGGTGTCCAATTTTTTTTTTCAGAAAGCCTGAAAAAGCATAATATCTCTCCTTTAAACACTTCACAAACACATTATCTAGTTCACACTCATCACAAGCTTACAATAAAAAGTTATATAAAGTCACTGTCGATGTCATTTCAGCACTGTCATGCATAATTTTAAAAGACAAGTATTACAGATTAATTTTTGACATTAATTAAATGTATATACGTCTATGCAACACATCCCCATCAACATGTCCAAGTCTCATCTTTCTCATGTTGTCATTCAGAAGTTAGTGATGGCAGAAAGTTTCTAAGTGGAATATGCACACAGTGAGTTATAAGCTCCTCTTGAACTGCTTAAGCAGAAGGAGAAGTGCCGTAATTGAAGAGTCACTTAATTAGCTTTAGAAGTGCACAGAGAGAGCAGACTGTATACAGTAGATTGGACCCCAGCTGTGAGTCGGGCTGTGCACTTCATTAAAACTGCTAAGTCACATTTGTCGACTTGGCAGCAGTGGTTCAAAAAGTGCACAGTAAACTTCACGTTTTCCACAAAGATAAGGACACGTGTAGAAGTGTGAATGTGTCTGCGTTGAAGTCTAATCAACAGTTTTTGAATCCAAGTCTTATTCGAGTCCTCAGTGTTCGAGTCTGAGTCATTAGCATTTGAAGTGGGACTCCAAGTTCAGGTTGAAAAAAAAAAAAACTCAAGTCTGAGTGTGTTCATAAAAGGGCATTAAATATAAACTGCAATCTAGACACAAGTGCCAAGAGTTCAAGTCAAAGTAATTGTCTACAAGTCGAAGTCCAGGTGATCCGTACTTAAGTCTGGGTGATATGTGCTTGATACACGGGAGGCAACAACTGAGAGCAACAGATGAACCCATCACCACTGTGGGATGACCAAGACACACAGGAGGAGAGCAGCGGCAGAAACTGGCTGCAGGGCGTTGAGATGAGTTGTAAAGCAAATTGCAGGTCTCCTACAGAATTAATTGGCAGTCAAATTGGAGGGAATTTCAAGTTTTAAACAATTGGAAAAAGGAAATTACGCAAATAAAAAAGTAGGCTCCATAGCAAGATTTTATTCAATTTAAATGAAATCAACTTTTAGTACTGAGTCTGTTCTACAACAAGAAATATACGTGCCTGGGTACACCCCATATTGCAGACAAGAAAAAATATGGTGACTAAGCTACTGTTTTTTTTTCTCTGTAATGTAATGCCTGGTTCACAGTGCAAATTTTTTAAATTGTCGGAAGATTTTCAAATCCTGAGAGACCACACATATGGCGATAAAAAAAATCATAGATATAACAGTTTTGGTCCTAAAACCACAGCAAAGACAACACACCACACACAAACAGATTTCACTCACAAACATTTCCAGGTCAGACGGGAAATTTCGCGAAACCTCACGAAATTAAACGTGACTTCGGCGTACACAAACATGGCAGACGATGAAGAAGCGAAGAAGCAATTGCTAATGTTTGTGGACTATTTCTAACAGAGAAAAAACAATACAAAAAGAAAAGGCATTGGTTGAAGGACCTTCAGGACTTTCTGGTGCGGCAGCTGTTTTGGTTTTGGACATCCCTTCGTGCTTCCGTCACCTCACTTTATGACTGGCTACAAGTCACATTCAACAGGATGCGTGCTTGTTTGTCCTCGGGTCACACCACAACACCACTGCAATATCAGGCCATGACAATCCAAAATGTTGAATATCCCTGATTTGAGATTGGAGCAGTTCCGACGTCCTTCCGAGCAGACCAGAGCACTCTTACACACCACACACAGCAGGAATATGTGATAAGATTGTCTTTAGTGCCATTACAATAATTGGGCATCCTTAAAATTGTTGGAATCAGGTCAAAAATCGTCATATTTATCATGCCATGTGAACCAGGCATTATCTGGAAAGCCTGACACGAGGGTATTATTTTTTTCATGTTGAGCTCAGTGACAGAGAAGCATCATTGGTTCATTGGTCTACTGATTAAACTTCCGCTGATTGGTTCTGGTTAGGTGATGCCAATGAAAAGTTGAACATTTTTCAAGTTTCTTGGTTCGCGTTGCAAGCCATACGTGCACGAGGAGTGTAACATTTCATGAGCATGAGTGTCGTGAGTCACTTCACAGGAGGGAGACTCGTGATCGCTGTCTCGTCACTCAGCTTCCAGAGAAAAACAAATATAGATGCAATGTTGCTTCCCATGCACAAACCCATTCGTCTGAGTCATCAGTTAGAAACTTTAAGTCATCAGCTCTTATGTTCCAGTCAAACTCCAAGTTATTAGTTCACAAATTCATGTCTAAGTCCGAGTCATCAGTTGCCAAGTCCAAGCCTGAGTCATCAGTTCGAGTCCTAGTTCGAGCTATCATTTCAAAAGTCAGACTCTAATTCTGACTTTTCAGTTCAAAACTTAAAGTAAAAGTCTGAGTCATCACTTCTGAAGTCAGAGTCTAAGTCATGTGTCATTGTTACAATAATCCAAGTCTAAGTAATCAGTTCTCAATTTGAGGGAAAATCTGAGTCATCGGTTCAAAAGTCCAAGTCCGAGTTATCAAAGTCATTAAGTCTTGGTTTATGAGCAGAGACAAGTCTAAGTCTGAGTCTGTCATTGAGGCTTCAGTCAAGTCCTGAGTCTCAAAAACTATCACAGTACTCCATCTCTGGTATTTGTAATAATTCAGACTTACATAGTACATTTGTTCTGACATAAATTATGCAGTAGTCCATTATCTTTCCTTGTAGTTACACCTGACTGTATTCATACTGCGATTATTTCTGGTCCATCCCACTGCACTTTGTCTGTAGCGAGTGAATGCTAATTTTCAGCCTTAGCGCTTGGAAAAAAATGGCATTATTTTCTTCCAGATGAGTCTTTAATAGAAATTCTCTTCTTCACTGATTCCTTTCTGTTTTTCACTCCTTTCTTTATCTCCTTCCGTTGCACCGCTCCTTTGTTCTTTTATTTGTGTTTGCCGACGTGTGCCATTTCGAGGATGTTTATTAGCGATCAAGTCAAACTCATACATATTTCCTGCTTCGTTACAGGCCTGCAGGGACAATACGCTTGGGAATATGAATGTGTGAAATTATGAAACTGGTGAGATGAGGCACAGGGAGAGAATAGGGTTGTGTCTGTCAGGGAGGAGGGGAAAAAAGATGGTTGGTTTCTGTGTTTGCTGAATTGAGAGAGAAAATTAGCAAGTCATTTCCATCTGGGTTGATAGAGGGGCACAGAATCAGCAGAGCAGGGGTAAAGCTTTGTGACATTTGCATCTTTGGCTTCCTTTAGACATTGTTTTCTTTCACTATCTAGACACATGCGGCCTGTTTCTATCTTGGTATCCATGCTTTATTATTATTATATTATTTACAAGGGTTTGGATTTTAATTGTGATTAATTAATTGCATAAAAATTAACACACACACACAAGAAAAAAAAAAAAAAAAACTCTTGGTGACCTAATTTTCACTTCACAACATTTCCACATTAAAGGTGTTGCTCAGAGAGAAGCACTGCTGGGTTCAGATGTGACTCCTGGGGCACATAGAGTAGAGACAGATCCGCACGGGGATCAGGTGTGACTCCTGGGACAGAGCTGCACGGGGATCAGGCGCGACTCCTGGGACAGAGCTGCATGGGGATCAGGTGCGACTCCTGGGACAGAGCTGCATGGGGATCAGGCACAACTTCTGTGCTATGTGGTCTCAGAGGCAGAGGTTGATGCAAGAATGCTAAAGTCTGGCCTGTTTGACTGCAGTGTCAGTATGAAATTAAGTTAAAATATGCAAGAACATACAAATAAGCTCCTACAATGTATTTCTGACATAAAAATATTGCTAAGTGATAAAAATATGATTCTCCTGCTTTATCTGTAAAACTGTATCTGCTTTTGATTCCATTCTTTCTAATCGTTTACCTCTATAGTCTTCATTATACTGACAGACTTTCATCACCAGCCAACATTTTCTTTCTGTTTTTCACTTTGCTTAACTCCTTTCATGTTTTTCTCAGAGTAAACAAATGTTGCTAGTTCTTCATAACCATTTTCTTTGTATTTTCAGCCACCATTGCATCAGTGTTGACAAGCCAAAAAGACCAACTGCCAGTGGGAGCATCCACAACTCTCGACTTTCTTCTATGGAAACATGTAATTGACAAAAGCATCTGATGCAAGTTGAAACATTGGTAATAGAGCATTATGTAGCATTGTAAAGTCTTATTTTTTTCTCTAAATACAATTCCAGTTTCAATATGCTATTAGGCTTTTACATTTTTACTTAGCATCTGAATATAAAAACTTTCTCTAAAATGACTCTGAAGCCTAATCCTTCACTTACTTCACTTCATTATAGTGTGTGTGGACACTGCTGCCTCTCTGACGCACTCCAATAATGAATACCAATGTAATTAGGAGCTTAACCATAATGGCATATGACTCCTACAAATGGTGCTTTGGCTAAAAAGCAGGAGCGAAGTAGGTTTACATAATCTAATTTGACCGAGGTTTCTCCAAATGCTTTGTGAGATGCACTATCTTGCATTTAGTACCCTACACTTTCTAAATTGTGCAGATTTTACATTGTAGTTTAAGGTCTAACGGAGGCCATTTTAGACACTATTGGATTTCCCATTGTGTCCTAAACTGCCTCTTTTGTTACTTTATGTGCTGGAAAACACAGTCCAATGGCTTTTAACCTCCTTACATGTTGCATGAATCAATTTCTTCTTATGTGTTTAATGCGCCGCAATGAATCCCTGGCTTTTCCTGCAAAGACATTTTGTGCACTGACATATCCCACGTAGATCAAGCGTCAGTCGTCCACTAATCAATTAAAGCAATGATGCGACGGTAGTGAGCGGAGAATAAATGAAAAGACTGGATCTTGAATGGGCACCGAGGGACCCCAGTGAAGCGGGAAGAAAGAGCAGAAGCCATCATGTAATTAGTCCATTTGAGGCGAATTATAATGAATGGGATTGTCACTAAGGCTGCTCATTTCAGCTCTGATAATGGATCATATAATTATCCGTAGACTTACTAACACTGGACTTTGCACGGATTTGAACTTGGATCTTGGTTCTCACACAAGTAATATGTTGTATTTTCCATTAGAGGGCATTAAGTAGACAGTGATTTGATGTGGAGCCTGTAGACTCCTTTAGAGTAAACGCCTGAGTTCCAGAGAATGGTACCATGAGCTAAGCAGATATATTTTCAAAGGAGGAATTAGCCTCCAAGCATCGCAAATTATGAATTATCTTGATACTTTTGGCAACTGATAACCCATTGTGTACATGTACGTAATATGAGAGCCTGGTCTGAAAACATTAGCGAGTATAATAAACATTTAGAGGTTTTATTTAATGCAGCAATTAACACAATCTGTAGACATCACCTGTGAAAAGGTCTCTCTCCAATTGGTATGCTGCTCGTGTGTTTATGCATTTTTTGACTGAGTCCAGGTATAATTGTGCTGAAATATGTTTGGTTTTTTGGCTGATAACAGGAAACAATGCTAAGTGTTATCCGTCTTTGGCAGAAGCCCATTAGCTTTTTGCTTGTCAACAGGTATTATTATTGTAGCTTTATTGTAGTTGTTTTTGGCAGCGTATGCCAATAAAAACAGTTTACTCCCGTGATTGTGTTTGATGGATTTGAAGCAATATTTTCGCATGACTTGTTATTTTCATTTACAACAACAGCAGGTAGTTATGGGATAGATGCCAAGATAGTAATTTCTGTATCCAATCCTATTAAAGCCAGATCAGCGTGAGCCCAAATTTTGCTATATCTTATAATATTATCTAAATATATATATATATATATAATATATCTAAATATTGTACGTCTTCTGTTGGTGAAGTGGTGAGTACACCTGCCTGTCATATGGGAAACCGGGGTGTAAAAACTCCAACCTCAAGATCAGCTTTGTGCTGGTGCCAAGCCTGTGTAAATGATGCATGAGGAAGGACAACTTGTGTAAAACCTATGCGAGACTACATATGAAAACTACTACTGCAGCCAAAACAAAATTTGTTTATAATATAGAGTAGAACTGAACGATTTTGGGGAAGAAAAAAAAAAATCTAATTGCAATTTTTCTGACAGATATTGCAGTTGCGATGACATTTGCAGTATATTTTGTTCAGTTGACAGTATAGGTTTTAAGGATGTCATGGAGCATTAACACTTGAGAGAAGAATGAAATATTCACTGCTAATCAAATACAAGAAATCACATCTTGTCTGTAGAGGTTTAAACTACAGCTGCAGCACAGTTAATGCACATTAAGATCCAGTGGAGATGGGAGATTGTGTTCTCTGCAGAGGACATTATGTCACCTAAATAATTGCAGCCTTTACAATTTGCTAATTTACACAATTCAAATTGCAATTTTGGCTAATAATTCAGCCCTAGAATAGAGCTCATTTTGCTGTCCTGCATAAATGAACAAACAACGGTTTGTTGCATAGCTAATGTATTTTAAGATAGCATGAACTACATTATAAAAAAACTGCAGAAATGTTAATCAACCTCTATCATTCAAACTGCCTTACATTGAAATCAATCCTCACTACTCTATCATAAAATCTAAAGCAGGACTTATGCAATGCTTTATCTATCTGATTAACTATATTTTTTAATTGCATTGGTCCGGAGGCTATTTAATGGCTACTAGGTTTAATTTATTGGCAGTAATGTTGGTAAGTAATAGTTTATTTAGTGTCTATTTACTTTTGTTTTACCGACTAGAAAAATCATCTTCAATTAACAGGGACCAGACAACTCTTTTGAGTATGATAGGCTAAAATAAAATAAAATGGCTGGTCAGGTTAGACATATTGATTAATAATTTTCACTGCTACAGGAACAGTGCAACATATAGAACCAATATTTTGCCTTCAAACGTCACCATAAGTGTTTCTTGCTTCCAGCCAACTGTTGGTACAAAGTAGTTTTGTTCATATACACTGACAGCTTGTGGTGCCTCCTTCCTCTAATATTGTGGGTGGTTTACTAAGCCATGTTCACAGTGGGGATTTAATCTAACAGATCTTTATTGGAAAAAGAACTCCTCTTTCTGCTGCTATTACAAATCGCATTACGGTCCGTGGGTAATACTTTTCCGATGTGAATTGGCCTATTGATGTAAATTAGCTACAACAAATACAAAAACAACTCCCCCCTTGTGAGCAGTAGCTTTAGACAAACAATTATACATTCACTGTGAGGGCAAAATGGAAAATAAAGAGGAGCTTTTGCATACTGCGTAAAATGTGTGAAATGGACAGATGAGGCGTAACATTATGACCACTGACAGGTGAAGTAAATAACACAGATTATCTCTTCAGCATGGCACCTGTTAGTGGATGAGATATTAAGTGAACAATTTGACCTTAAAGTTGATGTGTTAAATGGACAAGCAAAAGGATTAGTCTGGGTCAGAGCATCTCCAGAACAGCTCTTGTGGGGTGTTCACAGTCTGCAGTGGGCAGTATTTATCAAAAGTCTGGGAGGGAAAAAGTGCCACTTGCAGAATCTGATTAGTGGTTTATGGATAAGATCAGCAGGAAGAGAGGTGTGTAGGGAAGCTCAGAGCTTGGTGCAGATTGTGAGGTTGCTGACTGGAGGGAAAGCACAGGAGAGCCAACCCAGGTGAAAGCTCGTATACTGAGGTTTGGATGCTGACAACGCTGAGGAAACTGACATGTGGCAGCAGGGTAAACAGAGTGAAGGTTGAGGGAAGACAGGTACACACACTTAATGAAATATGTAGTTCTGGCTGCAGAAACGCATTGCCAAGAATTTGGGAGGTAATTAACAAAAGGCAATCTGGCTATATTAAGAGGGTTATTCATTATAATATAGGCAGTAACCTACTACGTTATAATATTTATGTGATTAGGTGATTGTGCAACTTTTCTAAAGAGACACAAATACCCCACTACTTAAAGCCTTGGAAGAGATTGAAGACTGACACCAGACCTCTGTAGATGTTAAAAATAGTTGGGTGTATGCACCTCCACACATGCACATATGGAGCTCCTAAATCAGCTAAAGTGAATTAAATGTTGTACAAACATGACGGGTGGGCTTCACATACAGAACAACAGATGGCAACTCATATTTAATTCAGAAAAAAATTACTTAAGGTTCAGTCATTTGTGCAGACTAAACAAACATGGCAGAGCACATTTACAGATTTATTACAGCATTTCATACAGGAATGTGGACCATGTGTTTTTTACTCCAAATGGCTGCTGGTTGATACAATATTAAAATGTATATTATTTATTTAGGTAGCACCCTTAACCAGTTTAACCATGCTCAGAACAACCATCGCTAGTCGCATACTGTCATATTGCAATTTGTATAGGCAAAAGAATAAAACATGGTAGGTTGCCATTACTTTTCATGTTTGCAGTACAGAGAGAAAAAAAAAGGAAAATGTTGACTTGCCCTCGGCTGATCTTTGTCCATCACTGAACAAAATGTTTGGCTCCTTCACCAGCTGCTGTTGCTCAACACTGGTATAGGTCAGAAACTATGGGTCATGACAGACAAACAGCTTGTCTTGTTTATTTTTCTGTATGTGGCTTTTATCTTTATTGTAAACCTTTACAGTTGGAAGCAAGAAAACATAAATATTGGAGTGACATAAAGATGGCTGGAAGACAAGGCCACAGGCTGCATCTCTCAAAGAGGAGTAAAGGAGTTGACATTTAGATGAACACTGGACACATCATTATAATAAACTTTACCTGCTCACAATGATCAGTAAATGCATCACAGTGTAGTGTGTGAGAGGTCGCTTCTAGGCATGCTATCCAACAGCAAAGTGACCACTTCAGCTTTTATTTGACAAAAAAAAATCATAATAATTCACCAACTCAAATAACTAATACTAACATAAAATCTATGCTTAACGCTTACCTCAAACCTTTATTAAAAGTTTAGCAAACCAAAGCTCTCTGCTTTGTTAAACATCAAGTAAATGCATTACCAAACAGATTTACTTTGTTTTCTCTTTTCTCAGTTCTCAGGTAGCCAGTGGTAGTTTGAGGTAATTAAACCTTTTTGCTCAAATACAAGAAAAAAAAAATACACTCACTTTATTTAAAAAAGCTGAACTCAAATTATATAAAACACAGATTGAAAACTAGACACTTCAAGCTTAACTTAAAACCTTTATGAGCTGACTTTGCCAGAAAAGCCTGCAGGTTGATTCAAGGTAAAGGAATTGTATCAAATAAACTGAATCACACTGAACTCAATATTGTTTCTTCACCTTTGCATGTGTGATTTATTCTAAATGACATTTTGTTTCTTTTAATTTACCAAAAGAGGACAATGTTGCATACAGATTACCCCAGCAGCCACTACAGGGACTTAGAGGAGCAGCTGAGTTCTCCTCGAATCAATAGAGGTCACATTTGTTTTTCCTGGACATGCATGTGTGCTTTTTCAGTAGATTAGTGTTTTTTTCCCTATGCACTGATGTGGCAAAAAAAAAAAAAAAAAAAAAAAAAAAAGGCTCAAAGGGACAGAAAAAGGATCATATTAGGAAAGACAAAAAGTGTACATGAACATTGACTTATGTGAAATCGAAGACATAATTCTGGACAATTTTGTTGCTGCAAAATACTAATACATGACATAAAACTAAGGTTTGGGCTCACCTTAAATGTCTATATTTTGTCAAACATCTCAGTGTTACATAAAGTGAAACATTTTGTAGATTATAATGCCTTGAGACTATTGTATTGTACATTCATATTGTCTTGTTTTATTTATTGTTTGGAAATTTGAGGAAACACAAACACTATCAAGCCTTTCATAACACTACAAAAAAGCAATAAGAATTATTCATAAAGTCCATCCAAGAGAACACACTAAACATTTGTTTATACAGTTGAGCTTATTAAAATTACAAGATCTCATTAAATTACAGACACTCAACATAATGTAGAAAGCCCGACACTCTCAGTTACGTCCACTACAATCTTTGTATTTAAATCCACAGATCAAGACCGAAGAAGAAAACTCGACTTTAGACCTCCTTTTGCCAGAACAACTTTAAAACAGAAGGGTGGAGTTAAATTAGTGGAATTCATTGGAAAATATTTTTAAAAACTCATCCATTGTTTTTCAATTTAAACGACCACCTAAATAATTATTACATGGAAGAATGATCCTGTTATTGTAAAGTATTTTTGTAAGAGTTTGTTGTGTGTAATGTGATATTATACTCTGTAAACAGCCCAACTGTAAAGGTTTTTTTGTTTGTTTGTTTGTTTGTTTGTTTGTTTGTTTGTTTTTTAAGACCATCCTGTAGTTTTGTTTGCTTGGTTTGGAGAAAGGGGCAGGGATTAAGATTTATCTTCCTTCGGCTCCTTTTTGATTATGAAACAAATGGATGGAAAATTGTTTTATTTTGAAACATAGCTACAAACAATTGTGAACATGATTGAAAAAAATAAATGAAAAGAAAAGAAATGTTTAGCTTTAGACTCTGACATAATTATCTTTGCCTTATTACCTTTGCATGAATGCATTAACAAGATTGATGAGTGTTTAACATTGCTTTCTATTTTTCTGTTTCTGTTTTGGGGGATGTTTTTTCTGAGTAAGCAGTCATTTATTAAAGTAATGCCAACAAACCAGTGGGTTCTTAATAATAAAGCCTTTTATTCATATTAATATATGATTTTAGGTGAAAAAGAAATACTTGAAAACACATACTTTCACTTAAAGTATTTGTGATGTCTGTAGTGGGACGGTACCTTAACGTCTATAGAGGAGCTGAAGTGTAGCACTGCAGAATGGTGATATAAATGCAGAGAGGACTGTCAAGGACAGAGCTGTCCACTGGCCTCAGAGCCTCTGCTGATCTCCAATGGACTGGACACGAGCTCACGCAGGAGCTTTAAACTTTAATGAGAACAAGTCTCAAATATGTATATGTCCAGCAGCTGTCTATACATCAACATCAGAAACTCAGTCTGTTGAAGAAAACACAAGGAGACAGTGAAAAACACAATGCACAGAGTGGGTTTAGTCAAGAACCAAAGGCAAGAACCTCAAATGTCTTAGATTATTAGTAGGACAGACCTTTGGCTGTGTTCAAAATCTACTGCTTACTGCAATGGCCACTGAAGGGTACTCTTTTAAAGTTCATATTGCACATAAGGTATCCTTGCTTCAATCCATACTTCATATGTCAGCAGGAAATGTAATACTCATGATGAAACCCGAGTAGATAACAGAGTATCTACTGTGTATGACCCCTGGAAATCCAACTCACATCTAGACTTAAAGGTGCTTTGCGCAGTATATATTTTTGAAATTTTATAAAAATTACCCACATCCGTCCCCAGGTATGTAAGCATGTTTAATCAAATATTAGTTTTACTGATAACAATGGTACAGTAGAGTTACAGTACTAACATTACAAATATGTTTTAAATAGTGGCCAAGTTGTTTTTGCTTACATTTTTTATTTTGGTTTTAAAACTTCATCACCAATCGTCTAATCAGAAAAGAGACCATTGTTTTAAATTGCAGTACTGTTTTCAAACCAGTACAAGTGCATGCTGCTTACAGTACCTTTAAGGCCTTGAATAAAAAATTAAAATAAATATAATGGGTGATGGCTAAAGATAACACCACACAGTAAGTTTAGCTGCATGTAAAGCTGGAAATATACCACTCCTTAAAATTACATTTACCGTTACTCTATTTTGTCCCACTTAGGTTCCATTTCCTTCAAAAGGAAATGCAGATAAGAGGTATCACCTGCTATAAAGTGCATTTAAACTGATATAAAAGATAAAGTATTAAGTTACCTGCACCTGAATCATGTGAAATAAAATCTGAAAGGCTGATAATAGATGGGGGCAGATTACCAGGCTTCCCAGAAGTCATCTTGGTTTTTCCTTTAAGCTTCAACGCATTGAGTGGAAAAGTTATCTCACATACAAGGTAGAGGATAGCATTTTCATACAACCATTGGTATTTTTTTTTTTTTTTTTAGCTACAAAAAAAGAGCAAACGTGACATGAACACTTCTTTGAACTCCCAGTTTGCGATAGTAGCTTTGCTGTGGATAAACATCGTCAGTGTGATTTTTCCTGTTGCTAATTGATTTAATATGCTTTGGAAATTAGAAACTAATTGGAAACTAATTTACTTCACACAGAATCCACACACCTCTGATAGTTTCTGCTGCTGGATCTTGACGACTCTCTCTCTCTCTCAATCGGTGGAGGCGTACAAAGACTCAGATGTTATTATTATAAGAAAAGACTTCACACAAGCCTTAATTAACAGTGTGGGAACGTTTGCTGTTTTGAATCTGAATCCATCCCACGCTAACGGGAAACGTGATTGACCCATCTTTGTACAACTAACCCCTTTATGCCAGCAAATTCTCCCTCTGTCTTTAAATTGTTGTCTCATTATAGAAAAAAGATGACAAAGATATGTATTTGACCCCAGACACAGCTGCAAGAAAATCTACATTCAAACTTCCCAATTAGCTGTCTGTACTTGCACCGATCAGCCATAACATTATGACTACCTGGCTAATATTAACGTTTTGGAGATGTCCTGCTTCTAACACATCAGCTTTGAGGACAAAATGTTCACTTTCTGCCTAATCCCACTCATTAACAGGTGTCATGATGTTTACTTGGAAAATAATTCATACACAAATGCAAAAGGTCCAAAAGAAAACTAAGAATGAAAGAGTTTATCAATATATGAAAACTCTAGAAAACAGCCATACAATAAAAAAAATAAATAAAAAAAAGCAATTAAAACCTTATTTCAGCCTTCACATAGATATTAATAGCTTTGCTTTGGTTCTATATGTATTCATGTTTTTGCTTTTAATTTTAATGTAAACTGTAAAATAAAATAAAATAAAATAAATCACAATGTATTTCAGTTGAGTGCAGTCAGGAATTTTGGGTAAAATGTCTACTACATTCAAGTCACAGATTTGCAGATCCAAAAATATTAAAATAAAATTATATATTTTACATCATTTTAGGGAGAAAATGTGGGGATTAACTTATAAAACCATAATAGATAAGATTGTTCTACAGCAAAAATGAGCCATACGTGTTATAAATAAGGCTGAGTATTACTTTTATTTTTAAATTAATTTATTATGGAATCATGCAAATAATGTTTAAAGCAAAACCTAAATCACTTCCAGATTGTGTTCACAGGTTTTGTTTAGTTCGTGAGAGTAAATATGAGTACGTAAGTATTATGTTGTAAATAATTTAGGATGTAAGTCAGTCATCTTTCAGTTTTAAGACAATTTTTCTGCAGAAGTTACTTTGTGCTTTTTTTAGAAATGTAGTGGAGTAAAAAGTATTATATTTATCTTTAGATGTAGTGGAATAAAAGTTGTAAGTTACCCCTAAAAATACAATTCAAGTACAGATTCTCAAAAACTATACTTAAGCAGAGTACTCAAGTTACCATTCACCTTTATATTTTGTTAATGAAAAAACAGGTGCCATAATGAGATAATCTGTTATTTACCTCACCTGTTAGTGGTCATAATGTTTTGCCTGATTGGTGTATACCAAAGCGTAATGCAGTATTTATGATATAACGCTATAGTATTTCTATTTTTTTTTTAAGTGAGACCAACCTATTAGTTCCACACTAAGTCTCCTTTGGGACTCGCCTCTTTGAAGATTGAACTAATAAATGAAAACTGCAATGTTGCTTTTCCCACAATGTCCTTTTCTTTCAACTCTCCCACAACATGGCTCTGTATGGCTCTCTACTAACTTATAAATAACACATAGGTGCAAAACAAACACAAACAGCTTTGTACATAAAGTTTTCTATGTTGCAGAATAATAACTTGCTTATTTTAGAATTAGTTCCAAGATGCTGGTGGAAAATTCTTACATTACTATCCATTCTCAGCCAGCTTTGTATACTATTTATGCTCCATGCTTGACACAAATTGGGCAATATATGCTATATACTTAGAGGATAGTGGAAAGTTTTTTTTTTTGTTTTTGTTTTTTTATGTACAAAAAATACTGGCTGTCTTTAAATTTGCACTTTCTTATTGTTCTCCCTGTAAATATGCAGAGTTATTTCACATTCACACATGCAAATACTGACAATTTAGAGAGACATTATGACAGAACCATTGCATATCCCATGGAATAAAAAAAAATACTTAAGAAAGCTGCATATAAAAGCTGTTTATTTCACTTCAATCCTTCCACCTCGAAGCAAAACAAGAAACATCTTTGTGGATTCAGGTCAGATTATGTCAAAAACCCAATTAACACGTTGGAAGAGTGACATCCAAGAGTCCTGCTTTTACCGCTCGAGCCGTGTTCCAGGAATACCTTGCGGCCGGTGCCAGTGGCGGTCCAGCTGATGCTCCTGGTGCGGTGGGTGAAGTGTGATGCAGATGGTGAAAAGGCTGCCTCGCTAACACCTGCTGTGGCACATTTAACAGCGACCTCACACCTCCTCTGCAGGGGAATGGTGTAAGGTTAGGAAGGCCAAGGGAAATGCTAATGGTTCGCTGCTGATAATGTGCAACGGCAGACTGCAAAATGGTGTTCGTCGGTTTTGGAAGATGTCAGGTAATATCGTCTGTAAAGCGTTTTTTTTTTTTTTGTTGTTTTTTTTTTTTGTTGTTTTTTTTTTTTTTTTATGAAGATGGCAGTAGTTGTACCTGTACCTGGTGTAAAAAATGTTAAAGCAGCACAGTGTAAGAGAAGTCAAGCCCAATCTTAATAATCATCAACAAAAAATTATGTGTATGTCATAGTTTGTAGTTTTAGTTTTAAGAAATGAACTGAAATAAAGAGTTGGTCTACCACTAAAATTATTTTTGAAACATTATTTTAAAGTCCAACTACTGCAGGCCTAACCCATCTTCCCCTGTATACAGCAGCTTCCAAATAGGTACAGTGTTTTTTGTTAGTTTTTTTCCACACCAACCAATGAACTATTGACAGTAGATTCTGATTAGGTAAATTGTTTTTACACAGTATACACTATGGGCCAGATTTATCAAAGAAATGAATAAGATGCGCTAAAAGTGGAGAAACCCAGGCACAGCTGAAATTTTCGTCTCTCACAGGACAAAATGAGACGGCGCAAATTTTTCTCCTGTGACTCAATGAATCTGTAAAACAAGGCATTCTCCAGAATGCACAAAATTCAAGACATGGAAAATGCCTTGCAGTTGCTGTTTCATTTATCACGACCACGGGAGCTAAATCTGTGACAAAATTTAGTATGTTGGAGGAGCAGGTGCAAAGGTTTGCAGAGGAAAGAGTCCAGCTTTAAGTGCACAGATGGGCATTGAAAATAAGTTATAATACTTTAAAAGGGCTCATTTACAGAGAGCCAACGCTAACATGTTGATTTAAAGGCGAACAAAACAAAGAGATGGACTTTAGCTGCAACATTGATTCTCGCTTGTATCCCACTGAACTTCAGCCTTTACAGCTTCTGTGTCTGTTCCATGTCCTTTTAAATCCTTGCAGTGACAGAATAGTCTTTAAATGCTGTGCCTACATGAAGTCTCACTTGTGTTTATCCCATTGCCTCACACTGCTCACTGCGCTGCTTGATTGACAGCTGGTCCTCTGTGGCTCAAGGCTGCGCTGCTGGATTTGGCTCTGGATCGAGCAGAGGACATTGAAATTTTTTTTAATTGTTAAATTTATTTGATCACCATCAGCACTGCATAAAGGCTACTTGATACATTTTGTATAATTGTTTGAAGGATTACTGGCTCTGACAGACAGTGAATAGGACTTTATCTTTCCTCTGTCTCTCCATTTGTCTCACACAGAGTCACATGACTCTGGTCAGTGCCAGAATCGCATGAGACATTTAATGAGGACAGACTATGCAAAGTTAATAGAAGAAAGTAAAATGCAATGAAATGATTATCCTTCAAAGACAGTGAACATATTCATTCTACTACAGTCAGTCCTGAGGCAACACTCTCATATTGACTTTTGAGTTGCCTCACTGTAGGGAAAGATGCAGTCGGAGCAGAGCAGTGTTGCTCTCACTGTCAGGGTGTCTTATGCTCACGCAAATTTCTCATTTACATATCAGATTTGCGGCAGCAATTATTTGCACACTTTCTCTTCATATATCACACACAACATGGCCACAAATAACAGGCGCTATTTTTGAAGCTGCACTTGCAATTTAGCACCCGTCTTAGTAAATATGGCCCTATATTTCCAAAAGTATTTGCTTACCTGCCTTTACACACATATGAACTTAAGTGACATCCCATTCTTAATCTATAGGGTTTAATACAACGTTGGCCCACCCTTTGCATCTATAACAGCTTCAACTCTTGTTGGAAGGTCCACAAGATAAGGTCCACAAGATTTAGCAGGGTTTATGGGAATTTTTGACCATTCTTCCAGAAGCTCCTTTGTGAGGTCAGACACTGATGTTGGATGAGAAGGCCTGGCTCACAGTGTTCACTCTAATTTATCCCAAAGTTGTTCTGTCAGGTTGAGGTCAGGACTCTGTGCAGCCCAGTCAAGTTCTTCCACACCAAACTCACTCATCCATGTCTTTATGGACCGTGCTTTGTGCACTGGTGCAGTCATGTTGGAACAGGAAGTGGCCAGGGAAGAGACCGGAACACCTGAATTGAGTTATCTGGGTGGGTGAGTGAATACTTTTGGAAATATAATGTATTTCTAATTGAATATCATTCATAAAATAAAAGTTGTTTTACACTGTGCATAATTACAGTTTTATCAGACAACACAAGCATGACACAACACAAGCATGTATTAGTATGGCTAAAATATCATACTCATAAAATATCACACCTGACTATATGTATATAATAAATATAGTAAGCAATCTATTAAAAAAAAAAAAAAAATCTCATATATGTTCTTGTAACATTGACTTCTTATGTGAGGTAATTTTTTGGTCAGATTGACTGTAACATCTGCACCTTAATGTCTGCATAGCTGTGGCCACATAATAAAATGTTGAATATATATTGAATTATAAATAAGTAGCCAGAAATAGCTAAAGATAACCAAAGCTATCAGCGTTAACAAACCTGGTCATTTTACCTTTTTGTATGTTTATAGTGCAATTGGCCTCAACACCCCAGGGTTTAATGTGCCACTTTCAGTGTCTTGTGAAACTGAAACACAAGGCAGTCAATAAACCTCTGCTGTCGAACAATTTATCATCCAACAAACCACCCAAACAGACTATCTGTCGGCTAATTACACAAACTATGTTAACCTCAGTGTTTCAGAACTAACACATGAACCCTGTCCATCAGAAAACATTATCTCTTATTTATGAAGATAAACAGAAAGTAGCAGTTCCCGGTCCGTGGCAAGGCTTGTGTTCAGGACGTCCCATAATTAATCCTCACAGGTGTCCCTCCACCTGTTTTCACCGCAGCTCTCTTGGTCATTATGGCTTTTCCACATAATGAATCCAGTGACTCCTCATTAAGAGCTGTCAGCTGAGTGACCATCTGAGCTTCAGTAAAGTCTCATTATGTGAGCTAACACTGGGTGTAAAGGCATTAAGAGATTGTTGGGTGATTATCTTAAACAGCTGAAGGATGAGATTGCATTTCTTTTGCAAATTATTTTGCATAAAATGATGAAAAAGTTTGTTTTTGTTTTTTACTGGGAAATTACGAAGGTTAATTATGATTAATATAAAGATTATTTGTGTATTATTATCTCCACCAAGAGGTTAAAATAAAGTCATCTGAGTACAATATAGTGACTATGTGGATGACTGTGAATCTCCACAGCCATGAGTTTAAATTAGTTTGTTGTTGATTAGTCTGTAAACAAAATGATGCAAAATACTATAATTAATACAATTTAATACAAGAGCGTATTGAAAATTCGAGCTAATGAGTGTCCTCTAATTAGCTAGCTGTGGGACCTTGTAAATCAATAAGCACTCAATTCTAACCTTGTTAAATGAGGACAACAACTCAATCATTAAATAAGTTTTGCTAACTTGCCCAGGTAGCTTTGCACATAGGCATATTATTTATATTTTTTATGTTTCCGAAGGACAGCATTCACTTTTTTCAACATTTTATCCTTTTTTTTTTTTTTTTTTTTTTTTTTTTTTTTTTGTCTGCTGCAAGATCAACAAAAGCACAGATTCAATAAAAACGTATAGTATTAGAGAGTTGAAACTGACACACAGCCCACGGGTTTGGTCCGAGACGCACAAGGTTCCTCCCACGCTGTGTCCTTCTTCACATCTACAAATACAGAGGTTAACGCTCTGTAGGCACACATTACTGACTGCACTCCCCATGCCGTTTACATTTACAAACACCATAAAGACAGCTGCAACAGGCCACATCTCTTGAACTGTTTGTCATGTTTTTGTTGTCGGGAGTGTTTTGAGGTATACGCTGCAGTGTGGTGGATCTGAATAGTGAACAGCTGTTGTGTAAATCCTGGCTTTGTGAGAGGAACTCAGAGGCAGACGCTGTGAAGGTCTCTGCGCTCACAGCGGATAATCACTTCTTTTGAGTCTTTAAGCTTTCACCAGTGACTGAAATGGTTGTGACCACGGCACTGACATAGCTACGTGTGTCAGTACAAGATCAATATAGAGTATGTGTGTATACAGCCAAAATATGGTTGTTTGAGATGGATTAATTAAATTGACCTTTTCACAGTGCATTGATCTTTATTGGTATCTTTAATAATGGTCAAAGTCTCAATGGCAAGAGAAAAAATGCTGTAAAACATGGCCTTAGTAATATCATAAAATATAATAATGACACTAAGCTTTTAACCTTCAAAAGTGCAAAATAGGCTATGAAATAGTCTAGGGGCTTTTGTAATTCTCCCTAAAAGCCATATGGGGTAATTTTAACCCCCCAGAACCAGTACTGTGTAAACCCAAGCATTGTAGCTGCAGGAAACTATATTTATAAACACTATATTGCCAAAAGTGTTCACTTATCCACCCAAATAACTGAATTCAGGGGTTCCAATCACTTCCATCTAAAATCAAGCACCTAGGCAGCAGCTTTGTGAAAAACTTTGTGAAAAAATTTGGACTTGGCCACTTCCTGTTCCAACATGACACAAAATGCAGTCCATAAAGACATGGATAATACAAATACAATTTATGTGAATGTCTTAGCCCTAAAACTGTGTTGTACTATTTCCTAGATCCTTGGAAATGTATGTACTGTGTGTGTGCGAGTACTAGCAGCCTTCTCAGGAGGTGACCGTTAGGGTGCTCTGCAAGTAAATACATTTTGATGTTTCTGCGGCGTGATTTGCCCACTTTAAATCTAAATAAATATAAATGATGGCCTGTATATTGTGTAACTGGTCAGTTCTATTCATTATAATCATTGTCATAAACATGGACAGGCTGCACGCAATGATCAATGTGAAAAATCTGTTTATTTGTAAAACGGCGAAATATAAATATTCATATTCATCAAGACATTGTTGTCACTCGCAGCATTCACATCTTCCAATATGACTCAGATTAAATAATTAGTGATTTAATTTTCTGATTAATGATTGGGGTAATTGCCAGTCTGATAAACAATATAAAATGATTTTTGATTGAAGCAGTTGGTCTTTTCTGGTCGTTTGTGTTTTTGTAATTAACATCTGATTAAGATCAAAGAGATGGGAGATTTTCTGAGCTTATGCTTTCAGAGGAAATAAAGCACATGCCTCAATCTTTAAATGAAAATGAATTGCATACAGCATTTGAAACAGTTTAGTATAGAAAATATAGAAACAATAGAGAGTCTTCAGAGAACGCAAAGGCTCAGGGCATATGCCTTTCTGGAGATGACTGGATAGTTCATCTGTTCGCAAGTAGAGTTTCTGAACCCATGAATCTAGCAAGAATTTACCTGCTGCGTGAAACAAAGCTGCTGATGTCAGAGCTACCTATACTTACTGTATATTCTACATGCATCATTGTTGTTAGGAGTGAAGAAGAACTCAGTCAGAGATCAGATGAAGTTCGCTGAAACTATTTATTCTGCCGTCAGAGGGTCGATACAGCATACAGATATGAAGACCTTTGAGTAGAAGACTTCGTTCCTATATACACAAACAAGGAATATTCAGCCTACAAAACCTATGACTTTCATATAATCGCTATTTGCAAAACTATTTACATCAATATAGAGTCAGGGCCTTTCCTGTGCAGGTTCGTGCAGGAGTAAACAGTAGTGGCTTTATTGATGATGCAAACAACACCGTCCATTTGTTGCAAGGGTCAAAGAACTGTCATATAATATAACCCAGTTTGTCTCACCAAAAGGATTTTTTTTTTTTTTTAAAGCAAATGTTATCAGGTAAATCATAAAAACTATATCATAAGTTACTACAAAACACAGAGGTCAAGGTGGGCACATAATAACATGATAACCACCTTGATAAACAATTTAATAAAGAAAATGTATAATCTACTGGCATGTTGTTATAAGAATGGTGTGTGAAAAAAGAAAATATCTCAAGGCTAGGTCAAGGTTTTATTATCAGTGTTTATATCAGATGCATGTAACTGTAAACTCAAAATTACATGCAAGGAGATTGCTTTCATTTCAGTTAGGGACATTACCATTATCTGAGTCAATGAGGACAGAAATCCTCGAGTAAGTGGAGCTTGTGGCTCCGTACATGCAAACATAAAGGTGCAACATGTTTGTGTAAGTATCTGAAATGCATTTATTAGCTATATGTTTTCAATTGAAATCGTACTGGCATCAAAAACAGAAGAAAGCAGGTTGCCATGTTGTTGATGGGAGTGGAGGTAGAGGCAGATTTTGAAGGCCTAAATATTTTTCTAAACACGTATAGATTCTTGGTAACAGTGCACTAGATTGGACTATGTGCAGCAGTAAGAAACTAAACTCTAGCCTCAACCAGTTTCAACTTTGCCTCGGTGTGACCTCCTCATTGGCTGTGCGGAGTAGATATATTCCCCTTTAAGCAGTCCTTAATGTGGCGCGCTACCTGATAGACCATTACCCCAACATTCATCTCCATTCAGCTGCCTTCTGGGGAGTATATCTGGGCCATAAGTTAGAGAAACGAGCACTTCAGCAAACTGATGGTAATTCACTCTGTACGCAAGCTGTCAAATACAGGGACCGGGGCGTTTGATCAAACTTTATGAAGGTTTTGTGGGGACTTTGTGAATGTAAAAAGATGACGGAGGCTGGAGAGGTGAGCGGAGGTAAATATGAAGCCTTCTTAACGGATGTCGTTGGTGTAATATAGGGTGAAGGGAATGGCTTCCAGGAACAATGTCACACAATGTATTAAATAGAAAATCAACAATTATAGAAGAATGGCTGCAATGTAACAGTACATTGACTTTGTGATGTTCAGTTTGACTTTCATTTCATGGCTCTGCTCACACCAAATAAATACGACGCAGCTCCTTGGTAATCCTTCCATAAAGCTTTTCTTCAAACTTAATTAATACAATTATGCACCACTGCGGCGAGTATATGCCTCTTGATGCCAGTCCAAGTTAAAAGTAGAAAAAGGCTGTGTAACAGAATACAGTTTAGAAGTGAATTTTTTAAATGGGTGGAAGTTGACAATTCACTGCAACTTTTTTAGCAGCAGTTTTATGTTTTGATATGTTTGATATAGTATAATACATATATAATGACATATAGAGACCAATAATTTTCCATATACTTGTATAACATGTACAACCGAGAACAATGCTTTGAACTTCTTGTACAACAGCAGAGAGCAGCTTCAAGTTAGTTGGTAATTGTTGGTCGTCATCAGTGGTAAAGGAAACTTGCCACTTTATATTTTGAGACCGTCACTGGAGAGAGACATTCATCCATCTTCTGCTCATTCAGCGCCAGTCTAAGCAAACATGCCCAGACTTTAGACATTTTATCTTGCTTGCCCGCAGGTATAATAATAATAATAACAAACCGCCAACCTTTGTGTTAGTGGGCGACTGTCTCTACCGACTGATCTACTGCTGACCAAGAGAATCATTGTCCCTTCACCAAAATCTGTGTCATTCCCCAGTTTTCAGTCAGACAAAACACCCAAAACATCTCCCCATGTCTTTCCCAGGAGACAAAACAAGCTAACCCAATCCTATTTGGCTCCACTTTCTGTGAACAAGGACAAAACTGCTTCCCCTAAGCGAGCATCCTGCCACCCTGCAGAGAAAGCTTATTTCGGCTGTAGGTCATAGGTGAGAGTAAGAAGATCAAGGAGTAAATCAAAAGCTTTGTGACTCAGCTCCTTCTTCACCAAAACATACAGCCGCATTACTGCAATACTGCTGTGCCGCATTATGCAGATGGGAGCATGTCTTTGAAAAGTTCACTCTGTGTCATGAACTTTAGTGATGATATTCATATTGGGCCTTGTGCTTATATTTGTTGGTACTCAAACACAAGTATGTATAAGGTCCTTTTCCAGATTGCACTCTGCTGATTGCACAATCTGTAGATGATAAATACTATATATATATTTGTATTCATCCTACAAATCTGGTGCATGTGGGTACAGAATAAATTGTCCAAAATACTTCTATTGAAGCCTGCCCATACTGTCTACTGGCAGCAAAAAAGGATGCTTTCGGACAAAGAGTTGTCTTGGGGCAAAAAACCAGACATCTCAGAGCATTGGTCCAAACTTGGCACACAGAAGTTTCTTGAGGTAAAATTCCCATTGGGTCCAAAATTAAATTCATGAAGTCAGAAGTTAACTTATGGCACTATACATTCACATCTTCTATTTAATCTCCCTTTCAGGGATATAAAAAGCACCTGGGCCTAAAACAAAAGGAAACATCTGTGTATGCACTTCTTTTTGTGGGATTTTGTTTAAGTGAACAGATGCCTTTTTACAACCTGGTTGGCTCCGTTCAAAGCATTCACACATCTACTGCAATGTTTCACACACTATTGGTTGCCACAGCCAACAATTAGCATCTCGGGATTATTTTAGGTAAATAAACGTGAAAACATCAATTATTTACTAGCCCAATTTCAAAGAAGTTGGTCACTGTGTAAAAGAACATAAATAACATTTCAGTTGATTAAACATTTTTTGGGATATTTTACCAAAACTGGTTGACATGGAGGAGCTTTGGTTATTCTTGCTCTTGAAAAGGGCAGTGTGATTCTGTTCTCGAAATCACTGCATAGATTAGAAACACCTCCAGAAGTTATTATCTCTGAACTCAGTTTGCACAAATCCAAGTTATAGTTGTATCATGCAAAGAAGAAGCCATATGTGAACATGATCCAGAAACACTGCTGTCCTGTCCACGCTAATGGGCCAAATTTCGATTCGTCTGACCATAAAACTTTTCATTTCTTTCATTTGCAGATCATTGCATTCTGTTTTATTTCACATTTTTTAAAACTTGGGGTTGTATGCTACTGTAAAATAACAGTTTCTATATAACTAGTAGTGAGCTCTTTTGTTCTCCAGCACATTTTTAACATTGGTCTCCTTTGGCATTTCCATTACAAGAGGAACCAATTACAACTCTGCCTGAAACCATTACATTATGTAGACTCTAATATCTGGATACATCTTAACGGCCAGAGGAAAATGAAATGGACACTATTAAATATTGTATTTGTTCTGCTAGTTCAGGTAATATTGCCATAAAATGTGGTAATGGATAATTCAATCTCCATTTATTCTCACTGTGAAATTTCATTCGCCAACACTAAATCAACTCTCTGTCACATCTGTATGAAAAATATTACTAGACTAGTTTTAAGTCCTGTAATGGCTGACTGATGTAGTGGTGATGTAATCTAGTGGTGGATCTAAAACGTTATCAGGGAATAGCAGAAATATGTAATCCTGAGCAATTTCTTCAAGCTGCTGCATAGAGTAATTATTTTTATCTATTCATGACCATTTTCTCTTTACAGTGTTTTGATATTTTTGATTTTAGCAGTAGTAGCAATATTTTAAGTATTTGTTGTCCAAGCTCCGCATTGTGATAAGCAGAGCCTCCCAGCAGTGTTGTAATCAAGACTATATTAATCAAGGCCAAGACCGGTCCAAGACCAGAGTGAACCAAGATCAAGTCAAGATTAAGACTTTCAGACTTCAAGACCGAGTCGAGAACAAGACTTTTAGAGGTCGAGACCGAGACCATGGCAAACCGAGACCAGGTTCAAGACCAAACTCTGTGGACACAAAAAAGAAAGAATAAGAAACAAATAAGAAAAAAAACAAAACAAGAATCTTTGGCTCAAATACATAGCTACTGATAAACACATACACGTTACACTATATGTCTAGAGCCACAAATTTGTTCTGAGCCAGACCTTACTTGTCTTGTGTTTTATAACCTGAGCTTTTGACCTCCAGACCCATGTTACAACTTGGTGCTGTTTAAAGCCACTGAAAACAGCACAGCTGAGCCAGTGAAATTAACTAAAAAACAAATTACTTCAAAATTATGAAATATTGACAACAAAATGACTAAGACAAGTAAGAATGCAAACAAGACCAAGACAAGACCGATCTTGGGCACTTAGGGGTGGAAAGGGTGCAGAAGATGTCTGGTAAATTTCCAGAAATTTTCTGGAAACTTTCCATGGGAAGTTAAGCTTGGAAATTTTGGCCATTTTTTTCAAATTTGGAAACCATATATAAATAAATAAAAATTACAGTGGGGCAAAAAAGTATTTAGTCAGCCACCAATTGTGCAAGTTCTCCCACTTAAAAAGAGGAGAGAGGCCTGTAATTTTCATCATAGGTATACCTCAACTATGAGAGACAAAATGAGAAAAAAAAAAATCCAGAAAATCACATTGTCAGTGGAAAAACACCACATTACATTAATCTGCTCATAAAACGGCACCATCCCCAGTGGCCAGCCTGGGAACTGCAGCCAAACTAGTGTTGATAGGCCTGCCACCAGAACAGATGTAGCTCATTAATTATGCATGATGTTGTTACAAATGTATTGCTACATGTAAAGAATTATGATGCTTAATATTGTGCACCCAAAATAGTTGAGCTAACCAGAAATATGGAGTCTGCAGTCTTGAGTTTGGTGGTGTTGTGGAGATCAGTTGTGCATGTGATAGGGGGTGCAGAGTGCATAGAAGTGTATGCAAAGCAGGTTACTACATGTACCACATGTGCATGTGACTGAGGAATAACACAGATATTCAAGTGACTTTGTGTTTTTTATGCTATAGTATATTGCCCTGTCATGGGACAGTTTTGAATTGTGTAAGTTCCCAATTTATTTCCATAAATTCCCATAAATTCCCATTTGTTTTCCAATGGAAAATTTCCAACTTTGAAAATTCCCAGAATTTTGCAACCTTATTCACACTACAACAGCACCTTCCAATTTTTTGTGCATATTTCAAACAATGCTGACTGTAGTTAATTTGATGAGTGAATTTTACTTCATTGTCTAGCTTCAAATAACAAATCTCATTTTCACTGAAGTATTGCAAAAACATTACATCAAAATATAAAAATGCTTTTGCACCTGCACAGTTTGGTCAGAACTTTTGGTCTTTACCCATTTGATCCGAATCAAATTGTCAGATGTGAACACTCCAGTGGACAACGCTTAAAAAAGAACTCAGTAACATTTTTACCTTATATAAAACGTTTCAGAGTCTGTGTGATGGTTCAATGAGTTGTTGTAGCTAAATGAAGCACACGTCATCTCCCCTTGGTGTCTCTGGGCTGAAAGTGACACAACAGTGAGCACCGTTGACCCAGTGTCACAGAAGCCTTGGATCTCGCAAGAAAGTGGCACATCGCGTTTAGCAAAACAACAAGCTACTGGTGGCTTTAGTCCTCAATTTTTTATTTATTTATTTTTTTGTGCCAGAGCAGCCAAATGGCAGAAAAAAATGTGTACAGATACACAGAGGGGAAAACAAAAGTAAATACTAGCGAGGGGTAAGACAACCCGAGTATTTACAATAGTGCTTTACTACGAACTGTAGGGGGAGCCTTATAGAGGAAAATAAGGCAAATAACGCAAAACAGCAAAGAAACAAGCATAGTTACTGAATTCCACTTTAAGACTTAGAAATGAGTGCTAAAAATGTCTTACAGAGTTTCTGCATCAATATATCTCTAAGCTCTGCACCAGTCGAATTATTTAAAACGACTCTTAAATTTGCAGAACCTCAAGCTGAGAATCCAAAGATAAAAAACTGGTTCACATGCTAACAGGAGCTTCAGTCATTTCTTTGTGCAGTTGTCACATGTGTTTGATATGGGTCTGAACATTAATTAATTTGTGTGAGACTGATAACAGGGCACAGTGCATGTCTTAGAAAATTATTTTTGTTTGCCTGTCAGTATTTTTACACAAAGTTAAAGGAGCCATAATATGCTTTTTGTCAGAATTTTTAAATCATTTTGGACACCTTTGCATTAGCATTTCATATTATAATAATGTCTATGTATGGAAACTGTTTTCTGTTGGGGAACTGTTATTCTGACTTTGCAGAAGATGCTTGGATTAGGTGTCTGTCGCCCCCTGCTGGCAACAATGGGGACTGGACAGAGCATAAAATGGCTATTTAGCACAACTATTAGCAACATGGCACTAACAGATTGATAAATGAGCTGATTGTTTTGTAGTGACAGCAATTTATGCGCTGAAATTATCAGAACAAGTGCAGTGACAGTGTATGAGCTTTAGAAACGTTTCATGTGTCTATGCAGAGTGGTGAGACCAAGCGTTTCCAGCTCTTGAAAAGGGCTTTGCCTCATCATGAAGAATTACTCAAACTTGAAAGAAACAAAATGCTAGGCATATTTTTGTGGTGCAAACAACATTATAACATAGTTAAAAGCTCAAAAAAGTAAATTTAGCAGAATAGGAGACCTTTAATTGATGTCTAAGGGTGCATTCACATCAGCCCTGTTTGGTCCACTTTAATCAACTCTAGCTCATTTGCTCGGAAAGTCCTGAGGTGTGAATGCGCAATTTAACTCTTATCCAGACCAAAAAAGCAAATGCTGGTCCACCTGAAAAGGTGGGTCTCTGCTCAGTTGAAGTGAACCCTGGTGTGATTTGATAGCAGATGTGAACACAAAGCAGACCAAACAGAGACCCAGAAATAGGTAGCGGACCACACTGCGGGGCTTTGTGGTTCAACACAACCAAAACAAACTCACATGTACAGCGATAAAAGGACAAATGGCTCGTGTGCAGACATGGAGTGAGGAGCAGATGTAAGCCCTGATAGAAATGTGTTACCACTTACAAAATCAACGAAGTTTTCAAGCTAATTAGAGGAAAATGGAGTCATTGGGATTCCCCTGTACAGTAGAGCAGTGATGCAAAAGCTTATATTGTGAGTAATTTATTCTAGCAGTAATAGACTAAATAAATTTGGTCGTGCCCTACCTTGCTCAGCATCTGTAGCCTATAACATGGCCAGGAGAGGTATGTAGTTGTCTGTCTCTCTGCCCTGTGTCCGTCACCTCACCTCGGTGTAAAAATAACATTCTCCATGATCTGCTTCCTCCTCTGCTCAGGCCAAGACCATTGTTGACACGTATATGTATGACACATTTGTAAAAGTACAAACAGAAATCCCTTGGTTTCTGTTTTTGAATCTGCTCCCGCTCTTTTGTTTACATCATGTGACAGAGGTAGCTGCTCCTCACTGACCAATAGATGAGTGGGGTTTCTTGTTGTCTGTCTCACCTGTCTGCTCCTTCAGTAATTCTCAATGCAGCGCCCCCACAGGCAAGGAGGGAAATACCTTATCCAAAAAGTTTGGTTTGTTTGCCTAAGTGCAGTGTGAAAGCGAACTGCACCAGTGAGAAAATGACCTAAAAGTAGTCTTCCCAGCAGCGTAGAGCTATCAGATTATATCTTTTATCTATCTTATCTTTTATTTTACCAACAAGTTCAAAATTGTGATCTGTATATCTCTGAAACTAATACTCATGGCTCTGTGATTGACTGCTATAATTCTCTGCGGTGGCAGTATAATTTGAAGTAATTTCCAAACCCCTAATATACCTGTAAATGCCATTTAGTTCTCAGCTGAAAACACAAAGCACTCAATAAATCTCATTACCATAACAGGTTTGGATTAATTTAGACATTATTTGACTTTAGTACCAGTAAGTAACTTTTCACAGCTCTCTATTTTCTGATGTCTTAAGATGTTAAGTTGTAGCCATATTCACAACAATATGTATTTAACATTCAAGCATCCTATATCCTTGTATAGAGGACAGTATGTTGCAGAGCCTTGTACTTTTTAAACCTACCCCTCTAAAGTCTGTCTAAGCTTGTAAACACAAAATCACTTCTACCTCACTCCTGCGCTCTGGGACGACAGTGGAGTACCAGCTCAGTGTCACCATGAGACTGGTGTCCTGGACAGTTTTAGTATTCTGCTGCACACTCGTGTCTACCTCTCGACAGGGAGAGTGTTTAGAGAGAAGAGACTTACAAATAAACAGCCAAAGGGTAGAATTTGATATCGTAATTAATATTTGAAGGAACACAGACACAGATGGTCTAAGAAAGAGAGACGCAATTAGAAACTTAATTTTCTAATGGACTAATAATTATTGGTAAAATCTAATTACTTTGCCTAAGAGGGTATGTTTTTGCCAGCATTGGTTTGTTAGAAAAGTTTAACTCAAAAAATAAAGGTTAGATTTTAATTAGGTTTTTAGTTAATAAGTTAAGGAAGTCATGGTTAGTTTTTGGTATGGATTCATTTGGATTACATTGTTAGATATAAGGATTGTGGTTCAATTTCTAGAGCATTTCCAGGCATGGCCTCTATATATTTACCATTTTGAGATGGGGCCATTGCTTTTGTGAAAGTCTTTGCTCTCCAAGTGCCCATAGTTAGGACATAAATGTGATATTACTGTGTGGATAAAACAATGATAAAACATATTTTTTGCTCTAGCTACATCAAAGCAAAACCTTGATGTTTTAGGTAAAATTTTCAGGGCAACATCATTACATTTTGCCAAAAAATGTTACAAGAATTGAATTTAAGTATTTTTACAGTAGAGTACTTTTGAAGTATTGAGAAGGGTTTTATGCAAACCGTTTTAGGCAAAAATAAAAGCTGTCAAACCACACTCGTCCTGTCACAGAGGCTCTGTCACTAAATCTACAGTAAACGTCTTTATTCCACAAGTTCACGCTTAAGTCAAGAATGACAATCGAGAACATGACCAAGCAGCTGCCACTTGTATTTAGATGTCTATTAAGGTGGCAGGAATATCAAGCAGGAATTAATAGGAAACATACAACATAAAAACACAACATGCAAGGGCCTCATTTTTTTTTTTTCCCCCACACTGGAAGAACTAAGCCTATTAGCAACATTTGAGTCAGAGGATTAGGATTTGAGCTTGGCTGCAGACGTACGACATGGTCACACCTGTGCAAAGACAGATAGGAGCATTCAGAGACGCAATTTAGATGGAAAAAAAAAAATGTCATAATAAAATGGGCACGTAATGTGGTGCATTGTGTACACATTTGCAGCATAGAATTAAATAAAATGGATAAAAGCAGGCCAAATGAATGTTTGATTTGTGTGCAATCCAATTCTATATTATTTTGAAGCATAGAATTGTACAACCCTACACAAGTTGCCAAATACATTATGTACCTTTTACTGAACCTGCCCAGAGAAGACAAATACATGTGATGGTGAATTAGTTTTAGGTTATTTAATGATAAAATAAAATTTAAAAAATAATAAAAAAAACTCTCACTCACAAGCGACCTGTGACACTAAGATCAAAAATCGATATGAACAACAAATGTGTAGAACGTTATGGAAGTCTGGCTTTTGGCAGGCAAGTATTCATCAACATTTGGACAATATTTAGGGCGTCTGCACAGTGTCCCAGCGCCCTGCCACACACAGACTGTGATGTGCATGCATAACGCTAACATTGGCAGCACCTTGAACCCCAGAGTAACCTATGATCCCCAGATATTCCACCTCTTGACCAACCTGCAGCTACAACCCCACAAACCACAGCGATTTACATAATTACAGGAACTCATCTGACCCGCCGAAAATGGTGTGTCATCGTGCTGTCGAGAAACCATTTCCATCTGAAAGACTAATAACATTATAAGCTACAAGGAATAATAGCAAATTATACAAACCCCTGGAAGCTCATTTAGGCAGAAGTCCTGCTGAAACCAACCTTTAGTACAGAGTGATCCTGAGCAGAACTCCACTGTGATATGATGGCTTCATCTAGTTCTCCTTTTTGGAAGAATGTTTAATTAACACAAAGACCAAGTCATCCGGAGCTGCTCTCTGCTGGACACAAGACATACTTACATTTAATCCATGCTTTTTCTCTTAGGTTTCTCATAGTTTTTCTACTAAATCATATGACTATATCACACTGGTGTTGTTTGAGGATATGACTTGTTATGCCAGAAGCTAATGTCGTTGAAGGCTACATGCTCCAAGTGCAGTCTTCCAACATTTATCAGGAGTGAAAAGTCAGACCAAGGTCAAATTACAGCACAATTACAGCAGTAATTATCAGGTAAGTTCCTGTCCATGTGACAGTGAAGATACTGGATTCCTGATATAGAGCCAACCATTAGAAGTGGCTGGAGTGCCCTTTACACTGGACTCAATCAATCTCTCCTCAGCAGGCTCCAGTTGGGACAAAATGGGGCCGCTCACCTTCTTTCAAATGCTCCAAAACACATTCAAATCACCCTTGTTCTTCTGTCTCTCCATTGGCTCCCGGTGCATTTCAGGGTTGAGTTTAAGGTTCTGCTGTTTGTGTTAAAATCCGTCAGTGGCCTTGCCCCAGCCTATCTGACTGACCTTTTGATGGTTTATCATCCAGTCAGAGCTCTGCACTCCTTTGAGCATACGTCTTTGGTGATTCCCAGGTCAAGATACAAAAAGTGGGGTGATCATTCCTTTGCTGTTGTTGCTCCCAGGCTCTGGAACTCACTTCCACCTGAGTTGCTAATGGTCTTCACACAATTATTCAGACTGGCATTTGATTTGATTTGATTTGATTTGATTTTGGACAGTGTGTGCCTGGGATATACACCACTTACTGAACCAAAGCCCACCTCTTTCTGGATGAAGGTTTTATTTATTAGAAGGACCAATCTTGAAGTAAAACATATCATATTATATCATGTTTTTGCTGATACTGGCATATTCTTTCTGGTTCAGCTGCGCCTTACAGAGCGCAGTTTTCCAGTGAGATGTAAAAGGATGTGATGGTTATATTAGTGCTGGCAGTGACCTTGTCGTACCTGCAATGACCCTGTCGCTAAACCAAGTGGACTGTAAAATCTCCTGTTCCCTGATTCATGCAGCATATGCTCTGACATCTTCTTTATATATTTTTGCACAATATTTTATCAAAGCATATACTTTCAAGCAATACCATCAAAATCCATTTTCAAGTTGTTTGCTTTTATACTCAGTAGTATGGCCAAGAAGCATTGGAAAATTAGAAAAGTGGTCACGGATGTGGGTTTAAATGTTGAAGCCCTGGTTTAAGCTCATAGTTCAAACTTTCATTAAAAGCAGTTTACAAAATACTCCTGATGCCTGGGGTCTTGCTTTATGGATCCACTTTAATAATGCCAGCAGGGTCCCTTAAGGGCTGCCCTGATCCAAATGTCATCAAAGATATGATGCACTCTTGGCTAGAATTTGAAGTGCCTCATCACACCTCCACAACTGAAATGAGAACCGTACTTTTCACAGACTGACATTTGGCCACATTTAGGTTGAAATAAACACATTTTAAGCATTAAAGTAAAATATTTAGAGGACAATAGAAATACAGCAATGATAATACAGTACAGAGGTGCATCGACTTTATTGATGAAAGGGCAGCTCTTAAGTATAGGTTACAAAAATCTACCCCTGATTATAATGACAGATAATTGTAGTTTTTCAGGTACAGCACTATGCTATTAGCCGTTCACACTCAGACTGGCTATGTTGCATGCCCAGGTTCTGACCAGACAGCCATTTTCAGAGTTTTAAATGTTGGCTTTTGTATTTTTAGTTTTATTATTTGTTTTATTCTGCGTATTCCTGTTAGGGGAAGGTGTGTCTGAGGATACACCCTGGACAGCAGGGTAGTTCTGGTTGACCGCAAAAAGTTTCTTCTCTGTTCTGTTCATTTCTTGTTAGAAGGTGAATAAAGCAGAGGCTCGACATTTTCCTCCTCGCCTCTTTATTTCTGGGCCTCCACACTATTACCTTTTTTGACAGCTGCCAACAGTAAGTAAACCTAATTTTCAGTCAGACAGCTACATTAATATATAAGTAAGCTCACCTGCCTTTACACACATATGAACTTAAGCGACCTCCCATTCTTACTCCATAGGGTTTAATATGACGTCGGTCCAACTTTTCCATCTATCTATGTCAGACATCTACATGTCTGACGTTCTCATCCATCGTCAGACACTGATGTTGGACGAGAAGGCCTGGCTCGCAGTCTTCGCTCTAATTCATCCTAAAGGTGTTCTGTCAGGTTGAGGTCAGGACTCTGTGCAGGTTCAGTCAAAGTCTTCCACATCAAACTCGCTCATCAATGTCTTTATGGACCGTGCTTTGTGCTCTGATGCAGTCATGTTGGAACAGGAAGTGGCCATCCCCAAACTGTTCCCACAAAGTTGGGAGCATGGAATTGTTCAAAATCTCTTGGTGCTGAAGCATTCAGAGTTCCTTTCACTGGAACGAAGGGGCCAAGCCCAGCTCTTGAAAAACAAGCGTACACCATAATCCAAATTCAGTTAATTGACATACAGTACATGTAATTGAGTACATATAATAGGCTACCTGTCCACAGACCGTAGAAAGAAGGGTGACACAGGATACATGCCATTTTATCAAAGTAGCCCCATGAATAATAATTACTGTGTTAACTCAAATCACTGAGGATAAAACTGAAACTACTGTAAACACACAAGCTTTTTTCTGCCCTAAGCCTTACTATACAAATACAGATATTACTGCACAAAAAGCCAGTCTGTTTCACACATTAAGCAGGTCAGGTCCATTTACTTCACACCAGATTTACAGAAGTGGAAACCCTCTCATGCAGAAGGAGGCAAACCGGGACAAGACTAGAGCATGTGTTATTAAAATGGGAGAAAAAAGGCATTATGAGTGAAATGTAAAAGAAAGAGGCATGGTGTTATGGACCAAAATCATGTGCTGGAAATAAAGAATAAAGAAAGATGAGGAGATTTGTGGGAATGGGGAAATTGCAAAGAAAGTGTCCAGAAGTGAGTGATTCACAGGTGTAAACAGGTTGATGGATGGCAGGTGGAAGACAGATAGGGAGCCGGGAGAGTGGGCAATTGAATGTAAGTATAGATTTCTTTGTGCTAACAGAATAGCTTGTCATGTCCAGGTCGGTCCGAGGGCTAAAATCTATAGGATCCATAATCCATCATAGCTGCAGAAATGAGGATCAATACAGCTGCAGCTGGTGGCCGCCGCAAATTAATTAAGGTGCTCTGCTTTTTTTGGAGAAAGTCAAGTAAGTGTGAATGGAAAGGTCAGGGAGGAGTACAAACCATGCAGAAAAATGAACGAGGCGCTGAAACACTAGACTTACAAGTGGCTTCACCTGGATGGCATTATAATAGATCGCTCACAGAGTTCAGATTTGAAGAATGAGTCAGCATTTTAAATACTAGCAGCAGTGTTTCGAATAATGCTGCAATGATGCTGTAAAGGTATAGACTAAGCAGCTCTGTCTTTGGGAAAACCAATATTTAAAAAGTGTGCTTTTATCTTTAGGAGGCATTTCAGCTTTTTCTTGCATTGTGTTTTCATTAACTGTAAGCCATGATTATCATAATTAAACTAAATAAATGCTTCAAACATTTTATTTGTGTACTCAATCTATATAACTTAAATTACTGGAAGAAATCGACTTTTCTACGATATTCTAATTTATAGATGTGCAAATGTATGTTAGCAGCTAAAGTACACTGCTAAAAAAAATAAAGGGAACACTTAAACAACACAATGTAACTCCAAGTCAATCACACTTCTGAGAAAATCAAACTGTCCACTTAGGAAGCAACAGTGATTGACATCAATTTACCGGCTGTTGTGCAAATGGAACAGACAACAGGTGGAAGTTATAGGCAATTACCAAGACACCCCCAAGAATAAAGGAGTGGTTCTGCAGGAGGGGACCACAGACCACTTCTCAGTTCCTATGCTTTCTGTCTGAATGTTTTGGTCACTTTTGAATGCTGGTGGTGCTTTCACTCTAGTGGTAGCATGAGACGGAGTCTACAACCCACACAAGTGGCTCAGGTAGTGCAGCTCATCCAGGATGGCACATCAATGCGAGCTGTGGCAAGAAGGTTTGCTGTGTCTGTCAGCGCAGTGTCCAGAGCATGTAGGCGCTACCAGGAGAAAGGCCAGTACATCAGGAGACGTGGAGGAGGCCGTAGGAGGGCAACAACCTAGCAGCAGGACCGCAACCTCCTCCTTTGTGCAAGGAGGAACAGGAGGAGCACTGCCAGAGCCCTGCAAAATGACCTCCAGCAGGCCACAAATGTGAATGCGTCTGCTCAAATGGTCAGAAACAGACTCCATGAGGGTGGTATGAGGGCCCGATGTCCACAGGTGGGGGTTGTGCTTACAGCCCAACACCATGCAGGATGTTTGGCATTTGCCAGAGAACACCAAAATTGGCAAATTCGCCACTGGCGCCCTGTGCTCTTCACAGATGAAAGCAGGTTCACACTGAGCACATGTGACAGATGTGACAGAGTCTGGAAACGCCATGGAGAATGTTCTGCTGCCTGCAACATCCTCCAGCATGACCGGTTTGGCAGTGGGTCAGTAATGGTGTGGGGTGGCATTTCTTTGGGGGGCCGCTGGGTTAATAAATTTGATTTTCATTGATAATTTTTGTGTGATTTTGTTGTCAGCACATTCAACTATGTAAAAAAGAAAGTGTTTAATAAGAATATTTCATTCATTCAGATCTAGGATGTTATTTTAGTGTTCCCTTTATTTTTTGAACAGTGTATATACCTTGTACTGTAAAAAACTGATCTCTTGCTATGTTTTATCAATAAATTTATCTGTTATCTATCTGCTTCACAGCATGTTGCTAATAGCAGTGCTAAAAAGCCATTTTATGCTCTGTCCAGTCCCCACTGTTGCCAGCAGGGAGTGACAGACACCCAATCTAGGCATTCTCTGCAAAGCCAAAGTAACAGCTCCCCAAAAGAACATGTTTTCCATACATATACATTACTTTAAGTTATAAAATGTGAAATACTAACACAAAGGTGTTCAAAACTCTTTCTGTTCTTATGAGAGTTTCTGGTCTAACATGGTCCCTTCAAATATTGTGTGTTTTTAAGCCAAGGCTTCACTGATGTGTCTGAGTGCAGAGCAGTGTAACCAGCCCAGTGGTAACTCTCTAAAAGCAGTTAATTGGAGATGAAATCCTGGAGGAGGCAAGCCAAGGTTGGACTCATCTGGACTTTTTCACACACACAACCACTAAACCTAACACTGGCCCATGTTTACCGTTTTAAAATCCAATCCTTGTTTGATGTATGGCCCAATCAAGTGCATTTGCAGATGTTGCAGTGGTCCTGATTGAGCTTTGATTGGGGGTCACATGGGTCAGACTGGGGTTTGTTGAAGGTAATTGGCCTGTTCTTATAGTCCATTGTCAGTGCATACAGCCGGTAATGCATGACGTGATCAAAATCAATGCAACATATAGACATATTTTTGAAATAAAAAACACTCCAACTTAAATAAAACTAGATATTGAATTGAATACAATGTCCTAAAGTGGGGAGTGCTCCTGCCTCTTATCAAGGAGCTTTGATCCTCAGGACAGCCAACATAAAATCTCTGGAGACATAAAGAAAAAGAAAACAAAGAGAAACAGAGACACACTATTGGTTGAGCAGAGAGAGAGAACCCACAATCCAGGATGGCATGGACTACACCAGTTTTAATAAAAGCAGCATGTAGCCAGGGGTTGTGCTACTTTCATGTACTACTTATCTTGGTTTTGACTGACAAACTGCATTTCCTTCTCCATTGTCACAGCAGAGCCCTACATGCCATGTCCTCCTTTTCCACTGACACATTATTCATGACAGACAACCGTCTTTTTCCATCATTTAAATTCCCCACTGCACTTCACGGCACACGTCAGCTTTGAGCATTGTGAATATTTCAAAGAAGTCCCTCTTTTATCTGCAAATTACAGTGACGCTCAGCCATGCGTCGTCGGGCCAGGAGGTGTAAAACAAACCACATTGGCCTGTTTGACTGACAGCTAAAATAAAAGAGAACAGCAAATCACCGCAGTGACGTCCAAGTGACCATGACAAACGCAGCGCTCAATCTGTTAAACAAGGACGCCGCAGGTTTGCTTGTGGTGGGTGTTGAGAGAGGCTGGGAGCCGGTTTGTGCTTGGAGCCAGTAGAGACTTGAGATCTTACACGTCCAGATGGCTGGTGCTGGTGCTGTCTTCACTCGCTTATCTGGGGCAGCTAAAATAGATAATTACACACCTTGGTGCCAAAAAACACTGGTGCTTCCACACATGGCTCGGAGTGGGAGAGTGTGACAGGCAGAATAAATGAGAGATCTTGCTGGATGTGCATTAAATAAGATGTAAACTTGATGTGCTTTTGAATAAACATCCTTGTATGTTTTTGCCAAGGGGTGGTCTCATTTCACACTTGGCACAAAAATCTTAATATCAAAGCCTGTACAGAACTACCAAGCATAAGTAAATGTGTTTCATTCATCTTCTGTGGATAACTCAAGCCTTTCCCCTGCAACTTTGGGCCTTAGTAATGAAATCTTTCTTACACATTTTTGGGAGAAAGCTAGACACAGGCAACACAGGTTGTGAGTTTGCATTTTGGGCTGGCCAACCCATAATCTCTCTGAGTGGAGTTTGGATGTTCTCCATTGGGAACTGAGGCTTCCTCTCACTGTACAAAGACATGCATGTGTTAGGTGATTTGGTGAATAGTGTTAACCCCGCATTCAATTGTCCTTTGTCCAGGCTGTACCCTAGTACTTCCCAACCTTTTTTGTCTTGTGTACCCCGTGGGCTTTTTTCGTACACTATATTTCCAAAAATATTAGCTCACCTGCTTTGACACACATATGAACTTCATATGTGGATAAGTCAGACACTGATATTGGACGACAAGGCCTGGCTCGCAGTCTTCACTCTAATTCTTTCAAAGGTGTTCTGTCAGGTTGAGGTCAGGACTCTGTGCAGCCCAGTCAACTTCTTCCACACCAAACTCACTCATCCATGTCTTTATGGGCCGTGCTTTGTGCACTGGTCATGTTGGAACAGGAAGGGGCCATCCACAAACTGTTCCCACAAAGTTGTCCCACAAAGGAGCGTGGAATTGTCCAAAATGTCATGGTCTGCTGAAGCATTCAGAGTTCCTTTCACTGGAACTAAGAGGCCGAGCCAAGCTCCTGAAAAACAACCTCACATCATAATCTGAATTCAGTTATTTGTGTGGATGAGTGACTACTTTTGGAAATAAAGTGTATCATAAGTACCCCCTCAATTACACGGGTACTAATTTATCCAAAAAGTAGAAGTGCAATTATTATTATGTCTGTCTTTATTAGTATGAGGACATTTTAGACTTATTTTATTGTAAATAATAATTCTGTTTGATTTTCATTTAACTGATATCTGAGATTGAAAAAAACTACAAATAATTAAAATGAACTTCTAAACAAAATAACTAAGAAGCTAAAATAACTTTAAAAGATGAACATAATATATAGAAATGATAGCATTTACTCCACTATACAACAGAAATTTGTAAGAGCTGATTATCTTGATTTTTTAAAAATAAATGTTGAAAAAATTCCACTTATATTGGTAGTGAGCTGGCGTACCCTTGTGGGTCCCTGTACCCCTGATTGAGAAACGCTGTCTGACCTCATAAAAAGCAGCTTAGGCTTTGTCCATCTTCAACTTTATAAGCTGCAGAAAGTATCTCACAAAGGTACAGAGTTTTAAAAAAGGTCCAGATCCAGACAATTATCCAGATCTTTTCAGATCCTGAAAAGTTTATAAAAATCCAAGCAGTACTTTTGAGTTATCTTGCTGTCAAAAAAACAAAACAAAAAAACAAAACAAAAACAAAAATAAATGCAGAGCGACAACATGACCTTTGATGGAGGTAATTAGTAAAAAATGTGTTGACATCTGGTAGATTTTAATTTAGTCGATCTAAAATGCAACACCAGATTTTAATTTGCTGACTAAAAATGGTTGGCAGAGTTGACATTTCCAGCTAATATTTGTAGGTTGTAAAAGGTTGTAATCTTTTAAAAATATAATGACCTGCCTTGGATTTGATATTATAATCCGCTTTGTTGTAAGTGGAATTTCTCCATATATATTAAGCTGCAGGGGTTAGACTCAGAGACCTTCAGTAGAAACAGCATTTACAGTCCACAGCCGTAGGGAACGAGAGAAGGATTGGACTGCCAGGCTGCGCATTAGACCACTGCAGGACGAATGGAGCAATGAAAAACATGTCTATTAAAGGAAACACTGCTCCCACCTGATTTGTCCTTTCAAATCAAAAGCCCTGGGTATTTTTCATATTAAGTAGTCCACTCTTTTCTTTTTTCGATGTATCTCAGAGGAACAAACTGCGCTGTAGGTCAGTGAGGTCTCTGTGGCTCAGAGCTTTACAAATGTCATCAGGCTGAGCACAATTACGTGTTATGGATGTACATAGTTTTATCAGCAGAGTCCAAATGAGCAGCAAGGTCGAGAGGTTGATGCCTTATTTTCCCAAAAAATGACAATGTTCAGTTTGAAAGAATAGTGTTGTCTTGGAAGTTCACAGTAGCGGTGCAAAGATCAGCGGTGTGTGCCATACGTCTAATAGATTAAACACTAGTGACAGACTAAAGGGAGGAAGGCCAGAGGTTACGAAACATAAAGAGGTCATCTTAATTTATTTTACAACACACACACATACACAAAAAAGTTATGTATTTTTATATAGTAATTTACTGGTTTTAGGATGTTCTTAGTGTTCAGTTGCACAGCCATTTCGCCCATTTTATTATTATTATTAAGATAATGTCCCACTTTTTCTACCTACTAGTACCCCTAAGGTACTTTTTAGCACCCAAAGATTTAACCCACTGACACAGTGATTTTAGTACACAGTATAAAAATATACAGTACCAATATTAACAATACACATAACTCACAAAACAGCACATTTTTATGAACTTTACCATAATATTATTTCTAATGTTTCTCCTAGGCTGGCCATAATCCTACACTAAAGACAGCTACAATACTATAAAAAGTAGCATAATATAGGAAATCACATCTTTCCTATGTTGTATCTAGTGTTAAGTGCTTCTTTTGTTGATCTTTCTTGGCAGATCTTATGAAAAGTGAAATTTTTTCCTGGTGTAAAATGTAGACTAAATATTTAAGGGTGTCCTGTCTCTCTGGTTGAAGTTATGGTTGGTGTGTTGCTGCCCCAGTGTTTCAGGAAAGGCCTATCCATGGAGTTAGTGCGGGTGGAATTGATTTTTTATAAATTGATTTAGTAAAGACATTACTTTGCAAATGTAATATGTTTTTGGTGATGAAACAAAGTGCACATCAGATGTTTTATAGGCCCTAAACTGTAGCAGCTGTGTCTTTATCTAAATGATATCTGATATGTACGCAAAACTTTATTTATTTCTCGAGTTCGCCCCACTTTGTCCCACAAAATTGCTCAACTTGTTCCACTTTTAGTACTTTAACAGTTAAATAAGGAAATCCAGCCACAAGGGGTCACATGGCAGTGTATTCTATGTGCCAGTCACAAATAAATAAAGAGGTGTAGGTCAGGAAAGGCACTGGCATAAAATCTAAACCTGGGCCAAAATTACTGCAAACATAGGAGGTAGACAAGCGGCTGTGATGACCTCAAAAGGGAAAATCTCAAAGGAAAGAAAAAGAAGAAGAGGAGAAATACAGAGTCACCACAGCCCATCATCTACCTCATAGTTTGCAGTGATTGGCTGTGGTGACCTCAAAAGGCAAAAGCCCAAAAGAAAGAAGAAAAATAACAGATAAAAACCAAGACATGGCTGAAGTTAGTGTCTGACTGTATTTAACATTATGCCTATGATATACCCTAATCCAAATAGCCCAGTGAGTCAGACAGTAACAGGCCAATAAAATAAAGAGATTAGCATCTGTTCAAAGCCGCACTCAAAGTCTACGTACCTCTATAGTCCAACTTGGGAAATTAGTTTTGCCGCAAAGTCTTCACACATCATGCAATAATATCAGTAGCAGATCAATAATCATGTTCTTCATACCATTTTTTTCCAGAATACAATACAAAAATACATTTAGTCTGGTACTCTAGTAAATCTATGCACCTAGATTTTAACACATCATTTTCCCATTTTATTACAAAACTTACTCATACAGCATGCCAAACATTTTTATTTGCAAGTAGTTGCATTTGGTAGTATCAGAAACACCTTGGATTTAATGGATCAGAGTGATTGAGTGCTGGTATTTGTACGATATCTAAAGATGACTCTGGTTAGTGGTGGAAGGTTACTACATATCTCTAGTTAAAACCTTTTTGGCAGTGTCATTTCACAATAAAAGTTGACTGCTTTCACTGAAACGTCTCTCATAAAATATAGGCTACTTCTATGTAATCAGCAGTCCAGTTAGTAGTATATTAGTAGTAGTAGTATATTAATTTGAACTAATACAGCCACTAGAAGTCACAAGCCGGCGTACTTTTTTCAGCCCAAGGATCAAACCTGCAACTTCCTGTGAGTCAGTAGTGCTAACCACTCTGCTACCATGTACTAGCATCTATCTAAACAAAATTTTAAAAGATGTTAATTTATTATAAATTGCTGGAAAGGCAGTTTTGACAAGCAGGGCTAGTTCTATATTTTAGAGACCCTAAACAATATTTTGCTTGTGCCACCCTAAATATGTGAGAACAAATACCAAATAACACACTATTTAATGAGATTTAATATGGCACCATTAAAAACATACATTTCTTTGTGTTGCTTGATGATCTGTGCCCTGATGCATGGATAGCTGACTTTTTTTTTTTTTTTTTTTTTGGGCGGGGGGGGGGGGGGGGGGGGGGGGGGGGGGGGGCAATATAAGGCAGGAAGGGTCTGTTTTTTGTTTGATTTTTTTTTTTTTTTTTTACACAAAACAGATGCATTTTTCTGTATTCTGGTGCATTTTAGATGATAAAAAATATTTTCAACTCTTACTACACTACAGTAAAAATGTATACAATTTATGACTTTACTTTTCCCCTGAATTAAAGACAAAATATTATAATAACAACGCTATTATTTTAAACATGAGGTGCTGCTCTAGAGGCCACAGAATAAATCAAAACATCTGGGCATTAACTTTTGTTTGTCTGATGGTCAGTTTACATGACTCACTATGCGCAGTAGTACAGGGCAGCGGCTGTGGCCCCCCAGTGATTCGGCGCCCTGAGCACATCGCCTATGCCACAGACGGCCTCTTGACCACTGTTTTGACCTTTCTGATCTTGTGGCCCCCTAATGGCTGTGGCATTAAACGATCACATAGAGCGCTTATGCCAGGAGCCGGCCCTGTATGGCTCTGCCTTGACAAAAATTGATGAATAAAGCCATTGCTAGCGTTTGGTTTGCTAGGTGGGTGAAGTGTCTTGCCCAAGAACACAAAGACAGTATAGCAATGCATGTAACAAGGATCTGCCTACCTTCTGATTTGTGCTCTACCTACTGAGCTACTGCCTCCTAGTGAGCACTACACAGAGAGACTGCTAGCTGGCTGTGCATAACACCACTCCTGCAGCAGATGAATCACTTTTGACCCCTGGCTCTGTCTCTGATCCGGTCTCTCTGAGGTTAAGTGTGCAGACTGGGACTAAACACTTCCAGTTAGCCATCATCATCCCCACATCTGTCCTGCCAGGTGTCTCCTATAATGTGTCTTCATTGCAGGCCCCCAAAGGAAATGGCCGGGCTAATTGATAAGACCCTCAGAGTTCAAGTGTTTCTGGTGTGAGAGTAGCTGAATTTTTTACACATTAGAGCTGGGAGAGATGGGAGAAATTAGTTCCAGCACTGCTATTAATTAGGAGCAGAGTCAGTGAGTGCCTGAATGATGTATTTGTGTGTATGGCTGACCAAGGCTGTAGCATTGGGCTGATTATAATTCGTCCAAAGGCCAAAAGTGATGATTAAAACTTTTCAACTGGGCAAAGTCTAAATGGCTTTGTACAATACCCTCCTCAAACATTTATTCAGTGTTTGTGAGGGATGTGGTTATAAATATCTATGGTAACTTTTAAAAGAGGTTAAAGGTTAAGATCTCATTCTAATATCCTATCTGAGTGGTAATGCTCCTGCCTCGCAGAATAGAGGTTGTGGGTTTGAGCCTCTTGTCTACCCAGGAATCTGAATGGAGTCTGTCCTCCCTGTGTGACTGTGGTTCTCTCTGGATACTCAGCGATCCTCCCATTGTCCAAACACGTGCATATACTGTAAAGGTTATTGACTCCACAGTGACAGTAAATTGTTGTCTGTCAGTGCATAATAGACAATAAGCCTTGTGGTTAACTAAATCATTGTCCAGGATGTACCCCACCTAAGACCCTTAGTTTCTGGGAAAGGCTCTAGCCACATGTTACATTGTTAATTTTAGGTCTGTACATTTCTTTATAATAAATATATGGTAGAAGCATCAGTTTTTTTGTTTGTTTTAAGCTTTAATATAATAGAGTTTGGGAACTCATGAAACGACCACTGAGCAATGAATCTGCCTCGAGTGGTCACACAGCAAAATATAACACAGTAGCATTAAGAATAGCAGCATAAAAAGTAAACAAATGAGAGCCTTGAAACAACTCTTTTAACTGCTTTTGATGAATATTTATCACACATTGAAGTATCAGAATACTTGACACTTGTGTGAACACTAACTCAAGTAGTTTTCATCCTAAATTGCTCCATTGTTTCACTGTTGAAAATAGCTTGTGTGACCACTGACCTCTATGTGGAATTTTATGAAGATTTTAATTACTCTTGCATAACAGATTTTTTATCCATTTATGACTCTCTACAAAATGTTGATGTACTTTCAATTGTACACCAAAGAAAGAAAAATATATTTAGCTAAATTAAATGGCAAGTGGCTGAAGTTTATTTAAAATCCAGAAAACCCAGATTAGTTGTGCCTTTGCTCATGAGCACTAAACACAATACTTCTACAGTTGCATCATGACGAGAATTGAGCTTAGTCACATCTTAATGTATATCACATGCCACAGTGCTGCAGGGGAACACACATCTAATTATCAAAATTTGTGTCATACAATAGAGATTATTACTGTTGTATTTCAATTCATTTCAAACATTAAAAAGAATTTGACAGCACTGTAAATGAGTGTAGGGGTGCGCTGTGGCAGAGTGGTTAGCAAGGAGGTTGTGAGTTTGCTCTCTGGGCCGGGCCAACACACAGTTTCTCTGAGTGAAGCTTGCGTGCTCTCCCTCTGATGGGCTCTTTCTGTAAACTCAGGCTTCTTCGCACTGTCCAAAGGCATGCGTGTGAAAGCTGAAATATCAAGTTTGTACCCCACCTAATGCCCATAGTAGCTGGGATAGGCCAGAGCCACCTGTGACCCCTAACGGCAACAAGCAGTAGAAGCTGAAGCAATGTTTGTAAATGAATGTGTAAGGTTGTGTAACAGTTGTGAATGGGGACTGACAGATTTAACAGATGTTATTACTTGTATACTGATGAAACCCTTCACTCTCTAGAGCGCTACCTGCTAAAATATGTTCCCTGACTTTATTTATTATTTCCTCTCTCTACGAGCCTTTGATAGATACTTATCCAGCTGTTTCCTTTACTGCCGACAGGAGTCTAAAGGCTGCTATCATCTGATGTTATCTCCCTCCAGGTGAGATTTGTTTTGTTCGGGAATGAGTTGAGCACCATAAAGCCCTCCTCCCCCTTCTTTTTTCCCCCTCAAATCTTATTGGGCGACATTTGTAATTCATGTACCTCACCACTGCCTCCCCTGGGACATGGCCCTTTCTCTATTTTATTGATATTTATGGTGCGGTGTTGTCTGGTTGCCTAGGATGTGACAGCTCACTCTCTTGGATTGTTTGCTGCCGTGTGCAAACCAATAATGTGTTTGTCAGCCACTGCCAAATGCCATATACTCTGCCGTTCATCTTTTTGTGGTCCCTTTTTCTGTACAACAACCAAAAAACTATGTCCCAGGTTGCAGCACAGGTAAAAAAAATACAGGCGACATAAAATCAGAAATGTGTGCAAAAAGTGCAAGACATTATGGGGAAACAGCTGCACTATGTTTGTATTCATAATGCCGAGGAAGTAAATATGTAGCAAATGAAATGACACAACAGTGAAAAAGAATACTTTGTACTTCAAATGTGTTGTCAGAGGCTAAAAAATGATAAAGGTTTTTAATTTTACATGAGCAGCAATGAAAAATGAAGTCAAAGTTTTGTTCTCACTTAAATAACTCATGACGGACTTGGTGAAGAAACTTGGAAGGAAACTTGTCATTTTAGACTGATTTCTCGACATGTGAAAGAGCCGACAGTGTCAGAGCAGAGGATTGTTCTACGAAGCTAGTTGGACATAGCCAGGATTTATTTGAGTGCACTCGCTTTCGTCATTTGATGTTTTTTTTACGCACAGTACAGACCGTCTGTGAATCTCTGACTAAAAAAATCATCATTAAAAAATTATGCAAATAAAACAAAGAAAAGAAAGAAAGTCTAACAAAAGCCCAACAGAAAACAACTTCTGCAGCAGAAATGTAGGCCTTCTGTAGGAATTAACTGCTTCATTAATAAAATGTGCTCATTTCTAACAGGTGCACAGTACAATCTCTATACCAAATACAAAACACTTTTGAATATAAAAAAGATTTATCTCACTGTTCTCACAGTGAAGAAGGCTGCAGTGGGCAACACTGGAGACGTTTTTCTGAAACTATGTGAAGCAAAATGATGACTGGAGTGGAGCGCTAACTGGGACTGAATGGGGATTACAATTGTGACATTAGATGGGCTTTTTTTCACTCAACTGTTCAAAGAGAGTTGTGTGTCACCTGGTGAATGCTGCGCCACAGTCTGAGCCTCAGTAAGTTTAAACCTTGTCTACAAGTGATCAAATACAATAAATAGTGATGAATGCTTGATGATTTCAGCCACTCCAAAAACTCAGAATGTAGAGCCGGTCAGTAAAACCTTCAGAAAAATGTGTTAAAACAGTAAAGCAGCAAATCACAACCCAAAATAAAACCTGCTCAGGGCCAGGTGAGCTCCACTGCCTGTATACTGTATTTCCATAGTGATCTAACCACACTGAAAAGTGAGCCGCCTTCGTGACACTGATAATCCTGGGTTTAGACTCGACTTAGCAAGCGTATCCAGAAATCTTGCTTTGTATACACCCCTCAGGCCAGTTGCTAAGAAATGGCACTTTGTAAGTTTAGGGGAGCTACCCAGGCAAGTAACTTTCTCCAATGCCACACACAGTATAAAATATAATGAGTTTAAAGTCTGCAAACAGCCAATTAGTTTGCTAGATGAGAAATGTTTTATCCAGAACCTAACAATACTGTATCATGTCAGTCCAGAAGCTTTCTTTTTTGTGGTCTTCAGTGTTGTTAACAAAAGTAGTTTTGATGAGAAACAGCTCTGTCCTAACAGCCCAATGAGCCTGTGGCAATTAAACAGCACAAGTCCCGGGAAGTTAGGACGTGTTGGTTTCTTTCATGGCTTTATGTAAGCCTTTATCTAATAAACTTTTATACAGATAAAAAGCAAAGTTTTTACTGAGTGTGTAAGCTTGTGCCTACCCCACTGCAGCAGCAAAAAATGTGCAAACCATGCTCCTTTTCTTTTGGTAAGGTTTGTCTCAGTTGTAGCTATTGTAACAAACTTTTTTCTTGCATTTAAATCCACTGTATAATTTCTTACCATGTATGGTGCTTGCATATTATAAAATGATTATCTAATGAGAATCACATCATCTATCTTCATACGTGGCACTTGCAGACTAAATAGTACAAGACATCATTATATCCTGTCAACATTTATTCCCACAAAGTTCAGGCTGAGCTTGACAGATGCCAGGCCTTCAGTGCAGCTCTGTGCATAAGCCCGAGAAACGTCTGCGCCGCCTTTCAGTGCCTTTGACATGAATCAGCCCATGGAAAGATCCATCTGAAATAAACCTGCAAAATCTCAGATAGATTAGTTAGAAAGCTATTTATAGAGCTGCGTGTGAGAGAGGAGGTCTATTCTCTGGGTGGCACGGTGCATTAGTCGTTCACAATAGTTGGAAAAAAGTAGATTTGCTGAAGCAGAAAGATATAGTCCCCGCCAATGTGATGGTTTGAAATGGGGTTTTGGGGCTGTGACGGTGACGCTGAGGCACACACTGGGGCAGATCAGATGAAGATTGTGAGCTTTGGGGCCTTGTTACGATATTTCTTTAGCAAAAATGAAATCTTGCCAACCGAAATGGCCACTCCATCCGTTTCCATCTCTTTAGGGTACAGCCCTAATCAGTGAATACATTAAAAGTGATCGGCTGCGTTATGGTGAAGATGCATCTCCTGCAAAACATCTCATTCCTGTAATGACTGAGCCAATTAAAGAGGATGGATGAAAGCCAGTGGCCTCATAGTTAGAGCTATTATGTCCCATTTGTCTCCCCCAATGGCAGCGGGAAGTTTGGAGCGTTTGAGGCTTGGTCTAATAGAAAAAACTGCGTCCCCGTTTTCTCTTTCTTTCTCTACAAAGTAATCAGGTTTAGTATACAGCTGTGAGCAGTATGGCCCTGTTGTAAGGTTTTCATTTGCATTTGTAAAATATCTTATGTTAGGTTATGTTTTCCCCATCATTTGCTTGTTGCTTGGTCAAAATGTAATGGCCATTTTTTTGTTAAACTTTTCCAACTAGGTCTGTAATGGGCCAAGGAACAAATCATTAGTTTTGGGTGTACACAGGAATGTTTTTCCTTTACCACTGAGGGCCAATTTTGTGAGCAACTTAACTGGAGATGTTAGTGACCAGTATAACTCAATCCCAGCTCCGGCCATTATAGAAACTCAATTTACTGGTAACAGTGGTGGTAAATAAAGAAAATTACAGTGATTATGAAATAAGCATATTGCTGTGAACATGTTTTTGTCAATATTGCGATAATTCAAACTTTTAATGAGGAATAAAATGTACATTTAACTAGTTTTACAGGGTGTTTTATCAATAAAAACAGTTTCTTTTCTACAAATTGTCATATCTGTAATGTTGTAATCTGAATTATTAACAAAAGTTTAAATTTAAGTGCTGTATACAGATAGCACAAGGGACATTATTAACAGTCAATGGGGTGGCTCTGTGAATCAGAGCTGGACGCATTTCACATAATGTTTTTCTTTGAGCTAAAATGCCAATAGAACAATGTCTTAAATGTCACCAAAACATTCTGTAATTCATTCTTCACTGTCTTCTTGTTTGTTTTCAGCTTGAATGCTCCCAAAAAACTATCAGACAACAGACAACAAAGTTTGACAGCAATTACATATTTTAAAATCATATTTTTAAACAGCACTACAGTAACTGGAGCTTAAAGGTAAGTAAGGTGTATTTTATTGATCCTGGTGGGAAAAAATTCATTCTCTGCATTTGACCCATCCCTCAATGCTGCTGGGGCAACCTGTCAGGAGCAGTGGGTATCCACAGTGCAGCGCCCGGGGACCCTTCTCCAGATCTTGAGCCAGGGTCCTGGTCAGGAGTATCTCGCTGAAGGATTAACCTACTGAATGTTTTGAGGTGGATGGGGGAAACTGGAGCACCCAGAGGAAACCCACCCAGACGTGGGGAAACTCCACACAAAAATGTCCCACGTGGTCCAGGAATCAAACACAGGACCTTCATGCTGTGAGGCAAGAGTGATAACCACTAAGCCACAATGCCACGCTTAAAATAATGTTTTCATAATGATTGAGTGCTTTTCACTTTTGTCCTCCATCTATGTAACTCAGAGGAGCAGGTTGGTCACTTGTTGCTATTAAGGTAAATAAGAACTGACTAGAAAGTTGCTAACAAATAAAACAGCTCTGGAAATGTCCAGTCTTTGACATGACACTTTGTGATGTATATTAAGGACAATATCACCCTTTTTGTCCCCTCCAGGTAACTCCGCTCTGGGGAGGGAGCCTTACTGGTCATCCCCAGAACCCAGCGGGCCACTAAAGGGGCCCAGGCATTTTCTGTCCAGGCTCCCTTCCCTCTGGAACTCCCTGCCCTATGACCTCAGCCATATCAGATGTCACTGCACTTTTAAGAAATATTTTAAAACATTTATTTTTAGAAAAGCATTTGCCTGATTTTAATTTCAATTAGTGTTTTGTTTCTTTTTTATTTTTTGATCATAGTTGTAATATGCGTTTGCTTTTTGTCTTTTATTGGCCTATAGGTTATGTTCAAGGTTGTAGGCTGTTATTATTATTCACATTACACCATTTGCCAACAATGTTCGGTAGCATATTTGAACTGAAAAGACAAAATGCTAACGCTAACTTATCCATCGTTGTGTATTTTGTTACTCTGTAAGTTAATTAAAGAAAACTACAACTATAATTTCTGTACATATGTTTGTCAAATTAGGCTTGTGGAGTCTTTTGAACCAGAAAAGGAGAGCAAAAGTTACATTCTGCTGCTTTAACTCAGTATAACCAGAACTGAGCAGACATTAATTTTCTCTTTTACAGTGCTGTATTACAAGTCACATATTGAGCATGACTGATAAGCTCTCTTCATGAAAAAGTAACTCAGCCCTGAGTCCTGACCCAGTTCCAAAGACTCGGAGAGTTGGGATCCGGTCTCTAAATCTCAACAGCACTCACCTCGATAACCCCAGCGCTGCTCTTGTTCTTCCCACAGAGCCTCTCTCAGCTCTCAGACTCCGGGTAACATCCAGGCGGCCATATTGGCAGGTGCTGGAGTGGCAGAACTCAGGAGCGTGGCACCTTGGCAGCACTTGACAGGTATCCACATAAAGAGCAATTCTTCGCAGTCACACTCTTTCGGCGCCTCTTTGTTGCCGCTCGGCGTTGGCTTTCAGGCTTCACACTTTGTAATCACGGCCTCGGCTTCAGTCTGATGTCGCTGTCACTCTACCCATGTGCTGAAAATCACCTATTTTTAAATTGAAGTTGTTTTTTTTTCTCCACTTGCTTAAAATGTGACAATACTGGGACATAGTTTGCAGAAAACCATAAAATAAATTTATGAGTTAAAGGTGAGAGCAATAATTGCTATGTAAATGCAGGAATATATTATTACTATTATTAACTATTAATTTACTTTTCAAAATTAGGATGTTTTGGCTAAAACGCTGTATACAATAGAGGGAAAAGTGCTGACCTTAGAAGCTAAACTAATCTGACTCCCTAGAAATCATTTGAATATTAAAAAAAAGTTGTGCCAATCTCTGTGGCATGTCGTTCTGCAAGTGCAAATTATATTGTTACTTTTTATTGGTTTGGTTTTGTTCAATCCAGACTGTAACCTTTAAACAATTTTGTTATTAGTCTGAAACTGAAAACTGTGGCTTTGGTTCTACCTAAAGCCTTCTACTGACTACATCCTAGAAATGGTCAAGATTCATGCACATCCATGAACAACTTTAGCAGCAAATCCCTGCAGAGACCAGAGAGACCAGTTGATAGCGATTACTGGGCACGAGCTTCCAGTATTTAGCAGGCATAGACTTAGATTAAGACATTAATAACACAGTTAAAATAAGGATCATTAGCAATATGAGTTTGTGAATTAACAGTAGTATAATTTCTAGATTATTGAGTTTTTAAATCTGGACATGTGCAACTTAGTGTCTTGCTTCATTCCACTAATTTCAATCTTCAGATTGGTATGGCATTTACAAGCTGCCACTGTCACTTAAGAACTCAGCTTTTAATATATTTAGTGCGTATTTGGTCAACAAAGCAAACTATTTCTCTTTTTTGCTTTTTTCTGCTGCCATGTTGCGCAGCACACTCACCTAATTACCTAACTTGTATTAATGAGTGTCCTATTAATTCAACAGAGTCTTACTATACAAATACCTTCCAGCAAAGTGTGCTCAATAACACTGTGCAAATACCACACAATGTAAATTATGGGATAATGTAAAGAACAAGCTTTCGTGGATTCCAGAGGGAGAAACTGAGTACAGACATTAAACGATTATGTTATGATATATTCCTGAAGACATTTTAATTAACACTTCATCAACGATTACTATATAGGCTATTACTGAAAAAATAAATGCTCCAGTACCAGTGCCTTTAATTCAGCATCAATAGGAATGTACAGAATAAATTCATTCCAAGGAAACTGATTTGAAACTGTTATCAGATTATGTAAGTACTCAAAATCTACAGTAATCTAAAATCTAAAAAGTACAAGTACACTAATAATATTAATAATACTTGAGTGAAAGTAAAAGTACTCAACAAAACAACTCAACCAATGAAGAATTAAGGATACAGTTTACTTAAGTAGAAAGAACTTATTGCTACTACCACTTGTACTATTGTTACTACTTCTTTTTTACTACTACTTTAACTTGTACTCCCATCATACCACCCAGTATTACTACCAACTATATCAGTAAGTAAAAAAAAAAAAGTACTGTAATATATGTAATTAACAATGTCTTAATATTTATATTTTAGCATTGAATTAACTGGGCTTATTACTCAAGAATTAAACAGTAATAACACAAGTTATAACTCACTGGCGTTTACATTCATTAATATCTTGAGGGGATACATTTTACCCTACAGTACGACCGTGCAGCACAGAAGTACAGTGTTCGCAAAGAGCTGACAGACTAATGGGGGTGGGGGCCTTAAAGATGCTATGATCAGTATTTATTTTTATTCAGTATTTAATTATATTCAGTATTTATTTATATTTCATAAAAAAATTACCCTTTTATTTATCCCAATATATAAACATGTTTAAATCAATTATTAGTTTTACTGATAACAATGGTACAGTTATTCACAACAGAAAAAAATATGCCCAAATTGTTTATGTTTATATTTTTTGTTTTGGTTCTAAACCCTGCACTGTCGATCGTCCAAACAGAAAAGATGAAACACTGGAAACTCACAGACCATTGTTTTGATTTAGACTGAGTACCGTTTTCAAACCAGATGCTGCTTACAGTACATTTAAAGCTTAAAGTTTCCTGCAAAGTGAAAGTAACAACTCTCCAATAGAAGATCTTTTCACACATAAAAATTATTTTAAGGTATAAAACATGAAATGTTGTGGTGCCCAAATTTATTTCTAAAAGCTCGAAGAAAGTTTAATATGTTCCCTTTAACCCATTTTTACATTTTCTTCCTAAAATGTCAAACATTCCTGCATGGATCAGAGGTTAAAAGTCTATGATATGATTTTCCTGAAAGAAAAAAAACATTACAAAAACACAGACTGCTGGCTAAAATTTGCTTATTTAAGTGATTTAAAAAAAAAAAAAATACTTCATTGTAATTACTTTCAAACTCAATTTATTTTCCTGTATTTAATGTAGGCAACCTCTGGCGACCCCCCTGCAGTACCTTCGCTGCCCACAAGGCCCACTTCGGAAACCACTGTACTAAGTAAAACACTTCAGTAAAAGTATCTAGTTACTTTTCACCTCTGCTGTTTAGCCAATATGCCAGCTTCATGCAAAGTTTACATGCGGTCACTGAGGGGTAAGTGCGAAAATGAGCTGGGAGTTGGGGTGCTCATAACAAACTGTCCAAACACAGTCCACACACAGTCCAATATCACAGCCTTCAAGCTGATCCAGTGACGCTCTTGTCCCTGATGATTGAATCTTCATCTGGTGATTGGCTCCGCTCTCAGCAGCACAGATCCACCGTCTGTTGACAACACGCGCAGCCAAATCTGAATGAGTGGATAGATCTAAAAATAGACGGGATCAACATGGAGTTATAAATAGACGAGTTTGTTGTCTAACTTGAAAATTAACACAGTGCTCTCAAAGTGGCTTATTTTTAGATTTCTGGGCCAGATTCATTTCATGTTGTGTGCATCAGCAATCATTTCTAAAGCCTAACACGCCAGCTTTTGTTCATGTCCCTGCTCCAGAGATGCAGATGGCACCATTTAGCAGCTATAATTGTGTACAGAATTTGCCAACGATGCTGCATAAACTATTATCTATTATTATATTTATTAGGTGAACTGTACTTGCCTCTCCATGAGCAATGTGGATATTTTTAGCTTGGATCAGACATCTATAAGCTGTAGCTAAAAGTGTGCGTTCACAATTTCTAGGCTTTTCTACGGAAAAATAATTAGTCAGGAGTGATTGTTTACCTGTGATGTCGACATTTAACGTAAAAACCGAGGCACTTTACTTGTGTGGCCTAAGTTTGAACTTGGTCCAGTCAGTTTTCATTGTCATTCCTGCCTTTTTCTCGCTCAGCCATTTTCATGTCCATCTTTACCGGCTGTGTTGATTAAAACCTAAAAAAGTTCCAATGAGTACTTTGAAAAGAAAATTGGCCTTGTTGATGGATGCCATCCTCTAAGTGGTACAATCAAGCTTTCTGCTGCAGATATGATGTTTAATGACTGGATGAGCCAACTGTGAGTAAACATTTTATCCAATCAGAGGATAGCCATGTTGTTTATATTAATTACCTGGCAGGGGGTGTGGCCTGCGGGGTTTAAATACCAGGCCTTCCACACCCCATGTGCTTTCTGCTCGCCCCTGCCTGCTCCTCTGCAGCCGCCACTTTTTTTGTTTATTTGTTTGTTTGTTTGTTTGTTTGTTTGTTTGTTTGTGCACCCTTTAGTTTGTCTCAGCGGTGGTGGAAAATAAAGGAGAATATTTTTTTCAAGTAAAAGTAAAAGTATCACTTGGACATTTCTACTTAAATAAAAGTATAAAAGTTCTTACTTTCAAATGTACTTATGAGTAAAACAAGTGAAAGTATTTCGCACACATTCAAGAAGTAATGAATCTGTTAAATGTGAGAGATTTTGCTGACAAACTGTGCTGAAAACTAATGTTTAACCAGAGCAACAGAAGAGATTGAATCTGTTGGTTTTCTGAAGAGTTCTACTTTACTGCATCTTTTATACTTATGTACTTTTAAACCAAACTCAAAATACTTTTTACTTCAAACCAATCCAAAAAAGTAGTGGAGTAAAATTGCAGATACTTGCGCTAAAATGTAGTGAAGTAAAAGTACCCCTTGTAAAGTTTACTCAAGTAAAGTACAGATACATGAAATTTGTACTTAAGTAAAGTAACACACAACATTCTCACACATGCAACACACATTACAGATGCTACACATGGCTCCTACAGGGGACACATTCAGCACTGTTTATACTATTTTTGATCACTTAATAAATTATCATTTGTATTGGTATCCCTTCCTCTGCATTTTGTTTGTTAAGTCGCACAAGCCAGGCTTGACAATGTTTTTTTATTTTTTTTATTTTGCACTTAATAAAAATACAAAAAAACATATTTATAATTATAAGCAGCTTGAGTGCATAACACAGGGGTAATTTTAAAATCTCAGTAAGAATAATATTAAAAGAGCTGTTGGAATAATCTCACAATAATCCAACTGCGCCACAGAAGTAGCTGCCAACAGAATAAAACTAAGACATGGATAAATATAACAAAATTGATATGAAGCTGCATAAACTTGGTACTCACTGTATGAAAAAAAAAAAAAAAAATCATAAGTGGACCAAACTGCCTGTAAGCCTGTATGAGTCTATAATTTGCTCACTGTGTAGCGCTCTAAACAACAGCCGCTAATGGACTGAGGTTGTGACCCTGAACTGCGCAGCTCTAACACACTCTCCACTGACAAATGATCCTAATGGCTTCACACTCATTTGTGACACAAGTGAAAATAAATCATTTTGTTCAGTGCACATGATCGTTCAATGGAGAGAGAGAGATGCTAATAGCCATTTCACAAAAGAATAAAGGCTTTTATAATAGACTGAGTTATTTTAATTTAATGACCGTTATATAATGTAGCCTTACATGCACCTTTGGTGTAATTACAGAGCAGAATATATAATTGGAGTAATGCAATTAACAGATAATTGCAGCTTTCAAAACATGACATTTTAGAGTAGATGTCTGTCCACAGCTGTGTTACAAACTGTACTTACCATGGATAACAGGGCCTCTTTTCCTTGAAAAAAACAGCAAATCGTTAGTAACTTCAGAATAACTCAATGACAAAGCATTAGTTTAGTAGTTGTTAAAGATTAGTAACCAGTTAATTAATTATAATAGATGTTTATTTTTAAATCAGCTGGTATCTTTTCCTGTTTCAGATGCTTGATCAGATTCCTGCATCCTTCCTCAGAAGAGTGATGTGATGTGATATTGACGTGTCTTGCAGGCTGATTTATACAAGTTTTTCAGCCAGCAAAAACATGACTGTAATATTATGTGACTCTTCTGAGGAGCATATCAAGGTCTGAAAACACAGTACAGGTCTGATTATAAAGGAAAACTCATGTGGAAGACCAAATGAGCCTCTTTGGAACAGTTAATTGATTATTTACAAAGTATTACTCCAACATTAATAATGACCATTGAGTTATAAACAGTGTTTTTATTGTCATAATACTCTAAAAACAAACAAACAAACAAACAAACACACAACCACACTGACACATTCATACATAGGCAAGGAGGGCGAAGTGTCTTGCCCAAGGACACAACAACAGACCGCAGTATTCTTTTTGCTAGTCAGAATAGAAGTATGTCTCCAGTTATCTGAAGTATCCCTTCTACAATCAGTGCTGTGTGTTAGTGCACATAGATGTCCGTTGGATGTCAATTTGGGAAAATCATGTGTATATTTTACATTCCTGAAACAGTCCTAGGTTCAAGAAAGACATGAACCACCTCTGGAAACACAACACTCCTATAATAGCCTGTATTATTCATACACAATATAGGCATGTTAATCAAAAACCCATTCAAATATTGTATTTTCAACAGTAACTCATTGTTTGGGGTCAAATATCTTTGGCCCGTGATATTTTACCATTGCAACACCCCTAAAATTATACTGATAATTTGTAGACTACACACACTGTTACTTTTAGCTTTTTATTGTCTTTTCATCCTAAAGCTGTTCTATCTATGACAACACTACACAACCTAGAGTTATGTTTGGCGCTGTTCAGTCAACACAAAATACTCACCTTCATTGCTGTTGTTTGTTTTTTTTAGCCTAATCCTCACAATGGCAGAGTGGCTGTAGGACAAGTGAAATGGTTCAGCCTTTTGTGGACTGAGCTGTGTACTATTGTTTGCTCCACAATGGCTGGCAGTGCAGTGAAAACCACGCCATTAGCTGTAACAGTAGTGAAGCATGCCGCACATCTAATTGTGTTGTGTTGTGCATGTATAAAACAGACCTTGCTTATCTCTGATAGAGGCTGACAGCAAACACAGGCTCCCTGCACCTTCCTTCGCTTTTTTTATTTGTCCCTTTAAGCTTTAATTTTCTTCTCTGTGTCTGCTTTACATGGCTGTCCTTGTGCCTCCCTCCATCAGCCGCCTTTACTTCTTGTTGGGGCTCTTCACCTCCACGTAATTGCCCTTTTCTCAAACACCAATTGTGACTTTAAGCTTCTGTCTGTCCTTGTTTCCTCGTCTTGTCTACTTCCATCCATCTCTAGTGCTTTCCTCCCCATCACCCCAATTCAATCTCTTTTAACACACTCTCTTCTGTCCTTAGGGTAAAGTGTTATGTAGTCCTTTAGTGTTTTAAAGGACTACCGTGAACTCATACAATGTTATGAGAATAAATCTGCTACTTTAGTTCAATCAAATTCAAAACCCAATATTTTCTGATTTATCTTATTCCTGAATAGATAAAGTTTGATAATACCAAATATTGATGGGTCTGACTGAATCTTCTTGTACGCCTAACCTTAACTAACTTCTGCCATCCCCATCGCCAACTTACAATACTGAATATGTAGAATAGAATACAACTATTTATATTCTCCTCTGAGGGAAATTTGTCTTGGACTCAGTGCCATTATAATTTGCCACATAAAACATTGACAGACAGTGACATTCACACACATTCAATATTTTAACAATTTTAATATATATATATATATATATATATATATATATATATATATATATATATATATATATATATATATATATATATATATACAGTATATATACAGTATAAGTAAAAGTAGGGCTGTACAATATATTGCATATATCGCAAGAATCTAAATATATCGCAATAACGCTGTGGTCTTCCATCTGACAGAGATTTACACTGAAGAATCATTTTCCACCAGAGCCTTAAAAGAACAGTGTTGTGACTAAATAAAAATGTTTAAACATTCCAGTTTTAGTGGTAATTTAATTAATTTAGTCACAGCTTAGCCTTTTTTTATTCCTAGTTTAGTCTGTGTTAAGTTTTTGATTCTGTTGCTGTTTTGACTTGTAAATACACAAACTTACATTTTTGTGAAATGTAGTGAATTTAACTTACTATGTTCGCAAAGTAGGCTCTATTTTCAAATACTGCAATAATATTGTTATCGCAATTTTCAACATAGTTATCGAATATCACAAGTTTTCTCCATATCGTGTAGTAAAAGTAAAATACTTCCAACTATTAAGGTGCCTGAAAAGGTAAAGCATTCAATGCTTAGTGAATTATATTTTTTTACACAATACTATGTAAATTTTGCTACAAAATACAAAGCCTCTAATTAGTATATTTAGGTTGTAAGTAATTATAGTGGTTGCACTAAGCTGACGACATACGGTATTCACATAGAGTAAAAAAAAACAAATTAAAGTGTATTCCTTAGAGTTTCAATTTTCTGCCTGAGTCCCACCTGAACCCAGGTGGGAATTTCTCGTTGTATCCTCAGGTCAGGTCAGGTCAGTTCAGGTCAGGTCGCGTCTAGGCTGCAACACTGAGTCGTGCACTCTTTTACTCAGCAAACGAAGCTTCCCAGCAACAGGAGAGCAAGTGATTGTGCAAATAACGAGTGTGGCCGATGAAGAACAGGCTCAAAAACAAGAACAAGAACAGAAAAGTTTATGTGAGTTGAGAGTGGCAGGGACCGGGGCAGGTTAGTTGACTACAGGCTCAAAACATAGAGCGGTATTAATAATAAATAAAGCTGAGGAAGAGGTCCCCTGTGTGCCTCGCTGCTTTTGTAAACAAAGATCAGAGGGAGCAATGAGAGTTAACCACAGAGGACGAACGCTTTTGGTCCTGGAGAAAACTATGGCTCTCCCCCATGTGTCACTCCAGAGGCTAAGAAACCAAAGCAGGAAATGTTAACACACATATTTAGCTACAGCAGGCAGCCCATACACTGTCAATTTAACAACTCGGGATTGTTAAATAGAAAGTGTGCGGGCTTGGGTCCGGCTGGATTATTTAGGCCCAATCTAAGCTCTACTTCCTCTACTCCTTCTATGGGCATGAATGAGCTGACACCTAACAATTTAATCTGCATGTAATGTGTATCAACCACATTATTCAAAAATTACTTAGTGTTGCTTTAAATGCACAGAAACATGGGTAATATCTCTATTATGCTGTCGATTATGAATAATATTCTACATTGTCACAAGTCCTTACTAATCGTTCTGCAAAATTACTTTCTTAAATATTATCAAGAATTGTGTAAATTTTAAATGGACCTTATTAGTATTTTGCACTCCCCAAGGCATCTCATTTCTCATCAGGATTTGGTTTAGATTTTTCTGTAATATAAACAAAATAAAGTATTAAGTAGTAATAAAGCATTTATAAGTATGTAATCAGAGCTGTCACAATAAGCCCCCAAGGACAGTCATTTACCTGTACAATAGTGAACGAGCCATTTCAGCAACAGAAAACAAACCACTGAAGTGACACTGCCTCACAATTCTCCTAAAAGCGCTGTATCTGGAGAGAAGTCAAACCATAAATTGTAGCCAGCCTGAAATATTGTTTACCATCAAAAATGCACCAGAAAACAGGAAATCACATATGTTTTGTTCAGAACTAGAACTAGAGGTTATATAGCACCTGATGTGTCCCTCTTTACCTAGGGCCCCTGTACTTTAGCCATACTGAATTGATTAATTTACATGAGGTAATTACTCAAAAAATAAAGCAAATCCTCTTTATTTGGCTATATAGTACTGGATATTGTTGCATGGCAGGTAAAGGTAGAGTGATCTTGTGTACTTTGTATTGTCCCTAATATATTCTGCATGTCAGTGTTTGCTCTGCTTTCCTTATCATCCCCAACCACTATCGCTCCTTCACTCTCTGCCCTCTCCTCCTCACCTCCTCCTCAGTGTCATCTTCTATCGGAGCAGTCATCTCCAGCTCGGACCATCTCTGAGAGCCCACCCCCCCATCCCACGATCTGCAGGAGATAGCTGATCCCGATCCCTGATGCTATTTTAGGGCTATCATGCACCACACTCTCTCTCCTCTCCTCTATTCCCAGCTACTGGCAGACCACAAAGCAGGACATGAAACGCGCATCCTTCGCTCACTTCTAGAGTTTCTGGTTGTGATAGTGACTTTGAAATCAGTATAATTAGACGTTATTGTCAGGGGAGAAGGCAGGCAGGCGGACAGAAATAGCAGATTTGTCTCCATATGCTGAGGCTGGATGAATGGTTTAATTGTACTCGAGTTTTTGTCATAGTGGATGAAGCAGCTCTTGTAAGGTTTATATATAGACACTTATTATTATTATCTAGATACAGCATTCATATTGCTTAGTTTTCTCTCCAGTTTTATGCATTTGTGCCACAGTGGATTAGCTAATTTTATGGTATTATGCTAAAAGTGTCACAGCAAAAGCAAATGCACTTATGAAAATAAAGTACTACATCTGCTTAAAGGTCATCTATTATGCTAAATCAACTTTTTTGAGCTTTTAACCGTGTCATGTTAACTGCTTGACTGCATGTTAACTGTTAAATGTTAACTGCACATTAAAACCTCACCTAGTAGTATTTTGTTTTAGTTTTTTTGTAATCTTGTACTCCACAAAGAAAAATAGCAGTAGGGCTGACCCCAAATTTACACCAAAGCAGCAGCAGTGCATAACAGCAGCATCACATCAGCGTCACGTCGATCCACAGGGCTACAGCTGGGAAAACACCAGAAACATGCACCAAGTGTCAAAATAAACTTCCACTACTTTTTCAAAAAATAAAGGCTCACTCAATCAGGGGTAATACAAACATCGTACTTTAAGAATTTGATTCTTGAAGGGGAAAAATGTGACATAATTTAAACGCCAGCAGCCATTTTACAAAGACAACATGCAGTAGCTGCAGTGTTGTGTTTCGACAGTGAGTAAAGACAGTGAGATTGATTCATGCAGCGTAACAGCAGCAGCTCTGACGCCCTTGGTGAAAATTGACGCTTTAAACACAGATGCCACACACTGCTGCTGCACCGCCCTTGTGACGTTCTCTGTGTAAATTTGGGGTGAAAATCTTCTTATTAGGCAGTGATTTAACAGCTCTACATGTGGAAGTTAATCCAGCCATAGAGAGTCACTAGCCAGCGTACTCTGTGTGTTGATCCCATGCCTGGATAAATAGAGAGTGGTGTGTGAGGAAGGGCACCTGATGCAATTATAAAATGCAAATCCCAGCACCAGGAAACCATTACCCTGCTATTCCTGAAGGGAGAAAAAGCTCTTAATGTGAAACAACAGCAAGAGACTGGCCACTTAAACCCCAGTAGAGTGCATTTAATTGCAAAAGAAAAAAAATCACATTATTGTTGCACATCAAATCTAACCTGCAGAGAAAGCACTTTGTCCACTTTTCTTTATTAAAGTCCCTTTTCTCCACAGTCTCTTCTCACTCTCTCATTATCCTCCCAATACTTGATCTGTTTGTCAGACTGTTTACTCTCTGCTCTTATTTCCTGTCCAGTCTTGTACTCTTATTCACAGTGTGTCTGGTGTTCTGGCAGCTCACTGTTTGTTTGTTCTGTTTGGCATCATTTACAGCTGTCTGACCTTTAGATACACCTGCCTTGTTGAGACTGCACAGGTGTAAGATCAGTTATGACATGAGAGAACACAAATACACACAAATACAACAAGGTGAATGTTGTATGGTTATACATTTATATTTCATTACCCAGGCCATGGGAATTTAAATTTTTTTTTTTGAAACATTAACAGGGTATGTTCTTCAGAGGGCCTTTGGCCTTCAGACCCATTTACTCCACAAAATAAAAGGGTCTAGTATCCCTCAGTAAGTGGCAGCAAATTCCTTCAGAGGTGGAAGGTGCCTTGATACTTTTACTTTTAAGTGTTTTATTGTAGTCTCTAAATTAGTTACATTATTATTTTTATTTATTTATTTATTTATTTTTTTAACCACAGTGGGTAGACTGACTCAGAAATGTTGGTTATGGGAATTAACTTTCATGTCAGCATAGGCCTCCATTTATGTGGCCAGCCTTCTTTTTTTCTGTTTGGTTAAAGTCATTCCAGTTGAATTTAATCCGGATCCACTGGTGTGAATCTAAAAAACCAGGCTCCTACTGTATAGTCTGTATCTATGAATAGTCAAAGAATCAGTGTAGCAAGTCAGGCTGGGACACCATGCTACAGTCAGCTGGGTCCACTCTTATCTACTGTCAATTGTTAGAAACCTCATCACAGATTTGCAGTCGTTTATGCATCCGAGTTACCTAACAGCTGTCACGTCACACACATAAGAACTGCTTTCTGTTTTATTCAGTGTGACTCTTCACACTGAGGATAACACGCGCTTCCCAAGTAAATACTCACCGCAATACTATGCTCAAGGTAGGTTGGAGTTCAATGAACGTGTACAGCTGGGGAAATGCACCAAGTGTCAAAATAAACTTTTGTTCTGCAGCGTTCTTGGTGTAAATTCAGGGTCACTCTTGAGTCCTTAGTTTCGAGTCCAAGTTCAAGCCTGAGGAATAGAGTTCAAATTGATTTGATTCCATGTTGAGACATCTTATCAACGCAGTTAACAATATAACCAAATGCCAGTAGGACCAAAAATCACACCTGAGTATCAGAAGAGAATGTCTTGTTTATTGGTTGTACTTATACATTTCCAAAAATGACTATATGATCGGTATCTAAAGACTTGTAGATGGATTGAACGGTCTCTAAAAGGCAAACTTAGAAACACGACGTCACACCTGGAATACAGGGCGACTCTCACAGCAAGTGTGTGGCTGGTGGTATATATTTTCTTTTATATAGGTTTGGTTAAAGTAGTCTGGTATAAATCAAAGTTTAGGCTATTACATACCACTTCACAGTAATAGTGTTGGATACTTGGTGTTTAAAAGTGTGAGAATCGCTGTGTTGCAGGCGCTCGGTCTCTTTGTAAATTCATTGTCATACATCTGTGAGGAAACAGCAGACACATCAACACATTTGTGCTTTTTATCCATGTTTTTCTGTTAAATAGTTTCTGACATAATCTTTTTTCACAAGAACAGACTAGGTTAAATCTGTAAGTTTTTGTATACCAACATGCTCACAATGTTTCTGAACCATTTTTTCTTCTTTTTTTTTTTTCTTTTTTTTTTTTCTCAAAGTGTCAGAACAACATACATCAATACATACCCTTGATATTTGTTATTTGCCGGGAAGAGACCGGCGTGGTGCTTGTAACATGTCTCTGTGTTTTGCAGGCTCGTCAAAAAAGGCAAAAGAAATACAGAAGGCCTGCAGTCATGTCATGTACACGGCCCCGGTTTGTCAGCATCACAATAGTTTTAGAAAAGAACTCTGACATACACTTACATTGGATCACAATCATTCATATTGTTCATACATTTTGAGCAAAAGCAAAACCACAGCCACTCTTTTCTGTGAATTTCTATAAGCTTTACATTGTTTCTCATTGACACCAGGCCTAAGAACTCAACATCATTACATGTGCTCTGAGGGTGTTTTATTTTGATTTTTTCTTACACATATCACTCTCCCATATTGGACACTTTTGTGTTTTGTGCATGTGAGGTGACTATTGACATTGATTCCTGACTTAAATACTTTGTGTCTCTTCATAGACTTTATACATTGTGCAAAAACAGCTGTTTTCTAGTCTAAAAGGCCTCCTGGTGACTTGGTTTCCATTCTGTCATCATTCAGTTTTTGTTCTTATGCAAAAGTCTCAGGATGAAGATTTGACTTAAAAATAAAATGTTGTTAAAGCACAATCAGGTCAAGTGAAAATATTGTTTCTATGCTTTCAGTTCACCCAGCAAAGCACAATATTTGGTGCAAATCACAGATACTGAGATTTCACATCATTAACTTTGTGTTGTATTGACTGATTGCACATATATATTCATGAAGTAGATATAAACTTTAAAGGTGCATTGTGTAGCTCTTTAATAATTTAGCAACGGGGAGTTAAGGCCAGTCCCAAGCCTGGATAAGTAAAGGAGGTTGAGTCAGGAATGGTATCCAACATAAAACCAATGTCTAATTAAATATGCAAGTTACAGACATGTGTAAGTAGCCCTTTGATGCAGACAATGCAGATTACAATTCCACATCTAACTTTCTGTGTGTGGTAAATCCTTTTTTCCTAATGATGTGAAGTTTGTCTGGGACCCCTTCCCGTTCTTCTTCCCAGACCAAATTCCACCAAAATCAAATATGACAGTAACGCCCATGCGGCATGCATTAGTTCACACCAGCTGCATCACGGTGTCCCGCTCTCTGGCAGAAAGACACACGTATGAGTCCAGTTCAAAATAAAACACTATGTCCAGACTCTCGCCCACATCGCTATGTAAACATTACGTCTTAACTGATGATATGCGGAAGAAGTAGAAAATAAGGAAATACATAATGTCCAAATGAACAGGTAATCTTGGTCAGACATGCAAACGTGGCTTCTGTTTACATGTATCGTCTCTATATGAATGGTTATTGCATCAACTTATGACTTACAGCGTGAACTCGCTACTCTCTCGTGAACTGTGCTAGCTGTTGGCAGAAATGAACTGTACATGCAATGCAGTTAGTGTGAATTAGGCATGAGTAATTCAATTTCAGTGGAGTTCACTCGAGCTTAGAAGCTATTCAAACATACTGGACCAAGTTATGCAAAACTGAAAGCATTTTTTTCATTTGCTTTTTCAAAATTTCACACAATGCACCCTCAAAGCATCAAACTAAACTGTGGATAATCACTTTTCAGCAAATTTCCCAATAAACCTTTCATTGTTTCTAAATCACACCAAAACAAAGCCAAATGGGACTTAATGCTTTGTGACTACTCTGATATAAAATGAAAATGTAGCTAGACTTTTGGGTAACGCTTCCTTAAGTTCCAAACAGACAACTGTCCAAATCTGTTGATTGTATTTTGTGCTAACATCAAAAACAGTCCCTCTTCATATGTTCACTGTATAATATCTCATACATATTCAATGCATTTTCTTCACTGCACGCACTATAACGACAAAATAAAATGGCTGTGTAGCAGAGTGTTACATTAGCGTCAGCTCGATGCATGACGAAGAGCTGAAGAAGAAAGCAGCCCCGCCCCTCACATTAGCTTCTTATGTACAGACAGTATAATACAGATCTTGGCTAGCTGTGATTTATGGCATTTATTTACATACAATGTCATGTGGATGAACATTTCTCACCTTCAACTTAAAAGATAAATGACTTTCAAATGCAAATGTAATAGTCTGAACGTGTATAAAGATAAGTCATACCACTGTATTGACAAAAGGCGGTTGAAATGTAGCACCTATTGTTATTAATGACCAAGAATCACTGTGCAGTGAATACAGAAACGCAGAAATAATTCTTTATGTGTTACAACTTAAATCCCGATGAATGTATACATGTTAAAATTAAGTCAGTCTTTTAAATGCTTTTATATAGAAAAATAAATATATAGTAAAGCATAGTAATTGATGTATATTAACACACCAGGGGCCTTTTGAAAAGAAATTGATTTTCTATATTGTGCATCCTTTGACGATAATAATGTGCTTATGCTAACAACATCTACAGCATATGCCCACCAAAGCATTCATATGAACATACAAACAAAACTTACTGCCTTTCTCTAACCATGGCGACCTTTCACATATTGTATATAATATAGATAATGTTGATAATAGATATAGTTTTAACATTAAATTTCTTTCCATAGTCATTCTCATGTATTTTATTGTGTTTCATGTGCGTTGTGGAAACATAAATATAGTCTGTTAATTTAAACTCTGAAATATTGTACAATAATATGATATCTCTGCAACTGTGAAGGTGAATACTCCATCTCAATAAAGATTTATATATTTATATTCTTTTCCTCATATAGCTTTTGGCTAAAACCCAAAGTCACACCATTCAATATTTGTCTTGCTTTATCATTATTACAAACACACTCTGTCTGTTACCATTTTTACAATTGTATCTCACACCACTGCAATAAATGTAAATCAATGTATATATTTATCACATAAGTCTGGTTATTTGTCTCATCTTAAGGAATGAGCAGTGGGACTCATGCATGAATTGGACATATGTAATGCATTTCTTTATAGTTGGACAAGTAACTGGAAAATACAACAAAGAAAAAGTGTGTTTTTATATCCAAGATACTTCTTAAAGGATCCTTAATACAATGTTAAATCAACTTTTTTGGCTTTTAAGTTGTTTCCACCCCCAAAAAACATATCTGTGGAGGGTTTTTTATTTCATTCATGCATGTTTGAGTAATCCTGATACCATCTCTTTTCATAATAGCTTAAATGCTCGCTCTATGTAGACACGTGAAACCAGGAAGTGCCCCTGCGTGTGTCTAGAGCCCATACACAACACTAATTCTCATAAATTCAACATTTAAATTGCCGTGACTATGAAGCAATCAGCTCATTCATCTGTTAGTGTCATGTTGCTAATAGCTGTGCTAAATAGCCATTTTATGTACTGTCCATTCCCCATCATTAGCAGCAGGGGGCGACAGACACCTAATCAAAGTGTTCTTTGCAAATGCTAAGTTAACAGCTCACCAAAAGAAGATGTTTTCCTTTCATAAACATTATTTTAAGTTATAAAATGTGAAATGCTAATGCAAAGGTGTCCAACTATTTCAAAATGCTTTAAATGCTTTTGTAATGTTATGTTGCTTCCAAAGTTTCCAAAGAGAGACACCCAAAGTAAAGATAGAAGAAGCAATTGTAGTTGTGTGTAGGTTATCACGATCAAAAACAAGGTTGAAATGAAGTCATCTGGACTTGGTCATCAACCGAATCCAGAGTACTTCTTCCAAGCCTTCTTTTGAATGAAGCAAGCATAAGTTTCCTATATTTTGTTATAGGCTGATAAGCGGTCAGACTTATGCATTTGTTCAGTTCATGCATGACACCCAAAGCCACACTACCTTTTTTTTTTTTGAAAATAATTGCCTGTCATATAGTCTTCTGTGCACACAAACATGTACAGACTGTAAATAAACAATAAACAAATGACGGCTAATAGTCACCGCATGCATTACTGGTTTGTCTTTGTCACTGAGTCTGGGACTTCATTTATAACAGTAAACAAGAGCCGCATCTATCCTCTCCATTACTACACACACAATTATCAGTGACTATTGATTAGCATGTCAACAGTGTGGGCAGCAGGCATCAATCTGTATCCATAAGCTCAGCAAGCCAAGCACTCCTGTCCTTCTCTGTCCAGATTTATGACATACTGATACTGAGAATGGCTGAAATTACCACATGAATTATAATGTAGTGATTGTAGATGATAGTTATTCACACCACAACAAAACAAAGTAGGACTTTATGCTTTGTGACTGCACTGATATGAAATGAAAAACTCAGCTCGACTTTTTTTTGGAAACACTTTCTACTAATCATTTACTGTTTATTCCACATGTCATAGAAATGCATTATATTCTTTGTGTGGTGGTGTGAATGCTAAATCTATATATGCGCTTATGTTTTGTGTCCCTGCTGTTTTATCATTAACTCAGTCTTTCATTTGTCTTTGAGTCACTTGAGGTACTTAATAATAATATAACCCATATTGAGAAAATGAAATTGAATGCTGTTATAATAACCTTGTAGTACTTTGTGCCTCAGAGTTCCTCCATTGTGGCCTAAGAGTAAAGTAATCAGCTGTTTACACTGCCCTAGCTGGAGGGAGAGGTGTATTTTTAGTCAGAGCACTGTCGGGACAGCTTCAATTATTAATGGATCCTGATGCAGATTTATCTGTGACCTCTGGAGGCCACCTGCGTGCAGTCACACACACACTTACACACACACTAAATTAGCAATGAGTCTTCATAAGGATTTTTTCATTAAAATGATGACAGTTGACACTGTGTCATTGGGACCAATAGTGTTGTAGTCAGGACCACACCAACCAAGACAAAGTTAAAAATCTACCTTTTGGTAAAATAAAAACAAAGTAAGTCAACATCTAGACACTAAAGGCCATCCTCACCACCATTTGTTAGAAGTTGGTAAAGAGGATTGCTAGAAAAAAAGCTAGTTTAGCTAGCTAGTTTTAAATTCAAATTCAGGACTGGGATAAGAGACACACTTTTAAATAGTGATTTTGGGCCTTCTCAGTGGCTCACCTGGGGGAGTCCAGGGTTTAATTCTCGGTACAAGTCAGTTTGTCCCATGCAATTTCACCATTTCTAGCACTAACCTCCTGTCTGTATGCTGCATCTATCAATAAAGAGAAAAGCCAAAACTAAATATTTTGTATAAAAGTGGTTTTATCCTTCTAAAGACAAAGATGGGTCTTGAGTACAACACTAGTGTCTCTTAGAAACCTTTAGGTTTACCTACATACATATTTCCCAGTGTTGGATGGTTCAGTGGTGTTTCATCCATTTGTATTGGTTGTCCTTGGGTGGCATAAATCCATAGGTCTGAAGCATTCAGCAATGTACAACACATACAGTATGTGACATCCTACACTACATACGCACAAACAAGAGAGCAGTCCTGTCTCTGATGGTTCCCAGTAATCCAAGTATAGTGGCCTTTGATTTGGATATCTGGACAGTTATTGTGTCTTTGTTGCTTGTGTTCACAAACTGGGTTGCAAGTCTTCCCAGAAAGTAATTTTATATATCCAAAAGTCTTGATTAAAAGTGTGTAAATTTGTAAACTGATCCTCTGCTGCCCGTGGCTCAAAGGCGGTACTTTCTGAGCAGGTCGGCCTGCCACATGTACTTCCTCTCGGGGAACCTCTCTGGGATCTTAATCTTGCGGAAGTCTTGAATGCACTTCTCCAGCTCCTCCTCCACCGTTAGCTTCTCCTTTACTGGTCGTTTCTTGGAGCTGCCGGAGTCTCGCAGTAGGTCGCTCTTCCTCCGCGGTTCAGATTTCTGGAGCATGGCGACTGGGCCCTTTTTGAGCGGTCTATCCAGAGTTTGGACGTGAGCGTGGGGGTGATGTTGCTGGCGGGCGACCGGGCCACAGATCACTGTTTCCTGGGGGGAGCTGACCTCAGAGTGGCTTTCAGAGCTGGAGGTGGACAGGTCGTTGATGGAGGTACCACTCTCTCCCTCTCCGTCACCTTTGTGGTTCTTACAGCAGCAATCACACGGCGGGGAGGACCAGCGGGATGGGCCACCTGGATAGACAGAGAAGAGAAGCCGCTTTCAGCTATATTTATACACCTCAATTTCTGGGCTTAGCCATTGAGCACATTCAAAGAGAAAATATGAGACAGTGGCACAAAGAGGGAAAGAAATTAGCATGACAGCTTGGAAAGGGTGAAAGAAGAAGCTCTGAAGCTCACACAAAGGCTAGAAAGACTGCTAATGCCAAATGGCAACAAAGTGACATGACATCGGGGACAGACTGGCTTGCTGCCAGTCCGATGGTAAAAGTGAGCTGGCTGTTGTTGACAGGCTTTATTGTCCAGAGAACGAGCCTCATGGATCTGTTCTGTCACTTCAAGTGGAAAGCAGCAGCAGTTACACAGAGAGTCTGCATTCACCTGCTGTACTACATGTTGGACTGGCATAGTAAATAAGGTTTAGTAATAACTAGTCTAAGACAAAGTACCACCTCAGAAAATATTTGGTTTTTAAAGTACTATCTTTAATGGTCTAAAATGAGCATTGTTAAATAAGAACTATACCACCACTAAACCAACACATAACTATGACTAAACCAGGACTAAACTAGGTCTAAACTAGGACTAATCTGTGTCTAAACCAGGATTAAGCAGTGGTCTAATAATCCTTAATTCGAACAGGATGAAACAGGAATAAACCCAACTCTACATTGAACTAAATCAGAAATGCAATAGACTCCTAAGTACCCACCCCTTGAAGAAGCCTACGTACCACCCATGGTACCTGTACCACAGTTTTAGAACCACTTATGTAAGATATGGTATGCTTTGCTTCAGCTGTGTATATCTGCCCTATCAAGCAATCAGTCATACTGCATTTAGACACAGTGCTTTAGTTTCTGTTGTAGCATGAACCAGGCCACCTGACAACAGTACAAATATAGTACTTACAAATGAATCTTATACAGCTTTCAATGGTCATCTATTGATGTTTCAGACACTTCATGCATGCGAACAGCATTGTCCTTCAGATGACCTTCATTTACAGAATACAAGGACACAAATTAAAAATATATATATATATATATATAAAAAAAAAAAAAAACAGCTGGAAGCAGAGGAGCTACTAGGGTCTCTTGGGGCCCTAAGCAAAAATTCACAAGAGTTCCCTCAACCTGCGTTTGTTACCCTGATATAACAAAAAAAAAAAAAAAAAAAAAAAAAAAAAATCCAACATTAAAAATATTAAACATAAACATTTTTAAACTTTTCATATTTTTTCATATGCTTTCTATTCTCCTCTTCATTTGTGTTTTCTTTCTCACTGCCAAACATCTTCTTTTCATTTGTCGAAAAAAGAATATTTCAGATTCAGATAATCACACATCAGACCACACACACACTTCACATCCAAGGCGTTTAATGGCCCTTAATATAATAAGCTCAAACTCCTCAAGAGTCTCCCAGTCTGCGCTCAAGGGGCCCCCTTCAGTTTTGAGGCCCCAAGCATTTGCCTGCCTGGCCTGTTGGCAAGCAGCACTCCTGGCTGAGAGTAAAATGCTAGAACATTATTGTAAAATAAAGACATGAATGTGGATACCACAGTTCAAAACAACAGAAAGTTAGTTAATACACCAACAATGGTACGAGATCATGACTGGGCTTAACCTTCTACAACGGTATCCTCATCTGCACCTTATCCCAACAATGCTTACTCAGCAAATGAAAAGAGGGAGAGCTTACACACTCCTATATAAGGATGTCTAAAAGTTGTCTATGGCCACTTGTCTAAAACACTTTGCTGTGCTTGTAATTGAAGTACAACAGGTCAGAAGAGGGTTTCACTCAAGCTGACCTTTTTTTTTAAATAACCTGCCACTGCAGCAACAGCTACTATGGACCTTGAACCAGTCTAGAGTTTGTTAATGCCACTCAGGTTTAGGTCAACAACACATTTGACCAGTGGTTGAGGCGATAATGAGAGACACACAGATACACAGAGAAACCAATTGGTGTGTCTAAACTTAAAGTGAATCTACAGTGAAGAGAGTCAGAGGAATCACCACACCTCTACGAGCAAGGAGCAACCATTTATTTTTCATGTTAACGCCGTGAATTATTGAAGTGGTTTCAGTTGCTGATGGACTGACTGTTTGCTGAATGGAGAAATTGCGACCATTGAGGAAAAGCTTACATCGATTTACAAACCAATTTTTATTATATTAGCTCATAAAGAAGTCATAAATGATTATTACCAGTCATAGCCTTTTTTGAGGAATGCATGGTTGGTCTTAAAAGCTTTGGCACAGGCAGTTTCCAGCAGACTCACGCACACGCTGTACTGCTATAATGAAATAAACATCACCTATCAAAGGCAGTGACAGAAGTGGAGCACAACACCGACGCTCACCAGGACCAGGATCTCTTTAATTAGTCTACTGCTGCAGCACACAACTTCTACTGTACAAGCTGCAAACTCAGTACAGGAAAAAAAAAAAAAAAACAGGTAGAATATTCAGTATGCAATCTATTTCTGTTACTAGAGGCAATGTAATTAATTTTAAAGTAAAGAGATTATTTTTTTGCTGTTGTTGATGCAAAGATTTCGAAAACTTTAACCGAATCTTTTCTAGTTCAGGGGTAAAAACAATCAGTTGAATCGCAATAATTAAGAATCCACCAAAATGCCTTGATCTAAATGGTGATCCGGATCTATACCAAAAATTTGTTCCTTTGCAGACCTCTTGTGGCTGTAGATAGTACCTTTGCAGTAGCCAGGAAAACTCTACCTTGCAATGGTCCAGAATCAGATGATTACTTTTGCATTGTCCTTCTAACAGACAAAAAAAAAAAAAAAAAAAAAAGCTGGCGAAAACATAAACCCATTATCAGAAGAAATACAATTCTATATGTCTAAGTTGCTAATAAAGTGGCAATTATTAAAAGTCCCCTATTCTGCTAAATCAACTTTATTGCGCTCTTTACCAAGTTATAATGTTGTTTGCTCCTTAAAAGCATACTTGAAGTATAGTATTTTGTTTAATTTTTGCATGTTTGACTTATCCTCTATGCCAGCCATTCCCAAAGTCAAGACTGTCATAGCCCCCTAAAATTTCAGAAAATGCAGACCCCCCAACTATAGAATTATAAAACACTGTCATGTTTTTCCCCGTATATTTTTTTATTAAAAAAAAAAACATTACAAAAAACACTGACTGTTGGCTAGAATTAGTTTTAAAGTAATATTTTAAAACAGGTATATAACTGTAATAATTTCAAATTAGATTTTTTTATGTAGTTATGTTTATATTTTCATTGACTACGTCTTTTCATATTTTTGTATGTTTTATTTGTTGTTATGGACCAAAACCATGTGTCTAAAATAAAAAATGAAATTAAATTTCAATTGAATTGAAATAGACAACCTCTTGGGGTCCCCTGCAGTACCTCCGCAGATCCCCAGGGGGCCCCAGATGCACTTTGGGAACCACTGCTCTACGCTGATGCTGTTTCCTTCTTAAGAGATGAAAACACTCAGTCTCACTGCCCTAGACGTGTGAAACCAGGAAGTGCTCATGCATTTTCAGCATCTTAAATTGCCCTCATTATGAAGCAGTCAGCTTTGTAGCGCTTATTTATCTATCTGTTAGAGTTGTGTTGCTAATAGTCATGTTAAAAGCCCCTTTATGCCCTGTTTAGTCCCCACTGTTGCCAGCAGGGGACGAAAAAAAAAAGCATAATATGGCCCCTTTATAGGTATACCCCACCTCAAACCCAAAGCAGCCAATGACCTACATCATCATTAGTGGTTGAAAATATGCCCCATCATTTTCACACTAATTGTTCAACTTTTGTATCCAGGGTATAAAAGTGCACAATAAATAAACAAAACAACAAGTGTGGGAGGGCATTTTATAGTAAATCCTATGTAAATCAAGCTTGAGGCTACAGCAAACCAAAATGTCAGCAAAATGTATGTAAACCACATGATGGATGGCTTGCTACCATTATCGATATGTTTATTGGTTTATGAACTTTTTTTCAAGAGGCACTAGTTAATTTATGTCACTGAGCAAACCATTGCTGTTGTGATTGATGAGATGCAGTGTTGCAATTGGTGTTAGAAAAAAAAAAAAAAGACTGCAGTTAGAAAAATCTGTCTGACCAAATAAAATGACACATTGAGATGGTTAAACCTTTAATGAAAAATATAAACGTCTATGACATCTGTACTGTGTGTGCGCTTAAACGACCATCTACTGCCAAATATAATTGACATTTAGATTAAACTTTGGCATTATATATCCATTGTTTAGCTTTTTATACTGCACATTATGACAGTGACAAGCTGATTCACTTCACATATACTGAAGTCTGTCTGCCTTTACAAATGCACTACCAGCAAGATCCGCATAAAGCTTCATAGCAATTAGTTTGGCATATAATTTAATTGCAAACACTACTTTGGATGACTTCAAAGGTCTAGCTTTAACTGAGATTGTGAAATGAAAGCAGCAGTGTGTTATTTCGAGCCCCATAAACAATTACCATTTGGCATTTCCCAGAGGACACATTAGTATGCACTGTGGATGCATCATGGCATATCGACTCATGTTTGCACTAAAACAGTTTTCTTTGTTAAGTGAAGTCAAAAATGCTAATGTGGTGGGAGACTTGCTGTAATTCTGAATTAATAATATGCATGTTTGTTAATTTATTTGCTTTTTTGTCAAAACTTTGGTTAAATTTGGTTCCTTTGCAAATGAAGTCAAATAGCCCTGCCTTAGATGAACACTTAAATACATACAGACATACATAAATACAAATACATTTTTTCCAGCGACTATTACTCAGAGATATTGTACACAGACAAACAACACCTTTTTTTCCCCTTCCTGGGTTGCTACAGCAAAATCATCTGCTTCTCAATAATGCAGCAATTCACATGTTGATTTGACATAGATTTAATGCAGGATGGCCTTCCAGACACAACCCTCTCCATTTATCCAGGCCTGGGACAAGCACAAAGAGCGTGGCTATATTTGTGCAATTAGGGAAATAACTTACAAATGATCAGCTATAAAATTGGGTGACATCATTTTTTTTCTTCCCTACTGATTCATAAAAGCTTCCCACAAAGACTTCCTCTAAAAATAGCTGCAGGTTTATTGTTCACTCCACTCCAAAGACGCCCTGTGGAGAGGGCGTCCCCTTTTTCTGTCAGTCAAACCACGAGCATGTCGGCGTAATATGAAAGAGGATGAACTACCCACAGAAGAGCAGCAGAAAGGTTCATTTAATAAAGAACTGGCTCCGTTTGTGAAAGGAACAAGAGTAAATATACATACACCAGTCAAGCATAATAATATGACCACTGACAGCTGAAGTGAATAACACAGATTATCTCTTCATCATGGCACCTGTTAGTGGGTGGGATGTACTGTATTAGGCAGCAACATTTGTCCTCAAAGTTGAAAAATGGGCAAATCAAATGTGAGCGTGAGTGCCAAGGGCCTATACTGTGAGGGTATATCCACACAGAGCCAAAAACATTATTGTTTTAGGGCCACACAGAACCAATGAAATCGTTGCAATACATATGCCAGGCCTGTTAGTGGCGCTGTAACACTACCACAGAAAGACACCAAAGACATGAACACATTGGGCATGTGCAGAAAACTTGCGCAATGTTAACATAAAAGCATAGTGGCGAACATAAATGTGCAAGTTGTAAAAAAGACCTTATTCTGTAGAAAGAGGAGCGTATTAGTTTGCTGTAAAATCCATAAGAAGCTGAGTAGCATCTGCTGCTCGAACACAACATCGTAATGTGCCATTGTTGATGTTGTCAGAGTTTATGCATGCATTCATGAAGTCCCAACTTAAAAAAAGCCGACTCCCGAAAATCTTCTTTTCACAGGATCAGCTCGGAAAACACACATGGATCAGCACAATAACGACACAACAATAGTTGCATTTCCATGTTGCTTTATAGGAAACAAATAAAATATTATAATTGTTTGATGTGATCCGGAGTTATATCCGAATATTACATTATTATAATACAAATATATCTGAATATTTGTAATTCACTGATAAATGAATTGTCAGAGATGTTTTTGCAGAGATGAAGCACTGATAACTTCATTCATTATATAAAGATAAGTAAATTTTTTACACGTGTGAGATCTCTTGTTTAATAAAACTCTTTCATCGTTAGTAAACACTTTCTGCCTGTCACTCGGAGCACGTAACTCGAAGCACGAGTTTCCAAGCAAAAATCACGATCTGAGATGTGCTCAAGCTCAAGTTGGAGGTCAGAATTTCCATGATTCTGATGCCTCATGAACGCTGCATTTGCCCTACTGAGGGAGAGGAGAGGCGACAACGTCATCATTTCAGAAAAGATGTGTATGGGTTGTAAACAGCATGTAAACAGTGCTTGAAATATTTCCACTCTGGGACCCGGTTTTAGAAAATTATCATATTCGGACACCAAAAACACTGGATCTGTGTGAAGGAAAAGCCTATACAATAAAAAAACGTCTCTTTGTGGACAAAGCCTAAATTACTGAGTCAGACGATCTCAAAAAACTGCAGCTCTTGTTGGGCGTTCTCAGTCTGTAGTAGTTAGTCTCTATTAAAAGTGGTCCAAGGAAGGAACAGTTCACCACTGCCCTAAAACAATATAATCATAATGTGATTCCTGATCAGTGTTAAATGTGTGTTTGATGCAGTAACTTCTATTCTAATCTTAATTTAATGCTGTTATCTCAATTTATAACCGTGATATGATGCAATGAAAGACTCCTATGCTTGTACTTTGTTTCTCTCATCTCAGAATCTGGGCTGCCATTGCTCCGACATCTTCAGTAAAAATCAGATGTGACAGCTGTCAAGATGTCAGATATTGCTCTCCTGATCGCTGTAACTCTGTATGAAGAAGTCGTATGCCTTTTGAACTCGCATCAGAGAGCGGAGCATAAATTGAGCCTGTTTTATACCACGAAGTGTTACGCCCACAAATTCACGGCAAGACTTACAAGCTATGAATCTGAATTGCTTCCTGTGGTGCAACCTTGTAGGTAAAAACAATATGGTAAACAATAGCTATTAGTCATTTCAACACTTTAATTATTGCTATAGTTCCTGGAGATAACGTGTGTGTTTTTCGATGACAAAAGATAAATGACCTAATTATCTTGGAAAAACAAGCATTGTTATCTCAATTTAAAAAGATAATTTATTAGGGATTGTAAGATAATTAGCAACTGGGCCTGCAAGCATAAATTGAGATTGCAGTGCATATCTTTTACATTATTATCAGAGTCTAAAAGGTTGAGTCAGTGTTTGCAAGGCAGCTATTACAAACTTGCAAAATAAAGAGGTCAACAATGAGAATTAGGACCTAGTTTGTTTTGCCATAAGCAAAGCATTTAATCATCAAACTGCTTCGTGGCCAGCTTTCTTTGGTGTTTGACCAAAAAAAAAATGGGTAATTACAGTCGGTGGCATCTAGGTAGCTCATTTCAAGGGGCTATATTATGCAAACTCAACTTTTCTAAGCTTTCTACCATGTTATAATGTTGTCCCCTCATCAAAATCCTACCTGGAGTTATGTTTTGCTTCATTCACGCCTGTTTGTCATCGCCTATTCTCTGGCACAGCCATTCTGAGCCCTCAAAATGCTTGATTGCATGAACCTCAGCCTCTCCCATGAACCCCTGCCCACTCCAGGAATCACTGACCGGAAAAAAAAAAAAAAAAAAAAAACTGTGAACAGCTCTTTTTCGACTGATTCCTCAGAGCTTAAGGAAGTGAAGTAATGTTTTTCTTGGATTATGTTCAAAAGACCGCGACTTTGTGACCTCTGCTGCCCTCTGCTCCCTGTTTCTTTATGGCACCAGTAAAATGTTTTCTTTTATGTCATGTAAGGCTTTTCAAGGTTGTAAAACATGCAATGTACATTTAAAGCCTCTAGAAATGTTCTAGAGGCAAAATTGGTTTAAAAATATTAATAAAGTCCCTTTAAAATGCTGTTCTTTTGCTATTAGAAAATCACTTTATCACCACATCTTCAAACAATGAACAAAGTATAGTTTAAATATCCCATGTATTTGAAGCTCAGTTATTATTTTAATGCCATGAAATAGTGAAGCAAAATCCAAAATACATGTGCCTTTAAAAAACAAACAAAAAAACACTTCACTGTAAAGGAATTACAATAAATGATCAGGGTGCGGCGGTATAGCTCAGTAGAGCATATGCACAGCATCTACAGCCTGCCTCAGCATTATGGATTTGAGTCTGGACTCTGACACTTTGCCGAATGTCTCTCCCTGCTCTCAACTGCACTATCACATAAAGCCCAAAAAGGCAGAAAAAATATCAAAATCAATAAATGGTCATGGATAAAATTGGGTCCCACAGTGTGACTTGTTGAGAACCATTGCACACTAACATATTTTTCATAGATGTAGAAAAATATGTGTATTCACTGATGTGTGCATTTGTGTATATTTTTACATGTACGTCAGCCTTTGGGGTATTAATGTTTTCTATTTTTACTTCCTATGTTAAAAAGGTCATGGTTCCCTTACGGCTATGGCATTGCTCATGGGAACATATACAGTATAAGATGATGGACCATAAGTGAAAGCTGGGATGTGTCCAGTGTCTGCAGGCTGCACTCCTCTTATACATGTTACAGTATAGCTTCTCCACATGTTGATGTTGTGTGAGTCGCCCCTGGCCATCCCTCAGTGTGTCAGTCACTTTGGCCTTGGATCTATTATCTAAATACTGTGGGGCAGGGACAGGCAGGCGGGTGTCAGGTGGGGTTTCCCAGCGTGCCATAGGACATGTCAGGCTGCCGGGAGCGCCTTTGGTCAGCATCAGTCAACCCACAAACTCGCCCCTATGCTTTCCTGCTTTCTATTTATTTGATCTAAGGTTGTTGCTTTTCCAGTGTGGTGAGCAGGACTATAATGGCTGTCACATGCAATTATAAACATACACACTCACACAGGCAGAGATGAATAGGATCCTGACAGTTTTTTTTCCCTCATTTATTGATCTCAACAGAGACCGCTGTCAGGCTCTAGGTTTAGCCTGACACACAGATTTCGCCCATGTTTCTCCAGATTTAATGGTGTTCATCAAATAAATGGTTATACACATGGATGGAATAACAATTGCACAACAATTATCTTAACGGTAACAGTGCATTAGAAATCCTGCTGATCCTATATATGCTCACAATGAGGGTGGGTGAATACTGCAAGCAAAAATGGCATGAGGCAAACGCAGTGGTGGAAAGTAACAAAGTAAAAGCACTTTGTTACTTTACTTGAGCAAAATTTTCATGTATCTGTACTTTACTTAAGTAAATTTTGCAAGGGGTACTTTTACTTTACTGCATTTTAGAGCAAATATCTTAACTTTTTACTCGACTGCATTTTTGTGTTGGTTTGAGGTACAAAGTATTTCGAGTTTTGGTTTAAAATCATGCATTTTTGTCATGCCCTTATTGTAGACACACAGTGCTGAAATATAACAGATAGTAGTAGTAGTACTCCTTTCGAAATGTCAGATTAATAAAGACAAAAGACCTCACTGATAGATTCAGTCTCTTCTATTGCACCAGTTTAATTTCTTTAGTAGCGTATCAGCACATTTTTTCTGCAAAATCACTCACATTTAACAGATTCAATAGATCTTGAATCTGAAACCTAGAAATTTTAAAGTTATATTTTACTTTTACTTGAGTAAACTTTTGCTCCTATAGCTGTACTTTTACTTAAGTAAAGAATTTGAGTACTTCTTCCACCACTGAGCAAAAGATCTGTATGCTATATTGGCACAGGGCAGCTGTGGCTACAGAAGTAGCTCACCACCACCGAGTGTGACTGAGGAGTGAATGAATAATAGATCAAAAATTGTAAAGCGACTTTGAGTTGTGTGAAAAGCGCTATATAAAATTGATGTATTATTATTATTATTATATTGGTGGCAGCTGTCTTTAGTCCATCATTTTGAACTTATTAAAAGCCTAATAAAACAACCATAAATCAAAATGACTGATAATGGTTTGCTGCCATTTCTAGTCTACAGTATGTGTTCCTTATCTATACAGTTATACATAGTTTATTTACTGTCTCTTTAGTGTTAGCGTTTCAGAGTAAAATGACCACAGCACCATCACACTGGTGAACAGTGCCACACATGATCTGACAATGATGGTCTCAACTAAAATTTTAACAGTAAAATTAACACTAAGGACCAAATAGAGACAGTGTTAAATGTAACACTTGAAAACACCTGCATGGTTTATTTCATCCATATTTTCTCAGCTGTATTGTTTTCACCTTGCACCACCCTTACTGTTACTGTCTCTTGTTCCCTGATTGGTTGCATTTGTTTCAATAAAAAAAAAAAAAAAAAAAAAAAAAAAAAAAGTTGATAGGTTGCTTGGATCCACAGAGACCAGACTAATTTGTTGCAGAGACTAAAAAATGAATTAGGATGACTGGCAAGGCTATGGATTTTATGACAGTGTTTTGCCTCCAAATGCAAATTGTCAACTCTCTGGTTGAGTCCAAAGGCAGTCTATAAAATGAGGCAGCTCCTTTTAATACACAGAAATATATTATGGTAAGAAAGTAAGGTGACCTCAAAATGCACAAATGATAAACTGGCTCAAACTGTTGCAACATAAGCTGTGCATTGGAGCAATAGTTCCAGACAACCTGCTGGTCACAGGGACAAACAGTACAAAGACTTAAAACTAAAAAAACAAAGCAATTTATCATAGGCTCAACACTCTTGGTAATCCTAATTCAGCAGTTTTAAAGCTAACAATTTAATGCCTTTTATGAGAAGATTTAATTCACATTCAGTAAAATGTAGTTAACCCAATTGGTACAGTCCCGAGATCTCATGTGGCCCAAAATTAATTGGCCACCTCTGCTTCGCCCGCATTATAGTTGTTTGATTAGAGAATATGCATGGTCTGGTGCAGCCTGCGTGTGAGATAACATTGTATTTTCATTCTCTCTATTATTCATTATTATTTAGTCAATACCAGCTTAGGTCAAAACACAATTTAATTCTGTTATCAAACAAGAAAAGACCATCAAATAATGCTCAGTGTTTGCCGACAATTCATTCACATTGTTCATATCTGTTGGTTCAAAATATGAAAGACCTTTTTCAAACCTCATGAAGCAAAACACATAACAAGCAGACAAGGCATCAACAGAGTACATGACCTCTTTCCAGGGTGTGCCCCGCCTAAGGCCCATAGTTGTTGGGATCCAGATCGCAGGAGTAAGCAGAAGATGAATGACTCTTAACTTTGTAATTATTCTACTAATCACATTTGAATGGATACTTTTTGTTCCACTGTTATCTTGATAGTCAAAACAAGGTTAATAGGGGACCTCATGATTACTCTTGTCATTATTCATGCAAAGTCATTACTGTGTATGGAGGAGGGAGATGAGTTCTGTATTTCTTTAGTTCAGAGGTTCAGGTTCAAAAAACTCTCTCCAAGTACCATTTTAATAAACAAAAAGCAACCTAAACCAGGACGATCCTTGGGCCTGTATCAAAGTTTAAAAATAGTGATAATGCATGACCAGAAAAGAAGCATTATGAAATAAAGGCAATACAAGGACTACACTGGGACTAAAACGGAAGTAAACTAGAACTAAAATCCAACAAAAGGTTAAAAAGAAGTCATCTGGACTTGGTTTTTCAAAGTAGAAGGTGTTTCATCTTTTATCCAAGAGGCTTTCTCAGTTCTGAAATGGTTCTGAAACTGGTTTGTTTTTTGTTTTGGTTTTAAGAAGGCACAGTCCACTGAGCCTTCAAGTCTTTCAAGTCTTCTGAGAACTTCCAAAAACTTAGTTTCAGGTCTAAAACTCCTCTTTCCTAGAAGCATATAAACCAACTCTCTTACCTGTTCAATTTCAGAATTGAGAAAGCCTCTTGGATGAAGGTGAAATGTCTTCTACTTTGAAAAATCAAATCCAGATGACATATTTTTAACCTTTTGTTGTGATTCAATGAGCCTGGATGAGTGAGAGTCTTCACAGACGAGAACTAAACTGAACTGTTCACAAAGGCCAGAACCCAGGACTAAGCCAGAATTAAATCAATGATTAAACTGGGCCTCAGCCATTTTAGTCTCATTGTTCTGGTTTTCAGCCTTTTTTATTGTGACTCTATTTACTGTCCATGTCAAATCTGACTTTCTTGCAAATATGGAACTATTTCTGGCCCAAAGAACTGCCCCAAAAATCTTCCAGCATCTACATCTTCCCTGACCTCCTCCAGGAACATATTGTGAATGACACAACTTTTCTGTCTTTTGAATTTCCCTTTCATATCATCTTCTATGGTGTCTGCCCTCTTCACCTTTCCCACTGCTTCCTCCACAGGTCCACCTCTCTCATCGCGGCGGCCCCCTCCTAATGCCTGTATTGATGGGCTGCCACATCAGTGGAAGTGTATGGACGATTGCCCTCTGATTGATTTCTGTCATACAGCCTGTGAGCGCTGGGAGGCTGCTCAGTGGAGATAAATGATGCTGGCACGACAAAAGCAAACAAACCTCTTCTATCTATCAACCTACTCGGAGTCAGGGCTCTGTCTCTTCACATAACGTCTGTACATATCTCCAGTGTCTCCAGTGTGTCATGCTCTTGTACCCCGCTGCTCTGTTGTTATTGCCTCTTTACATGTCTTCTTCTTTGTATTGATTTCCATTTTTCCACTTAACTTTGTGTGTAGTCCATTATAGTCCTTGGGAAAACACTAATAAAAGGCTTTCATTTTAAATTAATCAACTAAGGCTGCTTCAGAAATACATGCAAGTAACTCACTCTGTGAACCTAGCCTGGTTTGAGGCAGGTCTTGTTCCTCTAACTCTGAGTTTAACCCCGAGTTTCCTCCTCCTGCTGTCTGAAAGAGCACTCTGATTGGGCAGTTTACTTCCTCATTGATAAGAGTTTAACAGGTAATAATTTAACTTTAATAACTGTTATATATTTTATAGTTTGCAATTGAAGTATACAATAATTTCATATTTTTTTATAAACAATGATTCTGAAGTAATAAAAAATAGATTATGTTTTAATTCCTTATTAACTTCAATATTTTTTTTTACTTGTCAAGTTATACTGTCCCTAAAAGTTGATTGAGATTAGCCACAATGTAAATCAAATGCTAGAAAAGGACAGAGTGCAAAATTACTTTGATGTAAATAAAGAATTTAAAAGATTTTTTAATTAAAATTAGAGTAATTTTTGCATTTATCCTACTGTATGTACAGTATAATAAATAATGTAGTATGTTCTTTTATCTGTATCCTATTAATTATTCCTTAAACCTGTGCTCTACATCACTTTTTTAAGTTAAAAAAATAATTATTATCTCTTGTTAATCACGTCTGCTCATTAAAGACACAATGCTTGTTGTTATGTGCCAATGCATTTGAGGGCAATGCAGGAAGGGCATCTGGTGTAATGTCAAATTAAATATGCAAATCACTTTACACATAGAGGAAAATGACTGGCTGTGCAGACGCTGGAAGAGAAAAAACGAAAGGAAAGAAGTAATAGGAACATATCCCACCCCAGTCTTTATTAATATTATTATTGTTCAATAGAAGCTGTGATTGCTGTTTGAAGCTAAATTGTGTCATAGTGGCATGTTTGCAAGTGACTGGACACTGCACTTTTTTCTCATTAGAATGCTTTCTCATTACTTGGGTCAAGGAAGATAATTTTTCAGAACTGCTTTATCTAAATTATAACTCTATAATAAAATGCCAAATCTTACTGTCAAACAGACCTCATGCTACAAAAAATTGAGATATATTACATTCTTCTCCAATCAGCAGGCACTGTCATATTACCTTGCACTGTGGTCGGCAGTCATGTAGTCTTTTTACCACCTTTATTTGCCGTTTCTGACTAAAACACCTGCCATGAAGCTTTTATTTTAGTGTTCCTGCTCTAAATAATGTTTTTATCTGTGCTATGTTCATGACACATTGGCCGTTCGGTCCTTTCATAATGGATTTCAAAAGCTTTTTTCACACTGCAGATAAAAAAGATGACATTGTTCACACCAATGTAACCACATAAAAAAATATTGACACCACAGTTTAAACAGGCCAAACTGTGAACAGCAAACTTCACATTTTTAACTCCACTGGTATAGTGAGGTCTAATACTCTTTCATACTGTAGCTAATGTTAACAATTATATTATTATATTATATTGCATTAGCTTAAAACTGTGCCACTTTTGCCACCAATGTGAACAAATTAACCAGTTCTGCTTGAGAGTAGCATATATAAAAGTCCCATGATAGTGAAGTGGTGCACTCTTGTCGCCTACAGCTTGAAGAAACTCGAGAAGAAATAATGGTGACACAAATAAAGAGACCTAACTCTGATCAACGGGGATTTTAGTTGCAAGTCAGCAATTGCATTACATCTTTTTTTTTTTTTTTTTTTTTTTTTTTTTAGTGTGTGTGAGAAAGATTAATATCTGATTCAAAGTGGGCCTATTATGTAAATTTCCAGGTCCGTGGTTTTTATTCGGGAGCTTTGGTCGAATAGCTTTGTCTGATTTAATGTGGAGCCCCCTATTTGTCTTGTACTGGGCTGTTAGGCAGACCCTCAGTACATTCAGTCTGCATTAGCCAGCGCTATAACTGTCCTGCATTAATTATGTGTAATGCCTTAAAGATAAAATATAATCCATGAGACATTTGGCGTAGGCTTGTCGATACAGCACAGTCCTAAACGCTACATACATTACTGTTTATTACACAGACCATTAGCTTTTATACTGTCACTGTGTAAAAGCATGTGTAAAGAATAGACGCTAACAAGCTGGCTTAAGCAGGAGAGTACTGAGGCACGACTAAAACAGACTGAAAAGGCAAATGCATTATACATGGAACGGGATGGAAGTACGCATAATGTCTAGTAAAAGTACTGTTACTTTAAAATAGTATTACTAGTAGAAGTGAAACAGTCAACAACATTAATATTTGAGTGAAAGTATTGACTGTGCCCTTGCAGTAAGTAGGAAGCATTTACTGCTAATATCACTGATACAGTTATTACTGCCACTACTGCTGCTACTACTACAAACAAATACTGCAACTTCATTTACTATTACTACTATAACCACTACTACTATTACTATTACTACTACCACTACTACTATTACTACAACTACTTTAATTACTAGTATTACAACTACTACAACCATTACTGCCAATACGACTACTGGAGCTAGTACCATTAGTACTACTGCTATTATCACTAGTACTACTATTACTACTACCACTAATACCATTACTACTATTACTTTAATTACTATTACCATTACTACTGCCATTACTGGTAATAACACTACTGGTGCTACTACTATTACTACTACTACTTCACTACTTAATATAATCACTACTGCAACCATTACTGCTAATACCACTACCAGTGCTACTACTATTACCACTATTACTACTACTACTTTAATTACTAGTATTACCACTACTACAACCATTACTGCTAATAACACTACTGGTGCTAATACTATTACTACTATTTCTACTGCTACTTGTATTGTATACTACTTGTATACCTTGTTTTAGTCATTTTTTTCCTTGTTTTATTCATTATTTATTATTCACGTTCTTCTATTATTTATTATTTATCTATTATTCATGTTAATGCTCATCCATCCATTTACCTCAATTACTACTATCACCACTGATGCTACTACTACTACTGTTACTACTACCATTGATGTAAAAAATACTGATACATGATAACTAGACTTATGACAAGAGTGTACTGAGGTATGACGGCAAAAGGTTTAAAAGGAAAAAGAAAAATGCATGATAAGAGATGGAACAGTTGTAAAATACCCATAGTCCAATCTGACAAAGTATTGGGCTGGATTAGAGGCAGAGTGTGAAGGAGGAAAGGAAAGATTAGGAGTTATCAGCTTGAAGAAAAAGAAAAAAGAGAGAGAGAGAACTGACCTTGGGTGCATTTGGAGACATTTTTCATCCAGTAACAAAATATTAATAGCAGTATCCCGTAGCTGCATTGTATAGATCGCAACTTCAAATCTGACACATCTCTTTTCATGACCTTCTGAGGAAACCCAGTGAAATAGGTCAGAAGATTAATTTTCTTTAGGAGTATAAAAACAAAGTGTCATATAGTTCTTCCATGTTTTTGCTCATTAACCAGAATTCCTGATTCATGATTCCTGAATTCCCTCAGCTGTTGATAATCTCCAATCAAGGTCAGTATAAGAACTCACTGTTCCTTCTTCTCACTGCCTCACATGCTTTTCTTACTTCAGCAGCTCATTCATGGACGCCGTGTGTTGCCAACCCTGCCTGCCACTGTACCATTTTACCTAACAATGTCCCACTGCTGAAACTTCCTTAAGCCCATGAGTTCTGCTTTTACATATAAACACTGTGATTTCCATTTTCTGTGTATTGCATTTGAGTACAGCCAAAAATATCCAAAGCTATATGTCAAATAAGAAAAGTGAATGCCAACATCAATGCATAAGTACATTTGGTAAAGAAAATGCCTGAGTATGTCTTTTAAATGGGTCAGCCCTATGTTCCCCAGTACCTATGTTCTCCGGTATCTCCACGGGGAACATTAAGGTAACATATCTTTCCTCAATTCTTTGGACCGGTACCGGGGGACATGGGTACTTTTACTGATGCGCAGGTGTCTGTGTTCCTCGGTCCATATAAACTGGGGAACATCTTCTAATACATGATTTTACTTTAGGAAAAACTAAATAGGTGCTGTGAACCTCAATACCACAGTAAGAAATAGTAATTAAATTTAATTTTATTTTATTTACATAGCCCAGAATCACAACAATAGTCGCCTCAAAGGGTTTCACAGTCTATAAACACACAATCAGTTATAACACACAATCAAACATAAACAATAACAACACTAAACTAAACAGACCCAGGACATCCCCTGTCCTCAGGCCTTCCTTCTTGGTAAGGAAAAACCCCTAAAAAAACTGCTGTGAGAAAAAAAAATAGAAGAAACGATATGGAGACCACATTGAAGGAGAGCTGCTAGTAATTGTGACAACAGTAGTAATGTGATTTGTAGTAGTAGTAGTAGTGGTAGCAGTAGTAACATCAATTGTAGTCTTAGGAATAGTTGTACTAGTGGTAGTGGTATGTTCTTCTAGTAAACAACTATACTTTTTTACTCAGGTAACATTGTATGCTTCCACAAAGTCAGTTCTGTCTTTATTATAAGGCTAAGCTCTCAGTATGGGACCAAAACCTGACATAATTGGATGCTATATAAGATTACAAAAAACAATTTAAAGCTTTACATTGATATTGTTTATGTCTCATTAATAAAGCGGTCAGAATTTAGCTTTAGCATGGGAACAGCAATTAAAAGTGGCAGGTATTTAGTGTCTTGCCCAAGGACACTTTGGCGTGATGGATTGTGCCGAGCGTTGAGTGTGAAGCTGGAGGCCTGTGCTTTAGATCTCGGCTGTCGGCTCTTAGAGGTTCGGCTGGTCAGGTATTGATTAAACTGTCCCTGGCCTCGCGAACGGGCTCTGAACAAAGACGTCGGCCGTCAAGTGGAAATCCTGCACATTAAGAATGCAAAGGGCTGTGTTTCTTTTGCAGCTCGTTGGTTTGAGCGATCTGCAAGGTTGGCATAACAGATAACACAAGTCGACCGCGCTTTACATCCCTCCCCCCTCATATTTTTTCTGGCCTGTCTTTCTCCTGATGCGGCATAATTAGTTTCTTACAAAGCGGCGTCTTCACAAGCGTGATACTTCCGTCATGCCAGCGTTTTCTCACTCTCTGTTCTGTATTTAAGGCCTGTATGTTGGCCTGAGATGGGAATGTGCTTTGTTTCCAAACAAGCAGGTGTTACTTTCTGCAAAGTGACACTATATGGTGACAGAAAAGTCTATTTTGAGCAGCACGCCTTCACCACCTCCTTCTATACTTTCTTCTATAGATGTGTAGACTATGGACCTGCCATTGTTCTATCTATAACTTAAAAAAAGTCTGTTAAGTTATGTTTTTGTGGATTATTTCTCAAATACTTCTATTTGCCCATCAAATTGCTGCCTAATGTATCCTAAGTACTACAGGTGCCATAATGTTTTATCTAATTGGTTGCAAAAGATGACGGGTAATGAATATGAAACAGCAATGAGCTCTTGTTCCTCTCTTTTTGTGAAAAGGACTATTAGATTTTTCAACCCTAGTTTCACCCTTAATTTTCAAAAGCCTAATGAAGCCTGCCATTTTGCAGTAGATTCCCCATACCCTTCCCTCACATGCTCCAAGACTAACTGTAGCAACAGGAACTTGTACTGGAGTTTCAGAGAGACCACGTTGACGTGGGCATGGTCCTCATTTCCTCTCGAAGGCCAGTTCTGTTGATTACTAATCAAGCCTCCCTCCTCTTCAAAAGCTTCAGAAACTTTTCATTTCAAGAGATTTATTCACCGGCCTCCTCTGCATTAATAACCCTTATGCAAACACATCACTATCAAACCCAGACAGCTCTTAAACATTCATCAGGATGCAACTGAGAGGACCGTTTTTTTTAGAAGCCACCGCACCAGGCCACCAGCGCCCATGCTGCTACTGTGAGCATTTCAAATTAATTACACAATTTATATTAATCAAAGGTAAATTCAAAGAGTCCTATTTGTTTGTTGCTGTGTCTGTCCCACTTATGTCGACCACCATTTTCTTCTACCATTCATTTTAGGGTGTTTATTGGTTGATTGTTTTGTTTTTTTAGCACACAGTTGCCTATTGCAGACAATAAATCACACATCACATTCACACAGCAGGGTTGCAGACACTGAAGGTAAGGTAGGGGTATGTGTGTTGCCCAAGAATACTTTGACAGAAAGGGCATACAGGAGTCAAACCACCAACCCACTGGTTATTGGACAAACTGCTCTTCATAATAATGATTTACTTCTAACTTAAACCAGCAATTTCCAAAGTGAAGATCTTAAATTTCCATAAATCCTACATGGACCCTTAACTACAGAACTTCCCTCCATGCCCTGCAGTACCTTTGCGGCCCTTCCAGGGGACCCCAGACCCCACTCTGGGAACCACTGACTTAGCCATAGGCAGGAGCTGTGAGCAGAGTATAGATTCGGTTTTAGGATTCGGCTTTTTTTTTGACATTGATCAAAATTTAAATTTGTGAATGAATAAAATTAATTCAATTTAATTCAATAATTCAAAAAAGCATTTGTGTGTGATGGTCTGTGCCAAGACTGTTACTTTGAGGTCATACTAATTTTGTCTGTTGTTTTTTGGATATTTGAATCTATATTAGACTTTTATTTTTGGTAATAACAGGCTGCAATATGGGAGGACCAGCCTGCTAATTTCTCACACTCACATTTATGGACTCATTATACGTGACCAAAGTGCTGAATGCATCCCGCTCCAACACTGCCTACCTGGAACACAGTGTCCGGTGATTAATGATGTGCGGCCCGTGTCAACAGCACAAACAAACATGGCAGTAATCGGCAAACAGTTGTGGGTCCATTATCACCGTCCAGCAGAGCGCTCCCGGACAATATCTCCATCGCTCTGTCACCCACGTCCCACTCATTACCCATCTGCTTCTACATCGGGCCCACGAGGTTACTTTAAGAGTGTAATCGCCCACTTAATGGCTTTTCATGACTTTGGCAATCCCAAGATGATACTGACCCGACAAAGATTTTTATTAATTGAACCATCTGGATTATTAGAAGTGAACACTGCAGAGTGAAAAATGCTGTAAAATGTACTGTACATCTAATTTTCCCTCCTTGGTCACTACTTTTTTTCTTCCTTCCTCTATCCTTTCGCAATCATTCCCCTCTTTTGTCTCCTCAATCTGTCATCTGACCTCTCCTACCCTCTTCCTGCCAACATAATGGAGTAGCTTGTGAGACTATTTCTCTCTCACACAAATGTTGCCAGCCAGAATTTTCCCTCCTCTTTCTCGGAAGACTAGGCCAAACTACAGTCATTTTCCGTGATCCAGGAAGTGCCGGTGAGGGACAATTTTTACAACCGGTCGGTAATAACACTTGTCAGCTCTCACAAGCACTTAAACCTCTGAACCAGCATCCTGTATGGTCTCTATGTGATGCAACTCTTAGGCCATACATGAGCTGACCTTAACTTATAAAACATTCATGTCTGCTTCCATGCTTTCCAACATCATGGCGTCTGCCTTAAGTCCTTGTCTAGAGTCATATCCTTGTTGGACGCTTTGAAGTAGTGTAGGAAAAGATGGTTTACACTTGTAGCATGTTTTGTCATTCATCTTTTTTGGCTGATTCCTGTTAGGAACCCTGTAACTATTGAGGGCAATGGTAGGAAGATGGAGACGGTAAGACCAGGAGGACAACATTGTAGCTGTCCAGCCTGATTATCACCACAACCTCCTTGCTGTAGCATGTGTTTACTTCTTGTTACAACTGGGTCAGTTATGTCATTTTAAACCTGAATGCTGGGCCCGAGGCATATTTGATAATTGCAATAATCACCTAATACAGTTAGTTTTGTTTTTGTTTCGTCTATAGTGTTTTTAAAATTTAAGTTCCATACTTGTGTAAAGTGCCTTCTGTATTTCATTTGTTCATAAAAACATGTTCAGTTTACTTAAGAAACCTTTGGAAACCGATTGTACATACTATATTATGTTGCCATACCTTAAAATGGAAGATTTTGAATGGCTCAAGACTAGTATTAAGTATGTTTGTAGTTATAAATACATCATAGATATGTTTAAGTAAAATTACTAAACACTAAAGAGTATATTTACTGAAAATTAAATATTAAACTTACTTGATATTTCTTTGTTAATTTACTAAAGAGTAGCTTGTTTTACTTAATTACATAAGATTACTAACTTTATGTCACTTTTCTATTAAGATAACTAAAAAAATGAGACAACCGATTTCCAAAGTTTTTTCAGGTAAACTTTATTAATCTGGGTTTACAGTGTAACATATTCCAACATTACCCATTCACCAGACATGTTATTCTAAATTACTGATGCTCAGTGTAATTCTAGATATATTGTTTATTGTCTTTCTCAGGAGCAACTAAACAAGCAGTGTTTGAAAAGTTTGGGAGGTTGGCACTCTCTGAGTTGTAATATTAATACCACATTAAACCCTAATTAACTTCCCGTGCGTGGCAATGCAAGCGGAACTCTCAATGCTGTCTGCACCAGCAATTACATGACTGAGCTGTTTGTAAAAATAAAAAAGGAGGATGCATTAGAAGCAAGCAGAGTCATTGTTTATATTATCCACCAGCACACTTTCAAGTCAACATCCTGCAAAAGAGAAATACCTCATTTTCTACTCCTAAACATCTGCACAAAGCATTCCTCTATGTAGTTTGATTAGATATTTACAAGACTTTAAAGAAGGTTGCTTTGTTTGCAATCAGTTTATCCTGAAGCCATATGTTACTCTAGTGTTGCAGGCATAATATCTGTTTGGACACTTTAGTAGTATCTCTATCCTTTATGGTGAAAAGGTACACCCCAGGCAATGGGTTAATTGCAGGGCTAGGACATAGAGACATGTAACAGACAAACACAACCAAACTTATGTACTATGGACAATTTATATCTACAAATTCACACATTATGACTTTGGGAGGAAGCCAGTGCTCCAAGACAACCATTGGTACAGGATCAGAAAGGTGGAAGTCCTTTCAAAGATACCTTCCTTACATTTTTTTTTTGCAATATTATCATCTAACCAAGTGTCATTGTGAAATACACAACATGTTTACTTCAGTGCTCCTGAGTTTCTCAGTCCATCTCTGCCCCGTGTGACCACTTGGACATAACAATTTATGGGACAGCAAGTTATTTCCCCTGTGGAGTGTGCACAAAATAATCGTCAGTGCTTGACCAGAGTGCTTTGTCCAGTTTTCTGCCTGGAGTACACACAGAACTGCGACGAGTGGGTGACTGTTGAGAAGAAAATCGGCCAGTGGAAGACTGATTTCACTTGATCCCTAAATCACAAACCTCAAATGACCACTCTGAGAAAAGACTAAAAACAGCTATTTGAAACATCCAATCTCAGTTGTCTAAAACAGATATCTGGAGGGATCGAAGTGAACGCCTGACTGAACGTTAAGCCTTCTGAGATTAAGTGAGGATGTTGGTGGCTCAAAAAGGTACACAAATGGAAGGTGTTTGATCAATACAACTGTATCATGGTGTTAAATCCTCTCACTTACTGACAGCACAACCTCTGCTTAGGCTTTTTTATCTTGTTTTACTGTTTAAGCTTCACTGACTTGAGTTTTTCATTAAGGTTCTTCTACAGTAGTTCTCAGTTTTTCCTCCTAGGGAAAAAGTACAGCAAGATTAAAAGGAAGCAATTGAAAATCCATTGGGTTCTTTGGCGCTCCGAATGTCTTTTTGAACAAATGTAAAAATACAAAAAATTTTATGTTGTATGTCATGGAAAATATACATTGTTCCTGTCTTTTGAGCACTGTTTACACACTTAATCTTTAAGGCTTCACGGTCAACTAAAAAAACACTGTATGTAAAGGCTCCAGAAACATGTATAAATATTAACATTTACACAAAGTTTAAAGAGATTACTTTTGGGACAACTTCTTTACTTTTGGCTTTTTCCTTCCGGAGTCGTCATAACAAATCTTCTGCCACCTAGTGAGCAGTGATTTGCATACTGATTTTGGGCCAGCGGTAGGTAGACCAAATGTTGGTGGATTGATCCCTGCTACTGGCATCACAGACTGCTGATGTATCCTTGGGCAAGACACTCCACCCACCGTGCCTGTAAGGATGTGTTAGTGTGATTGTGTGTTTGGTGGTCAGAGAGCCTTTAAGTGCAGAATGGCTGCCACATCTCCGTCAGTCTGTCCCAGGGCAGGTCTGGCTACAGCTTCCCAGTGAGAAGTGAATGATTAATGCACCTAACTGTAAAGCGACTTGTGACTCTAGTGTCTAGAAAAGTGCTCCATAAGACTAATGCATTATTATTATGTATGATCTTTGAGTTGAGATTTTCTGCTAAACCCAAGTCTTAGCCGAGATTTCCTGGCACTATCCTTAGGCTGGCTTTTAATCAAGTACCCTATTTATTTAGGCTATATATTAGGCAGCAACATCTCAGCAGCACTGTGAGCAAGTGCATGGAACAGCTGGACAATAGAGCAGAGCAGGACCAGTCTGAATCCAGCATCGTGGATAGTATCTTGTTTTGCATGACAACATGTTGAACCATGTAATAATAATGTGTCTGGTTGGGTTTGGGTCAGGCTGTACTTTTTAGGCCTGATGTAGGCTCTAGTTTTTTTTGGCATTGTTCCTTTTTGGCATGTGTTTTGTGTTAAATGCCCTTTCCTAGCGCAGCCCTCTCCATTTGTTCATGCCTGAGACCAGTACAACGAGTACACTGCCTTGTGACCTCCTGTAGCTGGAGTAATTTGGGAACAACATAGTAGCAACGCAACAAAAGGTTTAAAAAGCAGTCTGGAGTTGTTTTTTAAAGTAGAAGACATTTCACCTCTTTTCCAAGAGGCTTTCACAATTCTGAAATTGAACTGGTAAGAGAGCTGGTTTATATGCTCCTGGGATGGAGGAGTTTTGTGTGGCAACATAGTGACAAGTTAATAATTATATTGTCAGGAAATGTAGTTATATTTTTGGCTGGGATAGATTGGGATGGTAACTTTGCATGTACTAAAGGCACTATGATTTTTCTTGTTTGAGAAATATTCTAGCAATGTGAGTGGAAGAGGATTTAGTTCAACATCTTTTCTCTATGAACCCTACAAAAACACTACTGCAGAAACACACTTCACACAGTGCTCTGAGCCGCCTCTCCATGTTAAGTGCCTCAGTCTGCAGTGTCTGTATCTGTAAATGGTTGGCTGCGGTTGTCCCAGTTCACCTGCAGTATTCCCAGCAGGACACAGTTAAAGAAAACAGTGCAGGACAGGGATGTGCACGGTGAACCAAAAGAAATGAGAGAATCCCTGAGGGGTAGTGACATTCTTTAACATAACCTACTGTAAAAACCACACATCCATCGGTGTTTGCTCCATGCCTCGCTACATTTTATGGGTTTTTTTTTTTTTTTTTTGCCCTGTCTAGTTTCTGCTGCTTTCGCCTCACAGTCATCAATTGTGGCAGTAGTTTGCAGGCATTTTGTAAAAGCACAGAATTTTTTTTCCACATTGAAGTTGCATTTTGGGAAGCACGGTGGCAGAGCGGTTAGTTATCGCGGGTTCGATCCCCAGGTTGGCCAACACATAAACTCTCTGGGTAGAGTCTGCATGTCCTCCCCTTGTTACTGTGGGTACTTTCCTCCCACTGTCCAGAGACATGACTATGTTAAGTGAATTGTGACTTTAAATTGCCCCCACTGAATGAATGTGAGAGTGAATAGTTGTCTCTGTGTCAGCCCTGCGACAAGCTGGCCCCTGACCAGTGTGTACCCCGCCTAAGGCCCAAAGTTACTGGGATAGGTTCCAGTGACCCGCGATCCCTAATGGAAATAAGTGGAAGAAGATGAATGAATGAGTTGCATGTTTTTATTTTTTTTCTCACTTCATTTTTATTGTTTGATATAGAGGGAATGTCAGTGTCCTTAGCCCATTTGTCATGGCTTATCCAGCATTGATCACATCTGTATGGGCATTCAGATTAGGTACCATTTACAATCTTGTTCTTTTGTAATTGTATTGATTTTAGAACAATTATCTTGTGCTAGGATTATTCCACAAAAAGCACAGTACTTGGTATGATTGCTAGAAAGTTGAACTGAAAACCAAATTTTAATGATTAAACACAATCAATAAAATTAGAAATGTGTATTTTTGTGAAAAAATAAACCAGTTTTATGCAGGTTGAGTGCATTGCCATCAAGCTACAATGGAACATAAGCCTGTGTATTTTTGTGCTGGTCCCAAATCCAGATAAACGGAGAAATGGCAAAGAAGATAATGACTATGTGTGTGAGAAAAAAGTAATTAATCAGGTAAAACTTACAATAATTTTAATGTGGATACCATGTTGCATCACCCAGCCCTAGTGTGTTGTCAGTGATGTATTTTGGTTGCTAACTACAGCAGCACAAATACCGCAAAGTCTTGAATATAGAAACATGGTTGGGGCCGGAGGAGTTTTGGAGAACCAGAAACTCTGGACAGTTTCCCAGGAGCCTCATTAAGAACCAGCATGATGGAAGTGGGGCAGAGCTCGAGTCACAAAACAAATCGCACATGCTACCAAACACACCAACACACATGCTTTTTTCATATCTTGGCTCAGAAACATTATGTTGCAAGATCTTTGGATGTTACTGTAGATGGAGGAAACATTTAAGCGGTGCAGCTTGAAATGTCTTCACAAAAGCCAAGAGAATCTAATCAAGAGCTCATTGTTTGCAGAACGACAATCCTGGATGGGTCTTCGGGTCACTTAATCAACTATATGTGAAATTTTGCATCGACTAAAAGTTTCCATATAGGTCATCGGGACATGAAGTCATTAAAATAATAATAATATTATTTGTTGTTCATCCACTGAGCATTTGTAGGAACAGAAAGTAGGTTCTTTGAAGTTTTGAATGACTTTTTATTTGAAGATATGCAAATGCAAGATGTGCTATTTTGACATGATTACAGATTGCAACCTTTGATACCCTCACTTTCTTCCACTCTCTGTGTCCTTGTGCCACCCACAGAGGAGACATGGAGAGGAGATGGGGGAGGGCAGAAAAAAGAGGAGCAATAAGGGCAATGGGTGCAATCCTTTCCACAGTGGCAGCATTTGTAGTGATGTACTGTATGTTTATGATGACGTTAACCTGGATAACTGGATCTCCAGCAAAATATCAGATCAAAATGTTAGATGTGTGTGAGCTGAGGGTCTGTTACATTTTTCTGTTTTGTCTTTTTTGCCTTTATGGATGAAGAGTCAGAAAATCAGTAGGAAAGAGACAAAAATGATATCCACTTGAGCCGGTAATCTCACCCTGGTCGCTCTGTTTATGTGGCTATGATAAACTATTGCCTAAAAACAACCCTCTTATGTCTGTTGGAGTTGTTCAGAATCATACACAACAGATACTTGTTATGCATCTCATCCAAAAGTAGGTGCATGGTGTTTGATCTCCATGTAGGAAGCTCTAGTGTACAACTATTTGGTTAAACACTTTTTCCGTTTTACATAATGTATCAAGATCTTTGGATGTTTGGCCTGAGAAAACATTCAGCATTGCTTCTTCTAATTCAAAAGCCAGTTGGAGCTAATTCATATCTCAATGTTTACAGTGCTTCTTTCATCAGTTTACTCATGTGTTTTGTGCACATCGAGTCTTTATACATTTGAGTTCAAAAGTCTGACTCATTAGGGCCAACAGCTTCGGCTCATTGTGACTTCCAGTGCGTTTTGGAGTTGATCTTGCACCAAGTGTCATTAAGCCACTTGTCTGTGCACGCAGCTGTTGAGTGTGAAGATCGCGTCTATCCTCGACACCCTACATTTAACTCTTCTCCAGCCCACTGACATCGCTCCATATGGCATCTCTCAGTGCGTATCTCATGCACACATTACTACAAATGTCTGATTTATGTTTTTTTCATAGACCAAGCTTCACTGCTGCACCCACAGTTATTAATGATGCAGTAGGAAAACAAAATGTCCACCCGAAAAGTAAGCACTTCAGAGTGAGGTGTATGCCAACAACTCCAAAAAGAGACAAATGAGTATATTCATAATATAGAGGCCTGTCTGGGAATCAAGAGTAAGCAATAGTCTGTATCTTGACAAAGTGTGATAAGTTGCCAGAGTTGTTATGGGTATAATTATAAAATAAAAAATCTGACATGTTGTTTTGGCATAGGAAATGTAAGCAAGAGACTACACGCAGCTGTTTGCTCACTTTGTCAAAGTTTAATCCCCACACGCTGTCATTCATCACTGGTAAATTTCACTTTAAGAGCTCAGAACAAATATGCCTAGAGTCTCAGTACTCTTCACACAGGAGAGATATTTCTGCAGCTTTAAAATAGATTAGCATGCAGCTTAAAAGTCCACATACATTTATGCATTAAAAAAATTTGTCACTCATCATTCTGAGGTGCACTGGCAGAGTTGCTGTTAATGTTTCCTCAAAAAAAAAAAAAAAAAAAAAAAGTTGTTTGTACATATAAAATCAATAAAATAATATTTTTCACAGAGGCTTTAACACTACCACAAGGGGTCACAGGCCAGTGTACTCTTTGTGCTGGTCCCAAGCCTGAGTAAATGAAAAGGGTACCATCAGGAAGGGTATTCAGTGTAAAACCTGTATCAAATCATGATGCAAATCACTGCATGCTATGAAGCAGACGATTTGCTGTGACAATCCCAGAAAGGAAAAACAGACAGACAAAAAAGAATGTCTTATCAAGCTACTTTTAATTGAGTTAAGATTTTTCTCACAAACATTGTCACTCAAGTCAAAAAGTTGGGTTATTTTAATCCTATTCTGTAAATAGCTTTATCCAACAACAAAGACACTGCTCAATCTTTCACCACAGCATTCACAGTTGAATAAACAGAACTACAAAGGTATCTCCAAGCTTCTCCAAGAGCTGCCAAGAGTTAGACGACAATCTCACACGAACACACACACAAACTGGATATACAAATTCATCTGCACAAACAATCTCTCCTGCATGAGGAGACGTGAGCACACAGTCTGTCGATCTCCCTCAGGTGAACCCTACTGTTCGATAGCACACTGTAATTGTCTAGTAATAAGCCCAGATGGCATTGAGGGGGGTCTATGATCCTCTACCTCGCTCCTCCACAAGTACAAGCTTTTGTCAGACTGCACCTGACAGCTGTAAACAGGTAGATGCAGAAAATTAGGCTTAGGGAACTCCTAACCCTACAAGGATGAGATTTGTGTCGGCACAGGTCAGGCAATGTTCATGGTGTTGCTTAAAAGTTATGATTTAAAACTACTATTTCTTAATGAAGGTGTAAATCAAATACAACAAATGGATCAGGATACTGTAATGTCACCAATAAAAACTTGATGAATGAATTGGTGTAGCCAGGATTGGTTGCTCTGTGTCTCAAAATCTTATTCTTAGTAAATGACAACTATTCCTTTATCTTCCTCCATGGATTTCTTTTTGTTTCCAGGTCGTGTGTGGCTAGAGCCTATTCCACAAACTATTGGCCAGTGGGGTACATCCTGGGCAATTGCCAGTGAGTCTCAGGACATGCGTGTACAGATATAGATTTATGATGCCCTGTCCTGGCCATTGTCCAGCTTATATCCCGCCTCAGGCCCCTAGCTGCATGGATAGGCTTCCGTCATCTTCCGGACTCATAATGGGAAAAATTAAATAAAAGGATTTGTAGTGTCCAGTGGCTTCCAAGTTCCTTCAGAGTAACGCCTTTTAAAGCTAAGCTCTAAGGGCATAAGTCTTGAGTTTGCACTTTTCCTCAGTGATTTGCTGATTGCTGTAGTCGTGTGCTGTTGACTGTGTTTACTTGTGCATTTGAAGAAGTTCTGATGGCAGATGTCAGCTCCCTTTGGTAACACTTCTGACTCAGCAGGACCACCAGGAAATGGAAATGTCTCCAGTTGCAGCCTCCCCTGTGCTCCCACTGAAGTTCTGTCAGCCATATGCCGCTTGTAATTGAGATAGCATTTTAAAGTAGTTTTTTTCTGCCTCTGAAGTGTCGCTCCGTGTTTCGCCTTTTGCTGCTGAGATACCCCGCATCCCTAATCTTCTAATTGGTGAGCGGTCCTGGCCATTACCTGAGCAACGACAGGCCCAATCGATAAGGGGTACAATGCTAAACGATGTGTCCTGCTGCGTCTCTTTTTCTCTGCCCAAACCATTTTGCTTCCCTATCTGCCTTGCTGTTTTAAATCCAGGGTATCCAAGGTAACACTTATTTTAATCTCCACTCAGGGCTAAATTAATCTCTCCTTTAATTTGTCTATATTACTGTCCTACTTTGCTTTTTTCCATCTTTATACCAATAATTCAAACTCAAAACAGTAAGTAACGTTTGCAAAATGTCTCTGCGCGCTTCGCCGGCTTAGCTGTAATCAATGGGAGCCCAGTTCTCAATCAATGCCACTAATTTAGCGCCACTAGCCCCCATAGCTGTGAAATTATGCATTATTCACTGCATGTGTCACTGTAGGACTTAGTGAGGCCTGGTTGATGAACAGCCCTTTAATGGACTTTGATGAAAGACACGAATGAGAAGAACACCGAGCGCAAGAAATAATTAGAAAACGGAAAAGGGTGAGACAGACAGTACATGTGACTACGCTCAGCTATTTCTGAGAAAAGTTCAGTTATTTTAAGAGTGCAAACTTAGCGGATTTCTCAGTGTAAGTGTCCTGTATCTAAATGTACTTATGGAGCTATATTATGCATTTATTTATTTTTTAAACTAATCTTGGTCACCTCTAGAACTGCATTGCACATTTTACAAGCTTTAAATACATTTTGTGACACTGTGAAAGCATTTCTAATAATTGCTTTTCTACTGCCATGAAGAAACAGGTGAAGAGACCAGCAGAGTGTTGCACTCTTTTGAACAGAATCAGAGAGAAAAAATCTTTTCACTCCCTTTGCCATTTTACTACAAAATGAAAAATTGCTGTGAGGAATCAGTGGAAACAGCGCTGTACACAGTTTTTTTTTTTTTTTTTTTTTGGATAAATAAATGAGAGGAGACTGGATGTAGAGGGCTTGTTGACTGGTCAGTGCTTCCTGAAGTAGGCGGGGGGGTTGAGGGAGAGGCGGAGGTTTGAGGCCTCAGAAAGGCTGTGCCAGAGAAAAGAGGATTACTCAAAAAGACTTGAATAAAACAAAACATAAGCCTGGCAAGCCAGACTCTCCTATTTTGCAAGCAGGTCAGTCTGGTTCCCCTCTTGGAGCAAAGCCTTTCTTCAATTTGATTGGGAACTGGCCTATCACAGACGTTTTCTTCATCTTGTTGCCATTTTATCAACAGTTAAGTCCCATTGACATTAGATGTAACAAAGGCATTAAAAAAAAAGACTTTTTCCAACTGGCTTCTACTGCTGTCCTTGTTCAGAAATAAGTACATAGCTGCTCATAATACGGTGTATCCTGGTGTTTTATGAAATAAATGGCAAGAATTCATGTTTGTTTGGGTCAGTGGTGCGCTGCTTATGTCCCTTTGTTTCTCTGATTGGTTACTCCGCCTGTGATTGTTTAGCCACAGAAACGAAATGTTACCAAAGAGGTACCAGAACTTATTTGTATTGAATATGAAAAGAGTTTGTCTAGCAAGCCAGACTAACAATACACAACTCTGGGTATGTTTTTGATGAGGGAACAACACTATAAAATGATAGAAAGCTCAAAGAATTTGATTTTGCATAATATAGCCCCTTTAAACAGCAAAACAAAATCGTGTAGCATCCTCTGCCCAAATCTTACTTTTGCATGTGATGTCTGGGAAAAATGCTTTTTGAAGAAATAAGAAAAACACTGCCCCACTGCCAAATATGAAAAATGATTGTAATAGCAATAATAATGTAAAATAGCAGTGAAATGGGCCACTGCCTTAAACAGCAATGTGTTGGTCCTGTTGCTTATAATGCAACAGGAGTATGACTCTTATGGTTTACATTAAAACAAATGCAGGTCCAGTTGTTGTCAAAAACTGAAGAAACAGCAAATATACTTTTAGTGACCTTATACATGAGAACTTGACTGAGGTTATGCTGCCTCATCTTTTATGAAAACACAAAGCTCTTCGATTTGGTAATTAGTGCAACACAACTTCAGTCAAATTAGACGTCCACTGTTTATCTAGGCAGGATTAGTGATACAATAAATGTTTAGTTTAGCAGAAATAATTTGGAGTTTGCACAAATTTGGTCATGCTGAGACTGTATCTTGGCACAAATGAACACCTTGTTTTTTTTTCCTTCTTGACTGGGTTGCAATGACAAGTGTGGGAAGGTTGAAATAGGTGTAGTGGAGATAAAGTGAGGATGTTTAGGTACTGTTTGGATTGGTGAGGATGGATAATAGGAATGAGAACGTCAAAAAGTGAGATGTTTTGGACTGAAATGATAAGACAGAATTTATGATTCACTGTGGCAACTCCTGGAGGGAACAGCTAAAAGTAAAAAAGAAGATAGCTTGGTTTGCACATATAGCACTTATTCCTTAGTTGAGCCATAGTCTCTAGATATTATAGTACTGTTTATTTTGCGATGTTATCAGTTGCTATTTTATATATAAGTCACGAGGGTTTCCATTCACGGAAAAAACAAAGACTTTAAGCCTATGGGAAATTTGGATTCCTGTGAGATAAGTGCCCATCTGGAAATGAAACAGAAGATGCTTAGACCATTCAAATGGCTCACCATCTTCTTTATTACCTCCTTCTTTTGGTTGACTAAGCAAATGAGTAGCGTCATCATCATAACATCAGCAGCATAATCATAATCTCGCACTTTAGCAGCATCCATTTTGAGGTGCATACCAACTCTGAGTGCACTACTGGTAAACATTTATCTGTCATTCTGTGCTGTGCCGAGCGTTACACAGCTCATTTGGATGAAGGCACCCTCAGCCAGCTGTGCCGTAGACTGTACTCCTTGGTCCATTGTCACATCTGAGTTTCTCGCATACGGAGCAGGAAATGAATGAATTCCCCGAGGAGAATTACATAGGGTTGAAAATCATATTTGAAGCCTGCAGAGTGGGTCCCGCCAGATTATTCCCTCTAAGCATCGCCAGAAAATGGTGACAATCAGCGATTTCTGGCATAGGGCAGAACTTCATACAGCTCTGTCATGGTCGACCAAATACAAGTAAACAACAAATGATGGATGATGGATGTTCGCTTTCACAACGGAAATTGGCAAACAGGCAAACTGTGAGGAAAAAGATTAAGCTGTAAAAAGTTCACCAAAGACTGCTTTTTGTTTCCTTTCAGCTGTTCCATCTGAGGGGTCGCAACAGCACATCATCTGCATCTTCTTTCACACCAGCTAACCTCATGCCCTCTTTCACTACAACCATAATTCTGCTTCTTGGTCTTCCTCTAGGCTTCGTACCTGGCAGCTCAAACCTCAGCATACTTTAACCAACATACTCACTATCCCTCCTCTCTACATGTCCAAACCATCAGCCCGCCATCTCTGACTTTATCTCCCAAACATCTAACATGAGCTGCACCTCTAATGTATTCATCCCTAATCATATCCATCACGATCACTCCCAAAGAAAACCTCACCCTCTTCAGCTCTGTTAGGCCTACCTCCAGCCCTGCCTCTTGTCTTTTCCTCCAAGCCTCTCTCTCCAAAGCATACAACATCCAGGCTAGTAATTTGAAGCCCTATCTGCCAAAACTTTCTCCCTTTATCCAGACTTGACCCATTGTGATTAGAAAAATACTCTAATTTGTCTATTCCCATTAGGGGCTGCAGGTGGCTAAGTAGAGAACCTTTTATTCTCACACATGCAGAGTTTGTTTGGGCAGAGGGAGAAAGCTCAAGTACCTGGAGAAAAGCCACAGCAACATGGAGAGTACATGCAGACTCCACCCAGAGAGATTGTGTCTTGGCCGGCCTGAGAATCAAACCCACAACTTTACTAGAAAGCAGAAACCAAAATCCCATTGAAGTGCATTTGGTGACAGCATTCTCATTTATAATTCCTTTTTATACCAAACAGTGTGTATTGGTACAGTTATAAATGTGTTGTTTAAGATTGTCTAAGTCGTCATTTTATGTTTTGTGAAATACAATGTCTGTTAAGCTATAATATTTTTTACAATAAATTAGAGATGCAAATGAAACTTTAGTTTTAAAGTGACTTTAGCTTTGGTTAGCTCTGTATGCTTGGGATACATGCAAGTGATCTTTTGCTATGCTAAATGGCTGAATGAAAATACACGATTTGTTTACATTGTGAATTTGAATAATAATGTCCATTTGGAACCTTAATTTGGTGATGTATGTAGTCAATTTGGTGCTCTTTTAGAAACTAATAGCTGTATTTTTTGCTTTACAGAAACAAAAGAAACAAAATTGAGTTATGAGTTACATCTGTTGCTCAAAGAAATAAAGCCAACAAAATCAACTCAACTCACCTATTAACTGTCTGTCTAGATGGACAGCTCAGTTATGTCCAGTGAGGACAGGACACAGTGATTTAAATGTCAAAGCCAAAATGAATAAGAATAAATTGAGTTGGACAAACTAGGTGTGTAATCTCTCTGAGACAGAAAAAAACAAGTTTTCTACTTTTTTGTTTGGGATGAAAATGTGTCAATCATCCTGGCATGAAAAAGCAAGTCATTACAGATTGTGGTCCATATGCTGAGAAAGCAAATAGTCTGTGGGCAGGCACAAAATATGTTTTATTTGGACATAACCAGTATATGTTTGGCCACTGCAATATATGTTTTAGCAGACTTTAAGTGTGTGAAAAATCTCACCGAGCTAAGAATAATTGAGTGCTTTATTTAGCACTGGCTTTTAATTAGGACACTTTCTCTGATTCAGCCTGGAACTGTAAGAGCACATTCCTGAAAAGCTGCCACCAATTAAAACACAGGGTACGAACCGGCCTTGAAGCTCCCCCTAGGTAGTCTCGTCTTGTGCTCCACGGGGTTTTTTATTTATTTATTTTTTTGGTCCAAAGTCATCCGGCGCAAGTAGATAATCGCGTATCGAGGCATGAGTGTGATATTACAGCCTAAATCGGTACCTGTCCATTACTCCAAGTATGTCGAGGTTAATCACAGCAGTAAGAGCAGCCCTAGTGCCTCCCAAACGCTCCCACTACACTTCTAAAGCAATGTCACTTTCACACGGCTACATGCAAGAAGCCCGCTGGAGGTTTTATTAGCAAGATGACCTGTCAGAAAAGCCTTCTCATTTTTATAATTAACTCAAAACCACGAGTGCATGACAATCTAGACAGTATAGACTTAAACCACTCTGTTTCTTTATGCATTGTCTTAATAAAATGCCTGCAACAATCTAATAATCTACAATTAACGTTTTTGAAATGTGTTCTGAATAAGTTTTTGTGTTGATACTTCTTGATGATTACATGGCAAGCTTACTAGATGCTGGCTTCTGAATAAAGAGTGTTAGCTTTTACGCAGTGTCTGACTGATCTGATATTTGGTGTGTGACTAAGAGCGACTATATTTTTGCAAAAGTTCAGGGTGTGTTCACACTTTCCAATTTTGGTATGGTCAGAATGAACAGTTAATGCAGTTCCTTTGCAAATTTTTAATCTTGTTTATGATCATTCATGCAATGCAAAATCTACCAAACTTTGAGGAAGATGTCATTGGTGTTGGTTATCTTTGGTTCTCGAGGATATAAATAGAGAGCATCCTGACCCCCTGGATTTGCTTTTTAAATATAAATTCTCCAATATAACAGACGTTAGGCCTCATTCATAAATGTTTACTTAAGAAAGGTAGTCAAATCCTCCCCTACAAAATGCCCGAGCAATGGCACCATAAGGGAGGGGGGTCAGGACATTTCCAAGGACTTATGACTGATTGGGCCCAGGAAAAATTTACAGTACGTAATAATTTATGGTTAGCTTGGTTTGCAATGATAGGGCTCAGTGTTATATCTTTTACAACAGGGGGCCCAGAAAACCTGGCAGTGCCTCTCTGCCCAAGAAAACTCTCTGTGGGATCCATGACGTTCTCAGACAAACAGATTCTTACTTAACTAGTGACAGTTAAATAATATAATTTTTTTAAAGGAATAACTTCACTTAAACATATGAGGTCTACAGTCATAATGGAATAAAAATATTCTGTTGCAATATAAGTCTGATAATATTTTAAAACAGCATCATTTTAGTGCTTAACAGTGCTTAAACCTAAAAAAAGTTAAGAAAAGATTGATGGATGTCAAAAAATCTCTTGAGTATGGCTTAAGTACAAATCTTTGTGTAAGCTGTGAGGAGTCTATAAATGAGGCCCATTGATTCCACTGAAAATGGTCAAGTTTGACTGAACATAATGTGACAAGAGAGATGTTTGAGCAGCACACTATTTGGTTCCTCTACACGTTCATGTCCAGGTTGAAACTTTATCCACACACCCTCCCCTGACAGGACATCTAATGTGTCTCCCATGAAAGGTCTAGACTTATTGTTTGGTTAGCAGTCGAAAATGCCTACCAGCTGGCAGAACCATAGAGCCTTTTTCAACCAACTGCATTACTGCATAATTCTGATTTGTATTGCTTTGCCCACTACTGGCTCAAGCCATTTGGATACAAGACTAATTTATTATTGAGTGTCACAGAAGGTAATTACACAACTATATCCTCCCTGAAGGTTTTGAAGTTGAGAATTAGTATTGTATTTTTGCTGGATACAGTAAAATTATTCTTCATCAACAGTTAAAGCACACACAAACCTCCACATTGCCTTTCACCTATTTATAAAAAAAACACCCATTTATTTTTCTGTTAAATACATCTCCTATTACAACCAGCTGCAAGTCCAGACTGCACCCTAGAGGCATATCTTCAAAAATATGTTCTCCAATATCCCCTCTAACACGTCGTAAGAATACAGATTTGCTTTCTCACAGTATTACAGGCATTTATCCCTCACATTATACATTATCCCAGAGATGCCTATTCTAAGTGCATGGATTTGTGTGTTCTGGTGGTGAATAGGTAAACAGATGAGGGCTGCCAGGGCACTCGGGCTGAAGGATGAAATGGCTTACAGAGGACACCAGTGCAGTGACATTGATGGACAGTCCGATACTGGCTTCCTAATCTTTTCTAAGCCCAGTCCGCAGCACACATTACTCCTGCTCACTTCTCACCCTAATGCTCATTCTTTGTTATATTTCTCTCTTCTGTTTGGACTCTTTTATTTCTTTTCTGTCTCCTGTCAAACATGTTATTTTTTTGTTTTTGTCTTTTTGTCCCATCACTGCTCCCCTGTTGTTCCCCTTGTCGTGGTTTGCGCGCACAGAACCTGACCTATAATTATTTTAGATAAAACAACCAGTAGTTAGAATCAAGGACGAGAGCAAAACAAAAAAGTGGAAATTCATTCGGGGCCTAGACACTGATGGTGAGACCGAGGAAGCTGATGGTTTTGGTGCTGGGGTGGGGTTTGGGGGTGGAGGAGGGTTGCGGCCCGTAGCTGAACAGCAGGATGACTGAGGGGAGAGGGTGTCTATGTATATATATATATATGTATATATATAAATGTGTGGAAGGCTGTGATTGACAGATAGGTTATAGAAAAGACAAAGAAATCACAGTCTTCCTGGTACATACAGCTTCATTTAGTTTTGATTTCCAGTTGGTCACATCATTTGTTTTAAAGTAGAACTATGCAACTTTGCTTGTTTTTTTTCTCTGTTTTGGTCGCATTTTTTTCTCTACAGAGCTCCCCCTACATTTTGGAGTAAAGCACTATTATAAAAATTCACACAAGTTTGTTTGACTCCTGTGTGACCCCCTCACTCAGCTTGATTTCTTGTTTTCGCAACCTTGTATTCATGCATACGTTTCCTCTGCTTTTTAGCTGCTCTGCCATGACAGACAAGAAATAAAGTCATCGCTATCTTGTTGATATGGCTAACCAGGTTGTGATGTTTTCTCACAAGACCCAACACTTCTGGGACACTAGGTCAGTTCTCCCATTCTGGCAAAGCTGTTTTTTCTCCAATACACAGTATGCCCAGCAAAGACATAGGGAAATTCAACCTTATTTAGTCATCACACTGACTCTGAAGCTGTTTAGTTATAGTTATATATGTCAGCTTTTGTTTTCATGCATGTACATGAGTTCAGGAGCAGACAAAGCCAAATCATACAACCACAAGTAGCCCTCGAACACACTTCACTTTTCTATGATGTGAGCGTGGCATGAATACTAAAGCTGCAGGTAAAGAAAACATAAAAGGTGGGATATGAAAATTGCAGCATTGTAATACCCACTAGTGGAGATTAACATGCTCTACCAAGTGAGTCACTGCCTGCTTTTCATAGTCATAGTTTTTGACAAGAAACACTCTAAGGCCACTACTTTACTTTACAGATACTCATTCTTTGTTATATTTCCCACCTCTGTCTGGCCTCTTCTATTCATTTTCTCCTGTCAAACATTGTGGTTTTGTCCCATAACCGCTCCCCTGCTATTCCCCTCGTCCTTGTTTGCACACACACACGCAACATTACTATAATCATTTCAGATCAAACCACCAGTAGTTAGCGTGAAGGACACACGGGGGAGGCAGTAGCCGGCAAACCAAAGATCCAAGAGCCACTCACTTAAAGATGGTGTTGTAGCTTGTGTGAAAAGCTCAGAACTGTGGCCAGTGTTCATACTTGGTTCTTGGCTGCATTTCTGTTTCTGCTTGTTGTCCTATTTGTCCATCTGGATATGTTCATGCTGCAGCAAAAAGCCACCATTTTAAGTGTATTTAAGTTGAACTGTTTCCAATTATTCCAAGTGAGTACCACAAAAGATGTTGTCTCATTCATAGCAGTTTGTTTAGACAGTGATGTGTGAGATAAAGCACATGTGCATTTACAAAATTCTGAGAGGGGGCGACATCCACCAAATGAACCTGTCTCTAAATTGGTTTCAACAAGAAAATGTATCTGTTTTGTCCACACTATAATGGCTTTATAAAACAGAAGCATTAGCTCAGTGGTTATAGTTTGTTTGTGCTCTTCTGTGGACTAACAACTTGAAGAACTATGCCACCAAATGCATGCACTGCCTGTCTAATCTCTCTGATTTGTTGAGCTGAACTAAAAGACATCATAACCTCAAAGTCTAATTTACCTCAGCAAATTGAAATGTTCAGAAAATATCTATAAAACTAATATGAATCCAGATTGTTTTCATTCTGCATTGCTAATGAATAGATATTACCGTTGACCTGGCCACATCTCATTTCCTTTTTATTAAACTAATGAATGTTATTGCTATATTGTGTTTGGAAACATCTATGAATTTTAGTGAGAATATTATGAATACATGTTTTTATAACAGCTGGGTAGAGCCAAAAATAATGAAGACCCATTATGTTTTCATTATGGAGTTTTACAAACTGACAAATTAACAACATCTGGCCAATAGAAACACTATTTCCCAGTGAAGGAAACACTGTATTTCAGATTCTAAGCTTTAGTGAAGTGTATTTTGACTCACTTCCTGTTTACTTGTCCCCAGGGATTAAGTGTACAGGTTACATCATGGATCAGACCGGTGCTGTCGTCTCAAAACATCGACAGAGACCCTGAACTGAAGTTGAAGGTCTGCAGTGTAACTGTAGTCTAACGCACTGTGTCTGCTCCACTTCCTATTTCTGTTCAGTGTCAGTTTGTCTCAGCATTCACCTGGGCTGCCCTTACTGTCCCCTTTATAAATCTAACTTAAAAGGAAAACATATAGCACTTTACTCATCATTTCAACTTTAATATTTAAGACTGTCACTGTTGTCACCAGTTCAGACCACTATGAGCACTAAAGACAAATACATGATGAACATTTTTTCCTTGTAATAGGTGAAGGAAGATATTTAAAAAGACATAAAGTGCACATGTAAAATGCAAAATGTAGTGGAAAATGTAATTACAGGTACACAAATGATACACTTTTTTAAAAATTGTGATTACTGTATTAAAATATTACAGTAATCTTATATGAAATAATGGCTAACCCGTGCCACAGCTTGCCATTAGGTCACATCAATCAATTTGGAGAGAAAAAGGCAGAACACATGAGGACAACATAAATAAGGGGATCACAAATAGCCCTTGAACACACTTCACTTTTAGATGATGTGAAGGGCCCATGAATATCAAAGCTGCAGGTGCACTAAAGAGAGGATAATAGGTAGAATGTGGAAACTGCAGTATTGTAGTACTCAAGAGTAAAAAATGAACATGCTTTGCCAAGTGAGCCACTATGAAAATGTCTTAAAACTCCCCCAATTTTATTACAAGAAACACCATGAAACCAATACTTTACTAAATGCACACAACAGTGGGATTTGATGTACAGTTTCTATCAGTTGATACAACCATGCATAGCTATATTTTTATTTTATAATTTTATATTTTATCATTTAGAAATTATTCCTGACATCTCTTGTTATTCCCTGAGTTGGATCTCCCTCTGTTCTGGATTTGTGTTTAAATTGGTCTTCATATGGATTGGTATGTATTATATTCACTCAATCTCACCCTGAATAGCCCACTGGTTGAACTGATTGAGGAACTCAATTTCATCCCTGATCATTTTATTGTGACCTCCCTACCAATGTTGGTTTTACTACAATTTCTATAGCACATCTTATCAAATCTGTTTCACTCTTTTTAGACATAAACAATGTTTAAAGGGGCTATATTGTTCAAAATCAACTTTTCTGAGCTTTCTACCATGTTATACTGTTGTTTCCTCATCAAAAGGGAGAGGTGTTTGGCTTCATTAACGTATGTCTGTGTAATCCTCTATTCTCTGGCACGGCCGCTCTGAGGTCTCAAAATGCTCAGTTTCATGAAACTCTGCCTCTCCCATGAACCTCCGCCCACTCCAAGAGGCACAGACCAATCAACAAGCCCTCTATATCCAGTCTGCTTTCATTCCCTTATCTAAAAAAAACTGTATTCTTATTAGAAATGTTTTTTTTTTTTGTTTTTTTTTTTTTGTTATTGTTGTTGTTTTGTTTTTTGTAGTCAGATAATGTTTATAAAGGTTGTAAAACATGCAATGATGAAGATTGGCTTAAAAATATGACTAAAAGCATAATATATCCTCTTTAAGCTTCAAACTAGCAGAACACTGAGTCCTGTTCCTCCAGCTGAAAATCACTGGAACAGACCCACTTTGAGTTTTTTACTTTTTTTAATATTAACCATTCCTAATATTAGTTTGGTCAGGCCACATGAGCTCCATTTACAATCCCTCCATTCAATAACTACAGTGGGACACAATTTGGTAAATCCATTAAAAACTGAAGTTACAACCAGTACTTTGAGAATTTTTCAGCTGCTCTAACCCACAGTTCATTTAAATAAATATGAATAAATGAGAGAAAAAGCGATGGCTGCACTCCCCGAATGATAATTTAGCTAAACCCAGCCATGCCCCTTTTAAAAGCTAACACATCACAGCCTCACATCAAAGACATTTAAAGATATCAACTCGATAAAAATAAATAGGCTGGCTTTGAAATACACTGATTGGACTAAATGACTTGGTGATGCAACCCAACTTTCAGAGGCGATATGTGTTACAAGCCTGTTAGTAATAGTCTTTCAGGAGGCTGCAACAGAATCAAAATGAGTGGATAATGATCTCGGGGACAGAGACATTGATCCGGTCTTCCATCACTGTAATGAGAGACTTGAAGACACCCAAAACACCTCGAGATCTGGCAGCAAATGTCGGCCTATTTCTCAGATATGCTAAGGTCCCAAATGAAGTGCTGAGGGATGGATGCCTGTACATAATTTCTGCAGAATGAGTGCAATAAGGTTCACGCAGATGCTGATAAAGCAGGGGCTATGTTTCTCAGATCAAACAGTGTGGATCCACAGGGGGGACACACACACGCAGCCCCAAACCACAAATATGATATCCCATAGTAACTGTAAATAGACAAAGATGAGCAGGATGGCTAATGGTAAGTGGCTAAATCGCTGGGAATTAAAGAGCGTCAGATCTGTCACACTGGGGTGCTTTGGTTGTGCATCTATATCCTAAAGCTTACCTGTTATGGTTTACCCATGTCATTCTCATTAGCATCCTACAGTGATGCACTGCCACAACTTGTAATAAATTCCAACAATCAGATATTTGGCAGAGGTGGAAAGTAACTCGATACTTTTACTCAAATCATTTCCTTTTCTTTTTTTTTTTAAATGAATCCACATTGTTTCATTTTTGAGGCTGGCAAGTACATTTTTGAGATGCAAATGTAACTTTTACTTTGGTAAAGTCCCTAAATGAGTAAAGCATGAGTCAGGGGTTTGAGCCAAATTGGGACACTAACAGTAGTCGTATGTAACTGTGCATTTGCAAAAAAAAAAAAAAAAAAAAAAAAAAACGAGAGAGAATAAAAATATTTCAAATGTATTTTGTACTTAGGTAAAGTTTCCATTACTTTTTTTTTCTTTTTTTACTTTGACTCAAGCAGTATTTCTGTTGGTTTCTTTTACATGTTTAACTTACTTAACATTATTTTTGAAGTAACAATGTGTTTTTTTTTAATACTAGAAGACAGGTTGCATGGTGAACCTAAAAAGGCAGCATAAGCTTAGTTGGTAGTTCTGCGCCAACAGAAGTAGCTCACCACCACTGAGGAGTACTTTCACTGAGGAGAATAATGCACCAAATTGTAAAGTGACTTTGAGTGTCTAGAAAAGTGCTATATAAGACCAATGCATTATTATTATTGTTATTATTATTATTATTATTATTATTATTATTATTATTATTATCAAAACCATGGACTTTGCCTTCAGACAAAATGCGTGTGTGTATTGCCATCTTGCTCAAATTTTTTACAATGTTAGCTATATTCCAAGTAATTACATCACATACATTTTAATGCATAAAGCCACTCACAAGGCTGATTAGCAGGAAGGCTAACATGTATTAATCCATCCCTAATCCTTGCTCACATTTTGAGTATAGATAATTTCTGTGGTAATCCCCGCTTTTTTTTTCTTGGCCTGGCAAATAAGAAATATATTTATCTATAAAGTATAACAGTGGAAGTCATTGTCTGAAGTATTGGCTTGCTCTGAGCATCAAAAAGAGCAAATGAGACCAACAGAATATATTGCTAGAGAGAGATAAGTTTGAATGGAAGTGAACTGAATGTACTGTGGCTTTATTTTCTTGCCCTTTGAGCTTCTTATTGTAAATGTGGCCATATTGCATTCATCTTCCTTCTGGGCATTATACGTACAGTCTATTTGAAATGCAAATCAGGAGTCAAATGCATATCTAAAGTGCTCACTTCACAGATCAAGAGGGCTTTCATTTTTCCCCCCACACGTGACTTCCTTTTTCATTTGGCTCCGAGCAACAATAATTGCGGACCGCCTTGATCTGCTCCACTTGTTCCTCTTTAGTGGCTGTAGCTGCAGCTCTAGCGCCCCTCACCTTCATCTGTGCTACCTTTGAACTGAGCCAGATGTTCACAGGGACTCATTTGCATCAATGCTTTGTAAACACCCACCTAATATGCATTATTGATGGAACAATGCTGTCTTCCAGAGGCAACCCAGACTCCTGGATAAGGAGACTTTATATTCCAAAACTGATACATGTACGTTGCAGGCATTTAACAAGAAGCACTCAATCCAGCCACTAGGAGTCACAAGTGTACTCTCTGTGCTAATACCAATGCTGGATAAATGGAGATTGGTAGGATCTGGAAGGGCATCCAACATAAACTGTTCCAAAATCAGTATGAGAAACACTGCACACAAAAAGGCGGATGATTTGCTGCGGCAACTCCTGAAGGGAAAACCCAAAAGAAAAGATTAAGGGTCCGTTCACACAATAATGCTGGCCAGGAAAACACAACAGTCATGCTGCCTTCAATTTGCATTTACACAAAAAGGTGGAGGTGGAAAGAAAACAAGAGTTGAATAAAGTGTAGTACCGATATTTGTCCAGTAAACGGCGCCATGGGCCCCATAAATGCTCAACACCACAATGAGTAAACAACCGAGAAAATCATAGTTCCAATCTGCAACTTCCCAACTAAAATAAAGTGTTCTGTAAAAGTCAGTACTTATACTGATATTACTAACAGTTACTGGACTAAATATGAATGTATGAGACGTAAAAGCCTTGTAGTTTGCGCTCGTGGGTCAGCTGACATGCGGCCGGCAGACAGCCAATCACTGTTCAAATTGGAGCAGTTACGTCATGATTTTCAATGAGGTCTCATTTTTCCATTTTACACGAGTGTGGAGCGGCTCTGAGTGGCTCCCTGCTGTCAGACCAAAACACCTCTTTTCAAAAGATTGTCGATTTGTAAAATGGAAACCCCGTCCTTGTGTAAAAAAAAAAAAAGGCCAAAGCGCAGTTGAATCATTGTGTTTTTGGCAAAACTTGTTGTCAAAAGAAACCTCTGCCAAGTGTTATGGGAAAGATATAGTGCCCATACCAGGACTTGAGCTAGGTATATTCTGGTCTAGGGATAAATGCTCATATCCACTGAGCCATTGCCTTACAAGTCACTACAGTAAACAGAAACCTTAAAAAAAAAAAACCTGATTGTGTTCAGGTGGCACATTAAAAAAAACCTTCATCCCTGGCCATTTACTGATTTTTCCTGATTTTTTAAGCAAAATCCAAGAATGACTTTTGAGTGATCTTGCCAACAGACTAACCATCAACCAAACACCAGTAAAAACACAACCTCCTTGTGAGAGGTAATGAAATATGAAGGACAAAAACTTCAGTAAATGCATTGAAAGACACATCACATTGTTGACTCCACTGTGCCTCGATCTATTCTCCTTACTTTCACCTTTGTTCTCCGTCTTCACTCGATCTTCCCATCCCATCTCGTTTAGGCGTCCCATTCCTGCTCCACACTACATCACTTTGGCCAAGCCTCTGCATCACCTATCCCCGAATCCCCAGGACTGCAATGGATTATTTATTCAGAAGGAACTCCATAAATCATGTCAAGCTGGCCGGCCTGTGATGCCTACTGAAGAGAAAGAAATATGCATGCATGTGTGCAGGGCAACTGCGTCCCTATAACAATGTGACAGGGCTGCTGGCTTTGGCGCTAACCTTATTCTCCAGAGATGAACCAAGAACAACATAAGAGGGACATGAAAATTTTATGGTCCATGCTGCATACTGAGTGGATTAGAATGACATATGAGCGAGTGGGTACATTATAATATAGCAAAGGGTGCAAAGGTGAACCGGGCTTAAAATTTTAAAATAGGATGTAATGTTTAATCTAACAAAGTGTGAAAACAGACAATGGGGGAATAGAAAGGTCAGTGCATTTGTTCAGGTACTACTAGTGAGATCAGAATTGATACACACTGATTTGGTGCAGGCTCCTCTTTATTATTTAACAGTTGTGCAGCCACAGGAGCTACTGTACATTTCCTTTTTTGAACCAAGGACAAGATAAAGACTAAAAGAAAATGAAAAGTTTAGATTTGAAAAGCAGTATCATGTTCAACTTCTTCACTCATTTGTTATGTATATTTGCATCCTTAAGGATCAGTGTGAGACTTTTAGTATGAGAGAAGTTTTTGACCCTTGGACCTTCAAGTACAATAAATATGTACTCTACATAAAAATGTGACCATTTACCATTAACCATATTAAGGGTCCTATATTGTGCCTTTTTCAGGCCTTTTGGACACCTTTGCATTAGTATTTCACATTTTATAACTTTAAACAATGTGTATGTATGCAAAATGTATTTTGGGGAGCTGTAACTTTTAATTAGCAGGGAACACTTGGATTAGGTGTCTGACGCCCCCTACAGGAAACGGTGAGGACTGGATAGAGCATAAAAAAGGCTATTTAGCTCAGGTATTAGCAACATGACACTAACAGATAAATAAATGAGGTGACTGCTTAATAGTGACGGCAATTTAAGTGCTGAAATAATCAGAATAGGTTCAGAGCCAGGTATTGTTTTTTGAGGTGGAAACATAGTTAACATGGTTAAAAGCTCAATTTAGCATAAAAGGGGACCTTTAATGCCATTAAGAGATTGAAAATATGTAGTATAATCAGTGACTAGAAGTGTTAGGTGTTAAAGTTCCATGCTGGATCCAGACAGTGATCCTGAATCTATGCCAAAAACTAATCATCTATTGTTTTCCTCATCCATGACCTTTCCTGAAAGTTTAATGATAATCAGACCTTAACATTTTGAGTTATGTACCTAACCAACAAAGTTGTCTCTATCTTGGAAATGCAAATTGTTCCTTGTCCCATTACTGACATTTACTGAAAGTTTTATCAAATGTCAACCATGGCTTTTTGGATTTAGTTGTTAAAAGACAACAAACCAAACCAATGCTGGCAAAAACATATAATCTCCTTGGCAGAAGTAAAAATACATATTCACAAGCTTCCATTATAGGCTTTGGCTCCTATGTTTGTATACTTGTGTATTATAAAAGTAATTTATAATAGATTACCCACGAACTTTCACCTACACAAGTTTCTGCTTTGTTGGACTGGGGGCAAAGTATTTTATTTATAAGTCAACTTTGGGAGCTCCAAACTTTGAAATATGGCCACTCTACCATGAACCACTGACAAGTCTTACCCCTTAGGTCAGCTCCAATAAAACTGGGCTCAAGTACGGCACTTTTTACATTAAAACATACCCAGGTCTAGTGAGCAGAATGTCAAATGATGTGACAGCAGCCTCCTGACACTATCTGATTGGTGTCTTTTTGTCACTATGGCCTGATACGGTAGGTGGGATAGGATTGAGATAACTTGGAGCTCTATCTCCTCACCCGTCGGCACAGAAAAGAAGAAGGTAAAATACACTGTTAGAGGACAGAGACATGGACAAAGTATGGGCTGGAAAAAAGATAGCGAGGTTGAGCAGGGAGAGCAGATAATCTCAGATAGACAGATGGAAAGGAGACTAAGTTCGCCAGCCAAATGAGAACACGGCCATACATATAATTGCTGCCATTACCATCATTAGTCTTGTATTCAGATTCACTTGGCTCACTCACTGCTAGCTCCACTGCCAGGCCCGCAAAAATGTCCCTAAAATAGCCCGGCATTTTAAATTATGCATGATGATGGAAATAGGCAAATTATAGCTTGGGACAATTCCCCTCGGTCCAAAGTGTCACAGGGCGCTTCACCAAAACTCGGAAAAGTCAACACAATATAAAGACTATGTTACTAAAATAAGTCTTGAGTGCGCCACACAGCAGATCCTGTTGATTAATTACAGTAGGACAAGGTCAGAGCTGCTCTCCTGCCAGGATGGACTTTGGCAAAAAGAGGAAAAGATTAAGTTGTGCACAGAAGTAGTTCACCGGAGAACATGAATTATCAGACCTGCTGCTCATACTAATACAGTTATCTCAATGGGACACATATTTTATGTTTAAATTTGCATTTTACTGAACTTAGCCATACATCTTCTTTCCTCTTTTGGCTTTTCCCTTTCAAAGGTCGCCACCGCAAATCATCTGCCTTTCATCAAGCTATGATTAACTTCCTATGCCAGATACCCTTCCTGATGCAACTCTCTTTTTGTCAGGGCCTGGGACTGGCAAAAAACTCTACAGGCTTGAGGTTGGATTATAAAAATTAGCCAACTATAACAATCATATTTGGAAAAATACTAGAATGTGCAAGGAACAAAGCATGCTGATCTGAACACTAGCTTGAACATTTGCTTACATAGGTAGCTAGTGATGCTAACAAAAAGCAAGGAAGGACTTTATACAAATTTGAAGCACAACCTTGAAAGTCCTGCACATGGTCGTCACTGAAGACCTTCAAAATTACCTACAATGTAATCATGACCAAGCTATCATATTGGTCATTAATGCCACAGCTGTCTTGCCTGTCAAGTGTGTTTAAATCTTGCCATGAACCTGCAACCTAAAAGTAAAAAGACTAGTGTACTGTCCTTGCTATATGTGCTGAATACAAAATGACAGCCAGCTAAACGCCTTCTTAACATCAAGACTCTGAAAATAGATATCCCATTGTCCACAGGTTTAATGATGTTACAAGAAAAGGGTGACATACACCGTAACATACAATGAACAAATTCAATGCTTATCTGCTGTGTCTATTAGTATTACACTGTCAGCAAGTGCAATCTTCGTGTCAGTCCCAAGTCTGGATAAATTATGAGAGTTGTGTCAGGAAGGGCATTCAGCATAAAACCTTTGCCAAATCAATGACTGCAGACTGGGGAGGCTTATGATGTGCTGTGGCAACTCAGAAAAGAAAAAAAGCCAAAAGAAAAGCAGAAGACTTCGAGGGAATTGCACCGGCTTGTCTTTTTTTCATGTAACTCCTGTTGAAATGGTGCCAATGTTTACTGCTTGAAAACTGCAGGGTTTTTAGTACATGATCCAGATCTTGAGGTAAACTTTTAAAGGTTAAGCCTGCCTTTAGCTGCGAGATGAAGCCCCTTTTTAATGCACTGAGGAAAATGTAGGCCACAAACAGGATTCTTTCTAGCTACAGTTCACTATATAACCCAACAAAAAAAGTCATGGAGGATGCAGGGCTTAACACTTGGCATGTGTGTAATAATCCGGTAAATGGGCTTAGCGGGTTTCTGGCATCACAAAACTGAAATGTTGGAATGATGTTTACCGCACAGGGCAGTCTGTATTGTCTATGACTCACTGTTTTCTTTTGTAGATTTTAGTTGTGGCATTATTTTGTAATGCTCCACAGCTGATTTTATCCATAAAGTTGATGTGTTAGAAAGGTGTCACGGTTTGATGTGTATAGGGCTGCATATTGGGCAGGTGGTCATAATGTTATGCCTGATTGGTTGTAATTCAGTTTGTATTATGATGAGATTACAGAGAAAAATTATAATACTTTTTGTTAATGGTAAAATGTATCTTGTCATTGAGGCCATCTTCAGTGATTCTGGGAGCTGTTTCTCTCCAGAAAGAAACAAAGATTACGGTCTATGTTGTTTATTTTCATTGCCTTAGAGTGCAGTCACAGCACACTGGCTTTGTAAAGAGCACTCATTAAGAATGCAAATGATATTGGTTCATTTCTGCAGACGCACACTGCCCGAGAGAGAGAGAGAGAGAGAGAGGTTTTAGATTCAGAGAAGAAGCCAGCGCTGGTTAATGACAGGGACAGGCAAATAAAGCAAGGTCAGACAGGACTTGATACATATCTAAATGTGCTCATTTACAGAGAAAGTGTATCTGATGAACATTTAATGGTCATTTCTTCATGAAAAAAGATGTTTTAAAGCTACTTTCTCAGTGTAAATAAATGTTATTTATTAACAGCAATTATAATCATAGAGGATGGATATCTTTTGCTAATGATGTATTTAAAAATATATCACAGTTAGTTAATCAATATACGTGATGAATGAAATGATTATAGTTTATTGTGCTATTCACTGCTAGTGTGCAATATATCAGTGGAAAATCTCACACATCTCTCGTATTGTATATGTAGTTCCCAAAGTAAAATCTATTTTTTTTGTTGTTGTTTATAAGGTATTTATATTTACTTGACATATGTATTTGTACTTGTATATTGTAGTTTAAATTGTTTGTATTTAGCATATTTTGTACTTTTTATATATATTTATATCAAAAACTTACTGTATTTTATTGTTTGTTCATTACACTGATTTGAAAGAGCAGAAGCAGCATTTGGATCACCCTGTATGTCTTGTACTTATAGAGAAATTGACAATAAAAATAAAAAAATAAAAATAAATTGGTTAGTTGCATTTAATGGCCCTGCTTTTACCATTGGTTTCTTACTTATTTTAATGCCCGCCACAGATATAAAAAGATGTCTACTTCTTGTCAATTATAACATGTGACTAAGGTTCATTTTCTGTCTTGACATATGTCACAGTAACCAGTTTAGGTCGACTTCTCCGTATAATGAGAGACGTTGGTCTGCAATTTCTTCAAGGAGCTGTAATTGTGGCTATAACACAAATGGAGCTCTTAATGCACATTTAAACAGGACGACTGCCATAGTCATTTTCTTGTTAAAACTCTGTTATTCACCAGTGAAATTACACTTTTAGTCAATTAGTTTCCAAGTATGTGCTACCAAGCTAAGTGGTGTTTTAACCATTAAACTCCTCCAGGCATCATGCTTAATGGACTTTTTTGACATGGTCCATATGCAGTAGAGGCAAGATTTCAGATTTGAACGAATATATCATTAACAACCATTCCCTTTTGCCATCATCTAAAAACATCTTATTTAATGTTTTTAGTTTGCTCTCTTGTAATAATGCATGGGGTGAAAAACTCTTCTCTTGTCACCAAACTGCAGGCGTAACTTTTTTATGACATTACTTATGAGAGGGTCTGTCATTAAACTAAGAAATAAGCATTTTTAAGCAGTGCAGCAATGAGCATAAATTTCCTAGTAAATATGACATCCAACTTATGCCATCTGTCTCAGTACATAAACCAGGGTCATAAAAACTTAATCAAAAACCATATTGTGATTTATTTTTGCCACTTAATTCATTTCAGTTCTAGACATTCAACACTTCATCTTCAACTTTCGACGTATCAGAATCGGCTTGTACATGACCAGTCTTCAAAACAACCTCATTATGTCTGATAAATCATCATCTTTTAGTTTATTTTTGGATGATTCATTTGCATCTGGGACATAAATCGCAGTACTGTTGTTTTACTCCGAGCAGATTTACTGTTATGTGTGTGTGTGCTGGCTCCGTGTGCAATCCATCAGAAAGTAGCCAGGCCCCAGATCAATGATGAGAGCATTTAGGAAATGGAACGAGCTACTTCAACGTCTAAATTGATTTTCATACAGCGACTACTGGTGGTTATTATGATGTTTTCTGGATACAAAGACGTGTGTATTAGTTATGCGCACGCAGATGAGAGCAAGGGAGGTCATCGAACAGGCTGCGTAAGACAGAAAAGAGCTGCCACTTGGAAACCGGTTTGCCATTAGTCATATTCTTGCTTACCTCTCTGCAAGCCAGGCCCTAAACTCCTCCCAAGCCCTGCACTCCCACAGCACAGTGACAGAAACCACATCCTCTGCAGGTATACAGCGTCCTCCTTGACCTCAATATGCTGCTGCCCTGAAGGAACTATCACAGGAGGCACTGATAGTGGTGCTCTCAGAGATGTCACTCCTCAAGGTGTGCTGTGGGCAACTCCTGTTCGCGCTGGAAACCAATCCTACCTTGTTTTTTTATTTTATTTTTAAAGTCAGTTTATTTTTGCCTCTGTGTCTTGAGAGCGACCTGGCGACTTCTTACATCTGCTCTTGTTTTTCTACTTTCCAAATTGAATGTATGTGAATGTATCCTAATGTTTTTTAGCCACAACCAAAAAGATTTTTGGCATGATTTTAAGACGATGTTGCACCGACAGCCTTGCAAATGTCAGCAGGTATCAGCAAGTCTAATTTTATGCTTTTTATTCATTCATTCATCTTCTTGTTCCCGTGAGGGGTCGCGGGTGACTGGAGCCTATCCCAGTAACTTTGGGCCTCAGGCGGGGTGCACCCTGGACGGGGCCAGCTTGTCGCAGGGCTGACACCAAGACAAAAGCAGACAGACAACCATTCTCACGTCTCTACTCTCACATTCATTCACTAGGGGAGATTTAGAGTCATCAATTCATCTAGCACATGCATGTCTTTGGACAGTGGGAGGAGTCTGGAGCACTGGCGAGAACCCACAGTAACACAATGAGGACATCCAGACTCCACCCAGAGAGTTCCTGTGTCGGCCCGCCTGGAGATCAAACCCACAATCTTATTGTTCACAAATTAAACTAATAATTTTACAATTTTACTTTAAAACTGCTTTAAATTTTTAATTCCTGTTGGAATCAAATGTAATGCTTCTTAATGGCCGTTAATTTTCCCAAAATCAATTGAATGACCTCTATGCCTTTTATGCCCAGCGGGAACTCTGCATTGTACACTGTGTACAATGGAAGTCAGAGACACACTGACGGACAGCCACTCTCACATTCATTCACCTTGGCCAGTTTAGATTCACCATTTCTCCAACACATCTTTAAATGTAGGAGGAAGACAAAGAGAACCCACGGTAACACTGGGAGGACATGCAGACTCCATTGAAAGACCAGAAGGGTTGAACCCACAACCTCCTTTCTGAGAGGCAAGTACACTAACCAACCACAGTCCTCTTGTAAAACAAAACATATATTCTAATTTGCCTTCGTCACATTTTTACATAACAAGAATCCATTACATAGCACATCCTTCTTTCCTCATCTCTTTATTTTCAGTTCAATATTGATCCTGTCTTATCAATGCAAGATTCTGACTCATAGCAGTTAATTTTGGAAACACTTGACCTCCTCATTTCCCTTTTTCCAAGGATGTAATTAGCAAAGAGAGGAATGAACAGCGAGAGATGCATTGAGCCGGCTGTCACGGATATCAGCGTTTGTGTAATTAGACCATTGATGCTTTTGCAATTGACTTGCTTTCTCCAGATTATACGAGGGGAATATATGAGGGAAATGGCAAAAATTACTTAAATGTAAAACGATTGGAACTTTTTTTTCCTATATTATAATTGGCACACAAAAATGCACACATTAAAATATGTAAAAGCTTGCAGAGAAAGTGTCACTAGTAATGTCATTGAAATACCATGTTCTGTTTAAAGCAGTACAAACCTTAGATACAAAAACAGCCTGTGGGTAGTTTCACTGAACGTTGATCATTGGTGCAACTTGCTTAAGATGTCCCTCGATCCCCATTCATTGTAAAGATCTCGCACTGTCAGCAGTTTTATTCACATTACTCTTACAACTGTGGTCTTAGGGGAAAACCTCTTTGAGTCTCTTGGGGTTTGGCAAAACAGAACACCAAACAGCCAGAGTTCCTTTGGGAATATAACCACGAGGACTAGTGCTCTACATGTGATCATCTCTTTTTTTTTCTGGTGTGGATGTATTGCTACCAGTCTTTAGTCTGTATATGCTGTAGCTAATTTTGTTTGTGTGTGTGCAAAAAGCTTACTTATAAAATAAATGTTGTTTGTAGCTAAAAACCATGCACTGGAGAAAGGTTTATAGTAAGACAGCAGTTTGTTATGGCTGACTGTGGGACCTATAGGTTTATTCAAGATCATTTTATTGTGACCCGCTTTTTTAGAACAACTGTTTCCTCAACCTTCCTCACATTTCACCATTTCATGAAATAATGCAATATTCAGTGGGATACATAGTGCAGTTTTTCAGTGGACAATCCAGGACACAACAAAAAAACAGGCCTTTCTCCTGGATGGGCGTGGTTTAGCAAGGACGTCAATGTTAGTGCACATCCGTGACTCATGTGGCATTTATGCTAAATTTGACGATAATTTTTTTTTATTGTTTTTTTGTGAAAGTGGTTAAGTAAAATAATATTTACCACATTTTTCCTTTTATACCATTCTGATAACACAACAATAAACAAATGCCAGCCTTAATCTGTAATCAAATAAACTCTATATTTATCGTGTTTTACTTGACTTCAGTGGTCACCAACAGAAACGAGGCACACTTGCTCTGACTGTGTGATGAATGACGTTAAGTTCTGCCCCACTACTGACTTTGAGGAGCTTTACATGTCAATTAACCAGCCAAATGTAAACCTAGAAATTTTAAATTGCATATTACTTTAATTTGTTTTTGTAAAAATAGAGCCCTACAATGTATGTTTGGACCACCTTGAGCTCTGACTTTGCTGTGGGTCAGCAGTGGACCTCAATTCCAGGCTCTTTTTCCTCATCGCAATATCACATAATCTGTAAGAACATAAGTCATTTAATTAACATCTCATTGACTTTTCCATTACCTCTCTGTATCTTGCCATATGCATAATTTATAATTAACTGGAATTAGCACCTTGGGGAGACATACTGTACCTCCACCTAACCTTAACCCTAAAGAGTAAATGTATATTATTAAACATACTAGAGCTATTAGCATGTTCACATACAGCATGAGTAGGTCAAAATAAAGTTAAACAGTGCAAACAGACAGGCTGTGCTGTGTTGTGCCATATGCCATAGCCCTGCATGTACAAAGAGCCACTGACTCCTTTGGTGTACATTAGCATTCATACAAGCAGCCTCTCACCTTATCTATTGTCAAAAGCCACCTCTAGCTTCCACCGAGACTCGCTTTGACCACAGTTCACAATGACAAGCCCTCTTATCAAATGCCTAAACAAGTTCAGAGCGTGTCAAAATGCATGGGCAGCAGGCAACAGGGAGCTGGGAGAAAGAAATGCTTGGCAAACAGACAAAATGGAAAGCGTCTGACATTTCTAGCACAACTGTAGAACAAGCTGGGGTCCCATCACCTTATTCTACGCTAATATTGAAGAATCACATCAGAAACAAGTGATACACATCTAATTTCGAAAATAAAAAACATAATTCACTTAAACTCACTTCAAAATGTCTTTGATTAGTGCAATGAATAAAGTTTGAAATGGTTTTGAAACACAAAACCCATGTGACAGACAGATGAGGAAACCAAAAATATTCCTGTAAAAGCCAAAATTGTGAGTATAATTTCTTGCCACTACGGCTTTCACAGATAATGCCCTTGGATTTCTTCCTCTGTTTATAGCATTCAGTTTGTCGATCACAAGCTGCAATGCTACTAAATTTATAACTTCCACATTCATAACTATCTGCACTTCAGTCTCCTTTTTCTATGATTCTCTTGGTATTTACCAAACTAAGCACTTAACAGAGGGTAATTTATTTCCAAGACAGTGGAATATTTGCAGTGTTTTCCAAATTAAACTATAAAAACTTATGAAAGACAAGTAACTTGACCTGCTTAAAGTCTCAGTGACTGAAGAAAAAGAGGTGAAAATGCTAAAGAATATAACTTGTTTATTGTTATTGTTCCTTGTTATTGTTTATTGTTATGTTTTTATTTTATTTTCTAAAGACAGGCAGATTAATATTTTATTTTTATTATATATTTTAGTTTAGAAAAATGCGGGAGGATTAGTATTTACAATTACAAATAGAAATAACATTTGTTAATTATTGCAATAACAATAATAACTGTTGATATGTGGCTACCCTTAATAAGTTAAAGCTATAACCCTCAATATTGATGAAAAACAAGCTCTGTACTGTGCTAAATCAAAACTTAAGACTAAATAGGTTCAAATTTAGTTCTGAATTAAGAATAAAACATTTACTCTGACAGTGTACATTTCTGCCAAAGGGAAGTCCATAAAAATATTGCAATACAGATATTGTGCAGCCTTGATACAAACCCAGCTCCGGTCTCTTTAACACTTGTATTCTGGGGATCACAGTTACTTGCCCGGACAAATAAAACAGCCAGTGGTGAGAAAGCTTGTCTTAAAGTGTCTCTGAAACACAAAGCGAGTGAGACACAGAGAAACGGTGCGTGGCGAGGAGACGGGATCACAGACAACAAGCAATGGTGGAGCGATTTTAAGGGTCCAAAGGCTTGTCACGTTAAGCGCAAAATCTCTGTCACTGCGGGGGGACAAAATATGGGTTGAATAAATTTGCATGTTTGACATAGGTAGTCACTCGAAGAAGGGATCAGAAAGTGGCTTTGGCTGGTCTTAGGACAAGCTCTGGAGTGGTAAACAAATTGTGGACTACTTCTGCAAACTGGCCATGTTTGTGTGTGAACATGCCCCAAAAATAACACAACAATATGCAACATTTGTACTCATTCGCCTTTGTGTGAGTGTGTCCTAAATAACTACAAGCGTCCCAGCGGAAAACAGATACTCCAGACTGTTACCTCAAATGCTTCCTCTGTGTCCTAAAAACAATGCAGTGCTGTGTGCCACAATTGTATTTGAACATACTATGACCTGTTTTAAAGGCTGGAGAAGACAGATTAAAGAATTCATATGAGCTGTGAAGTTTATATAACACAAGGAGAAAGAATGCAAAAAAACGTATAATACATTGCCACATATACAGGCATAATGATCCGATTCATCCCAGCTTTTTATTAGTCACTGTAGCCATGACTTCAACTTCAGAAGGCATTTGGCATTGTTTCTCGTTCCATCTGGCGTCTGTATCACAAAATGCTCGACTTCGAAGGCTATTTGACAACCCAGTAAACCAACAAATTACAAAAAAGGACTTACTTTTTCATGAGCAGGCAGCTAAGGTACAATTCAAAGTGTCCGCTAGAAAAACAATTCCAACTGAGTACCTGTGTGTGCTGACGAGCCTTTTCATTTTAAATCATCAGAGCTGCACCATATTATTGATTAAACTAATAACAATTTATTGTTTCATCATCAAAGCTAAGAAATGCCCATCACTGCCAGTACTGACACCACACTGGTTAGAACCACCCAGGGTCAGCTGCAAAACAATGCTAAGGTGAAAAGGATAAACTGCATTAAAAGGACCCATATTGTGATTTTTTTTCAGGCGGTAGAGGCGCTCGTCCACTGAAGTGAATGTTGGTAGTTCAATCCGGGCTGCTGGAATCACATCATTGTGTCTTTGGGCAAAACACTTCACTGATTGTGTTTGGTGGTGATCAGAGGGGCTGGACTGCTTCTGTCAGTGTGACTGTAGATGAATTAATAATGCACCAAACTTTAAAACAGCTTTGCATGTCCAGAAAAGCACTGTTTAAGACTAATGTTTTAGTAGTATTTCATGTTTTATGACTTAAAATAATGTGTAAGTTCTTTTGGGGAGCTGTTTGACTTGGATTAGTTGGGAAATGGACAGAGCATAAAATGGCTATCGAGCATTGTTATTAGAAACATGACGCTAACAGATATTTGTACTGACTGCTTGTAATGACAGCAGTTTAAGTGCTGAAATTATGAGAATGAGTCCAGTGACGGCATATGGACTTTAGAAACGTGCAGGAGTATTTTGACATTTCCAGATCATTAGAAGAGCATGAATGAAACAATATACAAACAACATTATAAAAAGCAAAAACAGAGGCTAATTTAGAATGATAGGAGAACTTTAAACAAGCTCCAGAGAATTAAGTAAGTGAGAAACCAAATCAAATTATCCATATGCAGTACAAGCAAAATCCTTGCATTTTACCAAAGCAGAAATACAAATCCCTTTACTTTCATGTAATCACATGCAAAGGCAATTTCAATTTTTTTCTTTTTTTCTATTTATGTGATATGGGTACTAAATAATAAATTTAAACCTTCTGGTGTGGGCACATAGTCATTTATAAAACAACAGCTGTCAGCTTCCTGACAATATGTTGAACAAATAATAAATGCCACGACTGCAGATGTAGATCTCCTGCCCACACTGCACTTAACACCAGATTGGTTTTGATAACTCGATGTCGGCTGAGTTTATTTTTCACACAGCGCTGACAGAGATCAGTGGATATGCCCTGAACCTTGTCCCTGGCCTTGTAGCTCTAGAAAAAAATATATTAAGTCATCTTAATTCATCTAATTATCGCCATATTCAACATCGTCATGGCCTATTTTTCTAATATCGTACAACCCTTACCTTTCGTTTGCTGTATTTTTTGCATCAGCAGAGTAATTATTCAGTGAGTGATTGAGAGTTCAAAGGTCATATTGAGTCCTAGCTAAGATGATGATTGGCGGTGGGCGTCCAGTGGCTAAATGTCAGTCACAGTCACACTGAAACAGCCGGTGCATGGCCAGAGGGGGGTCGCGAGGTGTGATGAAAACAAATCCATCATTTTACAGCAAGGGGAACGGGACAGAGCGCTGAAGGGCTACAAAAAAAGCTTTAGGTTATGGACGAAGATGAAGGAATAGAGAGGAAACTGTGTTTGAGAGGCGGCGGGGGGAGGATGATGTATGTCTGACTGAGAGAGAGAGCATGGAGAAGGGCGGAGATCAGACCACCCCACTGTGATCCGCAATGATCCGGACTAGACCTGAACCAAATAAACACAAGCTTTCAGAGGCAGTGCATTGGTAAAAGTCCTGCTAAGTTTTACAGTCTCGGCCTCGAACATGTTGAGCTTTAACGATCCAGAAAGGTTTGGCCACATTTCTTCAGCAGCAAATCCGCCAATGGTGCTTAAATATTCAACAGGATATATTTTAACACAGGATTTCTGGTGTAAGATTTAGGGACATTGACTTGGCGCTGATGTAGTCTGCACACAACAACTCTTTCTTTTCTTTTATTATGCAAAGTGGAATACTGTCATTAAACTGGAATATATATCTTTTAGTTTTTAAATTAGCTTCAGGGAAAAGAGGTTTTATGTTGTTGTTTTTTTACAAATGTTTTTACATAAACAGTGGAGTGAAAGATGGTGCGAAGATGGGTCCATGTTCATATTTGTGTGTCTGGTCAAATATCTTGCCATGCAAAGTGTGAACGCAACAAAATTATTACCATTTATTTGAAGTATTTATATTTAATAGGTCACTCAATGCCACCATATATTTTGGTTATTAAGCCAAGTCAGGTGTTTCCAATAAGAAACACACTTTGTTTGGAGGCGACAAAAGCGTTTCTGCAGAATGTCAACATTAATCTGACCTGTGACTTTTGGATTGGAAATGCCATGATTTTAACCATTCGATATGAAATTTCTCATGACCAGCATCTGATTCTGTTGGTCTGTCTTTGAGAAGGACATGGGTCCTTAACCTTTTGACATTTAACTCATATTTAATCAGTTTAGTTGTGCAACAAGGATTTTATGGTAACATTATGTAATGCATTTTTTTTTTTTCTTCTTCACAGATGGTTATTTTTGTTTTGGGCATACAGTTACTGTTTTAAGCCAGATCTAACACTTCTCAGTATTTCTTTACTGGGCCAACACCCAAGAGATTCTATATCTTGTGATCTCTCTATATATGTATTGTTATCTTTCATTTATTATGTGCAGTTGTGGAGTAAAACCCAGAGCCTTCTTGGTCTCTATGCTTATTTACCCATATTACAGGACTGGTGCGTAAAAGTCACTAATTTCAATAAAGCTTATATGTTTTCAACCTATTTTAATTCATCCACAAAACAACTCACTTCTTCCTCTCTTTTCTCTTCTGGTGGCAAACAAAGCTAGAGCAGTACCCTTCCACAGTGTTTTATTCATATTTTCTTTTAGATTAAACATGGCCGACTCTAGTGACATCAAAGTTCCTCAGAGGTGCAGCTCTCCTCACTATCGCTCTTTGATGTTTCTGTTTTGAGTTTGGCACATTACATTTAATAGAAATTTTTATCTTACACCTTCACTGGCAGCATACTGTATATTGTTGCTTCTAGGCCATTACTGGAAATTCCTCTCTTATTTTTGCAACATTAAAGCAATCATACCCAATTTTCCTCTTGCTGTTCCGCCTAATATAAAGCCAAAATGTTACCTGTGTTTCCAATGCTGACCACAGCCTAGCTACCAACCCTGGTTTAATTTTACACTTTTGCATTAGTATTTCATGTTTTACAACTTAAAATAATGTATCTGTATGGAAAACTTTTTTGGGGACCAAACATGAAATGGCTAATTAGCACAGGAGCACTTCCTGGTTTGACGTGTCTATGTGGAGCGGCAAAACCTGAGCATTTTCAGCTCTTGAGAAGGGGATGACATCAACATGCAGGATTGTTTAAACATGTGCAAATGAAACAAAATACAAATACAACTCCAGGTAGTTTTTTATAACATAATATGGTTAAAAGCTCAAGAATGTCAAGTAGTATCATTATAAAATGCTAAAATATGACATCAAATTGAAGTTTAAACTTCTAGAGCTGAGTTTAGCTGTAGATCGATGCAAACCAGTAATTATCTTGTCTTTCATTTCCAGTATTTATCCATTTTACACTTTGCCTTCACTTTGTTTTTTTATGCTCAGTTTCTCTAAATGGCATACACGAAAAAAAACAAACTTGTCTTACTTTCACTTTCTTTTTCTAACTCAACAGTGCCTTTTACTGGAAAGTGCCAGCATATTTAAATCATTAATAATAAAGTCTTAAGATTCCTATTATAGTATGCTACAAGATTAAAACCGTTTTCCTCAAATCGCCAAAAAAGTCTTAAAACCAGTTCACTTTCTACTACTGCTACTAGACTTACGTGTTAGCTATGTACTTCAGAGCTTAGTCACTTTGGCGGTCCATTCTTCTCTCTGATTGGTCCAGAGTGCTGCCTCCGCTGAGTGCAGGAGAAGTTTTTAGCCAGACGCTGTAATTGCTAATCGTTGGAGCTTGAGACACACCTAACAAGGCATGCCCGGGCCCTTTTGCCTTCAGTAGCTACATGCCATTCTCTCCAGCTCTCCGACTAGAAAGTGAAAGTGATAGGCCGTCCCCCGAGACCGAAATAATGTACATCTCGCTGCAGCGTCTAATGGGCTAATGGGATGAGTGTGGAAAGAGTGCAGGCCTGCTCCCACCCCGAGTAGAGCGGATAAAAGAAGAAAGCAGAAAACTGGTGGTGGTGAGACTGAAGTGAAAGAGAAAAACTGGAGTGTGGAGTGAGAAGGCAGACAATAGGTCCCTTTCACTGTATTCTCCATGAAGATATTTCAATAGTTTTTTCAGACCACCTTCATCTTAAAGACGTTTTCTTGCATCCAATGTTTATGTGTAGCAGAATCAAGGGGAACACCAATTTCTCGTTGGCGCAATAAAAGATTTCAAACTGAGCCTTGTATCAAACACTGGTACTGTTTTTCTTTCTGTCTGTCTTTTCACTGACTTTCCAAATAAAATGTTTAGATCTGATTAATTACTTAAATATTATGTGTAGGCCTGTATGTTTGGACCTGGTACAGACCTTGTTTAGACATGGGTTGGATCATGCTAAGCCCTACATTTATTCCTAAAGCAAAATTTTGTCCTGGGTAGGACTGGCTTCTGTGATTTATTTATTTATTTATTTATTTTTTGAATACTGGTACTTAAACAATACCTGCTTTTCAATACCAGTACCTGAACGATACTTTTTTCGATACTTATGCTATTTTAATTCATCTCCTATAACTGTAAACATTACAGAACAAAAAACTTTATTTTCCAAAAAAAAAGTTTTAACTTTAACCCTCTCAGGGCCAAATTAAGTTTTAGTAACAGGAAAAATCAGATATTTGGGGAAAATTATCATATGGGGTAGTAATAAACAATTCTGACTTTTTTTTTTTTTTTTGGTAATTAGGTAATGAGCATTTAACTGTTGCAAATCTGCAACGCCTGCCCGGAGAGGGTTAACAACACACTAACCTCTAGTTTAGGATTTTAGTGCTATTAGTTATCAATGTTGTTTATTTGAGTAGAGAGTAGAGTAGATAAGTTTATTGTCACATGCACAAAAATGTACAGCGAAATTGTGTTTGGAGCAAGCCTCCAGGGCCGCAGCTATTTGTCAGCGCCGCCACACGCTCTCCAGAAAGTTAAATACAGTTTGCAAAGGCATACATACACAAACACAACAGTAATATAACATAACAAGACACAGTACACGTGGTCACGTGATGGAATTTTCGTTTGGACCTGGGTGAGGGAGAGAGGGGAAAAAAGAGGAGGAGGCAGACGGGAGGGGTGTGTATGATGCAGTAAGAATTTGATTCTTAGCAGGAACATTAAATATATTACTAATGATAGTGGATTAATTACCATAATTTAATTATGCTTTAGGCACTGTGATGTCTTTAAATTAAAGATTTAAATAAATTCAGAAGATTAGTGAATTGAATAAGTTAGTTAGCTGATAAATAAATAAGTTCAATTTATGGTAAAAAGCTGTTAAAAAGTACTTTTTTTTTTTTTTTTTTTTTTTTTTTTTAGAGAGAGTGAGAGGTCTGTCCTTTGAAAGATCTTTATATTTGCAGTTAGCAAAGACCCAGTGAATCCAAACCCCCAGGATCCCAGAGCTTGGTGTATCAATTTTCAGTACCCAGCCCCAGCCCTGAATTACTTTTTGGCTAATGTTGATTTAGCTTGGCTTTGGCAGGCGCCACAGCGAATCACCTACCTCCTGCCGTGCAGTGATTTGTGTAATGATTTGGCAAAGACTTTATAGCAGATGCCCTCCCACTTGACTTGTGATCCCCTGTAGTGCAAATTAGGCCATTTACTGCTGCATGCCTGCAATATTCAAGGTAGTTATTGCATTGTGTATTAAGTTAACTTTTCCAAACAAGGCATGACCCAGATGAGACAGCTCGGTGGTGTATCTATAAACAGCCTTATGTGACACGGGTGGCATATTCAGGGTTGCCAGATCTCAGTGACAGTTTCCAGCCCAAACAAAACTTAAAACTCACCCAACGCAATAAAAACCAGCCCAAATCACATATACTCTAAATGTTAAAACTGTTTTATGTAAACAAGAACACAAAACTTAACAACAGTACTAAACAGTATCCACACAAACAGTGCTATCGGACAACCAAAGCCTTCCTGGTCAGGGCATCATAGAAAACAAAAAACGTATGAAATACCAACATGAAATGTGAGCAACCAAATGCTTGAATCACTCATAAAAGTGTGAGGACACAGCAGTTTATTGAAATGTGTATTTCTACATTGTTTGCCATAAAAATGAAAACAATTTTGTTGGTATTTTCGCCAAAATATTTTCTAAAAACCCACCAAATGTTGTGAAAAGAAGCCCAAATTTCGTAAACCAGCCCAATGCTATTTTTTCCAGTGCAATCTGGCAACACTGGACATATTACAGTTGTCGGGGTTGATCTATGTTGTAAAGAAACAGCAGCAGCAGCTTATGTGTAATTTCACTGTATGTGTGACGCACATAGCCAATTATTTCCCACAATAGACTTCTTTTTCTTATCTGCCATCCAGCTCTGTACACAACTAGATTGCCTTTTTACTGTAATTTTCCCTTCTCCATAAATAGGACACAGACTGACCTGACATGAGATGAGCTACTGGTTGAACAAATTACCTCAAATATGATATAAAGGACCATAATAGGGGGCTACAGTAAGACAAAAGATAGTGATATCCTCTGCAGTATAGGTGTAAGATAGTAAGTAATTATACAGATGGTAAGGCAGAAATAGAGAGAAGAGATAGGCCGTTGGGTAGCAGTGGACAGAACTGCTAAAGCGCTAAGAGGTTCAGAGGAAAAGCAATTTGGAGCTCTAATCAGATTACTATTGAACGTGAAAGGGAAAAAAAAAAAAAAAACATTGGCCCCGAGGAGGTCTTGGCTACAACTCTATCTCCAAAACCTGAAGTATGTTTGGATGTGTCTCAACAAGGCATCACTAAAGAGAGGAAACCGCAGTGTCACCGAAACTAGGCCGAATTTGTATGGGTGACTTGTTCCTGTGTTTTTACATTGAAAAAAAATAAGAGAGCACCGCTTCTTAGTGGATTATATAAGAGAATTGGTGCATGTGTAATTGCAGTGTGGGAGTGATAAGGTTTAATTGTATTTAAATATGCAGGGAAAAATCAATGGTAACATGCAATTGATTTATGCACATTACAAGAGCAAAAAAAACAAAACAGTGACACCATTAGATAACAGTTTAACATTGATTGTTTCCTGGAAAATGTAAATGATTAGCTTCAGTTAGTCAAAATTAATTGGGTTTATCTGCAGAAAGACACTGTATTTATCTGAGCCAAGAAAGTTATCCAGTATCGGTTTGATGGTTTATCTTCTAGCTAACTCCAAAAGAGGGTTTGATTTTGATGAAATGTTCAGAAGTGGCCAGTCATGGGACAAGAAATATGTGTGTGTGTGTGTAGATCCATACCATCTATATCCAGGTTTTTAAAGAGGAAAGATTATGCTTTTATATCTTGGTCACCTCTAGAACAGCATTTCACATTTTACAACCTTTACAAACAATAAATAAAAAAATAAAAATAAAGTTTTTAATAAGTACTCTATTGGTTCCATAAAGAAACAGGTGAAGTGATCAGCAGAGGGCAGCAGAGTACAGACTGTTACAGCCTTGTGAACATAATTTAAAGAATAAAAGTAACTTCACTTCCTTAAATTTCTTGTATAATGCTACTTTACACTTGAATTCTTGATAGACTACATAGATGGGCCTTTGGTGGTCCTATTGGAGACGATAGTAAATTAGACATCAAGATTTTCTACCTACTTCTAAACACACGTTTTGATCTGTTAAACAAAGCACTGTATGACATCTTCAAATGGTGCTCCAAAATCCAAGACAGCCATAGAAAACATGGGCAAGGTGCTCTTCACCTGCCCAGCATCTTTCTTGCCATCTTGTTTACACAGGTCTCAGAAATCAAGTAATACGCAAGCTTACTAAAAAGACTGAAGAAGCCAATAGGAGCTCCAAACTGTGGCAACATACAGAGAAAATTATAGTAGGAAAAGCATCAACTTGATCTACATCAAAAACAACTTCTTCCTTGGCCTATTACTGACCTTTCCTAAAACGTTCAACAAAATCCATCCATTACTTTTTGAGTTATCTTGCTAACAGGCTAACAACTCAACTAACAACTACTAAATATTTGGAAGTGTCCTTTCCTCGCTTTGCATCTAACTTCTCTGCCCAACAGCCCTTCTCATTAGGACTGTCCCATTCCGGATCAGGATCGAGGCTGCTCAACTACCCGAATTAGAGTGGACACAATTCACTATCGGGGCAAATTGGTGCAACGAGCAGAATTTGAACATTTTGGGTGATGGAGAAGGAAAACTGATAATGAGGAAGGAGATGCAGCAGGAAAGATGGTCCAAAGAAAGCAGTGTCAGAGAGGAAGTTTGTGTTAGTTTGGATTTGTGAGTTAAAAACAAACTGTACAATGTAAGGATCATATTTATATTTTAGAAGAAAAAAAATCATGTTAACATATTTGCAAAAATGAACTAACATCTTTTTTTTAATTGGGGTTACAACAAAACTATATTCAGCCCTCCACATGGTTACAGGGCTAAATTGTTAAGTGTCTGCAAATCACTGATAATTAGAAAAGCCAGAGGCATTGTTCATAGCCTACATTCCACATATAGGCATTCATTTATTCACTTATCTTGTATATGGGCTATGGTGGGGCTGGAGTCTATCCCAGATGCTTTGGGAGTGAGACACGGGGTACAACCTGCACAATGGTCCAGTTAGTCGCAGGGCTAACACAGAGCGACACTGTTAACTACAAATGAATGTGTTTGGATAGTGAGAGGAGCTGGAGTATGCAGAAAAAAGGACATGCAGACTCCACATGTGAGCATTCATAACAAAAAAATAAATAAAAGTTTCAGTATTTCAGGACAAAGTTTGTAAAAGGTCTAAAGTTAATAGAGTCAAAAGGAAATTGATGCTGCAGTAGACGGTGGCATGGTGATTTAGTGGTTAGCACTCTTGCCTCCGGGTTTGATCCCCAGACTGTGAAGTGTGAGACCTTTCTGTGTGAAGTTTGCATGTTCTCCCCGTGTCTGGGTGGGTTTCCTCTGGGTGCTCCAGTTTCTACCATCAACCTCAAAACATGCACAATAGGCTAAATCCTCCAGCTGGATACTTCTGACCAGGATCCTGGCTCATGATCTGGAGAAGGGTCCCCGGCTGCCCACTGCTGCTGACAGGTGTGACGGGTGGTGACAAAGTTTTTTTTTGTTTGTTTTTTTTATTTTATTTTACTATGACCTTCATGACACATATATTTTAAAATCAGTACAACATGTATATACAATACAAAACTAATGTACAAAGTAATTAAAGTAATATTTAAACCTTAAATAAGCTGAATTTTGAAATTATATTCAACCTCCCCATGACCTACTGTTGTGTCCCAACCCACAAGTTAATATCACTGGTCTACAAGCAAAATGCTTCCAGAACAAAAGTAGTGAAATTTTCCTTGGATTAGGTCACTAATAAAGAAAAGGTAAGTCAGAAGTGCAGATTGGCTGTAGTTTCCAAGAAACAGTATTGGGTCAAAATAGGAAATTTATGCAAAATAAGGCAAAAACAGTAGTTTATCAGAAGGTACACTGTGTCTACAAGCAACCAGTTCTATCTGAAAGCCTGTCTGCACATTCCAATAAATTCATTTTAATATGTCTAGAGTTTTGACATAAAATGTTTTGTTTTTATTTGCAGAAATCTCTCTTTCAAAATATAAATATTATTTTAAGCAAAAATCCCTAAATGCCTAAATCTATTGTATAAACAGATGCGATTTTGATGTGAAACAATATCATTAAATATCTTGAATACATTAGCTAACCAGCACAGTTATCAATTGATTTTCAGTTCATTTCATCAAAATAAATGAGATTTAGCCACTTTAATCTCGGAAGCAGAATGAATCCAAAAATTTGTAGACCAGTGGAATCACTGTTCTGTACAATAAACAGATTAAAATGTAAACCTTTTCTCACAAGTGCCAAATCTATTCTTTGCTAGTGTACTTTTTTTTTTTTACCTTATTTTATGTCCCACTCACTTTTCCAAACTCCATCCAGTCTGTTGGTGGAAAACTGTCAATAAGAATAACTAACCTCACTACAACTTCTCCAAGAAACACCAAACACATAAATGGCATGCAAAGAGCATTTGTAAAATTGAACTATTGCCTACTTTTTCATGATTGGGCTGTTTCCTTTTAACAATTGTTATCTCTGGACAGTGTTTCAGGCTTCTTTGCTGCTGTAAAGTGTTTGCAGAGTGCAGAGCCAAGCCGGGCGGACATGTGTGTTGGAGTAATGGGGAACGAGGAGGCGTCGTGCTGTTCTCCGTCCTCCGAGGAAAAACGTGGAAAAACAGGAATACGTCCAACTGATGAGCTGCATTGTGTGTACTCTCTCCCTTTCCATGTTTCTTTCTCTTTTATTCTTATCCGTCTATGTGCGTGTGTGTAACCTGACAACTTTGATGCGTGCGAGACTCGGAGGAAAAAAAAAAAAAAAACTTCATCGCCTGCTATAGAGGAAAAAAACGTTTGAAGAGAGAAAAGCAAACTTGCCTAATGGTGTGTGGGCGGTGGAAAGGCACACATCCTGGCATTAAAAGTGTATTCAGCAACAAGATGAATGTGCAGGAATTCACAGTGTTTTTCTAATGCACAACAGGTTTAAATGTAACTAAATAATTGAGGTCCAGAGAGTGCAGATGCAATAAAAATCTTAATAATTTGTCTCAGCATGTTTGAATTCAAAGTCATTGGAGACATACGCTCGCACAAAGAAGGACTCAGTTTAAATGTTTCACAACCAGATAAGAGAGAAAGAGGCAGAAATGGCGTCCCAGTGGAAACCTAAAATGGTAATCTTCAATGAGGTTTACTAATGCAGCTTCACATCACATGAAGAAGTCCTGGATTAGGGGAAAATATAGATTCAGCTGAGGTCTCCTGCGCCCTGGCAATGTTTATCATTATATATTTGTATATCATTTTGTAACAGTGAAGCATTTTTTTTTTATTTTTTTTTTACATTTGCACAACAGTTTGCCTACATACAGTATATTGGTCTCAGAATAAGAAGAAAGCCATGTCTCTCTTTGACTATAATCTACAGTTCAGTGGGTGCACTAAGAAGACAAGTGTCAGAACTCTGTCACTTTAGACAATGATTCATTAGCTAAAGTTAAAATTATTGCATTGTGTCTATTCAAAGAAAAGTAATTTAGCTTCAAGATAACTTAAGGAGTAATTAATTTTTATGAATTTTTTCTTTTTTAAGTAAATGTCAGTAATGGGTTAAGGAAGAAAATAAGATTGATATCACAAAAAAAAAACAGAGAAGCAGGAAACACCGAGGACATAGAGCGATTGTGGTCAGTAAGGTTGCTTTAATGGAACAGAGATGACATAGATCTGAACGTCTGAACCTCTGAAAGTCTGAAACAAGAGTGTAGTTTCCCAATAGCTAACAGAAGAAGTGACTGTCCCTGGGTTGATGTATAGAATGGTCAAGGACAGACTAATTTAAGCTGGTTATGGTTCACCTTTCATGCAAAGGAGACAGTGGTAGATAGTAGACACAATGTCAACTAGCATCTTATGACAAAATATGGAGAAGGTCAAAACAATGGGCCACAGCTGCCACATACAAGTCAAGAAAGCAGGAGACATTCAAAAATTCATGACACCAAAGACTTTTATTTTCATGCTTTGTAGCCCTATGGAGCATTTACTGCATCCCCGATTTGCTTTGGCAAAGGTCTGCAACCTCTGAGAAATACTGTATTTCCAAAGTATCCAGGGAGCAATTAGGTTCATGTCTAAAGAGCAGACAAACTGAGCACTGCTTTGAAAGAAGTGCATAACAGTTATTGAGTTGAGCATGTGGGCTGTAGCGAGGGGTGGTGTTTTTTTGTTTTTCTTTTGGTTTTGTTTTTTTGCAATCACTCAGATGTCAACACTTGATGTCACCAAAAAACAACACATTGTATTTGAATTACACAGATAATACAAAAAGATGATATTAACACTTAAATACTGAGCCAGACAGATGATCTAAAAATGCAAAGTGACAAAACGCTAGCTCTATCCATTCTTATGTCTTTTCTGCACCCCGTTTCCAAATTTGAACACAAGCCCTCGTCTTGTTATGTGGCATTTTGGCGTTCATGTTTGCTTCTCTCCCAAAGGTCAGTCTGTCATTTTGTGCACTTTTATTTTCTTCCCTCCCTCCAGTAAACTGTGCATCTTTGCCCATTCGAAACCCTTACAAGCCTGTGGTCACTTTAAATTTCTTTGCCAGGTCGAATATGGCGGACTTCATTAAGCTGCCATTCACAGCACAGGGAACAAAGGAAGGTGTTTGTCCCTTTGGGGAGGGCACGTACTCTAGTCTAGTCCGGGACCGGCCTTGTATTTTCAGTGTGTCATCATGCTGTCCCCTTTTGCCTTTTACTGAAAGAGTGCCTACGGCTACAGTCTCAAGCACACAGTGTCCCGGGAGAGCGCGCTGTATAATCTGCATGCTGTCAATTAAAACAGAGCTCAGGGCCACACTGACCACTCACCTTGACGAGCCGCTGACAAAATGTCCCTTCAAAATAAGAGTGGACCAAAGACCTTTACCTGTTTCTGTCTTGTGCCTCATGGGAAAAGCACAAAATGTGATTACATTTCAGATAATATGTGAAAGAAGTAAACCAAAATCTGTACATGAGTAAAAAGTACTGTTACTTCAAAACAATATTAGTCAGATAAATTGAGTGTTGGTGGTTAAGTTTGCTTAAGTATACAGTACTTCTACTACTACTGATACTACTACAAAGGCAGGTGTGATTACAATTCAGATAATACTAGAGGTGAAAGAAGTACTTCAAGTCTGTAAAGTAAGAAAAAGTACTGTTACTTCAAAAAAATATTAGCCAAGTAGTAAAAGTACTAGTAAATTGACTGTTGAGTTTGCTTAAGAATGTACTTCCACCACTGCTACTTCTATGGCTACTACTGCGTAGTACCACACTACTACCCCTTTGACTATTAGTACTACCACTGCTACTATTACTATTACTACTTGCTTGCTTGCTTTTATTGCTATTTACTTTGTACTGATTTTTTTATTCCACAAAGTACTAACTATAAAATGGTCACAAAGAAGTACTAAAAACTACTACAACTACCACAAAACTGTCACATCTACTCCTAGCACTATTATTATTATTACTACTACTACTACAGCTTACTACTACTTTTTCTACTACTGCTGCTACTATTCCTTCTACTATTTCTACTCTTGGCACTATTACTACTACTATCACTGCTGCTTACTGCTACTATTACTATCCACTATTCACTAAGATCAAACAGTATTATTTACTTATTTCCTCAGAAATTCAAGTACATTTTAGAAAATGTACATCATGTTAAGTACATATTCCTAAAATAAAATAAATTCATTCATTCATTTTAAAAAGTTCCCTAAATTACTGCAGCAAAAGTATCTAGTTACATTCCACACTTTGGATAACACAGTCAATCAAATACTGACAATGTGTACTAAAGTAGTAGTATTCCATCTATATTTCAGTCAAATCAGGCGTCTGACTCCCAGTGGTTGAACGTTTTAATGCAGTAAAACAGGACATAGATCAGTTTTGCTGTTACAACTAGTTTACTCGTGTATAAATATAGAAACACGTCCATCTGCATTCAGACCTGACAGACATTAAGTTCCTTCTATGCATTAATTATGAAGTGAATACAGGCCTGAGCTGCTATCTGTATCAAGCCAAACCTCAAAGCTTTAGCAGAGCTTATAATTGAGTAATGGTGAGTCCATCTTGCCTTTCCAATGCATTTCCAAGTATATGTCATCAAAAGTACTGTTATAAAGTCTAATACAGGATTTTCTTTTGTATGGCATGACCTTACATTACCTTTACATGTGCTAATGTTATGTTGCAGGTGGCTCTTCACAGCAGCTCTTTCCCAAATTTAATTCAGTCTCTGTCCATGATTCAAACTCCATATCTAACTTTGATTCATAATTAAAAATAAAAATTCATCCATAAATGACTACATGGAAAATTGTCAAAATATCATGTTACTCTCATATTTTTCAGATGCATGGCATTACAAAGTGCTGTCAGGCCATGGAGGCCACCTTGAGAGGGAAGGCCCAGTGCATTATATATGTACCAAATCTGCAGGTATATGTACAGTAAATTTTCATAATTAATTAGCAAAGAAGACAATAACTTATCAAAAAACCTGTGGTTTCGCATGTTTGTATTTCTGAATCCATAACTGGTCACGTATTAAAGTAAAACCAGAGCGATCTATAAAGTGTTGCAAAACCTCAAAATAATGATATTGCAACAATTCTAGTTTGAGCTGCAGACCATTAGTTATACGGTACGGGGTTATCCTACAACTTATTCTCCAGTTCTCTACATTTTATTGATTAAGCTTAATGTATGGACATACAGTATGCATTTGATGTAATGTAATGACATAAGTGTGCATCATAACTTCAGAGTCCCTCATAAAAACTGCTCTAATGCCCCAGTGTTAAATGCCTTGTAGACAGTAATTTAAATTCAACTTCCTTCCTTGATTAACATAACTGTATTATACAATAAGAGACGACTGTTAAGTGATGCGTGATACTTTAGCAAATCATTTAGTCTGCTGAGTAATCACAATAGCGAGATCTTGATTACTCAGCAATCAGTGCAAACCTCAAGAGCAGAGACAATGATACACAAACAGCTTTTTGACAAACCAAATGTAGACAGAGGTTTCCTAAACGATGAGAAAAGTGATGACTGTGGCCCTGAGAACAAAATTATTAACCCATAAATGAGCATAATAATGACTCTTTCCTGTCAACCCTTGAGCAAGGCACACATCTCGAGTGAAGACGTCGGGGTGAGCTGCTCCGTCTCCCTGAGGTGACTGTGTGAATATAAAGCACGTGTTGCTATAAAGAGCATTCCCTCACGGAGCCAAATTGAGATAAGTGAAGGTTGGCTGATGACAGAGGACAGCAGGCTCACTCCGTCTTCATTCATGAAAAAAATAAGGATGTGCACAAGATATCTGTGGCATTTAGCTCGGGTAAAATTCCTATTCTTGGAAGCACCCTTTGTTCCATGTTGAGAGGGGTCTCTAATTAATTAACAGCATGTGACTGTAAAATTGCTTCCACCCAGATTCTGTTGTGTGCCACTCCAGGTCTCAGCTGCAATTATAGTTTATACGGCTTGGTCTGATGAAGCATGATCCCCTTTGTGATTGCATTAACTATATCTTTCTATATGTTTATTATTAATTCTTTTTCTTCCGCTTATTTCTGTTAGGGTTCATGGGCGACTGGAGCCTATCCCTGCAACTATGGGCCTTGTCTTTGGGCGGCGGGACGAAGCTGGAGTTTGGGACGGGCTGGCCTGAGGAGTGAACCCGCAACCTCTTTGCAGAAAGGCAGACACGCCACCCACTCTGCCACTGCGCAGCTCTAACTTCCTAACTATTCTTTTCTTTTGGCTTTTCTCTTCTGAATGCACTTGCCAATGCAACCCTCTCCATTTATCTGGGCTTGGGACTGGATTAAAACGCCTTGAGGCTGGATTCCTAACTTACAGATTTAAAATTTCTGTATATCAAACTTTAAAATTGTTTGTATACTACGTATCGACTCAAGTCAGACTTCTTTCCAGGGGCGTAACATCAGGCAGTGGCAGTGCAGCCAGTGCCCAGGAGGTTTTGGGGGCCCATAAGAGCTCTTGTAAGCTACATTTCTTGTCACATCTGGGTTTAGAATATTCATAATAACAAGAGCAGCACATGACTCTGTTATAGAATAATGTTTTTATCATGAACTGATTTTAAATACATTTTATGAACTCATTACAAAATATAAGACCAGAATATAACTGTGCAGTCTTAAAAAAAAAAAAAAAACACTGAAACATAAAATTGCCCCTTATTAAATTAGAATTTTATCTGAAGTAAACTATATTAGCTTTTTTTTTTTCTTTTTGCTGCATCAAACAGCAATAAAAACAACAGATAGCTATGATATTATAAATAAGCTGGCTAATGCATGAGCTTAAGGTTCTTCAAACCTTTCGGGCTCATTCATTTCTTAAAACATGGACCGGGGCCCTTCATTACAAAGTTACGCCACTGCTTCTTTCCATGTTTTTTGCATTACTGATTACTTTGTCATTAAGCATTTTCTAAGAAGCTGAGACAGCACAGTGGGTCTCCATCATAAAGTGTGGTCATTTATCCATTTATGGTTGGTAGGTGGCATTTAATAGCTACTAGCACCAGAAATAGCAGATAATGGTTGTTTCATCTTGTAAATGCATGCTAAATAATGTCCCCAGTGGCAAGAGCACTGTTACTCTGCTGTTTTATGGAAATAAAATTCACATGAAGGCAAAGATTTTGAACCAAACCCTTGATTTTCCCAAAGTGCACAGCGTTACATTTAGCCCCCACCCAGCAGGTCACCAAATATGTAATTGCCTCTTTAATCATTTGCATAACGCATATCTATAAATGTCAGACATTAGAATAAAAAGATCTTCTGTTTTCTTTTGTCTTGTCCCAAAGGCATCTTATATCTTTCCTCCTTCCTCACAATGAACTTCATAATTGATTATTCAAAACCACAGGCCAAACCAGGTCAAGTCATAACAAATGCAGAACAGCCTCAAATGAATAATAGATTTAGTGCTCTTATAATGGCAGTCATGTAGTGTTTGCTGATGCCTGTGTTTTAATGACAAAGTAATGCACTTTGCCTTAATTTACTGTTTAAAAGGGTTACAACAAACAAAGCCCCCTTGCAAGAAGGAAAATACATTTTTGCAGGATCTCGTATTATGATTATATATTGTAATAAACTCTATACCCCTACAACAACAAGTATTACCTCTTCATTTCTTAAACATACGAGAAGAAGGCATTTGAATAGTTATCAATCTGTGTTTGTTGGGTAGTAGTTTTAACATTGTAACCGTAACTCAAAGATATTAAGCTGGATACTAATCAGAGTTAACAGTACTTTTACTCAAGTACAGATTTTGAATACATCTTCCACCCCTGTCCCACTGTCACCACATCAAAGACGCAGCAGACACTTGATTTATGAACTATCAGCATGACTTCCTGGTATGACCTCCTGCAGCAGATGTTCGTAAAGGGCACAAGGTTTGTTTACTTTTGATAATGTCACATCACTCTGACAACTTCTACTTAACATTTCTTGTGATTTGAAGGCTATATTTTGATATTTATTGACCAAATAGTCTCACAATATGGTTCAGGGAACTCTATAATGTTTGAGTATTTACCCATGTATAGAGTCGCCCAAAAAATGTTGTTTTCAGACACATTCTTCTTTATGTTTCCATTTATATGCATCAGTAATCAGTTTTGACCTGGTCCAGTGCCTCCTGAGTCCAAGTTACTCAAGTGAAACAAATTCATTCATTTCTCAAGAAGAGGTAAAAAACAAATATTCCAACTTCATAGACAACAGCTTTATCTTCATCTACACTGCAAGAGGAGGAAGGATGTGGGTTCAGTCCAGAGTTATCGTGCATTGGGCAGCCTAATCCACCTTTCTCACACTATCCAAAGTTTAATTTTCCTATAGTGAATAAATAGCACAATATGGTTTTCAGTTAATGTATGTTTCCAAGTGTTGGTCCTGCAATTGTCCGGGGTGCACCTATGGGGCTATTGTTGTAGCAAAAAGATTTGTGCCTGTGTAAATAGATTTGTCTGTAATAAGATGTGTGCATATGAAGTTTTGCGCGTGTGTATTAAGATTTGTGTGTGCCTAATACAATTTATGTGTGCGCATTACGATTTCTAGTGTGCATCATACATTTTGTGCATGCATAATATGATGTTTTTGTGCATAATACGATTTGTGGGTGTGTGAGGGTTAGGGTTAGTGAGTAAAATCAGTATCTGTAAATGCAAAAGTGCTAAAAGATCATTTTACACAAACACAAATCATTTTACACAGGCACAAATTATTTTATGCACACAAAACATATTATGTACATGCAAATCGTCATACACACATACAAAACATAATAAACATATTACGCACACAAATATGGTAATACACACGCAAATCCTATTATGCCCGCACATATTAATAGACACACAAAACTTGATATACATACATCTTAATACAGACAAACCTGTTTACACACACACAAATCTTTTGGCTACAACATTAGCCCCCTGCCTAATGGCCAAAGCAGCTGGGACAGGCTCCAGCTACTTGCAGCCTCCAGAGGTATAAAATTAATGAATGGAACAAAATGCCCAGTGCTGGACTTTGAATCACAAAAGAAGTTCAGAAGGTCATGCTGATATATAGACTAAGTAAGAACAAGACTTCTCTTAACACACTGAATGATCATATATCACTGCTAAACCCACCTCAGGGATTTGTAACTCAATATATTCGCTGAGAAACAGTAATTCTGTATAGAGCAGAGGACTATGTATCCACTGTGCTGTGAAGTGAGGAGTCCCAAAAGCAGTCCAGTTAATCCAATTGAACAGAGAATCCCATTTGGGACGAGACATTTCCTGCAGTCATCAGAGGTGGTCCCATAATGGACAAAAGACAGCAGTGCGTTTTGGCCAGAACAATCAGCACTTCAAAGGACCCCATTGCGTCAGCCACAGTGCAATATCACTCTCAGCCAAAAGCTCAAGGTCAGGTCCCTCTCGCTCACACTTCACAGATTTTTGGGGAGGATATTTTCAGACATGGCTTTAAATCAACACTGCTGGAATAGGAATCAACTTTTTTTTCCTTCTTTTTGATGGAGAGGCACTGGGGAAATGATGATGTGCAGAAATAAAAACCTAATTTTAATGGCAAGTTGGGGAAATGATTAACTTTGCTTGTCAGTGGTCATAATGTTAAGCCTGATCAGTGTATATTGTTGATACTTTTACTTAGCATTGCTTGTCTTGCTATGGTTGCATCCCTGTACTCATGTCTGCATTTTTACATGCAATACTTGTACAGGTATGTATGTAAGTGCAGTACTGTCTGTATCTCCTCATCGTGCTGCCAATGAGATCTGTCCCGGGCTCCAAAGGCTGCAGCAGGCACTAGTTTTCCCCTGTCAGAGCGCTGCCTTATCTGATGATCCATGGGCGTATGAAGAGGCGGTTAATGCAGCCTGCGGAGTGGAAAAATATCTCACAGTATCACCAGATCTGATCCTGATTCTTCAAAACGCATGGCCTGGTAATTAATAATATTCATAAAGTCTGGCATACAGTAGATAGGGGAAATTTCAAGGTTAAAAGGATTGTGGAAACAGGGTTACAGTGATGTTTGGCTTCTAATTGCTTGCAAATAATTGTCCTTTATGGATTGTGGAGTTTGGAGACTGCTATAGAAGCAGAAGAAAAACTACAGTACATAGAAAATGCATATTTTTAAGAAAGGGTGACTGTGACAGTGACTGCAAAATGTAAGGATTTTTTCTACATTGAGGCAGGATTGATAACCACTCAGCCAGAGCGTGCCCAATTTAGAGATATATAATACTGCTGTCTAGAAAGAAAGAGTAGTAAATGTTCATTGTTGCCATTATGTAGTTCAGAGTAGGGTTGTAGGTAGTGTATGTTGTGGCAGTAGAGAATATAATTGAAATACCTTAAGGGTCTGGGGAGTACTCTTTGTGCCAGACTCCAGCCCTGGTGTAAAAAAAAAAAATCAATATACAAATCACAGCTTGCTGGGAGATGATTTGCTGTGGTGACCCGGAAGGAAAAAGGCGAAAGTAAAGAAGAACTGAAATACTGCCCAAGGCTCCATAGCACTCTTAGCATCTGCTTCATAATAACTTCCACTTTGAGAAGCAGTGATCACAATCATTAAATAATGAAAGCAAGCAGATTGCACTAAACACACCAAAAAGTGTTTTTCCTGTAATTAAATGCAATTTGCCTTCAATTACTGAAGCTAATTAAGAGCTCTGCCAATAAAACACCTGTGTGCTGTATGGATGAGAGATTTCATCATGGGAAATGTAGTGAAATCCAGTTTCTTTAACTATAGCTGGGAAAGCAAAAATGTAAAATTGTCAGTTTCAGGTGCCATTCACTCCTGTCATTAAGAATACAAGATATACTGTATATGTTTTTTAATTTGTTTGTTTGTTTGTTTGTTTGTTTTTGATGGGTAACTCACCTCTAATCCCACTTTTTAGCTGATAAGCTGCAATTTGGGCTTTAGCAGTACATTTCATCAGTGTTAAAATATGTTTAAATTCCAGATTTTGTGGTAAAACTGAATCCCCAGGGTGGAAGAGCTACTTCTGTGGAATAGTTTCTGGAAAAAAACAATACTAAGCATTCTTTCAACGTTACCACACATTTGCCGCCTCCCTTGCTTGAGTGCTATTGTCCCAGTCCTCTCTTGTTGCTTTTGGAGGATGTCAATTCCAGTCATAGCTACAGGCCCCGCCTCCAAACACCCTGGGTTACTCCCCTCTGTCTCTTGTCTTAGTTTCAGCTCTGGGCAGAGTAACACATGAGCAAAGAGGGATGAGCTACTCTTTAATAATGCTGCTGTGGCCTCCAGATATTCAGAGAAATAGTAAAGCAGATGATAAGTGTAAATTTTTTTGTCAACATTTTAAAATGGCTTCATATTTTAGTTCATGTCTTTAGTAACCTAAAATGACTCAGTAGTTGGGGTCATTTATCATGAAGTTGAAGAGGAGAAGTGCTCCTCTCACTGTCAATCCACACAGTCATTCTGCAGCTCTACTCTTTATGAGAGGCATCCATTCACATTAGCACCTCCCACTCACCACATCACTCTTCCCTGCCTACTCTGTATCAATAATGGATTCAGGCTTACCGTAAGCAGTAGACATCAGACATGATCCATCTAGTCATTTTCTAGATCTCTGAATGTTGCTGGGAATGGTTTTGTCATCACTACTACTTTGTTGAATCAGAATTAAATGGTAAAAAGCAAGGTCCTGTAACTAATTAACAGATTAATGTATAGATCATATAAAACATATAAACAGTACAAGTATGCAATTATTGGTGGCATTTTTGTGATAATAAAACTTATCAGACATGATTGGTGGTTTGATGATGAATGATATAAGATAAGAAAATCTTTTATTGTCCCACAGTGGGGAGCTTGCATTGTTGCAACAGGAGAAGTACATTAAACATTTTCAAAGTAAAAACACTTTATGAACCTTATGTTTTGCATTATGATCATATGTACTACATGTATTGTAAGGTATAGTTTATTGTCCCCTAGGGAAATTTGTCCTCTGCATGTGACCCATCTTTCCGGAGCAATGGGCGCCCAGGCACCCTTGTCTAGATCTTAAGTCAGGATCCTGGTCAGGAGTACCTAGTCTATTGTGCATGTTTTAGGTTGATGGGGTAAACTAGAGCACCTGAAGGAAACCCACCCAGACACAGTGAACATGCTAACTCCACACAGAAAGGTCTGGGATGGATCTGTGTATGACTTCACATCAAGAAAATAATAAATGTTGTTATAATGCTTCATACTGACACACTGTGTACTGTATTTGTCCACTGATTCTCTTTTAATAGTGACACATTTGGGACTGAAGTTGCCAATAGACCAAAAGCAATACAATGGAACTGAGAATTTCATTTTGGCTTCAGAGGTTGCCCAGAAATTATTCACAAAACCAGGGAATTGTCTTTTTTGCGGTCCAAGTATAGTCGGATGATTTTGAATGCATGGCAAGTTTCAAACTCTGGTTTGTCTGCACAAAGCCCAGAACATCCATAACTATCTGACCTTTTTGGCTTGTAACGTAAGCCATACATATCCCCGAAGTTTATATATACCTTTTTGAGATTTTAGATTTTTTTGATGGTTAAAAATAAACCTATTAAGGTATGAGCTGTCAAATTGAGGCTATAGCTTTTGAGCCTTTGACAGCTCTATGTGGCAGTCAGGATCTGCAGGATTATCACATCTCATTTAGGCCCGAGGCTGTATGTCTATGGAGGTATCAGCTTGGATCTTATAAGGTTCTTAGAAAGTTACCCTACAGCCATTTACTGGTTAATGCCTTAGATAAAACATTGAAGTAAGAATAAGTTGTTTCCTTGTTGGAGGAGATGGGTTATTCTTTGGGGATTGTCTAAAAGTTTAAGGGCATAAGTACATGAGAAATAGCCAAGAAGTAGTATCAAGTATTTTGTGGTAGAGAGGAGATTCCTTTTTACATTTTGTGGTGGGCAGTTTTTCAATTGGGCAAATGCAATAGATTTTGTTGACTTAGACATAGTAGAAAAAAGCATTGAGTGTAGTAATAAATATCAGATCACCCTGCTACAGCTTCTACAGCAGGAATCCAGTAACAGTGGTCCAAGTCTGTGTTAATACCACTCCTCCTCCTCGTGGATGCATTCTGGGCACGTCCCACTGATCGGAGACCCCAGGCAGACCCAGAACTGGCTGCAGGGATTACACATCCCATCTGGCCTGGAAGTGCCCCGGCTAGGGTCCCTCAGGAGAGGACAGGCGGTGCGGGTCAGGTCAAGGGCACCCACCTCAAATACAGTACGTGCATGGTATACTGCGAGGACAGGGCTTTTCATACTGAGTGAACTCTGTCTGTGAGTTTGGAAATAAGGCAAGGAAGGATATGGATATTTATAAGCGTCTTGGTGATACTAGGACAGCATCTTGGCTCTAATTTTTGGACTAAAATAATGTTGCGATGAAAATACTTTTAGAAGTACAATTTATTCTAAAGCATCATAAACACACAACGAATAAACTCTGAACTGATGCAAATACAAACATAAACCTCTTGTAAAATAGAAAGTTGTAATTAGTCAGTCATTTTTGATGGACAGCAGCTTCAAGAGATGTTTTGGTAAGAAAATGAATGGCCAGGCTGGTAATTTTATGCATTCAAAACCAAAGTTGATGGAGTATTTTGCACAGTTAGACATCTTGGGGTGCTACCACAATAAAATAAATATATTCAGCTGCTAATGGCCAAAGAAAATTGTTGACCTTTTTTCGCAGGTTTTTTTTTCCTCACTTGACTGCTATTGCCTCCTTTGAGTACCAAAACACACCTAACGAGACACCCGCGCAAATGTACAAATGGCTACTGGTCCCATTCATCCTTTTTAAAACCGACCTGTAGAGGTTTATTTTACGGCCCCATGGACACTGAAAATGTGTGGTCCGTTAAGCCCAAGCATTTATATTTTATAGCTTTAATGTCAGGGCAGCAAAGCCAAAAAGCTACTTTTATTTTTATTTCTTTGCCTTTAAAGCCACAGTGGGCATTGGGATAATTTGTAGTCTAAAAACAATAACAGCATATAACAGGAATTCAATAAGCACTAAAGCAGTGGTTCTCAGACTGTGGTATGGGTGCCACTGGTGGTACGCAGGCTTCTTCTAGTGGTACTCAGGAGTCTTTTGCACTTCAGGTTTTTTTTGTTTTTTTTTAGCACTCTAGCCAGCAGTGAAGTATATCTCACTGGTTAGTCCTGGTTTAGTCCTGGTTGAGACCTAGTTTAGACCTGATTTAGGCTTGATTTAAGCACAGTTCAATCCCTATAATCCATTTTTCTTTGTTTTACCTGCGGGTTTGAGCCTGGTTTAGTCTTGATTTAGGCTGCTAATTTTAGTCCATAAAAGATTGTACTTGGGAAGCCTAATGTTTCTTTAGTTGGTGTAAACACTGCCGTAAATCAAAGACCAAACAGAAAATACTCAAATGAGTGGCAATAAAATAAAGGAACTATGCAAAGAGTCAATGATTGTAGACAAAAAAAAAAAAAAAAAAAATTAACAGAACATGAGACGTTTTTGATACTGGCAGATGTACCACTAGCCTAAAGGCCTTTAGAGGGTTTGAGATGCATCAGAAACCGCTTACAGAAGACAAAAGGGCAGCCTGTCAACAATGTGATGTCTGAATGCTCTGGAGAAGGTTAAAAGAAGAGCTCTGATCTGTTCTGGACAAATGGCAGCAAATCAAGTGCTCAGAGCTGTATCTGATAGAAATGGGAAGCTTCTGGTGTAGAGTTGAAAACCATGTAGATTATATCCAAAGCATGTTCACTGTGAGTCACATATAAGCACACAGAGCTCCATCCAATAACGTGCATATATTACCAAAGATGTTTATTTTTTTTGTACTATTTAGGTTGCAGTACAGTAGTAAAGTGGTGTGTTCTCTCCAGCTTCCTCCCACCGTCTAAAGTGAATTGGTGTCTGTCTGTGTGTCTCTGTGTCAGCCCTGCAAATTACTGGCCATTGTCCACAGTGTATCCCACCTAAAACCCATAGTAGCCGGTATAGGCTCCGGCTACCCACAGAATAAGATGAAGTGCTCTCTACTACTACTACTACTTTTCAATTCTCCGACTTGGATCTTGATCAGAAAACTTTACTGGTCCCTTAAAGGGCAATTTTTTGCAGAAACCCAGGTCAACACAGACAGAACAAAACACAATAACAGGTAGCATCAAAACTATTTAATCCATGAAGCCACTTAAATTAAATATATTAACATTATTCTTGACACTAAAGCTTATTTTCACCCCAAAGGTCATAAAGGTGAAGCTGATAGTGTTTTAATGATGAAGCTTTCAGCTAAAATACCTCATCAGCACAGTCCTTCAATGCCCTTCTAGTCCTTTAAAGTCTGAAATTTAATCATAAGCCATTACAATACACACTCTCAAACACATTTTGAATATTGAGCTGGCATTTTTATCCTGGTGTAAACTTTCATTGTTATATTACGTTAAGTATTGCGCGCTAATATGTAAAGTGATAACAAGTGATAATGGAGAGAGATTGTAGTCAGCCAGCCCAAAACTGTTTGAGTATGAAAGTAGTCACATTTGTTGCATAAAACAAGAAGAGATCAAATTAAATCTAAGAAAGCTAACTGTCCTCTATTCAACCTCACACTCAATCCTGCTACACACACACGCGTTTTAGTTGCCACACAAAATGTTAATCAAGATGAATGAGATTTGCTCTTCAGTGAGGACATATCATTAGATTATAAGACAACTACATTATCTCCCTAATCCCCGTGTGGCGCCATCCTCAGGTCGATGTGTGTATTTAGATCAGTACATGTGAACTTTAAAAGCTTGGCTGCACCCAAATGTCATCCTGCTGCACCGTAATTGGCTAAATTATTTTCTGAGGTGATGGATGTTTATAATTGTCTTGCTCCATTTGCTCGATTCACATTTCACTTCATGAACTTGTTTATGTACAAATGACATCGACCGTGCTCCATAGATCAGATGTGGATTTTTGATGCACTTTACTACTGTAGCTTATTAACGGTACATTAATAAAGTTAATGTTTGCAGTTTCTTTTCTAGTATTTGGGGGAAACTGTTTAATCACTTAATAGCATTATGGCACAGCAATGACCTGTAAAAAGACATATATTATGTAAAATCAACTTATATTTTGTTTTGCTTTATTGAGGCGTATTTAGGAAATCCTCTATTGTCTGGCATGGCTGTTCTGAGCCCTCAAACCACTTAGTTGCACAAACCCCCGCCCACTTCAGGAAACACTGATCAATCAACAAGCCCTCTACAACCAGTCTGCTCTCATTCATTTATCCAAAAAACACTAGCTCTGTTTCTACAAATTCCTACAGCTATTTTTCATTTTGTAGTAAAATAGCATCACACTAAAAAGTTTCAAAAAAGTTTAAGGAATTAAAGTTCCTTTTACTCTTTATATATTATTCTTTATTACGTTAAAAAGACCGCAACAGTCTGCACTCTGCTGGTCTCCACCTATTTCACCAGCAGAGTACATGTTCTCTTTTAATAAGATTTTTAAGGTACTTTATAACGGTAACACATGAAATGCTATTGACCAAGATTGGTTTAAAATTTTACGGCTGTCTCTAACAAAGAAAGTGGCATCTTTGTTTAACAGCGCAAAGAGACAAACAGACACAAAAGAGGAGCAAGAGAAATGTGGCTTAATATTGGCAATGCACTGTTTAACAAAATATGAAAGAAATATTTACAGAATAGCCTGGTCTAACATGCTAAGCACAAAACATAATTTTGATGTCATGTCATATAGGGGGCAGAGCAGTTTGTGCTTTTGGGTCGCAGCATGGAGGTTCTGAGCTTGATCCTTGGGCTGGCTGAGGTAAGAGTGACTTGTTGTCTGTTTGTGTGAGTCTTTGTGTCAGTCCTGCACCTAAACACTGTCCAGGGTGTACCCCATCTAAACCCCACAGTTGTTCAGATAGGCTTCAGTCACCTGCAACTCCTAATGAAAGTCAATGAATAAATGTATTAGTATTTTATGGTGGAAAATTGGTCCAGTTTTACTTTTTTTAGTAAGTAATTGCAGGAAATCTGTGCTGTTGTTGGGTAAGACAGATAAAGAACATTTTTTACCACATTAAAAATATGATTTAGACCACTGCACAAAAGCTGTAGGTTGCCACAGAGATACACTAACTGCATGCTAATCCATTCAAAGCATCATTCAGGTTAATCTCATAGTAAACACACTGTCTCTAGGCTAGATGCACTGTTTGATCTTATCTACATAATGTGTGTGTATGTGTGCAAAAGTCTGTGCTGCTTAATGCTTTCAATGTCGCCCAACAAAACCAATTTACCAGTTTGTGTTCCATAATCACGTTCGGAGCATAGGTGCACAGAGAGGAAAGACTTATCTGCTTATTGCTAATGCAGAGCTGTGTAGTTAAGGGGCCATTATACAGGTAGTATGCGGACAAAGGGACTCCAAGTAGTAGGCCATTGAGTTCGCAAACAAAAGCAGGTGTTCCTATTTGAAAAATCACTCAACAATGCATTAAAATGTGTGAGCTACATAGAAATAAGTGAGAATTTTTGCAATGATTTGAAGCTGGGAAACAGAAAGAAGGCATCGTGCAGTGGCAGTTTGAAGTTTGATGGAATATATTTCAATCAGGAGAGTATTAAAGAAAAGACACAGACAATGAAAGATGCCATGTAGAGATGGAATTTATTGGATAGAGATTCTTTAGTGCTTAGGGCCTGCCAGAAAGAGAAATGTAGTGATGAGTTATAGTAGGATAAGGTGGTATTGATAGCAGAGCACAGACTGCGGTGGTGAATAGGAGATATTTGGGGACAGTGAATGGAGGTTGCTGACCACTGCTGGGTTAGAGATGGGATGGAGAGAGAGGCTTCATGTAATAGACTGGGCAAATGTGCAAAAAAGTGTTACTGGCCTTTAATGATAATGTAAGTAGGGATTGTAAGCCACTCTATCAGGAAGACACTTTGTTGGTGGGCGAGTAAAACCAGTGGTGTAGTAACTTTTTCTTATGTAATTTACTTCAGGAGAAGAAATTATACTTTTACTTGAATACATATATTGATGAAAAAAGTCTAAGTAACTGTGTTTTGACCTTGGTGGCAAAATGGGTAACACACTCGTCTTGCAGTCAGAGGGTCTTGGGTTCAACCTATAGGCTTGAATGGTAGCAGTACTTCATTCAATACTATTTTACATTTAATTACTTTTTTTATTACTATTACTTGAGTACAGATTTTGAGTACTTCCACTTCTGGGCAGCACTTATTGCGGCACTGTCATTATGACAAATATTGTGATATTCAAGGATTCAAAAAGCTTTATTGTCTGTTTAAAAACAGAACAATTTCTTTGACATGCTCCTGAAACATACATTCATTAAAAAAGTAACATTTCATTTTACCATTAAGATTCCCAGAAAAGCTGTTACTTCACTTTGCTACACAGAAGCAGCAGAAAAGGTTAAAAGAAGTTCCCGTAGACTACATTTTTAGTTGAGGATCGTGACTAGGAAAAAGGCTAAAATTTTGCAAAATGTGCAATTTGCAGTAATGATTAAAGCTATAAAAATGATGGTGCGGCCTGCTCTTAATTGAAATGGTTTCCTTTAAATGACAGCTGCTGGGTAAAAACAGATTTCCTTTTAAAATATGGTGAACATCATCACACAATGCCCATTCATTAAGCACATATAGGTAATTTGGTAATAAACCAGGTCCCTACACACACTGTAATAATGCAGGCTTATAGGCTAATGATATTCTATTTAAATACCATTACAAATTCCATTACTGACCCACAATTTTCCTTCCCATATAAATTCCCAGATTTTTTGAAAAGACAGCAAAATTAAAGTATAAAGGCAAGGTCAGGCTGCTGTTGGGGGCTTGGGGTGCTGTTCAGTAATAGAACATAGTGCTTAAAGGAAACAACTAATTCTTCTCTCATTCACACCAAAAGTTAAATCCATCCTATAAATCAAGTTGAACTGCAACACGGCTATGGATACTGGGAGGTATGGTGGGAATCTACTATGGGCCTTACGCAGGGCACAACCCCTGACAGTGGCCATGACTTTGGATGGTAATTCAGGCGCAGGGATCCCACAGTAACACACAGACTCCGTTCAGAGATTGTATTGGCCAGGATTGAACCAACAACCGCCTTAAGCCCCCTCACATAGAACACTCTATACAGCGCTGAGCTGAGCAGTGCCGAACTCAGCGGTGGAGTGGGCACGCAGTTTGTGGGCATTGCGCCTACATGGACCAGGAAGTAGTATTAGCAAGTAGCAGTCAAGGCTAACTTTTAGAAAGGCAATTTAGCCTCGTATTCTTTTACCTTCTCAGTGAAAGTAATGTTCAGTAATCCTTTCCTCAAAGGCTACCCCTCTGTATGCTAGGCTAACTTTTTAATATGACAATAATAACCCTCTCATTTCTACCGTTTTGTCTGAACGGACCTTTCAGGCTCTGTGATTGGACGCGCCGAGCTGACGTCACAGTGCGCTGTGCCCAAGTTGAACTTTTTTTAACCTCAGAACACTGCCCAGCTCGGCAACAGCGGCTGTGCTCTAGCATCTCACTTTTACATACAAATCAAAGGAATTTGCCACCATTCTCGCCGCCCGCCGCGTCTTTTGTGTAAGGCCCTTTACTGAGAAGCATGAATTGCTAACCACTCAGCCACAGTGCACCCCCCTATGTAACAATTTCTAATTACATTTTTGCAATCTAAGGTTCATGATAGCTGTATGTAATCTTTAATCTGGTATCTTTCAAATGTGTCATTGCCCACTTATGTTAAAGAGAGCAGGATCTTTTTGTATAAACTGGTCAGTAAACTTCACAGTTAGACCTGTAGATGTGATGATGGTACATTATGCTATACCAGACAGATGACTAACTGTGGACAAACATGTAGGCATCAGTAATAAGGCACCAGTGGAGTTTGCTATAATCCTTTGCAGAGACACAAATATGTGCGCTGTGTAATGTTGTGCCAAAGATGATTCACAATATGGAAACACCCACCTAGAAAATTATAAGAAGCATCATTGTCAAATGGTCAAATGCATTTACTTTATATTCTTGTTGTAGTGAGGCATCTTCTCACCACAGTGAACCATCTGCCTGCATTTAGCCCTTTCCTCCACATCCTCTTCTCTCACACAAACTAACTCCATGCCCTCTTTCACTACATCCATAAATCTCCTCTTTGGTCTTCCTCTTTGCCTCCTGTCTGGCAGCTCTACTAACCTCAGGATCATTTTACCCATATATTCACCATCCCTCCTCTTTACATGTCCAAACCATCTTGATCTGGCCTCTAGTAACATGTTGGTAACATCTTCACCAGGCTCACTTGCAATCAGAAGTTCTAGTAGTGGTATCAGTAGTCCCAGTAATAGCTGATTTCGCTGTGCCACAAAAAAGCAGTAAAATAATAAAAAAAACCAAATTCTACTTAAGGCCTGTACATTATTTTTACTTCTGTCAAAAGTTATAATATTATACAAAAGCTAGTTACAGTAAAAGTTGATGTGGTCTCTTGACTGTGTAGAAAATTGATCATTTTTCTAAGTCTGTGACATGACCTCCCACACTAGAAACGCTAGTATTATCAGGTAAGGCAATTACAGTTGTGTGGGGAAATCTGCATATCCTTTACATTGTGTTCAGTCTGGGCCCGTACTGAGAGGGGGCCATTAAGGCGTTGATGCATTGCAGCAGCAGCCGGTAAGTTTGAGCTGAAGAGGCTCTCCAGCTGCAGTCCCTGTCATTACGACGCTCCGCACCTCGTCGCACCACACAGCACTTATTCCAACGCAACAGGGAAAGAGCATCAGCATTATATCAATTCTACCTATACACCTGCATGCGAGATAAGGCCATGGAGGAGGAGAAAATGGACTGAGAGACAGGGAGGAGGAGTGCAGAGTGGTTACATGCAGGTGGAGAAGTTTGAAATATTGTTACTAGTCAGAGTGCATTTAAAGTTCCAACACATTTAAACAAATAAGAAATGCATAAAGTTTTGTGTAGGGGACATGGTTGAGTGGTTAGTGCTCCTACCCAAAGAGATTATGGTTTCATTCCACCAACTGTCCTGTCTACATGTCCTCTCCATGTTACAGTAGGTTCTCCCACCGTCCAAAGACATGCATATATACTGTATAGATGAATCTGTACACTGAAATTTGTTGGCAATCAGTGTAGACCCTGCAACTTTCCATTGTCCATGGTGCCTCAGGCCCATAGCTGCTGAGATAAGCTCCAGCCCAGATTGAGTCCAAACAGGTATATGCTAAAGAAAATGAATGACGATCAGTGTTTAGAGCAGGGGTGCCCAAAGTGGAGCCATAGGCCAAACTTGGCCCATCAAGGGGTTTGATTCGGCTCACGGGGGGGTGCAGTGATTCATAAGGAGTATCTACTTTAATTCTGTTGTGCACTGAATAGACTGGCAGTGGTTGGTAGACTAATAAGTCTTTTCTTCTAAAGAACATAATTATTAGGGCTTTAGGGCCTTCCAGCAAGGAGATCGTGGGTTCGATCCCTGTGTTACCGTGGGTTCTCTCCGCGTACTCCAGCTTCCTCCCACCATCCAAAGACATGCATGTGTTAGGTGAATTGATGAAATTGCCCCTAGTGAATGGTGGTGGTTGTCTGTGTGTGTCTCTGTGTCAACCCTGCGACTTGCTGGCCCCTGTCCAGGGTGTACCCCGCCTAAGGCACAGAGTTACTGGGATAGGCTCCAGTCACCTGCGACCTCTAACGGGAATAATCAGAAGAAGATGAATGAATGAATACATGAATGAATGAACATAATAATTAAAAGAAGTTTAATCATAGATCTGTTTGCTGTTGTGTTCATTATATGCAAAACGTTGTGTTTTGCCCTTAGCCTGCTAAAGGAGAAAGTTTCCTGGCTTCTTTTTTAGACTTGCCTTGACGTAGCAGTAGTAAATGTAGCAGGCTAAAAGTAATGCAATTGTAGCCTGAGCAGAGCACTGGAGACTCAGTAGTTGTATTCTTCTTTTGTCAATGTAATACAACACAAATCAGCTTAATCAAGTCATAGTCCAAAAGAGCTGGGGGTGGAGGTTGCTATTGACTAGGTTTTATACCAGTTGCCCTTCCTGATGCAACCATCACAAACAGTACACTGGCCTGTGACCGCACCTGATTATAAACAAATAGATGATTATTAATTATATGTTAAAAGACGGACATCAGCTTAATCAAAGTAATAAGCACATTCCAACTTAGTTCTGCATATTAATATGACTGAAGGCTGCGGGAGGAGCCTGTTATCGACCTGACAGTGTTCTTTTTCTGATCCATCCTCTCCTCTGCTTCCTCCTCTCTCCCCTCCTTCTCCCCTCGTATCCTCCCTGGGCTATAGGGATTATGGGAATCTATCCTACGTAGCTGCTCTAAGCTTACAGTAGGGAGCGGGTCAAGGGGAGGCCAGACAACTGAGAAAGTCTATCTCCATACAACCCTCTTGACCTATGTTTAATCATCACCTTTCCTTTTACCTATATGGAAATGCACTTTCACCCACCTGCCTACACAAAACAGCCCTTTCAGCACCACTAATATGAATACAAACAGGTTTTGAAAGCCCTTTCTTTTTGCCTGCCTGATAACGTCCATCTATAGCCTGCTTCTATAAGCTGGACACACTGGGTAATTCTATTTTGAAAAATGGATACACTGCATTTTGAGTTATGGTTAGCACAGCCACTGCCAAAGCACTCAGGGATTCAGTCATTTCATGCGAAGCCTATTCAATCTCACACACTTTAACTCCCTTTGTCAAAACTGAATGGTTTTTCCAGTAGTTTATCTGCAGCAGAGGGGGGAAGAACGTCTGTGATTTGCAATTTATATTCTACCTGAACAGTCATTTTTGATTTATTAATACACACTTCAGGTGCTCCTTGAAATTTCTTATGAAGTGTTGTCCTTGTTGCTCATTGCAATCAAACACTCCATATTTTGACTTTAGCACTCGTCTCACAATCTCTCATCATTTTTGCTGTTGATTTAATGTGCTTTAATAGCATCGCACTTAGGTCCATGGCTTTCTGACATTGTTCAAGGAGTTTTCTTGTTTGATGCAGCCTTGTGTTTGATCTTTTATAAAACACTCCATAAAAAGAGGCACTAGTTTCCACTGACTCCCTTTGACACCAATTACTACAACCACTGGCAAAATAGCAGTCATTTATTATCATTAAGTCTGTGAAAATTGCTACATAATTGCAATTATTTTGATTGCCATAAGTACCCTATCTGTGGTTATTAAAAGTCATATTGGTACTGTCCTGTAGTGGGGTGCGCCTCTGTGACCTTTCAACCTGATTAGTTAGTTTTACATATTAACTGCATACATAAAGAAACCTGCATTATAGAAAGATGCCCCTACTGGTGCTACCCTCTAAATTTATAAAGGCTTAGGACTAGCACATAAAGAGCAGCTAGAGTTGTTGGCTCTTCTTCTGGGAATCAAACCACTTTACTTAAAGGGAGCCCGAAGAAATGTACAATAAATATATCCACAATTACACATTTAAAGGTAATAAAGGTAACCTAGACCAAGGTTCTTCTAATACCACTCAGGCTCACCATTATGCAACTCAACAAACTGCAACACTGCATCTTTATTTATACAGACTTCTTGTGATCACTTTTCGTTAAATAAATGAATAAAACTATTGCCCTACAAAAAAATTAAAAAAAATAAAAAATCACATTGTTCCTGCCTATACTATTTGGCTGGTTGGTTGTTAATGTGTTGAATGAAAATCTTGATAAAACAACTTGGGTCAAAAACATTTAAATAAACTGTTGCAAAGCCTTACACAACACGCTCTCCAAAGGTGATATTTTCATTTTTCCAATGAAACCATATATACTGTAAGTATAGATTAATTGTTTTGTGCCACATGGTGCCTCACACTCCTGTGTTTGATTAGTACCTTGAAGCCTTATGAGCCAGGCTTGGCAAAGGGATTTGCTTTTTGAGCCACATATAATTGTTAATGGTAATGGCCTTATTAGATGTGGTTATTTGTGTGAGGTGGTAGTTTCAATACTGAAGGTTATTTATCAAATCAGATCACAGGGGGAAATTAAATGAACGTAACTAAAACTGACAACTATTTTACAAAGGCTGCAGAGTGGCAAGTGCTCCTGCAATTCAGCAATGAGGTTGGTGTTTGATTGCTGGGGCAGCCGATATACAGTATCTGAGTGGAGTTGGGATGTCCTTCCTCTGTTACTGTGGGTTTTCTCCAGCTGTTAGGTGAATTGGTGAATCTAACCAGGGGCCATTTAAACAATTGATTTGATTGTGGTATGGCCTTTCGTTTACAATCCAAAGTCTTTTGAAAATGCTGGAGAAGCGCTGGTTTTTTGGTCTCACAGCAAGAGCCGCTCAGAGCCACTCCACTCTAGTGTAAACTGTAAAATAACGTACTCACTGAAAACAATAAGGTAACAGACCCAATATGAACTGTGATTGACTGACTGCCGGACGCTTGTCAGCTGTCGCAGGCGTAAAATACAAGGCTTTTATGTCTCATATGTTCATATTTAGTCCAGTATCTGTCAGTAATATATGTATAAGTATTTACATTTATGGGAGACTTTATGAGAATCACTCCAGAAAACCACAAGTTCCTAAAGTAGTTGGAAAGTTACAGACCAGAGCTGTCACTTCCTCTGCTGTTTACTCAAAGTGTGGTGTAGAGCATTTGCGAAGCCCACAGCGCTGTTTGCTGGACAAACACGAGTACTACAGTTTACATTTGTTTTCCTTAAACCTCAGTGTTGTCGTGTAAATGCGAATTGGAGGCAGCCTGACTGTTGCGTTTTTCTGTCCTGCATTGTCATGTAAACAGGCTCTAAATGCTCCTAGAGAACAAATGTGAGAGTGAATGAGTGGCTTCCCTGTGACTGACTGGCCAATGTCCAAGGTGTACACCGCCTTAGGCCCATAGTTGCTAAAATGAACAGATGGAAGAAGATGAATAAATGAATGGTGTTTACTACAAAGCATCACACATTCAAGAAGCCTATCACAAAAGAAGCATCATGTTGCTTCCTAGAGTAGTCTTATTTACTCTGTCCAACAAGCCTTTATTACTCTCTCTCTTCCAGTCTCTACAATGCAGATTTGAGGTGTGTTGTTGGTGTCCCCTGTGGAGTTTTTGACCAGGGTAGCAGCTGTCCCCATCCAGCCTCTCCTCTGAGCTGTCATGGCCTGTCTGCTCCACGGCTAATCACTTTCTACAGGCCTGCAGCGTGGGAGCGTCGCCGCTAATGTCCTGGACCACAAGGATCTGGCACGAGGACATCTTTAGGCACTGGTTTTGGCTGGTGGAGTGCAGGTGTGGCTAGATAGCAGCTCAATGGGTGTGCAAATGTGCGCCCCAGGATGTCCCATATGGGTCAAAAACACTGTGTCGTTAGCGTTAGCATAACCCCATCCTTTGCCACCTGCCAAAACACATTTGCCATGTTAGGGCTTACTCATCTGTGAATAACCAGCTAATGGCACACTGCTTCACACACCACTTCCCATGGTCAGATAAAAATAGCCCTTTGTAATCGCACACAGTAGAAAGAAGCATGTAAAAATAAAGCAATAGAAGGAAAACATGGCAAGCTAAAAAAATTATTTTCATGCTTCTAATTCAGCATTTCTGTGGTCAGCTTGAGGTAAATGGCACTAAAATCACAAAGATTAATTATATCAGCCATGCAACAAATTGTAAGGATACATCTCCAAGGCTTTCAAAGGGCATCTGTTTTTTGAAAAGTTATAAAAGGCCGATAGACTGAGGTACAGTCAGAGAAGGGGAGACACCACAGACATCGATAACAAGCTAAGTGCATTGAAAGAGATCAGGAAGATTTAGGTTTCTGAGCAGGAAAAACAAGCTTTTAAGTGGAGGCTTGGAAGTTGTCAGTCAAGAAGGGAATAGGACGCCCGTGGGTAAGACTCTCAGCTGTCTTTAATACCACTGGGATTGTACTGCAAAGAGATTCAAGTTATTGTATACACTTGGGTGTGCATCTAGACAAGAGGTGTAGTAACTAAACACTTGTATACAGTCATTTAGTTACATTTTTTAAAGAATATGTACACTAGTTGCACTTGTAGTATTAATAGCAGTAGTAGCAGCAATAGTAGTAGTAGTATCAGTGGCAGCAGTAGTGGCCATTGCGATTACCGTACTAATACTAGAAGTTGCAGTTGTGATACAGTAGCAACACTTGCCATACCTTTGACCTGTTCCAAAATATCTTGTGCCCACCCTGGCACGGCCTCCTCTGCCATGCTGGCTTTGTTTGAACGCTGACTCAATTCAGATTCTCTTTGTCTAGCTGTTTGCCGAGTTTCGTGCCTGCGTTTTGATTTCGACATTAAACGGGTGTATCGTCAATCCAATACTTCGGTTTAGGTTAGTGTAGAGCTGGTGTTGAATTTAATCCAAAAGAGTTCTCTGGTCTGTAAGACGCCACCAGCCTAGCACACCATGTCACCCTGTCACATGACCATTCAAAACCATTCAAGAGGGTGGTACTTCCACCTCTAATGAATTACGTTTTGCCGTAACAGTAGAGACAAAGGTTGGCAATGCTACTGACATTGCATATCATTGTGTCCTTCAGGAAAACACTTCACCCATTCCCAGCGTGACTGCATTTAGTGGTGTTTGGAGGAGCCAAATTGGCAACCACACTTCCGGCAGTTTGCCCCAGGGCAGCTATGGCTATAGAAGTAGCTCACCACCACCAAATGTGACTGAGGAGAGAATGAATAATGCAATGTTAAGTGCTTTGAGTTTCTAGAAAGGTGATATATAAATCCATTGCATTAGTATTATTATGTATTATGTTTTGCAGCAGGAACTGGAATAGCCATTTTATGAGCCACTATTTATTTAATAATAGACAAGCCATATGGCACAACCAGCATCTTTCCATAACCCAAAGTATAAAAGATAAACACCAGCCATCAAAGCTCTGTTCAAACTAAAATCACATAAACAACTTATTTTTCCTTGTTGCTTTCCTGGATGTTGCCAGGGGGTCCTGTGTGGCTGGATTAAAATCTATAAATATACAAACTCTGAAAATTTCAATGGGACCCCAACAGTGCTATCTGAAAGGGGGAGGTACACTATTAAGGTAGACAAAGAAAAACTAATTTAATGCACGACAGCTGTAGACGTAGCTAAATAAACAATCATGAGGACAGACTGGAGAACAGACAGCAGATATGAATGAGGAGCTCGACAGGAGGCGTGACAGGGAAGTGAAGCGTGTAAAGGCAACTGGTGCTGGGTGCTGCTGCTGCTGCTATAGCCCCGCGGCGCACACAGCCAAATGAATCTGGGGAGAAGAGAGGCGGGAACCGAGACGAGAGAGAGAGAAGGACCGGTGTGATTGACTGGAGCAAAATGAGACGACATGAAAGGAGAGAAGAGGGAGAAGAAAGAGGGAGAGGGATGGAGGAGGGAGGATGGGGAAGAGTTTGGAGAAAGACAAGCGTGGAAAATAGGAATCGTGTGACAAACAAGAACCTGTCAGTTACTGCATGTAAAGCTGTATTACATAAAAGCTTATTTTAACTCAGATTCCCAATCCCCACTCTCCATAACAACATGGAAAACTGGCTGTGTAACAAAACCAAATGTTCGTTCATCGTCCACTTATTTCTGTGTTCAGTAAATGGGTGACTCTAAATTGTGAGTGAATGATTGTCTGTCTGTGCACGTGTCTGTGTCAGCCACACGACTAACTGGCCACTGTTCAGGATGCACCCCAACTAAGGCCCATAGTTGTTGGGACAGGCTCAAGCCACTCCACCCACAAAATACTAATCTGTTTTATCAGGAGGGTTCAGAGTTTTTCTTCAACAGCTCGGCCTTAGACCAATCTCATCTCTGATTTATCTCTTCCTTGTAAAAAAAAAAACTCTGCAAATACATTGTTCACCCACTAAACTGAAGTTTTGTATACTGCCAATGTGTCCTTGGGCAAGACACTTCACCCATCTTGCCTGTGTGAATGAGTATGTGATTGGTGGTGGTCAGAGAGGCCACAGGTGCAGAATGGCAGTAGTGTAAAGAGTCATTGAGTGTCCAAAAAAACACTGTAATAGACCAGTGCCTTATTATTATAGTAGTATTATTATTACATTGAGTATTTATCAGTTATTCATTTTGCTTCTTTTTCTGTATTGTATGCTGTTTTGTTGTGTAAGCCATGCTGGAATAGCCACTTTTCCAATAGGAATTTTGTTTGAGGAACCACTTATTAACAGCCATTGAGAGCATCCCTTATTAAAATGTGGACAGAGATGAGCCGACCCAAATGTGAGCAAACACGCGACTGGCCAAAGCTGTCCCAGATTATTGCAATCACAATATCCTCTTTGCGATTAAACAGTTTTCCTCAATTGCAGGAAAGAAAGTTTGGATAGCGTCTCTTCCCTGAATGTGGATGCATATGCTCTTGTCTAATAGGCGTTTTTGTTTACTTGTATGATGCCAACCACTAAGGCCCACACCTGTCCCCTTCTGTGCCCTCCTCTTTGAGTGTGTGCCCTCGAACAAGCTCAACATTAGTCACAAAGCCAGAAAGCAGTGGTAGTTTATCGGCGAATGATGAGAGGTCTGTAGAGGCAACCCACATCATCAGAGCCCAATATTGCCGCAGCAGTCTTTTGTTCATATGCCACTTGATTTGGCTTGTTACAGACACTTGTGGGGGTTACCAGAGCCAAGAGCCATCCAGTCCAACAAGCAGCTACATGCAAGGCCTCTAATGCTAGAACTCATTTAGCCTGGACCCAGTGAATCAGCCTCTTGTGAGAATGTGGTTTATTATTGTTTGCTCTGCGACCATGTGATCATTTGAGGACTGAACCAGTAGTAAACCAGGTCCTGGTCTACAAAACTGGACTTAAGATTTAAACTATGTCTAAACCAGAATTAATTTAGGACTAAACCAGGACTAAAACAAGATTAAACCAGGTCTTAACCAAATTAAAATTTGAACTAAACCAGCACTAAACCAGGAATAAACTAGAACTAAACCAGGACGAAAACAAGACTAACCCAGGAATAAATGAGGTCCTGGTATAAAACTGGACTTAACACGGTCTAAAGCAGGTCTAAAACAGGCCCAATCTGGGACTAAACCAGATATAAAACAGGACCAAACCAGGGCCGAACCAGGACCAAACCAGAACCAATTAAATGAGGACTAAACCAGGTCTAAAACTGGACTAATCCAAAACTAAACCAGGTCTAAAAGAGGACTAAACTAGGACTAGAACAAGACCAAACCAGAATCAAACCAGAAACACTTATACCAGGACTAAACCAGGATGTAACTGTATCTAAACATGAACTAAACCAGGCCTAAGCTAGTTCTAAAAGAGGTCTACTCCAGAACTAAACCTGTGTCTGAACCAGGACTAAACCAGGTCTAAACCAGGACTAATCAATGATCCACACTTCGCTACTGCATCAAACTCTAAATTAAACTAAATCAGGATTTAAACTGCAAAACACTACCAGAAGAAATCTGTGTACTACTGGAGTACCACCAATAGTTCCTGTACCACAGTTTGAGAACCACTGATTTAAAGTAGAGTTTTCCACCAATCAAGACATATTAATTTATTACATGACAATTTTAAAATAAAGCAGGACTGCAGAATATTTTTAGTCCTGGAATCATGTTACAAATGATGTAACACATGCACATGCAGTGAAGCTGGAATCTTGCCCCAGAACTGAAGAGACTTGCCAAACATCTGGACGACTGGGCGCCGAAACTGCCTGGACAGCAGCAGCGTAACCAAAGAACTGTGTGGCATGCCATACATTTTAAAAAGGTGCATTGAGCTGTGTTTATTTATGACCATTGTAATTACTCAGGATAAATTATTCTGAAATGCTGAAAATTGTAGTCAGACTGCTTTAACCAAGACATTATGACCAAGGCAAAAAGTGTGGCAAGACCAAGCCATGTTTAATACATCAGATGCAGGGCTGGTCCTGGACATTTGGGAACCCTAAGCAGGATGGGTTTGAGGGCCAAGCCTCTCAGTCATTTCTTGGACCAGTTAAATTTTACTATATAACTTATTTCTTTAAAACACTGAACTGTTTTTCTAGGGGGATGAATGTTGACATTGGGAGGTAAACAGTAAGTATAACACAGATAGGCCCTCTCAAAAATGACTATAACAGCAAAATATTCATTAAATAGTGTGACAAATTAATCAAATCTAATGTCTGTGGGGTCCTATGTAGCTGCTCATTTTGCCTATAGGAAGGATGAAACCCATAGAACAGGTATACAATGCCAACACTACAGGTGCAGTCTTAGACCATGTAAAAACTTATGAGGCTTAGCATTAAAGCATTAAAGAAGACAGAGTGAAAGTGAGGTAGGAAGATAAGACCAACTTTTATGCATTATGTATCAGGAACTGATAAAGGACCAAAGAATGATTCTGAGACAAGGCTAAGACCTTTAACATAACCGCTGTAAACTGGGTTTTCACATCAGTGTTGGTAACAAAGAACAAGGCATCCATTCTGCCCAGCCACAAACATAAACAGTCCTCTTGTTACTACATCTAGGGCTATAGGCTTAAAGTGCCAGATGCTGACTTTTATTTTTGACCACTTGCCTTTGTTTTTTCAGATAAGCACTTATTAAATTAAGAAGAAAGATGGAGAATATGGAGCCAGGAATCGAACTCAAGGGCACTCCACCAGGTGACATCAACACACACTTCCACACAGCCAAAACAGCGTGCAGCAAGAGTATGACTATAATATTATGATCATGTTATAAAACTTGGACCATAACCCTGTAAACACACAATTTAGGATGTAAGTCCCTGCAGTCATCTGCCCAAACAATGACAGGCTTTGTGCAAAAACAGTACAAACTTATAGCACTGAAATAGCCCATGTTGGAAAAGTCAAACAAAAATCAGCTCTGAGCCAAAATCCAGCTTTGACGCTCGAAGTCTGGGTCTGCTGTTACAGGATGTTCCTTCGCCCAAATGTTTGAGCTGTATTTTAAGGTCAGTTGCTTCAAAACAACCTTTTTACCTCACTATCTTTGTATGGGACTGTGTGTATGACTAACGCAGACTTGACACGGTGAACCCTCGGCGCTGTTGGCCCTTTCTCCTATTTCACTGCTGCCAACTCTTGCCACATCAGGCCTGTAGCTGTATCTCTAACTCTGAATTTATGTAATATGAGTTATGCAATCTTTTGGCTTCTTTCACAAAAATCCTACGCTCATTCTCACATTGAAGTACAGTGGCTATGGGTCTAAATTTAACACAGCTACATTGTCTAGAGGCATTTGTGAATATTGATAAAGGTTTTGAGGTTAAGAAATGGAGAAAAGCTAAATCTCATTTCAGTGCATGCAGGCACAGATTAACAAATTATTTCAGTAATCCAGCAACAATCACTCTTTGTGATAGTCCCAAGCCTGGAATTGAGATGCTGATGATCTAAAATGTACTTAAGTTTGGATTTCACTAACTATAAACCATTATAATTTCAATAATATAAATAAATGCTTAACATATTTCTGTCTGGAGTCCATAAAACATGCATTTCACTTTGAATTGAACTACATAAAGCAGCACTGTGTAGTATTTGGACATTAAAATAGTGCTTTTACGAATTGTTTAGAGGTAGATAAACTCTTAATGGGATGAACTGCCCGTCCCGTGACTCCTGAGGGCTTCTTGTAGTAAGTAACTCTGGGGAGTGAGTAGGTCACTCCACACGCTCAAGCAGGGGACGCACAGAACTTTCACAGTCGTTTCAGATTTTGAAAAAAGTTGGAGTACATGGATTTTTATAATTTGTTTATCTAGGCATCACAGCAATTGCACCCTTTTAGGATTTGTCAAATCAAGTGAAGCCAAATGATTTCAGCAGTCGGCTAAACTGGGTCCTGAGTAGAGCCATTCTTTTTTTGACCTCTGTCACAAGATAATAGAATTTAAAAACGCTCATTTAGACCACTCAGACTGTAGATAGGCTCTGTCTGTCTTCCACTGTTAGCGTCCCGCTGCCTCGTCTGCCTCAGTTTCTCTCTCTCACACACACACACACACACACTTGCTTCCACAAAATAGCGTTGGTAGCAATGTAGGCTAATCTTCACTCACTGTAGGCCATTGTTGTTTTGATTTCTACAGCTACTTCCCCTCATCTTCGTATTCTGGCGCTATTTTTGGTGTCCCGTGTGTTTGTAGCGGGGTCCATGTGTCGGATTGAGCTCTTGTCGAGTCTGTTCATCCCCCCCAAACACACACACACGCTTGCCGATTCTGCTGTTCGCCCCTCACACACTGACAAAATTTCGTGCAGACTAGCAGTGCTGACTGTCCCCAACCAGTACGTACTGGTGCAGACTCTGTCCGACTGTGAATTGTGAATTGTAAAAACTCTTTTGGTGTGTCCCCACTAAATTGAATTTTCCACCATATTTGAAGTTGTTGAGGTAGAGCTGACTTCTGTAAGAGCAATGAAAAGTTTATAGACGTATTTTTGATGGCACCTAACAGTAACTTTTCAAATAAATGATGCCACACCTTAGAAAATATATGGAGGATTATGTTGTTGCTTCATAAAATCTTATGAGTGGCTTTAAAAACGTCATGATCTCTTGCACCTTCTTTTTTACCTGATTCTTGCAGACTGCTACAAGGCACTGAGCTACAATGGCACAGTGAAGGAAAAGGGAAGCCAAAAGTCAATGCAGTAAGTTGAAAGGAAGAGTTGGATGAAAGCAGAGAGGTGGTGAAGTGGAAAATTGCACCTACTGTGAGAAATGGCAAGCATCACTGTTGACGAACCATTTCTATGATATTGCATAGCTCCCAAAATGGTAAAATTATTATTATAAAGGAAGTTGGTCTGAATGCTGCAATGTAGTGTAAGAGATTCAAACACAACTAAATCAAAACTAGTCAAACAGTTCTGCAGTAACTATTAAGGCTGCGATGCTTCCAACCATCAATAACAGCACTTTGGCTCAATCCCAATTACCTGCACTGACCTATAATTGGTTTTGTTCCATTGCGCTCATGCAAAACTTCAGACACTAACTGGGCATTCAGGCTTGAGAGTCATGTGCTTGCATTTAGGGCCTGGTTGCATGTACAGAACATTTTTAAAACACATATTTTTGTTCATATATAAATGAGTTTTCTCATCTCAAAACAGATAATTTTTGAACGCCTTTTGATGGATATTTTCATCAACTCCAGATACGGCAGAGACAGTTGACAGACAAAACTTGGCAACAGGGCAAAGCGAAGGTAGCTGTAAACTGAGTTTTGTCAAAATTACAACACATTACATATTTAAATGTGAACTTGGCTTTTTCTCCAACTCATCCACTGTCCACAGGAAGAAATCACTTGACAATGAAAACACTTAAAGATAAAATCTGCAGCAAAAGTAAATCAAAATCACCATAAATGCTTCTAATGTTCATTTCAGAAATAAATGGTGCCGTGTGGATTGGAGTACGTCACTTACTTACTTACTTACTTACTTACTTACTTACTATAGTTCCAAACTTTTTAATGGACAGTTTTGTTTTTTTCTACTGATGTGTGTGTGTGGAGCCAGAAGTTAATGGTATGCAAAGAGCTGTCAGTCATCAATGATTGCACACATAAAGGAACATAAGGTAACCTGACAGATTAGTGCCCTGGATATTTGTCACTTAAGGTGAGTTGCTCAATGGACAAGCTCAATAGTTAATCAATGTCTGTTGTACTCTAGGTGGCTTTAATAGTATCTCTTTCTGCTAATGGATTTACATTGGTTTAATGTGCTTTAATATAGTGCAATATAACACACAAGATCTTTCTTTCATGTAAGTTTTTCATATGATATTTTCATATACTTATTTTATTTATGATGCTTACTGTGCGTGATGCCAATCTGTGGCTGTATGCATGAGACCAACCTGGAGGAGTAAAAGGACCTCATAAACAGCAATTTTACTACTGACTCATCTAACCAAATCTAACTCGTCTAACCAAATTGTACAATTGATTTTAATGCAAAATTTGAAGCATGCCTTGAAATATTTCGGCTAAAAGTCTCCTTAGGTTGTCTTCACCCATGTTCCTAATTGACATTTTTGGGTTGTGCTCTGTACATGTTAAATTGACCAGTGGCTATTGCTCAATGACTACAAGAGAAGCTGAGCTTTCTTGAAAATTTCATAAGATAAACACAGCAAGCAATGCATTGGAGTGAGAGCGCAGAAGTCTTGTGCTGAAGTGGCGTCCGAAGTATAAAGCATAGACGTTTCTCACGCAAGAGGCTTTCTCAGTTCTGAAGCACAGATATGTTGTAGGGAAACTGGGCTGCTAGCAGAAAATAACCGGAGCATGATTACAAATGTTATGAGGCTTTCCTGTTTGAAAGACCAGCAGCCACCACTGAAAATACTTAATATGAACATTTCTGTCATTGGCCATGTTTGCCATTAGTGTGAACGAGACCAAGCACTTCTTTTATTCGTCTTTTCTTCATAACTTGCTCCAAAAGCAATCTCAGAGCAGCCTTGACTAAATCTGAAATATACAGTATTTACACAAAACCCCAACAACCTAATTAATAAAAAATCATGATAAAAATCACGAAGCTCGTGTACGTTAACCACAATAACCACCTCCACGTCAAAAGAACTCAAGTGCGCCGTCTAGTGGTCACACCAGATGCCTGTATTAGACAATTACGCATGCGTGTAACTTTTGGACACATAATGAGAAAAACGCGGGCGTGTTTTTTACTTACGGTAGAAGACGTACTCCGTGTAGCTGGACCAGACCTTGTCCTCGGTGTGCTGGTTCACGAAGGACGCGGTCACTGACGAGTTGCAGGCCACCATCTGGAAGCCGCACTCGGACAGCATGTCGAAAGCCCTCTCCAGGTGCTTGAACTTGAGGTAAAACCGGGACGTGTAGCGGTCCGGGGTCCGATCCGGGTCTCGGCTCTCGTTCAGCGTCTCCCCAAAAACTTCTTTCGCCAGCGCCACTCTTCCACATATGAGTATCCTGGGCACGCGTCTGAACTTGGCGTCGCTCTGGCTCTCCCGTCCCATCGTGCACGACCCCCTGTACCCCACCGTGATGAAGCCGCTCTTCCGGTCAGCGGGCACCAGGGACGGGGGCGGGCACTGGCGGTGGTCGCTCCCCTGGGAGTCCTCGTAGTCGCTGTGGAAGTAATCATCCGGACTTTGCTTTATGTCTTCCGGGGAGAGCAGCTTCACCAGGTCGGGCAGCTGGAAGTACTCCGCCTCTTTCCTTAGCCGACCTTTCTCTGGAAAGTGGTCCGGGAGCACGACCTGCTTGTCCCGCAGGTAGTCCAACACGTAGCGGAACAAGAAGCCATCTCTGTCGATAAAATAGCGTCCCTTGGGATCCCTAGCTAAGTCATTAGTGGCGTCTTTTTTAGCCGAGAATAACTTGCCCAGTAATGAGTTTGGGGTCCCTATGAGTGTTGAGTGGCGAGTATAGTAAACCTGCCCCCCTACGTTTAACTCAACCACGTCTGGGAAACTGTTCTGGGCCAGCTCTTTTGGGGTAGTCCTGCAGTTTACACTCGCCATTATTCATTTAACAATATGCCCTTCTCTTTCTATACAAGAATACTATTTAATAAAAGTTATCTAAGCATCTAACATGATAATTTTCCTATTTTAAACTCATCGTTACCTACCAGTTTAGGCTTAAGCTGTAGCCTCCGTGCAATATTGATAAGTCAGTGCAGTGGAGGTTGCATCAGAGGCTGTAGGACTCCCATTGCCCCCAGGGGAACACGCACAGCGTCACACAGGGATACACTATAGCCTATAGTAGAGAGGATGCACCAAGCCTGAATTGCTACAACTTGTTTTCTTGCCCCCTTTTTGATGTTATCCAGTCAGAACTTGGGTTAAAAAGACGGAAAGTCCTGCTCCAACTTCTTTTACCACCAAATGATTATTTTTCCTGTGCAGCCTTAATGCCTTTTCGAAGCTGGAAACTTCAAAGTCCTGCAGTCACAAAATAAATATGGTAAGTCCCTCTTCTTGTGTAAAAAAATCCCAGTTGGTGTTTTAAATCAGTCCCGGATTGGGTCAAGTTGTTGGTAGAGCAGCCTCTCTGCGCGGCTGTTCCTCTCTTCTGCTTTACCGGGAGCTGTCCGCGGTGCTGAAGCGAGCATCTCTCCCTTCTCTTCCCTCCCTCCCTCCTCGTCTTCAGCCGCTCGCACCGCCCTCCTCCCCCCTCCCCTATCACACAGTGGAGCAGGGTGGTGTCTCCACGGCTGCCCCCTCTCTAGCCTTACGAACCAGCTCACACATACAAAACTAGGCACATGCAGAGAGAGGATATTGCAAATGGGATACAGAATGGGCTTGTTATACAGTGAATTGCCCCTATGTTTAGACCTTAAAATTTTGAGCGGTGAAGTATCAACCAAAACACAAGCTGGACTGTTGTGATTACAGTAGCATGCATTTGGTTTTATCTTTGGAAAGGTCATATCTAGCCTTCACAAGCCATAGTACAAGATCAGTGTGACCTTTGTATTCTATTTTTTGGGCTTTTCCCTTCCGGGGTCGCCACAGCAAATCATCTGCATACAGTGATTTGCAAAGTGATTTCTTATATTTTTTACACCAAATGCCTTAAATGGTGCAGCCTTCTCCATTTATCTGGGCCTGTTTCAAATATGTATTCATTATCACAAAATTAAAGCCCTATTATGCTTTTTTCAGGCTTTTTGAAATAGTTTTGGACACCTTTGCATTAGTATTTCATGTTAATTAAACATTGTATATGTTTGGAAAATGTCTTCTTTTGAGGTGATGTTACTTTGACTTTGCAGAGAACACTTGAAATGGTGGGGACTGGACAGAGCATAAAATGGCTATTTAGCTTGGCTAAAAGCAGTGTGACATATAAATGAGCTGAGTGCTTTGTAGTGATGGCAATTTAAGCGCTGACATTATCAGCACGAGTGACAATGTATGTGCTTTAGAAACTCGCAGGAGCACTTCATGGTTCAACATGTGTAAGTAGAGTGGTTACTAAAAATATTACTCATTACACAAATGTGTGAATGAAACAAAGTAGTACTCCAGTTATGTTTTTGGACAACATTATAACATGGTTAAAGGCTCAAAAAAGTCAATTTGGCAGAATAGGGGACCTTTAAAACATCTAGTTGAAATTTGGAAACAGTGATATTAGAGAAGCAAATAATACCAAGAATATCCACTCTAAAAAGTTCAAAAGACCTTCAATGTTTTACCCAAAACACCTCCAGCAACAATAAATGCTGCATTAAAAAGCAGTTAATTTATTAGATTAGCAAGTTATTTTGCAAGGTTAAAATAATTGCAATCCCCAATGCAACATGAGCTTAAAAGCTAAAAACTTGGAAGGCATTTAGACCTTGTATCATGTAAAATCTATTATAGAATTATAGAAAAAAACCATCTTTTACAGCAAATTAGCAATGTTTTTACAACGCCTTTATAGGTCCTATTGCAGTTTTGCTTGTTCATAATTTAAATTTAACATATGGCAGTTTCATTTTTATATTCTTGGTGTTTAGGCGTTATGTTTGTTTCATGTGTGGGTTTTAATATATGACTAAGGAAAAATGTTTTGGCTGCTCACAGAAACTGCTACCATAAAGACATTTGTTTAGATTTTTGCAACAGTGCCCCCTTCTGTCCTTGCAGTGTTAAGCCTCATACTTCCTTTACAGACAGATGTGGGAGATTTTCTTTTCACATCTGGCTTAGAGGAGCCCAAATAACACATTTTACTACTGGAATATTATTCTTTGTAACATTCACATTGCACCAATGACTGAAGATGCTTTTAGGAAACACATGAATATTCATTGCACCTTTTATTATTCTTGATGTGGCAGGAAGATTTTAGTGTCTGCTGGAAAAGTATGAAAAGTGAGCAGATGTAAGATAGTGTCTCACACATACGCCACCTGCTCTGGCTTGAGCTGCATTACCAGCAGCATTAAACTGTACAGAAGTGTGAAATGAGACTAGGCCTAATGCATTGAAATGGCTGAAAGTCAAAAAGTAGCTCTGAGTTTATTACAATCTGCTCCAATTGCCTTTAGCTTTCATCTCTCCAGTTAAGCTCGCTCTAAGAAAACCTACATTATACATAACCTTATACCCTCAGAGTGCAGAAAATCTTAGAAAAGTGAAATTAATTGTAAAGTTCAATTAAAAAGTGACGTTTATTATATATTGGTTGTGCACACACACAATCATATTTTAAGCATTTATTTTAATTGCACTGATTATTATCATTCTGTTATATTATGTATTAATCCAGACACAAAGGGCCACAAGCCAGAGTACTATTTGTGGCAGTCCCAAGCCTTGAAAAATGGAGAAGGTTGCATAAAACCTAAAATAAATCTTTATGTAAATCACTGCACACTAGGAGGCAGATGATTTGCTGTGGCACCCCCCGAAGGAAATATCCAAAAGGAAAGAAGATGATGTAATATTAAGTTGTGCTTTTTATTTTTTCAGCTGCTCTCTTTTCCATTAGTGGTTCCGATACAGTGACTGGAGTAGGCAATGTGAGTGAAATGTCTTGCCCAGGGACATATATGCCCTAGAGCAAGGTTTGAACCACCAACCCTCTGGCTAATGGGTGGATTCTTAACTCACTTCACCATGTCAGCCCAATATTATGAACTAATCAAATTTATAATACATACTAAAATAAGTTTGGGGCAAAGGGGTCTGTGGTCCCGGGCCTCAGGGTCAGAGGGGCCCAGATATCGTCCTTCTTCATATATTTTCTATCATAAGGGGGCCCACGTTAAGCCTTCTTGCCCTGGGCCCCAGCAAACCTGTCGATGGGCCAGACAGTATGCATTGATAAATTGCGCTGTTGTGCCTGGTATGTGATTTTACCGCTAGGGATACAGTCCTGCTTCTTCTGTCTCCAAATTTTAGCCTTCATACATTGGTTATCTTCGAAAAACAGGCAAATAATTCATTCACTTAAATTGGATTGGGTTAAAGGTACAGTTTGTAATATTTTGCAATTAATTAATCTTTTCAACGCTAAAGTGCCAAGTTTTAGCACACCATTTATACACCACAGGGCGCTGTTCAAAATGTCTATAGGAAGTGTCCATGTCATCATCATATGGTAATAAGGGGTCAATCCACCTTTGTGCTTTTATTACAGTCTGCTCTTCTCTTCCTTTAGGCTTTCATCTGTCCATTTACCCATCCTTGCTTTAAGAAAACCTTTTTACACCTTAGAGTATATGATTATACCACTAGGGACCCATTGCCGCATTTTCTGTCTCAAACAGCAAACACCGGTCATTTTAAGAAACAGAACTTGCTTAAATTGCTTCAGTTTGAAATAACTATAATATTCTTACCTCTCCTTGAAGGTGCTACAAAGATTTCTGTTGCAACAGTGCTTTGCAGAAATCAATGAGCAAGGCCTCTCCTCTCATGTAACAAGCCGATCCTTACCACTGCTATTGATTTACCGATCTCTCTATTCTCTATTTCTTACAATCTTTTCTGTCCACACTGTTAAAGAACTGGCACTTTGAGTGAGAATCGGCTAAATGTGCAAACACTTAGTCCATTTCAGTGGTGGAAATTTACTATACTTTACTTTTATGACAGTGAAGTAACAATACTTTTATTTAATTACAGATTTTAAGTATACTTCTTCTACATCTGTCCGTATTACATTGGACTACCGCTGCCCAAAAATATTCACCTTCCAAAACAGAGAGGAGCCATATTTTTAGATGCTATTTATATTTCAGACCTGCAGTTATTCTTGTAAGCTTGGTCTAGTCCTTACAACATGCTCCAGCAGGTCTAAAATAGCACAAAGAAGACCTGTATTTCCTATTCTAGTGAAGTAGTATCTATTAAAGCGAACTGACACTAGAGGAGAGAATTGGTGCTTGAGTTGATGATAAAACAAACCTAAGCAGCAGAAGCATGAGGGGGGAGCTGAGGCCAGTTGCTCAGAAGTAGGACACGTCGTTATAGCTTCATCATAAATACATGTATCCACTCCCTGATGCTCCACGGCTATTTATAGAGCCACAAGATTGACCACCTGAAATGGGTTAAATGTTTGGACCGAGATAATTCACATCCACTTAGCATCCTCCAGCCCACCAGGGTGCACCAGGCTTTATTATTGATAAAACACAGATGCAGCATTAAAGAGGAACTCAGTAACTTTTCTCTTTTCTTCTCTGCTTTTGCCTCATTTTTTTTTCTCTGTGAAGCACCCCCAACATTTTGGAGTAAAGTGCTGTTGTAACTACTTACAGGTCCCATTGACTTCTGTGTGATCCTCATTCAGCTTTACTTTCATTTCTCCCCCAGTGTATCTGTTCAAAGGTTTTTCTGCCATTTGACTGCTTTGCTGTGATGAAATCAAGAAATAAAGCCATTGCTAGCTTGTTGTCTTGCTAAACGTGATGTGCCACTTTCTTGCAAGACGTTGTAACAACGGATTGATGGCGCTCATACACTGTATTTCCAAAAGTATTAGCTCTCCTGCCTTTACACACATATGAACTTAAGTGACATCCCATTCTTAATCCATAAGGTTTAATATGGCGTTGGCCCACCCTTTGCATCTATCTACATCTGACATCTACATGTCTGATGTTCAACTGCAGACACTGATGTTGGATGAGAAGGCCTGGCTCGCAGCCTTCACCCTAATTCATCCCAAAGGTGTTCTGTCAGGTTGAGGTCAGGACTCTGTGCAGGTTCAGTCAACTTCTTCCACACCAAACTCACTCATCCATGTCTTTATGGCCCGTGCTTTGTGCACTGGTGCAGTCATGTTGGAACAGAAAGTGGCCATCCCCAAACTGTTCCCACAAAGTTGGGAACAGTTTGTCCAAAATCTCTTGGTGCTGAAGCATTCAGAGTTCCTTTCACTGGAACTAAAGAGACCAAGCCAAGCTCCTAAAAACAACCCCACACCATAATCCAAATTCAGTTATTTGGGTGGGAGAGCTATACTTTTTAGTGTAAGTGTTGTTTTTGGCCCTAGAGATGCTGGACATTTCATTCACCCCTCAACAACTCATTTAAAGGTGCTATAAGCAGTATATATTTTTTAAATTTTATAAAAATTACCAACGTGTCCCAAAATACAATATAAACATGTTTAGATCACATATTAGTTTTACTGATAACAATGGTACAGTTGGTACAATTTTTTTTTTAAATTACATAATGGCCAAGTTGTTTTTGTTTCCATTTTTTGTTCTTGTTCTAAAACTGCATCACCGATCGTCCAATGAGAAAAGAGACCATTGTTTTGATTTAGACTGCAGTACTAGAGCTGGATGATATGGCCTAAAAAAATCATGCGGCACTATACAGTGCCGTTTTCAAACCAGTACGAGCGCATGCTGCTTACCTTTAACCATCACACGGACTGTGAAATAGTTTTTCTAAGGTAAAAAAAAGTTACTTAGTTCTGCTTTTAAAAAAATTGTTTATTAAGTTTTTGTTTTCAGTTTTTATGCAACAAAGTGAATGAGCTTCAATCAGGCAAAATAGCAACTGTGTCCTTGTTTATTATTTTTTATGATTGTAGTGCCTGTTGAGTATGAGGTAAATACAGTTTAGCTGAATAAAAAAAAAAGCTTAAATAGAAAAAAAAAGTACTGTGTTTTATATAATCTAAGGTGGTGAGATGCGCTAAGCTATAGCTATGCTAATCACAAAACTAGATTAATTATCAGCAGGTGTTCTAACCCTGATTGGAAATTATCAAGGATTTTTTTCCACAAATTTACTAATTATAAAATGTAAAGATTGAGCAGTTACTCTTTTTTTGCATTGTACACAAACTATAGGGGGCAGCTTGTTTTGAATGGTGGAACCAAAAGCATCTATCACTATTTCTTCATAATTTTGCGGCTTCTTTTCCCCTTATGTACCATCTTATACAAGTGTCAGTGGCCTACTGGTTGCCATTAGACCTGCTGCAGTTAGTTGTCCATAGCTACTAAAACAAAAACAGAAACCTTTAGTCAGCTTTAAATATACAGTAAGGAATATGTTTTTCTTCTTTACATGCAGTTGAGGTACTTTGTGAGCTATCCATGCTGTCAAATGACTTCAAACAATTATCAAATCCGCACAGGCATTATTTTCCATTTTATGATCTAAAACATATAATGAAATATTTATCTCTCGAGCAGAACAACATTTATAATTCATAATTTTTCCAAGAACCATACAACACTATATTTCCAGTTCACACTTAAGGAGATCTTACTCTGAGTGTCAGATCGTCATGAGCACTTCTCGAAGTCGACACATGGAGTGGCACTGCATTCATTTCCTCTCTGTGTGTGGATTAGGAAAACTATTACAGGGAATCTCAGTCCAGTCACAGATGGTTGAAATAAACAGCACATACTTCCACCTCCGTCTCTCATTACTGCCAGCCTGGTGATGCCAAGCCTTAGATAGGAAATCTGCAAGTACAGCATGCGCGCAGGCAATGCATAAATTCAGTTTGTTGCGAGAGGAGCAGTGGTGACTCAAAATTGTTTCTATATGCAAACATTAACTGCTTTGAACCACTGAAAACTTGCTAAGCTAAGTGTAATTTTAAATTTTAATAGACAGCAGCTTCCTAACTTTCGAAATATGTTTTTAGAGAGGAAATGTTCAAATTGATGGAAGCCACAGGCGGAGGGAGAAAGTGGAGCGTGTTTGTGAAGAGCTTTGGGGAAATGATTGTAGAAGTCTCAAAAGAAAATTGCTGATGGCATTGTGCTCTTTATATTGAACTCATCAGCGCTGCCAATGGGGAGCCATCAGCTCCAGTGAGCCACTGTGTGATTAGTCTGAAGGCAAGAGCAAAGGCTTTTATTAGTGTATGGATCTGCTGTGGGGAGTGTGCCAAGGCCAAGAGGGGAACAGGTTATTTAAAGTGAGAAGAAGGAGACTATAGCACAAATTCAAGACTTCCTAAACAGTTTTAAGTTGTGTTGTGTTTTGTGAGGACTGATGGACAGTAAAATAGTTTGCTGAAACATACGAAGAGGTTGCAAAGTGACAGAGTGGTTAAAGAACCTGCCATGTAGCAAGGAGGTTATGGGTTTGAACCTCAGACCAGGTGGCACACAATCTGTCTGCGTGGATGCATGTCCTTCCAATGTTACTGTAGGTTCTTTATGAGTACTGCAGCCTCTTCTTCATCCACTGTCCAATAACACTGTCTGTCTGTGTATGTTTATGTGTGGCTTAAGCTCGATCTAACAGGAATAAGCTGAAAAAAGATGAGTGAATTAAACATATAATTGGGGTGATTTTACTTTCGCCATAGCCATTGTGCTATCAGTGGCATCTTTTTGTACTACAGAAAGATGTCAGGATATTCTTCATTGTTTGCAACGTAAAATTACATATCTTTTTTTTTTTCTTGTTGCTGGAGTGCATCTGCTAAACCTAAATAGATTTGTTTTTCAGTTCTTTCCTTTTGGCTGGTCCCTTCCTTTAGGAGTCGCCTGTTATCGGTCTCTACCCATCTTCACTGGTCCAGAATGGAAGTTAAATTGATGAACTGCATATTCAGTTCAGCGTTAGGCCCGTCCTGAATCAAACCTCTTCATTTATAGGATATGACAGCCATCTTTGATCTAGGGTTCTTGCAACATATACAGTAAATCTTGTGTACTCTTTGTCTTGTGTTTCCTCTCTCACCTCAGTCATTTGCCTGATGTGGAGTCAAAAACTGCAGCTTGTTCCTTTACTAAGCCCAGATAAATGAGAAGACAATCTGATCTTTGGGGATAGATGTGCAACCGATCCAAGAAGCAATACATTTGAGGCAGACAGAATAAGGTCCTGTGTTTGTCATTATAAAGCCATTTTAGATAAATAGTGACAAATAAGCCAACCATATCTCTACTGAGCAGAATGGGCTGTGAAGAGAAGGGATTTCAGACCCATTGCATGAAGTGATTGGCAATGGCTGGCCATCATAGCCTAATTAAACATTATCTTTGGTATTTTGTCTACGCACACTCTAAACACAATTAGTAGCCAACCTTTTTCAACCATTACATGTATGGATTTAAGTTGACATTTCTTGTGCATAGCTCATTTGTTGGCGGCAGGCCTGTATTACTGTCCATCTTTGTCGCCCCTCTCCACAGGACTGGGCTGAACTCACGGAGCCCTGCGCCTCAAGCTACTAATAAAAGCTGTCTTCAAAGTCATCCCAATGAGGCATTTAGCTGATTATAGAAGTCTGTGATGGACTCCCAGTCGTTAGGAGTATGTTGTCTGCCTCATATTGATCTTCAAATATAAACTCTATGACGTCCTTGTGGGAATGCGGTCCCAGTGCTCCAGATTTGATATCAAAAACAAGATATTTTTAGTTGACAACTGCAAGCTTTTACTCTCAAAACAGACATTTCTACTTCAGGAGTGTAAAAACAGGTTAACTTTCCACAATCCAATTATCACAAATTAAACTGTCAATATTACAAACCCTGCAGCTTTTAGGATTAATTAATTTCTTATTATATGCCAGAGGAGGTTGTACAACTGCAAGTACACAACCAATACTACTACTACTAGTACACTTCTACTAATATTATTATTAATACTAATCCATCCTGGACTCGAACCCGCAACCCTCTTTTTGCAAAGTGAGTGTACGACCCACTTTGCCAAGGTTAAAAAATAGTTTTACTCATCTTGAATCATAAAAAATATTGTCTGTTAGGTAAAGAGCTTTAAATGCTAATGTAAATGTTTCTACAGACAACAAAAATCCAGCAGTTTTACTCATTTAGATACTAACATAACATTTTTTCTTGGGTCTTGGTGTAATTGTACTGTATTTTCTTCCTATGTCACTTGAGTAAAAGTGTCTAGTTAATTTCCACCTTAGTGTATACTTACCATTTGAGTGCTGCTTTTCCATGAGCTGTAACTGTAACATATCTTTTTCCATGTAACAAAAATTTTTATTATCATTTTACCTTTATTTTACCATATAAGAACCCAGTGAGATCAAGCTCTGGTCAAGAGGTCTGCAGCACACATCTTTATAATTAGATAAAACAAAAATCTAAGCAGACATTGACAAACTAGTGTGGTCTGCAACTTTTCTGTAACTACAGTAACTACTAACTACCACTGTAACCAACTGAACATAATTCAGATAAAGTAGCATTCAGGATCAAGTCAGTTCCTCAGTGCAAATGCTGACAATTTGAGTTCCTTTTCTCTTGAGCAGTAACTGTTACATGTTTTCCTATGGAGCAAATATTACAATCTCCACATTCTTGCCTATTTCAGCAACTCCTAAATTGATTTTTTTCTTGTTTGGTGTAACTGCTCAGTGCTGCCCCCATTCCTGTCCGTATCCACAAGCCAACACTGAACTGCAACCACTGCCCTCCCTGGAGACAAGGCCATTTAACAGAGAGCTGACTGAACATTAAGGGCTTTGGCAGCACTAACGGAGCAGGCCAACATGGGGCACTGGAGCTGGGATAAGTGGAGGCCTGCAGGACGCCACAAAGGGACCGGGAGTTGGATGTCTCAGCTTGTCTTGCAGCCAACGTTGCAGACTCAGAGCTGCCATTGTACCCAGTAGAACGATCTGATTTCCCCGCGTTGCTGACGTCCAAGGAATAGCTTTATAGTTGTTGTTCCAGGATCCTGCAAAAAAAAAAAAAAAACAGTCACCTTATTATGCACACACAGAAATGAATCATTTTGTCCTTGGTTTATTACTGACCTTTCTTGAAATGTTCATAACAAAAATAAAATTCAGCACGATTACATAGTCCATGCTCAGTACAGGCGTAGTGTGTTGTGTACAAGTGGTAGCACCGGGGAGAGAGCAACAAAACATAATGCATGACTATTTTAAGACCAGGGAGCAACTCAGAGCAACTGTATATACTGCACTCACTAATTATTTATGCCAGTGATAGAGGAATCTCGTATTAAATGATCATATGTTGTTTTATCAGTGGCGCAGAGGTGCAGTGGTTAGTGCAAAGACATAGCGAGTTCACTTTCTCTTTCTGAAAAGTTTGACCTTTCTGTTTCTCTGGGATTTTTTGTGAAGAAAGCAGGGACTTCACCTGACAGAACTGGTGAAATGTTTTGAAGAAGTCAATATGAGCACAATCTATACCAGGTGAACTAGTGTTTCGAGTTACAGGCAGCAAAAGCACAAAGTAGATTCAATGTTAAAGGTCATTCTAAATTTACTTTTTTGAGCTTTTAACCATGTTATAATGTTGTTTCCACCTCAAAATCATAGAGCAGCATTTCGCTTCACTCCTGCATGTTTGAGTAATCCTGTGCACTGCTGCTGTCTCTTTTCTTAAGACCTTTAAAGCTCAGTCTCCAGTCTATGTAGACAAGTGCTCCAGCGCGTTCTAAACCCCATACACTGTCATCGGACTTGTTCTGATCATTTTAGCACTTAAATTACTGTCACTACAAACAGCCTATTTATCTGTTAGCATCATGTTGCTAATAGCTGTGCTAAATAGCCATTTCTATGCTCTGTCTAGTCCCCACCATTGGCAGCTGGGAGCGTCGGGCAAAAAACGTGAGCTGCTAATGCAAAGGTGTCCAAAAGTATATTACAAAGCCTGAAAAAAAGCATAATATGGGACCTTTAAAGTCCAAATAACAATGCATCTTTATTTGCAATACTCTTCTTTAATTCAGTATTTTACTTAATGCCTCTTGTTATACATAAATTGTATAGTACAAAGTGCCTTGCCCATATGGACAGGTAGAGAGTTTTGTTGCTCATCACCCTAATACGTGCTAATATAATATTGATTTGCTAATGTACATGCATTCACTCTCATCTACTCAGTCTCATCAATAAAAAAGGTCAGCCAAGTTGAGCGCAGATCGCGGGACAGTGAATGGGAGCGAAAACGCAGTGTTTGTGGACATAGCCGCTTGGTTCTTGCTCCGCACTGACACAAACACACATGAATGGCTCACCACCTCATTTGAAAGGAGCTTTACTGTGCACAAACGGGATGCTTTTTGAAGACTCTATTGATGAAAAACATGCTTTGACTTAGGTAGAGGCTACTGATGTTTGTATTATAACTCTGGAAGTCTAGTTTGTTGTCAGATGAGGACATAGCGCAGTAGTCTGATGAATGCTGATTTTAGACATAACAATTAGCAAAGTGTCACTGGCAGCTTTTCATTTTATCTACAAAGTGCTTTAATTCACACTTGTTTTCTTACCAGGCTCTGACATTGAACACATGGAGATTGGGTGTCAGCTGCCAAAACCATCTTATATTTTTGTCTTTTTGTGAGCTTATGACATCTTTCTCGCTAAAGCAGCAATAGTAAAAGAATCTATTGAACAGAAGAATGAAAAATGTTTATTGCCATTGTGTGTGGGCTAAGGCCTGTGAGTCATTATATGGTAATTTGTATCAGAAATTAAGCATGAAATAACGCTGCTTATTGTCTCAAACCACTACACTTTACTCCATGCATTTGTACAATTCACATTTCCTCCCCAGCCCTTCACTCTGTGTAGCTGTGTCTCTCGGCATGTTCCCTTTGCCTTTATGAGGGGAGACAGTTCAGATAAGTCCCACTTGTTCTCCGTGTTCAGAAGTAGGAAGCGTTGCATGTAAGCGCATGAGAGCGAGCGCTGCAGTCTTTGATTCATCCTCTTTACCATGTGGGACTGAGGCAGCAGCAGTTGGCCCGGGCCTACTGGTGGGTGTAGTGAACTACGGGAGGGGGCGGACGATCTGACAGCTCCAAAAGAAAAAGAAAAAGAAGGAAAAAATCTCTAAAAAAGAGAGATAGAAAGAAAAGAAAACACGTCCATTGAGGCTGAACAGTGTGACAAGTGTGTAGTGAGTCATGGATTACATCAGAGGCAGATGAGCCGTGAGCTGCATGGACAAAATGACCACAGTTAGATTGGGAAGTACTTAGTGCACATTAAAAAGGGTTGGCAAAAGGTGAAATTGCATTCGCTACAGCTTTTGGTTTAATAACAAGGCAATGGCCACATCAGAGAAAAGTGTTAGGCTGATTATAGCTTCCCAGCAACGTCAATGGAAACTCACACTATTAGTATTCAAACTGGACTCCAAGCAAGATGCTAAAAAGCTTCTTCCAAGAGAGACGTATTTTGATAAGTAGTGTGCAGTTTGGTGACAAGATTCTTTTTTAAGGGGAAGTAATATGAATATTTTTAGATGACAGGATTTGTATATAGTTTATATGTTTGTTAAAATTACTTTGAATTAATGGAATCCTGATGTGATAGTCAGGGGCGGCAGTGACTCAGTTGGTAGAGACGCTTGCCCACTAACTCAAAGGTTGGCAGTTCAATCCCCACTACTGGCAATGCATACTGTCATTTTGTCCTTGGGCAAGACACTTAACCTACCTTACCTGTATTAAAGTGTCAGTGTGACTGGGTTTGGTGGTGGTTGGAGGGGCCGTAGGTGCAAAATGGCAGCCACGCTTCTGTCAGTCTGCCCCAGGGCAGCTGTGGCTACAGAAATAGCTCACCAGCACTGAGTGTGACTGAGGAGTGTGTGAAAATGATGTCTCATGCTCCCTGGACCTCTTTCATCTTTTGAACTCGATGAATCCTGGCATTGTCATTATGGAGTAAGCCAGTGCCATCAGGGAAGAAAAAATCCATTGATGGAGTAACCTGGTCATTCAGTACATGCAGGAAGTCAGCTGACCTCATTCTTTGGCCCCATAACGTTGCTGAACCCAGATCTGAGGGAGGCTCTTACACTGAAAGTGTGTGTACTAATACAGTATATACAGAAAATGTAGTTCATTTTCCTTATATGACCACACCAATTTATTACACATTTTAAAATCTGTGTGTTTTGCTTCTTAGATTGTAGTTGGCCAGTATTGCTTTCTTGTGTCTATTGCTTGGAACCAAAATCATCCATCCATCCATCTTCTTCCGCTTTATCCAGGGCCGGGTCGCGGAGGCAGCAGTCTAAGCAAAGATGCCCAGACTTCCCTCTCCCCAGACACTTCCTCCAGCTCTACCGGGGGGACCCCAAGGCGTTCCTAGGCCAGCCGAGAGACATAGTCCCTCCAGCGTGTCCTAGGTCTTCCCCGGGGCCTCCTCCCAGTGGGACATGCCCGGAACACCTCCCCAGGGAGGCGTCCAGGAGGCATCCGGAACAGATGCCCGAGCCACCTCAACTGACTCCTCTCGATGTGGAGGAGCAGCGGCTCTACTCCGAGGTCCTCCCGGGTGACAGAGCTCCTCACCCTATCTCTAAGGGTGCGCCCAGCCACCCTGCGGAGGAAACTCATTTCGGCCGCTTGTATCCGGGATCTTGTCCTTTCGGTCATGACCCAAAGCTCATGACCATAGGTGAGAGTAGGAACGTAGATCGACCGGTAAATCGAGAGCTTCGCCTTTCGGCTCAGCTCCTTCTTTACCACAACAGACCGATACAACGACCGCATTACTGCAGATGCTGCACCGATCCGCCTGTCAATCTCACGCTCCATCCTTCCCTCACTCGTGAACAAGACCCCAAGATACTTGAACTCCTCCACTTGAGGCAGAAACCCCCCCCCAACCTGGAGAGGGCAAGCCACCCTTTTCCGGTCGAGAACCATGGCCTCGGACTTGGAGGTGCTGATTCTCATCCCAGCCGCTTCACACTCGGCTGCAAACCGCCCCAGTGCACACTGAAGGTCCTGGTTTGAGGAAGCCAACAGAACAACATCATCCGCAAAAAGCAGAGATGAAATCCTGTGGTTCTCAAACTAGACTCCCTCCGGCCCCTGGCTGCGCCTAGAAATTCTGTCCATAAAAATTATGAACAGAACCGGTGACAAAGGGCAGCCCTGCCGGAGTCCAACATGCACTGGGAACAGGTCCGACTTACAACCGGCAATGCGGACCAAGCTCCTGCTCCGGTCATACAGGGACCGGACAGCCCTTAGCAAAGGGCCCCGGACCCCATACTCCCAGAGCACCCCCCACAGGACACTACGAGGGACACGGTCGAACGCTTTCTCCAAATCCACAAAACACATGTGGACTGGTTGGGCGAACTCCCACAAACCCTCGAGCACCCGATAGAGGGTATAGAGCTGGTCCACTGTTCCACGGCCAAGACGAAAACCGCATTGTTCCTCCTGAATCCGAGGTTCGACTATCGGCCGAATTCTCCTCTCCAGTACCCTGGAATAGACTTTCCCGGGGAGGCTGAGAAGTGTGATCCCCCTGTAGTTGGAACACACCCTCCGGTCCCCCTTCTTAAAAAGAGGAACCACCACCCCGGTCTGCCAGTCCAGAGGTACTGTCCCCAACCACCATGCGATGTTGCAGAGACGTGTCAGCCACGACAGCCCCACAACATCCAGGGACCTGAGGTACTCAGGGCGGATCTCATCCACCCCCGGTGCCTTGCCACTGAGGAGCTTTCCAACCACCTCAGTGACTTCAGCTTGAGTGATGGATGAGTCCACCTCTGAGTCCCCAGCCTCTGCTTCCTCAACGGAAGGCGTGTCGGTGGGATTGAGGAGATCCTCAAAGTATTCCTTCCACCGCCCGACAACATCCCCAGTCGAGGTCAACAGCTCCCCACCTCCACTGTAAACAGTGTTGGTGAAGCACTGCTTCCCCCTCCTGAGGCGGCGGACGGTTTGCCAGAATTTCTTTGAGGCCAACCGATAGTCCTCCTCCATGGCCTCCCCGAACTCCTCCCAGACCCGAGTTTTTGCCTCCACAACCGCCCGGGCCGCAGCACGCTTGGCCCTCCGGTACCTGTCTGCTGCCTCAGGAGTCCCACGAGCCAACCAGGCTCGATAGGACTCCTTCTTCAGCCTGACGGCATCCCTTACTTCCGGTGTCCACCACCGGGTTCGGGGGTTGCCGCCACGACAGGCACCAGAGACCTTGCGACCACAGCTTCGAACAGCCGCATCGACAATAGAGGCGGAGAACATGGTCCACTCGGACTCCATGTCTCCAACCTCCCTCGGGATCTGGTCAAAGCTCTCCCGGAGGTGGGAGTTGAAGACCCCTCTGACAGAGGGCTCAGCCAGACGTTCCCAACAGACCCTCACAATACGTTTGGGCCTACCGAGTCTGTCCGGCCTCCTCCTCCGCCAGCGGATCCAACTCACCACCAGGTGGTGATCGGTTGACAGCTCAGCCCCTCTCTTCACCCGAGTGTCCAAGACACACGGCCGAAGGTCAGATGACACGACTACAAAGTCGATCATCGACCTCCGGCCTAGGGTGTCCTGGTGCCACGTGCACTGATGGACACCCTTGTGCTCGAACATGGTGTTTGTTATGGACAAACTGTGACTAGCACAGAAGTCCAATAACAAGACACCACTCAGGTTCAGATCAGGGAGGCCGTTCCTCCCAATCACGCCCCTCCAGGTGTCACTGTCGCCGCCCACGTGGGCATTGAAGTCTCCCAGCAAAACAATGGAGTCCCCAGTCGGTGCACCTTCCAGTACCCCTCCTAGGGACTCCAAGAAGGCCGGGTACTCTGTACTGCTATTCGGCCCGTAGGCACAAACCACAGTAAGAGACCTGTCCCCAACCCGAAGGCGTAGGGACGCGACCCTCTCGTTTACCGGGATAAACTCCAACACATGGCGGCTGAGCTGAGGGGCTATGAGCAAGCCCACACCAGCCCGCCGCCTCTCACCGCGGGCAACGCCAGAGTGGTGGAGAGTCCAACCTCTCTCGAGAAGCTGGGTTTCAGAGCCCAAGCTGTGCGTGGAGGTGAGCCCGACTATATCTAGCCGGTATCTCTCAACCTCCCGCACAAGCTCAGGCTCCTTCCCCCCCAGTGAGGTGACATTCCATGTCCCCACAGCTAGAAGCTGTGTCCGGGGACCGGGTCGCCGAGGCACCCGCCTTCGACTGCTGCCCGATCCACATTGCACCGGTCCCCTACGGCTACCTCTGCGGGTGGTGAGCCCACAGGAGGTAGGAGGAACCAAAATCAATAAAGTATATAAGTTGCAGAGAAGCAGGAAACATGCATGTGTGTGCATTTACATTTTAATAGGTACCCATTGTTTCACCTGGTTACATGCATCATGCTACAGGTAAAATGGTGAGAAAAAATCATGAACAAAATTGCTCAATCCCAACAGTGAACAGGATTTTACTATAACTTTTTGACACAACATAATCATTTAAATATTTAAATGCCTCCTTTAGCAGTGAATATAACTATATCAAGAAACACAGGACAGGTTTTATGTCAGATGTCCTTCCTGGCACAAGCCTCTTCTGGCTGAACCTTATTATTATTATTAACTGTATTTAAACATTGAAAATTAAGCCTGATATCTATGTTTCTTACTGTCACACTTCCAAATGTAGTGTTTTTATCTACACTTCACACAACGCATTCGTAGCAAAAGTGTACCAGGTATAGAACTTTGAGCTTAACCATTATGCCGTATATAAAATTGACTAAAATGATTCAACCAACCTTCAAAACTACATTACAGTGAAGTGCCTACTTCCTCAGCCTGCAATGAGATCAGCCATCAACTTGTGCAGAAAACCTCAAAATGCCTCAAAAGCTTTTCCCTTTTAGTCGATTCATCCTTTACATGAGCTTATTAACTCAATGCATATCACCAACCACGAGGTTAAAGGTCCCCTACTTTGCTAAATCAACTTTTTTTTTATCTTTTAACCGTGTTATAAGCTTCCAAAAAGAAGACATTTTTCATACACATGCATTATTTTAAGTTAAAACATGAAATACTAATGCAATTTATTTCAAAAAGCCTGAAAAAGCACAATATAGAACCTTTAAACGTTGTAAAAAATATAGCAATGTTAAGTGCAGCCTGACAGCGATGCTAGCTCCAGTTTAGTTCTTAAAAAACCTTGACACTGTTTATGTAAAGTCCCTAAACCCTACTTTGAACTGCTCCTAAATTAATTAACTTGAATATCACTGGTGTCATATTGTATTGTGTTGTAAGCTGCCTCTGTTCACAATAGCTTATTTCAGATACTTCTATCTAACTGACCTTATTTTCTCACTACATTGGCCTGCTCTTTCGAACAACCCCTGAGTCTGTCCACTAACAATACGCCTTCAGCTTGAGTTGTTTTATTAAATATAAATTCTGACATAACCATTTTTTGAAAATAAAAAGAAAACTGGCACAGGTGCAAGGATCATTTGTTTTGGCAGCCATCACACTCTTAAAAGAACAGCTCCTCGGGCTAGGCACAAAAAAAATAGGCAGCTCGATGATTTTTGGCAAAGAAGTCCGACTCTCTTGTATCATTGTCTTGTACGCAGGCTAATCCTTGGCACTGGCAGCGTGTGTTGGAGAGGAGTTTTCTTAGCCTAAAGGGATCGCGACCTTGTTGATATGACGAACCATGCAGATGAGGCGTTGCTAAGCACTGGACTCCCTTCGCCCGTGGAAAAGGCCATTTGGGACCGTTGTGGAGGGGAGGATAGCTGTGCTGGTTCACTGCTACTCTCAGCTCTCCTGTTGTGTCGTGGGTTCATGTTCCTCTGTAACTCTTCTATCTCCACTCGCTCCAGGATTAAGGCCCACTTCCCACACGTTTTACTGTGTGACAAATCTCTCGATGGGACCAAATCTCTCCCAAAATCCTTTGAACTCTAAATCTGTAAATCCCCTTTTAAGGTGTAGAACTCAGTTTTGAGCAAATGCCATGTGCAGTTTTAGCCTGGCCAGCTAAACAAACTCTTTTCTGATTCCTTTTGTTGTTTGAGTATTATTTCTATGTGCAGAACAATCACAGGCAGTGTAACCAAAAAACAAAAAAACAAAACAATAAACAAACATAGAGCTTATGAAAAAATGTTGCAGGTTTTGCCATAAAACACCAGAATACGCTGTCTTATGGTTAACTCTGTGCTTATTTCTGAATGGGGACAGCAACAAAAGCCAGCTGTTTAAAGATTTGCGGAAAAAGTTGGTTAATTTGAATGTGGTTGTAACGTCAGATGTCAACAGGTTTTTGCTGAGTTTAGTAGGTTATTTTTGTCTTCTTGGAATAGTATATTGCTATTATGTTAATTTATCTCAGACAAACAATGTAGGGGCGTTGCTGTTGTTAAAATGTCAACAAGACGAGGAAAAAGAAACACAGAGGAGTGAGCAAGTATAACTCGCTCTGTATAAGCTATCTTGTTTTGTTTTTGTTTTTTGGTTGGTTTTTTTTTTTATTATCTTCTGCTTTTGTAAGACACGCTGCAGATAATCAGCTGTGAAAGGACAGTTTTAAATCAACTGATTGGAAACGTCTCACTATGGCTGAGGATCCAGACTCTGCTGCTTTTGGAAGGAAAGTGCAGTTTACTGAAGAGCAGATGTTTAAATGAGATGAATGAGTTTTATAAGATGGGTGCAAATATTCCTATTGCAAAGCATGCAAAATGTAAAAGAAAGACTAGAGTGCAATGGGCATAATGTTGCTTAACTTTGCCAATATCCAGAGTCCTGCAAAGTTAACTTCTAAAAGGAAAGTGGTAGCTAAATATGCAATAAGCAAGCATATGAAAGACTAGTTATTCAGCTAATGTAGCAATTTTCATATTTGAGCTACTTTTAAACATCTGTGTCATCTGACCTTGTGGTAGATCAATTCTTAACAGGACAAACTGCCCCTCCCCTGACCCCTGAGCACTTCTCTTTCTCAGGGGAGCAGTAAGAAATGGAGCTACACATAAACTAATCTTGAAATCTGGAAAACATAATCAATAGCCGGAGTAATTAATTGAAGCAAATAAACTCTACCTTAACATGCCCTAATGAAAAATGTCTGGGGACTGGATAATCGAACCGAGCAAGAGGAAGAGAACAATAAAGGAATCATAAACCACAGTGTAACATGAAAATAATACTAAAATTAAAGTAGCTCAAGATTTTTTATCCATTACAAGATGTGATTTAATTTGTGCTTTGTGCTCATTTCTTTGCTCCATGCTTTAGACTTTTATTGCAATCTCCCATATAGTATTATGTTGTGATTATACACAAATATGAGGTCTGATTATGAAAATGTATATGTGTAAGTGGATTTACTTCAAAGAGTAACAGAAAAATCATTTCAAGGTTCAAGGAGTCTTTATTATCCCCGTGGGGCAACTTGTTTTAGAGCAGCAGAAAACACAATAGTATCTAGAAAACAATAGAATACATAAAATCATATAAATACTCTATAGTGACTGATTTAAAATACCAAGCGGCAACAGGGATAAAAGAGGTTTTGTGTCTGTTTTCCTGCATTTTGGGACAGATGGGAGCAATCTGAACTCAGCCCACACAGGATGGTTTGTGTCAGAGGAGATCCGTCGGGCCCTTTTTAAAATCTGTGCCCTGTAAGTGTCCTGGAGGGACTGAAGGTTTCTCCTGCAATTTTCCCGCATGTGTGCACAATGCTCTGAAGCTGCATCTTGTTTTTAAAGTCAGTCCTCCAAACTAACAAATAAAATAAAAGAAAAGATAAAAACAGATTCAATGCTCTCCATAGGGTTTCGTCTTTTTTTCTGCCACAGCTGGGTTTTTAGGAGGTTTTCCTTATCGAGAAGGAGGGTCTAAGAACAGGGGGTGTCCTGGGTCTGTTTAGTTTAGCGTATTCTTTATGTTTGATTGTCTAGCTGACTGTTTGTGGAGCCCTTTGAGGCGACTGTTGTTGTAATACTGGGGAATATAAGTGAAACTGAATCAAATTGAATAAAACACTGATAAAATATTCTCATAAAAGTGCTGTCTACCTTAAAATTTCTAAGTTTGCAATGAAAATACATGTGCTGATGAGCTTTTGTGCAAAGAGCATCATCATCAATTATTTGTACTGGTGCACCACTGTGAGTTAAACGACACAGGGGGAGGGGGTTCTTTCTAAAGTCAACACACATCTCTTTGGTCTTAGATACATTGATTTGTAAAAAAAAAAAAAAAAAAAAAAAAAAAAGACGATTCGCACCAGTCTGTGAAGTTTTGATGTTGTCCCTCTGAATTTGTCACAGGTACATTCATGGTAGTGTATTAATGTAATACCTTCTCATGAATAGTTTTTTATCAATCACAACCATCACCACTGATTTGACCACTGACCTCCTAAATGTGGAATTAAAGTACTTTATGTGGGGTGTCCTGAAACTCATATTTATTGAGCACTTTGGCAGTCAAAATCATAAAGTATATTAGTATGTGTATTGACAAAGGAGGTGTCAAAGTTTCATGCCTGAGTTGGGTCCCATTTCAGAGTTTTAACAAAAAATATTTCAGCATTTTGCAGTAACTGCAGTAATCCCTCAGTGAAACAAAGGAAAAGTGCAGTAACTGTGCTTGTATTCATCAGTGAGAACTTTGTGAGCTGCAGTTACTGCACTTTACCTTTGTTTTACTGTGAAATGTGTAGTGACTGCAAATTTAACAACAGGATTTCTCTAAATGGGACACATTTGAGCCAAAAACTTTGTCCCAAAGTAAAACAGATGATATGAAGCCTGTTTTCACTCTTAACTTAATTTCGACAAATTATTCAGTTACTGTGTTTTACCTTTGTGAGGCAGCATAGATCAGGGAGGAGCCATATTTTAGGTCTCTGTGCTGCTGGCTAAATTGTTAGTTGGTTATTTGTAAAGGCTGTTTACACAACAACGCTGCATGGTCAGGAAAATGAAACAGTCATGCCATCTATGATCTATATCTAAACGGATTCACTTAAGCTGTTCTTGTTTTAACTGTCTTATGTTAGTTTAATATTGTGATTATTGTTCTGGTGCGCTATATCTCCTGCTGCTGCCTCTTGTCCAGGTCGTCGCTGGAAATGAGAATTGGTTCTCAATGGACCTAAATAAAGGTTAAATAAAAAATTATAATAAATAAAAAGTGTGAGAAAACAGTGGAAGGTGTGAAAAGCCCATGAGGCCACTAAACAGCACTGTGACAGACAAAGTCACCACTACAGAAGAATCCACAGCTGAATACTTTAATTTTTTTTTTTTTTTTCTGTGGTCTTCCTGGGCAGAGCTGAACTTAAAAACACTGCATTTATACATGTAATACTGGCAGAAAGTTGCCTGTATGAAGCGTAAAATTACTATATTTTGTGATTGTTTGAGTGGAGATGAAACATAATGTATAATATCTGCATTTAAACTTTGTCATTACAACAAAAAAGTCTTACTTGGGCCATTTTTTCCTGCAGTGTGAACAGTGCCACAGCTGTCTCAGAAATCCATTGACAGACACTGCAGTGAATCTTCATCTGTGCCTCTCTCCACTGCTGTATAAATCGTTCTCCACCACAGTACCTCAGACAGGGGGCCCTACAGAGAGAAACGAGCCACTCCTGTCAGTGGAGAGAGTTCAGGAGACACTCTGCCAGCCCAATCCTCTTCAGTATGTATAATTAACTCTGTGTGGTGCTCTGTTCACTGCTGTTGTTAGACATTTCATCTCCAAGAAGAATATCATATTTGACATAACATCAGGCTAAGTAGACATAACACATCCTGAAGTCTGTATTTGGATTATAGTGCACCTTTTATCCCTAAATGTCTATTCATTTCTGCATTTTTTTTGCCCAAATGTTGAATATTTTAGTGTGGCAGGCAGTGGACAAACTGAAAGAAATACTTCAGCCACCAGCAAGATTTCTAAGATTTCTCAAGACGAGACAAGAAATCACAACTCAAAAGTCAAAAATCTTATTGCTGTCCCAAGAGAGAGGCTTCACAGATTCAACTCAATGTGATGAGGAAAAAATTGAAGCAAAGAACTGACAAGATGTGTCTACAAGTGACATAATAACATCATCTGTCACAGTCAAGGCCCAAAGTTATTCATTTGAACAAAGACAAATGGTGTAGAAAAAATATGAAATTATTATACCGACCTTGTACGACTTATTAAACGTTCAAGTGCTTGAGTTTTTAAATTGCCCTTGTTTGCCTCAGTGCATTAAAATGGTCTGATCATCTGTTATTATAATTACACAGCTCTTTTAAATGATTGGCAACACAAAACTGCTCATTTAGAGATGCCCAAATATCACTAATCATCCAAACATATTGATTGCAGTCTGCAGGAAAATGCCACATCAATCTCCTCTGATCTTTTCATCAGCAACTTGAATGATAAGACTTTGAATTGAAGATAGCCTCACTATATAAACAACAAGCTCCAATACGACGTCATGTCAAACGACCATCGACTTTCTTTCACTTTATAAGCAATAACAAATCCGGCTGTGTTAAACAACTGGGGTGAAACTTGTTTATGTCCAGCTTTACGAATCAAATGAAGTGTGAAATGGTTAATGAAGCTAAAAGACCACAAGGGACACAGAGATCTGAAATTACTTCAGCCAAAACACATAAATGGTCCTTGTTTGAAAATACTTGCAGTAACACTTGGGTAATATTATGTAATTACAATGTACTTACATAATGGAATTTTCTTATTACAGCACAATTGTACTAAGTTGTAAGTGAAATTGTTTATACTTCATGACTAGTATTGCAGTTTTTTACAGCATTTTACACAGTTCTTTCTAATCTCCATGGTAAAAATGGTGCAAATGTCAAATCACATCAGCAAATGTTTTACATCTCTCATGTGGCCTTAAAGTTTAGATTACAGCATCAAGAAACCTAATAAAGTAGTCATTATAACTGTAAGTAAAATCAACTATAGATGGTCACATTTATATAGCACTTTTCCATGGGCACTCAAAGCTCTTTACATTCACACATGGACGGGCCACCACAGAGTCCAGACCTTGACCCCACGGAGAATCTTTGGGATAAATGCTGGAGAAGACTTTGCACAGTGGTTCGACTCTCCCATCATCAATACAAGATCTTGGCAAAAAATTTATGCAACGCTGGACAGAAATAAAGTTGTGACATTGCAGGAGCTTATCGAAACAATGCCACAGTGAATGCATGCTGTAATCAAAGCTAAAGGTCAAACAAAATACTGGTGTGTGACTTGGACATCCCAAAGATTCTCAGTGGGGTTAAGGTGTGGACTCTGTGGTGGCCAATCCATGTTTGAAAATGATGTCTCATGCTTTCTGAACCACTATTTCACATTTCGACTCGATGAATCCTGGCATTGTCATCTTGGATTAAGCCCAGTGCCATCAGGGAAGAAAAAATCATTGATGGAGTAACCTGGTCGTTCAGTGTATGCAGGAAGTCAGCTGACCTCATTCTTTGGCCCCACAACATTGCTGAACCCAGACCTGACCAACTGTTTGCTTAGTTAAATCCAGGTGGCAACTTTTTTTTTTTTTTTTTTGGCCAGGCAGTGTATATTACTTTGATTATAACTCCATTACATGCTGCCATGTCAAACAACCACTGACTTTCACTCTATCCACCACTTGTTTATGTCCAGTATCAAGTAGAAAATGTTTGATCAAAGTGGTTAATAAAGCTCCAAGATCACACGGGACGCAGAGATAAAAGCTGAAGGGCAAACCAGGCCGCACTACACTTAACAACAGTGTGGGTTATTTTAGATGGCTGTAAATCTGCTCTGACGGCTGCAGCACCCATGGGTGGGCTCTCCGTATCCCTGGTGCCAAGTGGTGGGAGGTAGGACATCATCACATCTGCGTCAAAGATAACAGAGGGACATGAAAAATGTATGGACCTAAAAGGTGATATGCCAGTCTGATGATGCATTAACAATGAGTTGGACATGATTATTATCCTGATCTACAAAACAAGCAAATACTCATTTTGAGGTCACATATTGCTCTTTTTATAAAAACTGTATACGGCTTCTTCTCTGGCAATTAATGCAGTGTACAGGCTGTTGCATGGGTCACACTATTAAAGCAATAGTTCTGTATTTTGTAATAGTATTTAAAAAAGCAGTATGTGGTTAAGCTAATTATTTTATAAATTAGATTGTTGTCTGTACTTCGTCATTTTGAAGAAAGACATGGGTGCAAGGGCACAGAAACTAAACTGCTTGGGCCAGTAAGAAAAAAAAAAGTTTAACCAGATCTTGGCTATATTGGTTGGTTTAGTTTACCACATAATGTCCCCTTCAAATTATTAGTAGTTCTTATAGGCTGTGTGTATAAACAATAAGAATAAAAGCCATCCAAATACATGCTCCTTGATATTTTTGGGGTAATAAAAAACGTTTTTGTTAGTTGCTAAAACTGTCCTGTCCTGATGTCCTGTTATTGCACCTGTCCTCTTCAAGGTGGTGAGCACTATTTTTGTCTTTGGTTGATCTACACAGAGTCCCTAAAGTCCTAAAAAAAAAAAAAAAAAAAAACTGATCAATGCCACTAGATGCAACATGAACTGCCTGAGTTCTGATGTCAGTGACTTGTCATTGGTGGAAATTAACAATGTTTGTTGTGCTTTGGAAGAATTTAAAGATCATTTCTTTGAGAGGGATGAACAAACAAAACTAAAGCAGCATTGGGGAACAAGATTTTTTTTTTTCTTTTCTGGGGACTTTAGAGACTCCATACTATAAACCTATACATTAAAATATGCAACTGGAAATAGTCCCTAAACATTGCTCAGGGGATATCTGTTGACCTTAATTAAATTGTACATAAAGATTTAAAAACAAGTCGTATAGGTCCTCACCATAAAGAAGGAAGATAACCATGTACTGTATAATGGCAACAGATTAGGATGGTTCAACTTTTTCTTCAGGGCTTGACATTACCTTTTTTGCCCGCTGGCCATTGGGACCAGTCGTTTTCAAAAGTTACTGGCCAGGTAAGGGTTTCACTAGCCACAGTTGAGTTAGTTAGAAATACTGATGTGTTTTTTGTATAGTATGAGAAACTGAAAGTTCAGTTTTATATTTACCATCAACAGACAACTACTACACTGTAAATAATAATAATAATAATAATAATTATTATTATTATTATTATTATTATTATTATTATTATTATTATTATAAATTGTTTAGCAAAAGCTCAAAAACTCAAGGCAACAAGATTCCTCAAATTTTTTGAGTTTTGGGGCCAACTCAAAATCTCAAGTTTTCAGCAGCTAATATTTTTTTGTTTACCTTAATTTGATGTTCATGTCTATGCTAATCTTTTTTTTTAACTAAACTTACTATCCATTGTACAGAATTGATAATAAAAATGTAAATTAAAAAAAAAGAATTGCAATACAGTTGCTGTGCTGTGAAATATATATTTTTAAATAAACAGCAGCAACAACAGAGATTGAAACTGTACAAATCTAATAGAAATGAATAATTAAAATAATGGATAGTAAGTTGGCTGAGTTTTAAAAAATTATGAGTAAAACTTCAAATTTAAACTTATTAGATATATGAACATCAAATTAAGTGAACAAAAAATATTAGTTGTTGACAGCTTAAGATTTTGAGTTGGCCCCAAAACTCAAAAACCTTGAGGGATTCTGTTGCCTTGAGTTTTTGCATTTTTTTTTTTTTTTTTTTTTTTACAGTGTAGTTAACTTAAATACATAAAATAAAAGATTAAATCCAACCAGCCAAAGTGGTTATAGTGAAAGGTCCATGTGTTACCTGCCAAAATGTAAATCTACCCGCATTTGGCCGGTCAGAGAGTGTTAATCTCAAGCTCTATTTTTCTTCTCCATTCATCACTTGGTTTCAGTAAAAGTAATGTTTCAAGAGGATTTATAGCTGATTAGAAAAACAACAGACACAATGGAATTTATTTTATCTAAATGTATGACAGAGCCTGTGGCAGAGTGCACCATAACTTATGCGTGGACAGGCTCAACTCCAAAACACTGAGAGGATATTATGGAAATGTTGTTCAATCACACTGACAAAATACCAACCACTGATGCTCCACATGTGAGATTTGTCTCTTCTTTCAAGTCATGCACTGGAAATAAGCCTCTGCATCCACAAATATTTACAAGCTCCAGATGCTTTGTGATGTACCATGATGATAATAACATGAAGGAAATTCAATTATAGGAATGTTTTGTGGAAATATGCAGAAAGCTCATCTCCTGTTTGTAATGAGAGCAGCGGGTGTCTGTGTTGGGTTACAGTGCAAAATATATTTCATGGGAGCTGTTCTATGTTTGTGCCACTGAGAAAGGAATCATACAATTTAAAGCAATTTTTATTATTATTTCCTGTATCATCTGAACTCAGCATTGTCTCAACTATTATGATTTTGAGCCTTTTAATATTTAGTGTTGCATCAGGAAGGGCATGGGCGTAGGTTTGCGTATGGACCATAGGGACATGTCCCTACCAAAATTTAAGACCGACCAAATTGTCCCTACCAATCACAAGATGAAATAGCTAAATATTCCTCCGGGTCCTTGTGGATCACTACAGTTACAGAGTACACTGATCTGACTGAGACAGCTGAAAACTGCTCAAAAAAAGCAAACTCCAGCGCAAATTTACACCGCGTGAGTACAGAGAGCCTGCTTTTATCTGAACAGCTCTGTCAATGTCCTGACTTTTAGAGCCTATTCACTCTGGGCTGAAGTTATCATAAGCCAGGACTATGGGCTATAACAGTTATCAAATATGGACTATTCTTTTTATGTCAGGATTAAAAGAATCTGTGTGAAGACATCTGTGGTGAGTTTTGGAAACGTTTGTCTATCCTGGCGCTACTTCTCTAGCTTTGGCTTTTAGCATCTGTCAGCTTCATCAGGCCACAGCCCACAAACACTTTTCTCTGAATTAATATGGACTTTACACAGCAGAAGCCTCTAATGTCACGATTTCTGACCTCATTTAACACAGGTGAACAATGAACGAGGCGTGAATGGACTGGGTTTTCGTGCATATTAATTAGCTGCTAATATGTGCGTTTATCCAGTATTATTGCTGCACGCCCCTGCATCCTCATTCATAATTAATGTATTTAAAACAGTGTTATCCAAATACTGAGCCTGGAGGACAGTGGCAGTCTTTATAAATCCATCTGTCTCCAATATGATGTGAGTCTGACACAAGTTCAAACATCAGCTGCTGTTAAAGCGGAAATGATAAATGTTTCTCTGACAGAAATAATCATTGTACATGTTTTAGTAGCCCAGATTAAATACATAAATAACACTGTAATATGGCCTATTTACTAGTTGTTGTTTTTTTACATACGTTATGTCTGGACCCCGGCTGGATAGAACGTTAATTCTGTGGACCCCGAGCAATTTTAGTTGCTGACTCCTGCTCTAAATACTCCAAGATACAGGAAACAACATCTGTTAAGTTAAAACATTTCTGGGGGAGGCCCCCAGACCCCCCTGTTTCAAATTTGTATGGAACAAATGTAAAAATACATTGTAAAATCTTTATTGTAACTTGTATTTTTTCCAGCGAGCCTACAATTCCCGTGAGCATGCCTGTGTGCTATGGTGAAAAGCTCAGATCAGCAAAGAAATATTACTTTCCCCAACCTATTGTTGTAGGCCTGACTGACAGCAGCGCGGTGAAACAAGTAGGTTTGGTTGGGGTGTCCCTACCAAAGCTGACACCAAACCTACGCCCTTCCTGGAAGGGCATCCAGTGTAAAACGTATGCCATTTCAATGCTACTCCACTATTCTCATGCACAGTGCAGAGGCCTTTGGCGCAGAATGGCAGCCACATCTCTGTCAGTCTGCCCCAGAAGTAGTTTACCACCGGGGGTGTGACTGAGGAGTGAATGAATAATGGACTAATGTAAAGCACTTTAAGGGCGCACTCACACTAGGGCCATTTGAACCATGCTGTGCCCAGGTACGACTGGGGAGGGGTCTGAGTCCCCCGCAGGCACGCACTCCCACCGCACGAACAATCCGTGCCGTGGCCCGGTTACGTCATCAGCTCTGAGGGCGACAGGCTGCTACGTCATCGTGGTGCGCGGTTTGTTTACAAGTCGAGCGAGCCGCTAACACTTTTAAAACTGGTGTAGTGGAAAACGTGAGACCATCAGCACGAAGTACCTGTGCTATTTTGATTCTGCTTTGAGTCTCGTTCATGAGACGCGGTCTTCTGTCACAGGTTTTGGGATAAACCACATACGAGGAGCAGTGAAGGCACCGCAGACAGAGAGAGGCTTCAAAACTACTGCTGCTGTCTGTTCTCGCAAGTCAGAAAGGTGAGCGCAAGTCAGTGGCGTTGTTACGAGTGTTGATAATGGAGTGTATTCACTTTTTACTGAGAGAAGAACAGTTGCGTACATAACAGGGCTCGCAGTCGTGCGTACGCGCATGCATGAGCAACCACGCCGTGCCCACCTCCACCGACCGTGCCAAAGTCCTGAAGCGTACCGCGCCTGGGTGCGGTTCGAAGCACTCACATTAGGCAACCATGCTGTGCTTTAGGGGCGTTGCGGACTTGGGCACGGTTCGATTGGCGTGGTGTGTGTACATCCTAAGAAGTCTGAGAGTGCTATATAAATCACTTTCAGTAAAACTCACTGGATGGGCATCTCTTATATACATCTAGTAAAAAATGATCATAATAATAATAATTTTAATACATCATATAATTACTATCATAAAGAAGAAGGATATTTTATGAAGTAGTGGGTGAGATAAGATATGGTATGATACAATACAATACAGTAAAATAAAATGCAGCAGTTTTGTTGTTTTATCAACTTTTAAAATTCCTCAGTGGAGATCCAACAAAATTGTTTGAGTGCTGGAATTACTCCACCGAAGACACTCACGTAAATAAACCATACTTGGTAATGGAAAAAGCACGTCAGAAGTCCGCAACTGGACCAATCATTACAACAGTTATACAAACATTAAGTGTGTTTATATGCACTGGAGTATCTCGGTTATGACAGTATTTGGGATATGATGTATACATTGGGACACTCATATCCATGTAGACGTGACTAATGAGAGTATCCCAGATTTATAGGGGAGTATTATAGGGTCAAGTGCAGTGGGTGATTATGGCAATGTTGGTAATACATGGCTTTTTGAAACACATTTCTAGCAAGAGAGTATATAATATCCAAATATAAAAGTGAGACTGTAGAGCGCTGTCACAGCTGCAGCGCAAAAATATTTTGGCGGAGTCCCACAGCGGCTGTAGTGTAGTGGTGGTTATTTCAAGAGCAGCGAAGACACAACAACTGTCAGCAGCACTGAGCAAAAATGTGGCCATATTGTTCAATAAACTGTATCGCTTTGTTAAATATCACTAGATTAGGAGTTTTGAAAGCACAGGTACAAGTTACAGTGTCTGTGAGAGAGTTGCCGCTCCTGCCATGTTTGTTTTTGCTGCATGTTCAGCGGTCAGAAACCAGGATACAACTGAAGTTATCCAGGTCGGGTATCCTGATTTCCCATAGGATACTGACATATCCCAGACACTGAATTTGGGATATTGTGTTTTCATGCACAGAGACAAAACCGGAACACTTAAAAAACCCAACATAAAACCGGGATACTCAAAAGATTTTATTGATTTTTTTACTTTTAGCATCAGAATGGTGAAAAACAAAAGCTACATTATATTAAATTATTGTAATAATGTTCATTTATTTATCTTATTCCACCTCTTCCAGGAGGACCTGCAGACTCCACTCTGCAACCTTCTTTCTGAGAAGCAGGAGAGCTAACGCCTCTGCAGTCACGAGTTCTTCTGTGAAAAACATTTTAATTTACTTTTGTATTATTATAGAAAAGTCTTTTAGGGGATACTATTCCCATCAGAATCAGTTATTGTCAGTATTTTCTAATTTACTGAAAGACAAAATAAGATATCCCTAATTCCTTCAGTCCTTTTTAAATAACATGTCGACAAACTAAATGAAGGATTCTGGCCAGTATTCAGATATTGTTTTGAGAAATGTATGTAAATTTGTGCATTTTTGAGTAATTTGCATATAAAACATTAAATGACTCTATGAATACATTTCCCCCTATTTTTATGTCAGTAAGTCTTTGGACGGTGTGAGGAAGCCAAACCCACACATTTGTATTATTTTTTAGTATTTTATTTTATAATTTTCAAATCTAAATGGTGATTAATAAAAGCTATATTTTATTAACACTGTAATAATGCATGTTTTCTTTACTTCTGTCTTTGTAGTGGGGTCTTTAATGGAGGAGTGGGGTCCAAGAGCTTGTGCCATAAAGCAAAAGTCTTTTTAATCCACTCATACACCAGGCAGTGACAGCGGCCGGGATTACAACAAGAAACTTTATAAAATAAGGCAATTATGACAGTACACGGCAATACACCGGCTTAAATTCAATTAGCCTCTGTGGCACTTTTCAATTCCCTTTAATTAAGTGGATTAGGAAGAAAGCCGCGTTCTTCAAGTTTAAAAATGATTAAAAGTCGACAGGAAGATGAGAGGAAACAGTGGCTCATTTTGACTTCTGATTAGTCATGGCTGTTTGCTGGAGGAATCCGTGTGGCGTGCGTCAAATTGATTTTGTCCTTTATGAGGCGGAGAAATGATCCATGTCAGGCAGCCACCGTTTTGGTAATGACATTTTGTTTTTCTCACCAACTTTTATTATGTGTCAGGAGTAGCAATTGCTTGTTCCTAATAGGAGTTTTTTTTTCACTTGTATTAAAGCCAGCAATACAAAATACAAATTAAATGTTATGGGCTTAAAGGTTACTTCCTGTTAGTAATAACTTTTCCTGCTGTTTTGTACCAATTACACAGAAAGGTTATGGTTTTACTTGAATACCTAAGCTTAATCGAAAGTTTATTAAGTAATTTCTTCTCTGAAAATAACTAAAAAATGAACAGAACAAAACATTTTCTCTTATATTTCTCTAATATATTGTGTCTACCCTTCCTAAGACTCCTAGTTTTACACCGTACCCCTGTCCTGACCCTCTCCATTTATCCGGGTTTGGGACTTACATAAAAAATATACACAACTTGTAACCCCCCCGGATTGGTTTCACTTTGTCTACTTTGTACACATTTTTTGGGAGAAAAAAAATCCATGCTGTGTTTGCAAATGTCAGATGTTGATGACATTTCAGTAAATGTCAGTAAGTAAGGCCAAGAGAGAACTTGTTCTAGATCTAGAGCAGGAAATCTTTAAAAGATTTTGTCCCATTACAAGATAGGACCACATGTACTAAGCCACTAAAGTTCAGTAAATCAACAAATGACTAATTTTTGGAGATTCTTATGAGCTTTTGAAAGGTTGTTGGCTCAATTGACAGAGAATTTACTCCTGAACTAGAAGATCCCAGTTTGAGTCCAGGCCTTGACATTTTATATTTACCATTACAAGACAGGGCCAAAGTCTTTCTTGAGAATAACATCAAAAACAACAGTTAAGCTTGAACAAGATCATCCGTACAAGGTTTGTTTTTTAGAAAAAGTTTTTCTATTTTCAAGAAAATGGCTTCCCTAATACCACATTTGTACCAATCACTCTCTTTGGCCAAAATCTGGACCTTACTGTCCTCAGAGATGTGGCCTGTCTCCTTCAGGTGGAGGTAGACTGCAGACTTGTGGTCCAGTTGAGTCATGTCTCCTCCTGATATATTTTTCGGTGCAAAGGTTGTTTGTTTCCCCAATATACAGATTACTGCATTCTTCAGACCACATTGCTCTCTTTGTGTCCTTTGTCCTAAAAAACAAAACTTGTCCAGATGAGGTCTTGCTTTACCTTTTTAACTGAATTCTCCTGGATGAGTGAGAACCTACACAGATTTATTAACAACAACCAATAAAACAAAATGGCTTGATGATGATTAGCACTTACTCGACTCTGTTCATTACCAAGGTGGAAATGGACCTATGCAACTATGAAAAATTCAAAGTTTTCATCGACTGGAGGTTTGATACAGGAGACAGTTGCCATGGTTACACATCCTACACTCATTTATCTTGAAAGAGGTGCCACCACTGTGATCCCCAGGACACTGACACTTTGGGACTTTTTAACACAAAATAATACTGGGGTTGAAAATTGAGTCCATGTCTCTGGATATGATTATTTGAAGTCATCACGTCATGTTGACTTTGTGGTTTTACATTCAAACACATTGACAGAGCTGAGCAATATTATCTTATTTAATCATACTTTAAAGGGAAAGTCCATTTACAGTGGTCTCCTAGGCTTTACCCTCTTTCTTCTCACCATAGTCACCATCAGCCTGTTCTTCCACATTATCTGTTATCATCAAAGCATGGTCCACCTGCAGCAATCGGAGCAGTGCCACTGTATGGGCGCAGTGATTGATCTTCTCCTGCTTGCTGATGAAACGGACTGTTTTTGCCCTGAGCCATGTCCTTTTCACATGTTTTATCCTCTATATTTATTGTATGTGTATATATATATATATATATGTATATATATATATATATTTATAATTCATCAAATGTACCCACGTGTCGCCAGATATGATGTAAATTGGTATAAATCAAATATAGTTTTACTGATAACAATTTTTTTTTGTGTGTGTGGCTCTTCTGGTGCATTTTCCATCGCTGCTCATCCAGTCAGATAAACAGAAAGAGCTCCATGCTCTGCTTGCCACTCAGGCCAGTCTGTACATGCAGCAGCTGTGGACACAGCTAACAGCAGAGCTACAAAACCAGTTGGTAAAATAGCTCACTGTGACTGGCAACCCACAGACTATTGTTTTGATTTAGACTACAGTATTGTTTTTAAACCAGTATGAGTGTAGGCTGCTTCCAGTAACTTTAATAAAAAATAATTGACAAATGAATTGATTATTAAAATAATTGATTGCTGCAGCCCTGGATTTGTATATTCATTATTATAATTAGATTGTGAGGGGCATAGTGACAGAGTGGTTAGTGTTCTCGGCTCCCAGCAAGGAGATTGTGAATTCGATCTTTGGGCCAACCAGCATACAGTCTCTCTGGGTGGAGTCTGTCCTCCCAGTGTTACTGTGGGTGCTGTCCAGCTTCCTCCCACCGTCCAAAGACATGCATGTGTTGGGTGAAATGGAGACTCTAAATCGCCCCTAGTGAATGAATGTGAGAGTGAATGGTTGCCTGTCTGTGCTTGTCTCTGTGTCAGCCCTGCGACAAGCTGGCGCCTGTCCAGGGTGTACCCCGCCTAAGGCCCAAAGTTACTGGGATAGGCTCCAGTCACCCGTGGCCCCTAACCTGAATAAGCAGAAGATGAATGAATGAATAATTAGATTGTTTGAACCTTGTGTTTAATAGTAGTCTTTGTCTTTGCTATAGAAAATGCTGGGAATTAAGAGAAAACAAAGGAAAGAGAAACAAAAAAGATATAAACGTTTTTTTTTATAAGATGCCAGAGATTTAGAAAAAATAATAATAATAACAAAGAAAGAATAAAACAAAGTCAAATTACATACAAAAATAAATACTAGTAAATAATATTAATAGAAAGTAAACTATCAAATAATAATAATGATAATAAAACAACTGAGCACTAAAACTAAAACTTATATTTTAATATTACTATAATTTTTTTATCACTCTTATTATCAGTAGAGGCACTGGATTTGAGATAAAATTTGAAATTTTTGTAGAAAACAGGGAAGAATGGCTTTTGAGCTGTAACATTAGTGAATATAAAACTTTGCCTGTATGACATCAAGGTACTGTGTATTCTGTTAAAACTGGACTCGCTTTACTACGTGGCATTAAAGGGGGTGCAGTTTCACTTTGTGCCTGCAGAGGGCGCGCCACGCTTTCCTAAGACTGCTTCCCTCCGCTACTTCCGGTTTGTTCCGCGTTACTCCGGAAGGTTTCCCCCTTTCTCTTGACACGTAGCAACACAGTTGGCAGTGCGCTGGGAGGATTTGTCAAAAAACCACCGGTAAGATCGTGCATGTACTGTGTTTCCTAATGTGTTTACAATGAAGATAATGTCATGCGCTGAAGAGCAGAGTTAAAATACAACAGCCTGTCAATGCGAAAGAGACTCTGTTATCAGAAATTCGCTTCTAAGTAGCATTAGCTTCAACAAATAGCCTATGTGTTGTTAACGGGAAACTTTAGCCACCTTGCTAACTACAGCTGCTTTGTAGACTACGGCATTAGTGAGGAGGGAAAAGGCACGTTGTGTTTTATATTTACATCAATATATATAGTAACCTTAGTCCACTCGTTGTTTAAATCGCTGCTTTTGAAATGACATCCACACTGAAGTGAACCGCTCTGCTCATGTTGTTAAGCCACAGGACTTTAGCTATTCTTAGATTCGTAGCCCCAGGGAGGGAGTAGCGTTTAAATCCTGTATTTAAAAATACAATAGTGTAACAACTGTAAAAATAAATGATTTGTTATTTGTATCCCGTAGACATACATGTACAATTATTATGTGAAATAGTCCCTTTAAATATATGGTTTAAAATTAGAGGTGGACAAAGTAACAGTTACTCAAATCTGTACTGAAGTAAAAATACTGTTTCTTGAAAAATAATATTATTCAAGTAGAAGTAAAGTACCCAACGAAAATTTTACTTCAGTAAAAGTGAAAACGTATTGATTATAATATTTACTTAAGTTAAAAAAGTATATTTGAATGTTTTTGCAAAATCTTCAAGTTTCAAACACAGAATCTTCTGATTGTAAGTCAGACATGCTGCCCACTACACCACAGAGGACAAAAACTACTTTTACTTCCCTAGACAATTTAAGATTTTACTCTAGCAAAAGTAAAACTAAAATCACCCAAACTTTACTCAAGTAAAAGTAAAATGATGTAAAAGTATGTTTTACAAAATGGACTTAGAAACTGTTTTTTCTTTAAAACATGTACTTAAGTAATGTTCTTGAGTAAAAGCATCTAGTTACTGTCCACCACTGTTCAAAATAGGGTGACCAGATGTCCCTATTTAATGAGAACAGTCCCAGTTTTAGGCTCCATGTCCCATGTCCCAACAAATATCTATAAAAAACACTCATATGACCCAGTTTTTAACAAACTGTTTCCTATTTGTGCCCATTTAACACAAGGAAGAGCATAGGAAAGTTAAAAACATTTCTCTAAAGACTTTTGTTAATTTTTGTCACATTGTTTACGATGTCATTTTTTTTATCAATAAATTGCCTCATATTAGGGATGCACATTCAGTAAATTTTTTTTAATCGATTAATTGGTAGTCTTAACTATCGATTAACCATTACTACCAGCTTGATATTACCTATCATTACATTTTAAAATAAACAGCTTCTTATTAAATTCAAAGTCATGAACCATAATTAAAAAATGGCTTTTTTTAAACTAAAGACAAGTTGTAGACTTGTTTCTTTCAGTTGATTATGGCCATTATTTTGATTAATCAATTAGCCGATTAACCATGAACACCCCTCCCTCATATTTAAAACATAACCCCAAACATCATGCACTTTAATTAAATAACAGCAAATTGTATGGATTTCAGAAGCTTTTTTCTCTTGGTGAGTTCAAACGTACCTTCATTTATGAATAAATATGTGTCTAGGGATTTTGTGTCTATAAATCTGTTCCCCATAGTTTAAAAACAACTTTTTAAAATATTTGGGTGCATTTTGTCACTTGTTTTTTACTAACTGTCAAGATTTTGTCTGTTAATAATTTGTGTAAATACATATATGTGTTATGCATATTTATTAGGTTGTGTGTTTCTTGTTTGTTTTCAGGTTTTTGACAGAGTGAGAGATGTCGGGATTTGACAATTTCAACACAGACTTTTATCAGTCCAGCTACAGTGTGGACGACCAGAGCCAGCAAGGCTATGGCTACACCAACAACGACCCCTACAACAAGTAAGCGGACATTATTGATGCGCTTTCCATCTCGTTTGTCTTTTACAGAAGAAAGACATAGGAACTGACTCAATAAATCTAATATTGTGTGATATTTGCAGACAGTACAATCAGTATGACTACTCGCAGCCCATGGCTTACTCAGCTCCGGGGATGATGCAGCCCCAGCAGCCGTACACAGGACAGATCTTTCAGCCCACACAGACCTACACCCCATCGGCGTCACAGTCCATGTACAACACTACCTTTGACGATGAACCTCCACTGCTAGAAGGTCTGTGAAACAAAGCTGTGTGCAAATGCTTATTGATGAACACTTTTGTTAATTTGTCGTCACACCATCTGCAGAACTTGTTTACCAATCTTTCATAGACAGTTTGATGCCTATAATGGAAGAATTTCTGTGTGTTTGAGCAGTGTAGATTGAGAGACATCTGCCTAGTTCACTTGTGCCACTCACTTTTTATTAAACCACTTAAAGATTTAAAGTCTGGCTTACTGTTCTTTTGAAATTTACATCCTAGCACCTTAGCCCACAAGTGTCCCAAAGCTTGCTTGCAAAATATAGAAAGCCATTCGTTTGAATCAAACATGGACCTGGAACATCCCATTGGCATTGTTCTGCATGTAAATCTTTCACTCCTGTGTGTGAGTTTGTTGGCTGATGTTGCTTGTGTTCAATTTAGAGCTGGGCATCAACTTTGACCACATCTGGCAGAAGACGCTGACAGTATTACACCCCCTGAAGGTAGCAGACGGCAGCATCATGAATGAGACAGACCTGGCTGGACCCATGGTCTTCTGTTTGGCCTTTGGAGCAACACTCCTCCTGGTAAATCGTCAGGTTAACCTTCAGAAATGTTTGATATTTCACAAACTCCTGATTAAATTCTTCTTTCCTTCTCCTCACAGTCGGGTAAAATCCAGTTTGGGTATGTTTATGGCATCAGTGCTATCGGCTGTCTCGGCATGTACTGTCTGCTAAACCTCATGAGTATGACGGGGGTGTCCTTCGGCTGTGTGGCCAGTGTGTTGGGATACTGTCTCCTACCCATGATCCTTCTCTCCAGCTTTGGAGTCATCTTTTCTCTACAGTTAGTACAGACTTTTTTTTTTTTTTTTTTTCATAAATGACAAGAACTGTCAGAGAAGATCTGTGCATGAGGCTATTTAAATACATAGTGCTTTTGCTGCTGCCCAATTCCTTTGACTTCGCAGAGTAATTTGCTTAATTAACATCCATTTCTCATTAAAAAAAATTTCTCATTCTTTGACAGTTATTAATTTCCATTTTGCTACAGCCTACTATTTTGAAAGCAGGAGACTCTGGTTCCTCAGCCATAGGGAGCCATTTTTAATAAATTGATTTGGACCCGGCCTATGACAGTTTTTATGTAAAAGCGGAAAATAATCTCCTGTCAAAAAATAACCACAAGTAATGGCATTTAGTGCTTTGTTTCATCACTTGTTGGTCCTGCTGAAGTCTGTGTTGTTCAGTTCTGTGTAATTTTTTTTCTTAGTCTTGTTGCCATTTTAACTACAGTAAAGTCACGTTGATGTCCGACGTAACAACCATGTTCAAACAAACTGACTTTTTCCGCAAGTCTTTGTATAGCTGGCTTTTGCTGCTGTTCCCCTTCAGAAATAAGTACAGAGTTGCTAATTATACAGCATATTCTGCTGTTTTTTGACAAAACCGGCAACAACTCTTCATGAGCACCATGTTTGGTTTGGTTATGGGTTAGAGACGCTCTGCTAACATCCCGTCCTTCATTTCTCCTATTGGTTACTCCGCCTGTGATTGTTCCGCTCATAGAAATGAAACTTAAACCATGAGGGACCAGACTGTCTACTTTTGTATAGAATAGAAAAAGAGTTGGTCTCATTGGCCAGGCTAATTATTTGTTGGTATTATATTTAATTGTTTAAGTTTTGCTTTTATTTTTTGGTTCCACTAAAATCCAACTAAACCAAAAAATAAAAATAATAATAAAATTACTTTTTTGCACAAATTAGGATTGCTGGTCAGGCTTAAATATTGGTTAGTTTTATTAAATTATATCATCTATTAATACCCAAAGAAATGCTGAATAATGCATTTACCAGGGTTTGTACAGTCATGGGAAACCTGGAGTCATGGAATTTTAAAATGCAATTTCCAGGCCTTTCCTTACCAAGCATAATTATATTTTAATCACTGGTTTGTAGGCTATAAGTCAGAAAAAGTGGAAAAATATATTTCTGGGGGAAGAGCCCCAAATGTTTGTTTTTTTCCTACTGACTAATTTCAGAAAACGTTTCTAATGCACCACACTGTACATTTTGAATACTATTTATAATTTATTTCAGTCATTTGGCTCTTGGAAATTTAGTGAAAGGTTTTGGAGAAGTCATAGAAAATTCTTGGTAAAAAAAGTGTATGAACCCTGATTTACCTTGAAAGACAAGAGGTAGAGGTTGTGGCCATTTTCTTAGCAAATGGAAAGATTGAAACCGTTTAAAGTTACCTATTTTTGCAGCACAGTAAATTAAAAGTAAAATGATTATGTTCAATGTCAAATAAATTCTGACCTTTTTCTCTTGTTTTTCTCTCTCCTTTTTCAGAGGTATGATGGGAATTATATTAACAGCAGCCATTATTGGTTGGTGCAGTTTCTCAGCTTCAAAGATTTTCATCTCGGCTCTGGCCATGGATGGACAGCAGCTATTAGTGGCCTACCCCTGCGCTCTCTTATACGGAGTCTTTGCACTCATCTCCGTCTTTTAAAAAAATGATTAAATGCGCGCTTAAAATAACCTCTCCCTGACTTCTGTAATTTCTGTGTAATTGGCAGCTGTATAATTATCATAGTTATTGCTTAATTACACAGCTATTACAGAAAAAAAAAACTGGGAGCAAGTCCAAAAATGGCACCAAGGATTTTTTTTTTCTGTCCAAGACTCCGCCTCTCACTTTTCCACCTGCAGACCGGAGCATCCTAATCACATCTTGTCTTCACATTTTATTTCCTTTGGTTTACCTTAATGGAGAGGACTGTCCAGGCAATCTGGTTTCAACAAACTCCTATTCTATTAAAATGACCCTGCTACAGTTCTGTGACTTTTGAGGACGCCAAGGGGAAGGAAGTGAAAGAGGAACACATAGGTTGCAAAGTGGAAAGAGGAGGAGCTATGTAAAATAAACGCAAAAGGTTTTCAAGATGGACCGAAAAATGTACCTGCAGCCTAAAAGCAAACCAGTAGGAATTTACATGTGAGCTCGCCACATCGCAAAAAGCCACTATCCTCTACAAGCAACATTTACTCTGTTTCTACACCCAGAAAGACTGAATTGTTGGAGCACAAAGCACCCAATTTTGTAAATTTTGTCAACTTTCTACGTGCTTTTTCTCCAAAAGAGAAGACCTCATCACAGCTGTGGAGTAATGCTTGGTGTAAAAACAGCTTTACTTTATCTATATATTATGTATTGTTTATTATCTTGAGATTAATTTTAAGTTTGGCGGCCTTTGAAGAAGACTAAATACAGTTTGCACAATAACATTACATGGTTTTAGCCATTGCCATGAATCATACGGTTAGTTTGGAGGTGGAGTAGATGCCCAGGAATGTCTCAATCGTAGACTTTATTTTAGGGATGACTCACTTTGTCCACCCCACTGTGTCATCTGTTTCTCATGTCTTCTCATGCAAAGGTGTGAACATTAAAGTTGTCTTTGAAGTTGGTCTGCCTTCTCCTATTTACAGGTACAAGTTAAAGGAGTAACAAGTTGACATAAAGGTGACAATTATAAAACTTTATAAATCTTTATTAATGGCAAATAAGCCATACTTAAAGATGTCCAAGCAGCAATTTTTCTGTAATGATTACAGTTATCAGTACCTGAAATTGAGTGCTCTGTGATACAGATGGAGGATTAGGGATTGCATCAGCCATTTTGCATTAGGAGTTGTGTGTTTTATCAAAGTTAAAACATAAAGAAACAAAGTTCCTAAAAATAATTTAAGAAGTCACATTTTCTCTCTTTTCAGAAAAAACATTAAACATATATATTCATATAACATTGTTTATGGGGGAAATAACTCGCTAAAGTAATTTTCTTATTGCGGACTGTTATTTACAGATTGCTTTAGTTTACCCGATCTTTCCTTGCATGAAATTTTCCGCTGACTGCTATACAAAAGGGGCAATATGAGTAAAGTACTTTTATTGCAGAATATGCAGTACGTGCAGGTAATTGTGGGTGTCAAGTAGGAACAATAAAGGCTCCAGTACCAGCACATCCTTATGGGTAGTACTGTTGACAGCTAATACTGTACATGTTTCCTTTTGGCTTGTTCCTTTTTGTGTCACCACAGCAAATGATTTCCCTCTTGGCACGAAGTAATCCACATTTTTATTTGGCATAGGTTTTATGCCAGGTGACCTTGATGCAGCCCTCTCTGTTTATTCAGGCTTAGGCTTAGGACTAGCGCTAGTACACTGTTGTGACCCTCTTTGGCTGGATATTTTTACAACTACCTAAAATGTGAAATAAGTAACCAAAGATAACATATTATACATTAGTTGATATCTAGGTATTACAGTTTGTCTAACTCTGGGCAGCCTCAAAATATGAATACAACACCTCTGTGTCCTTCTCTCCTCTGGGTTCTCTTCTCACTAATTTATACAAAACATTCTTGCAGAAGTGCTTCTTAAATAGATGATAAACCACTCATGAGAAATGAATAATTCAAACATGAAAATTGAATTTTATTTTATTCTGACAAACTAAACATCAAGGAGATATTTGCATTTTAAGCATCAGTCTTAGGAGCAGTTTGGTCTCACCGGGTGAGCCTCCATATGTCATATACTTTTCAGCACATATGCAGTAGTAGGTGCTATTTTGACTTGTTTTCATGCAGAAATGGTTACCATTTTCCTCTATGAATAAAACATGCCATGTATATTGCTTCATGCACACAAACTGTAGCAAAGTGGACGTGCAAACTCCAGCTCTGGGGATCTCAAGTAGGAGAAGCCAATGTAAACAAGAAAGACGTTGACATTCATGTATTCATATGGATGCACTCTGCCAGACGCAGTCATGAGTCATATTCTCTTTGGGTAAAAGTTTTAGGGTTTGAGCACTGTTGACTGCACTGCTGCAATGTACAACACTTTTGTCAGATTTTGTAAAAAAAATAAAGTTGACTCAAGTCTGTATGTGTAGCTGTAGTCTTAGCAGACAGTTTGATCATGGGAGCCCTGTCTGTTTAAAGACACTCTGATTTCAGCACCAGTGTTACACTGTTTATTTTTTTAACTCATAATCCCACTATTTAACTTTCCATAGCAGCCTAGAAAACATTTTTCTCTCTGTGCAGTGGCCGTTCTCGTCTGCAGGTCTGCGCAAGCCACTGCAAGAGCGCACCATTCAGTTCTATAAGCTGTTACATCTGCTTGGTCTGTTTGAGTTTTTGTTGCCATGTTTCTTATCATTAATAATCACAAAAGCAGAAGTGGTTTGTAGGCATGTGTACAGTTACTATGACAAAACTATTCTTGTATTAATTAATCATTATTTATTTGAACAAGGACAACAAGTGCCACAATTATTTAATGTTCACTTTCTTGATGTCCATATCAACTTAATATGTGGTAAATGAAGTGGTATATACACAATATGTATGTGAAGAATCTCATTCATCCAGGCTGTCACATCTTCAACTCTAGAAACCACGTATGGATTTAACTTTGTTTGGATAAACACAAAAGTTATTTTTAGTCCTATTGTATTTTAGATGCAGTATCATAGTTACACTGATGTGTATTATTTGTCAGATTCCCTTAGAATGAATTATAGAAACTATTAAACTATTACTACACTAATAATAATGACTTTCAGGCTTGGTGTTTAGTGGGAAAAAGTTACATAGTGTTTTGAAAAATAGAAAGAGTAAACTAATACTATTAATACTTAAATCAACTTATATTATATATATTTTGGTGTTTGTCAGGCTATAATCTTATTATATTTTAGTTATGCCTATCTTTAAATTTTTCATGTCTGTAATAAAAATAATTTTCCTTGGTACATCAATAAAGAAATTCTGATTCTGACTAAAATTTAACAGCCTTACATACAGTCAGCATGTGATGTAACACAGACTCTGTAACAGTACCGCTCTCTCTCCTCCAGGTGGCAGTGTTCAGTCACAAATCTTCTCGTGTTTATTTTGGCTCTGTGGCTCGTGTCCTCAAACTTACCCTGTGCGCATCGACGGCTTCCCCGCCTTTTTCCGTGAACTCGCTCGGCGTTACTGCCACCAAATTTACGGCCCTCCGTGCGCGGGGCAGATGAGCATCTCCGGGCCCCAGCCGCTGCGCACACTGGGCCTTTCATAACGTGTTTGTTTACTGTGTGTTGGCCTTACTGTTTCTGCTTAAATACAGCTGATTATCTTACATAACTGTGTTTATTATTGCATTTAGTGGCATGTTTTTCAAACAACGCCTTGGATTAACACACGCATTGTATTTGTAGCATTTATACCATACTTGGGAGATTCCAGGAAGACATTATTTTTCCATTATAGACTCGTCCGTTTCTAATCTTGCCATAAAAAAGCAGAAGTTGAAGAATTGCTAAAAATGTGTATCAAGTAAAAGTACTGTTACTTCAAAATAATATTGCTCAAGTAGAAGTAGGCTGTAAGTACTCAACAAAGTAAAAAAGTAGGCAACTTAATGTAAACTCTACTTAGGCCTAAATAAAAAGCACTTACTGGTACTACCACTATTGCTACTACTACTTCTAATGCTACTACTATAATATGATTACTTACTACTATCACCACTGCTACTACTACTATTACTGCTATTACTAACACTTCTGCACTGAGATCTACATTTTATCTAAAAATGTAAGGTATATTTTAGAAAATGTACAGTATTTTTAATGTACGTTGCTTGTATAAAAGTCTCTGGTTACTTTATTTAAATAAAAAGTACAGGTACCACAACTATTGCTACTACTGTTATTAGTGCTACTACTAATACTAGGATCACAAATATTACTGCAGCTGTTGTTACTGCCAACACTAATACGTCTCCTCTGAGATCACAACTACATTTTATCTAAAAAGTATTTTTATTTAATGTTAGATTTTTGATTAAAAAGTATCTGGTTACTTTTCACCACTGTGTAAAAAGTAGTCCTACCTTAACCTTTATCCTGCTTAAATGTTGGCGGTAAGAACCACCCTCCCGTTACGTTATCTAACAGTAGATAATCTCACGTCCATCTGTTCAGACTGAGCCAGACCCAATGAGCCAGTGTGGTTTGTCAAAGCCAGTGTGATGAGCTGCTAATGGTCTAAACATCCAGTGCTTACAAAATAATAAAAAACTGTAAAATAAAAGATTCAGAAAGAAAAAGAACAAAACTGTAGCCTTTTATTTATTTACTTCTTTTTGCTGAAAACATCTGACTCATTTAGAGGTGAAAAGTAACTTAACTAATATTTTCATTACGGAGTCACAAGCCTGTATAAATGGAGAGGGTTGCAGCAGACCGTATAAGGAAAAAGCCAAGTATATTTACTGAAACATAACCTACATACTTGACCCTAGCAGTAGCAGTTGAAGTCGTAATAGTAGAAGTGCAGTGATAGTAGTAGCAGTAGTAGTAAATAGTAAAATATATCTGCAGTAATACTAACAATAGTAATTGTTTTGCAGTGCACTTTCAAATATATTTTCCACTTTACATCCTATACTTATTTTTGCTCTAACACTGTTTTGTTGACTACTTTTAGTTCTACTTAAGTAATATTTTTGAAGTAATTACCTACAGATATGAAGTACTCTTGAGTGTAACCAGCTGCTAATGGTCAAAATATCCAGTGCTCATTAAGTACTAAAGCTGTATTGTCCATATTTAAAATAGTTGTTTATAACACACTGGACTGAGATGCAAGTCACTGAGACCACAGTTATTTTATAATTAAGGAAATGTTTTTTGTTTATTATAGACTTTCCAGAATTGCTTCATAAAAGACATTGTTTCTCCAGTTTAAATCTATGATCATATTTCAAAGCAGGCAAAGCAGTTTTATTTATGGAGCACATTTCATACATCAAGCAATTCAATGTGCATCAAATGCACATAAATAAATAAATGAATCACAATACAATTAAAATATAATAAAATAAAGAAACAATAAAAGGGACACAGGTTAAAAAAAAAAACATTTAGCAATAAAAACAACACGAGTGAAAGTAGGAACATTTATAAAATAGTGCATTTAAGAGCTAAAAGCATTTGAAAATAATAAAGTGTTCAATCTGGTTTTAAAAATTGCAATAGACTGTGCAAATTTGACCTCATCTGGCAGCTGGTTTCAGTGTTTAACAGCTTAGTGGTTAAAAGCACTCTCTTCCAGTTTGGTTTTTACCCTGCGCACTGCTAACACTCCACTTCCTCCTGACCTCGTCAAATAACTGGGTCCCATTCCATTTAAACATTTATAAATTAGTAATAAAACTTTGTGCAACAGGGAGCCAGTGGAGGTTTTTAAGTACTGGGGTGATATGTTTGCATTTTTTGGTTTTGGTGAGAACCCTAGCGGCAGCATTTTGAACTAGCTGCAGCTGCCTAATGTCAGTTAAAAGTCCATTGCAGTAATCAACTCTGCTTGTTATAAAAGCATGTATACGTTTTTCAAGATTGGGCGTAGTCAAAAAGCCTCTGACTCTGGCTATGTTTTTAAGATGGTAAAAGGCTGGTTTTATGTTTTGACATGGATATTAAAAGTTATGTCTTGTTCTTTAGCAATAAGTGCTTCATCTTTAAGATAAGCAGCAATCCGCAGCTTTGTTTAATTGCAAAAAGTTATTTGACATCCAGCCACTGAGCTCGTCAATGCATTCATACAGCAAGTCTAACGGACTGTTGTCATTTGGTGTGAGAGCAGCATAGATTTTAGTGTCGTCAGCATAGTTATGGTAAGCAAGGTTGTTAGGAGAAGGGTTATTTTAATGTTAATTTGTGTAATGAGTTGTAACATTTTTGCATATTGTTTGAGAGAACAAAATATTGCCTCCTGCTTCATTAATGCTGTCAGTTAACTCAAGAGAAAAATGAAAAATGTTTTTCAAAGCAGTGTTTTGTAAAAGGTTTTGCACAACTTATTTTTGAGTGGGCTGCAAAGAACAATGAAATAAAGAAAGTTTTGTATTCATAATCAAAAAGAAACAAACTGAGAAAGAACATGCAGCTCTGTAAAAAAAAAAAAAAAAAAAAGCTTAACCCAGCAACTATGGGCCCTAGGCTGGGTACGTCCTGGACAGAGAACTCATGGTAACACAAGTAGGACTGCAGACTCCACTCATAGTGATCATACTCCACTTCCATGAGTTTTGAACCCACAAGTTCTTTGGTGAGAGGCAAGAGAGCAAACCGCTCTGCCACCATGCAGCATCACTTCATTCACTATCAAAATGACTTGCATGTGTGCAAAATGATTCGTGTAACTGCACACAAGCATGTTGGCATTTACGCAAAGATTATTAAATACACGTGCACAGATAGTTTTATACACACAAAACAGTTTTTACACATACAGATTGTTACTTGTGCACAAGTCACTAGCTTTGTACAGATCTTTTTAAGAGTTATTGCACACTGCTTTGATCCATACACAGATGGTGCATTCAGAACCAGCATAAAGCTGGGACATCCTGGTTTATGTGGAGATCATCCAACATCAGGTTACCTACGAGGCATTGTTTCTCCAATAAAAATATACTGCATGGGAATGTGTGAATGTGACCGCGCACGTGTGACTACACTAAGTTACACATAAAATCTAAACGTAACCGTGCGACTAGGCAAAGTTACACACAAATTGTTTTGCACACATGCACATCATTTACCACCATTAACAACTCATTAACACCATACATGAGTACTAAATAATGGTATTATAAATGAAATTCGAAATCAGTATTCATTCAGTATGTTAAAACTGCAATTCATTAATCTATTGTCAATTACATAAGTATTAATGCTTTATTACTGTTTAATAGCTTATAGGTTGTTACAAAGTGTTACTGAAGAAGGCATTTAGACATAAACCTTTGCATGAGGTGCATCTTCTACTTCTATCACCTATGTCCAATTGTCTAAACACTAAATATGCCAATCCAACCCATATTTCTTCCTTAACCAGAGTAAATAGCAGTACTTATATAACCACAATATAACTTGATTAACAGCTGAATATGTTTTTGGTAAAGGTGAAGCGGACATTTAACAGATGTGGCCTGCTCTTAACTGTCTCCAAAAGCCTGGTGGAGATGAGGCTCATTAGGCTGTTATCTCCACTGAGGGCGCAGACGAGTGAAGGAGGAAATGTAACGATTGGTATTCAGAAAGGCGGCGAATGCATCTGCAAAGCCGAAAGCACATGAATATTCACAGAGCAACTGTTAGCACAGCACTGAGTGTGATATGTGGCTGCTCCGGCTCTTCATTAGGCTAATTGTCCGCTCTCGTTGCACTGTGGACTCTTACTAACGGCTAATTCAGAACTCAATGATCTAATACAAACACAGGGAGCACTTTGGACAAAGACCAGATGAGGAGACTGTGTTTTCTGTTTGTGGCTGTGCAGAATGAAGGTGTCAGCAAAGTAAATGTGGTCTATATTGAGTTAGGGTTCATTAAATGTATATATTATATAAAATATAAAATGGGGTACACTGTGGCAGTGGTCCTGCTTCTCAGTAAAGAGATGGTGGGTTTGATCCTCATGCTGATGGCATGTCTGCATGTCCTGTCAGTGTTTCTGTGTCCTCTCTCCAGGTACACTGGCTTCCTAAATCATACATGTGTTGGGTGCATTGGTGAAAGGCCCATAATGAATGAATGTGAGAATGAGAGAATGAATGGTTGTCCTTGCCATTGTCCAGGGTGTACCCCGCCTAAGGGCCATAGTTGGTGGGATTACAAGAATAAGCTAAAGAGGAAGATCAATAAATAAATTAATATAATATAAAATCCTAACTGTTGAGTAGACAGGCAGAGTCGTTCGTGTAGTAAGGTTGGCGGTTCAAGCCACGCTCCCACTGTTGCACACTGTAGTTGTGTCCTTGGGCAAGACACACCTTGCCCACAGTGTCTGTGTACACTGATGTATGAATGTGTGAATGGTTCTTGACGTAAAGCGCTTTGAGTGCCCATAGAGGTGGAAAAGAGCTATGTAATTGTGATCATGTGACCATGATGCTAAATTATGGTACCAAAAGAGACATTTAGAAAAATACTTATTTAATTAAATAGTAATTCATATATTTTAACTCAGTCAACACTGTAGTATGTCATGTCAGTTTTTTTAGGCCAAGTGTGCACAAAAATGTGACAAAAGTCAACAGAATTTCTAGTCTGTGGAGGCTGAAATCACAGCCACATTTCTGTCATTGTTTAGTAAACATAAAACATGGCAGTAGCAATATTAGTTCATATATCACAAAGCAAACACATGTATCATGAGGCACACAGTAGAGTTTTCAAAGTGTATTGTGTAACTCTTTGGTGCGACTTTTTGTTGAAATGTGTCCAACATTGGTTTATTATTTATGTATATAAACAAAAAACATGTATTTTAATTCAGTTCCGGTTTATTTATACAACTCACAACATCAGACGCCTCAAAGAGCTTTACAAATAGTCACACAACCAAACATAGACACACAATCAGACTTAAACACACACAGATAGCTCAGTTGGTAGAACGGCTTGTCCACTTACCAGAAGGCTTGCAGTTCAAATCCTGCTGTTGTTATGTCCTTGGGCAAGACACTTAACCCACCTTGCCTCCAGTGTCTGCGCAGACTTGTGTGAATGTGTTAGTGCTTATAAGTGTGAATGGTTCCTTGATGTTGAGTGCCCATGGAGGTAGGAAAGTGCTATATAATGTAAATGTTACCATTTTCTCGTTAAGGAAAAAACTCTAAAATTTCTGGTTGAGTGTGTGTGTGTGTGTGTGTGTGTGTGCATGGGTCGGTGTGTGTGTGTATGTGTGTGTGTGTGTGGGGGGGGGGGGCATTCAGAAAGCGTGGGCTGCTCTCTCACTCTCTTTCTTTTTTTTTCTTTCTTGCAGTCTTCCATATCTGCCACATCATCATTCAATTCCTTATTTAAAAGATGAAATTTATTCTTTTCAAATGAGCCACTAGAAAGAGGCCACATATGACACCATGAACCTTGACCCTTCTCCCAGTGAATTATAGAGCCAAGATGTGCATCGAGTATACGTGCAGCCTATTTTGTTTGTTTTGTTTGTTTATGTGCTGTAAACAGGAAGTAATGACTAAGAATGTTCATTATTTATCAATGTGTCATCTGTGTCTCTTGGCTTTTTTTTTTCCCTCAGAACAACATAAGATAACAACACAAAATGCACATGCATTTATAATGGATATGGCTTTTTCATGTCCCTTGTACATAAACAGCACACATGAGATGCACCGGTAATAAGCCAGGACCCAATGGTGACTGCACTTAGAGGTCGCTGATGTGTATGCAGCAATCATCATAAAGCATTAGGACTCCATACATAAGTTCATGTACAGAGGTAGATAGATAAGATGTTATCATAAAGACAGTAGGATGCTTATTCTGAGTAATACTGTACTGGGTATGAAGCGGCACAGAGCCTTTTATCTCAGCAGACAGTGTTACATGTCAAAACAGGAAGGTGTTGGAGTAAATAATAGTAATAGCTGCCTTTGATTCGGCTTCGGGGCTTTTTCCACAGACACCATGCAGCTTAACAAAAAGATATCTTCTTCGCTTTTCAAAGTCTGTCTTCGCTGGGAAACATTTTTCTGAATATGTTTTATTGCTACTGTGCAGTTTTGCTTTGAAGGATTTATTAGACAAAGTAAATACTACTAGAGAAGGATTTGTAAGACGCATTTGTTTTGTAAAGTCATAATCAAGCAACAAGGGGGTCACAGTCGGGAATACTTTGTTCCAGTTCCAACTCTGGATGAAAAGAGAGGGTTGGTCAGGAGGGGCATCCGATGTAAAAAAAAATCAATGCCAAATCTAAATGCGAATAATCAAAATCTTGTCCAGAGCGGGTAGACGCCTAAAGGAAAAGGAGCAGCTAAAAGGAAAGAAGAGATTTGTTTTGTAAAGGCATCATAACTGTTGATCGGAAATGAGGTGAGCTTTGTGCAGTTCTTTGCTATTTTTCAAATTGTGTCAGGTTTTTGGGACCGTCCCTGTTTTTGATTGGTTGTCTCATACCAGTGTTGTCGTGAGTCACCATTTTCTTAAGTCCTCAGTGTTCAAGTCCGAGTCTGAGTCCAAGTCCAAGTCGCACAGGGCTAGTCTGAGTCAAGTCATCAGCTCTTGTAGTGCAGGTCCAAGTCCAAGCCAGAGTCATCCATGTGCAAGTCTGAGTCCAAGCCTAAGTCTTGATAAGTCAAGTCCAAGTTACCAAAAGAAATATCCAAGTCAAGTCCAAATTGAGTCATTATCCAGACCATTTAAGCAGGGCATAAGAAGAGTTTTTTTTTTTTTTTTTAATTGTGCCAGAATGAAGTCAAGTTTGAAAGAAGCACAAATAGAATAAATTGTGCAAAGGCAGTCAATATTTCAATTTTATTTGTGGTTACAAAAATCCATAGAAACGGATAGAACGGAAAGAAGACTTTTATTTGAATTCACACAGTGCACCCTACTGTGACTTCCAGTGACTTTAAACTTGTCGTATTTAAGCACTAACACCTAACAACACCTTTGAAAAGATCATTTATTATGCATATACAATTGTGTGAGTCAGTGGTGCTCAAGTTTGAGTCCCAGCCATTGATGTGCAAGTTCAAGTTCAAGTCATCAGTCCGAGTCCAAGATTCAAGTCCTCCATCTCTGTCTCATACTAACAGAAACCAGGCTAAGTTTTAATATAGAATCAAAAAAGAATGGGTGGATTAGTCTGGTTGTTCAGGCTTTTAATCTGCCACACATGGAATAAATGGAGACCAGTGTGGACATGTGGTGGCCTCTCCTTCAGAAGCACATGACATAAATCAGTTCATCATTTTACCACAACAAAGAGCAGCTTAATGTGTAATGTTTCAGATTTTATGAGTTGTGTATTACGCATGAGTTTTATTTCCCAACTTCATTCTTGCGACGTGAACAATAACTCTATTGGATTAAATAAAAATGAAAAAAATGTAAAACAAATGCCAAGTACTAAGACTTTTAACAAGAACATTTGGGTTTGAACTAGTACTGTGTATAAGTCAGACTGGTTGCATACTTGTTGTTACTTTATTGGCAGCTTTTGCGTGATCACTAGCTCAAGTGTTTCTCATTATTTTCTGCTTTTTTGCCACCTCTTTATAGCTTTGACACCCTTGGTCCCCTATAGATTCTCAGTAACACAACCTGACCTGCATCTTGCAAGTTAGTCATAGTGATCCTGGATGCAAACCATTTACAAGAATGCATTGTTGTTGTATTATAGACCTGTAAAAAAAAAAAGTACCTTGTTTACCACAGTTTACTGTATACACATGGGGCGGCTTCTTCTATAATTATGTAACTGCCCCATGAAGTTACAGGTGAATAATCACAATCCAGATATGCAGAAATGTGGTCATATGGCACAGTGACTTTCCTTGCTGTGGTCAATGTAGTCTGCTAGCCTTGCTGAAATACACTGTATGTGTATAACACATTAAAATGCATGAAGTCCTTAATAATAAATAATAGCCAGTGTGTTCAAACTGCAGATGCCCAGATATAGGTCATTGCTCTTGTACCTGGAAGAAACTCCCATACAACCAGTGCTGTCTTATTCTCAAGTAATTTACACTTTCTGAGTAAAAGTATTTGAGTATCTTGCTCTAGGTGTACAGTTCTAACAGTAGCAGCAGTAGAAATAGTAGTAAGACTTGTGGTAGTAGTAGATTGTAGTAGTTCTTAGTAGTAGGACTAGCAGTAAGTAGTGACAGTAGCAGGGTAGCAGTAGTAGTTTTTGTAACAGTACTTTTAATTGAGTACTTCTTCAGCATCTTCATATAGTCACCATTTATTACAGGCTCCAAATATACAGCACTCAACTCTCAGTATTTCCTAGACTGCTCAGTGAAGTATGGCTAAAGTCATCATTATTTCAGGAGTCATCAGCTCCGTAGTTAAAAGTAGCACATGCACTGGCTCCTGTTATAGTCGAGCCTCTCTGTCAAACCTCCAGGAACCAGAAGTAATTGGACGAATGATGCAGCTGCGAAAGGATCTGAGGACCTTCATGCATCTTACAAGAAAGAGCTCAAGCAGAAGGAAGAGGTCCTGACACAGCCCAGTCTAACCCCAAACTCTGAATTATTGATAAAAGGGGAAACAAACATGATGCTGCCTTTGACACAGTGGAGAAGGAACGAGAAACGAGGAGATGACATGAACTCTGTCAGATAGTTTGGCAGATACCAAAGGGGAAAGCTAGAAATTTGTGGTTTGCATAACCATTTTTTAACCAAATCAAGCCCTGGTATCGCTTCCTGTCACCAATAAAAGGTCACAGTCACAGGTCACAAACTTTTAAAATGACTCTATCAGAATCCAGCTCAAGTAATGAGAAGCAGTGGTAGATGCAATCATTAAGAAAGGAGAATGTTCAAAAAGTTTCTTTTACTGTTCAAAATAAACTTTTGAACAGTAGTTTACTTAAGAAGACAGTATGAATTTCCACAAAAGAAGAAAGGAGAATGCTTATTCAGGCTAATACTGTCCCTTGCATGCTTACAGTTAGTCCAAAACACGGCTGCTCGGCTTTTAAAAAACATCATATTACCCCCGTCCTTGCCATCTCTGTTGACGGCCCCAAACTGAAGACTCTGCCTCCAACCCTTCACCTCTCCACCCCTCTCCACCCCGCCCCACGTCAGAACAGTGCCCACAGGGGAAAATTTTTAGTCTCATTTTTAGTCTATTCTTTACCAGCTTTACTTGTTTTTATTATATATAAAACAAGTATATATATATGGACACTCGGGTGAAGAGAGGGGCTGAGCTGTCAACTGATCACCATCTGGTGGTGAGTTGGATCCGCTGGCGGAGGAGGAGGTCGGACAGACTCGGCAGGCCCAAACGTATTGTGAGGGTCTGTTGGGAACGTCTGGCTGAGCCTCCTGTCAGAGGGGTCTTCAACTCCCACCTCCGGGAGAGCTTCAACCAGATCTCGGGGGAGGTTGGAGACATTGAGTCCGAGTGGACCATGTTCTCCGCCTCTATTGTCAATGCAGCCGTCAGGAGCTGTGGCCGTAAGGTCTCTGGTGCCTGTCGTGGCGGCAACCCCCGAACCCGGTGGTGGACACCGGAAGTAAGGGATGCCGTCAGGCTGAAGAAGGAGTCCTATCGAGCCTGGCTGGCTTGTGGGACTCCCGAGGCAGCCGACGGGTACCGGCAGGCCAAACGTGCTGCAGCCCGGGCGGTTGTGGAGGCAAAAACTCGGGTCTGGGAGGAGTTCGGGGAGGCCATGGAGGAGGACTATCGGTCGGCCTCAAAGAGATTCTGGCAAACCGTCCGCCGCCTCAGGAGGGGGAAGCAGTTCTTCACAAACACTGTTTACAGTGAGGGTGGGGAGCTGTTGACGTCGACTGGGGATGTTGTCGGGCGGTGGAAGGAATACTTTGAGGATCTCCTCAATCCCACCGACATGTCTTCCGTTGAGGAAGCAGAGGTTGGGGACTCGGAGGAGGATTCATCCATCACCCAAGCTGAAGTCATCGAGGTGGTTAAAAAGCTCCTCGGTGGCAAGGCACCGGGTGTGGATGAGATTCGCCCTGAGTACCTCAAGTCTCTGGATGTTGTGGGGCTGTCGTGGCTGACACGTCTCTGCAACATCGCGTGGCGGTCGGGGACAGTGCCTCTGGACTGGCAGACCGGGGTGGTGGTCCCTCTTTTCAAGAAGGGGGACCGGAGAGTGTGTTCCAACTACAGGGGGATCACACTTCTCAGCCTCCCCGGGAAAGTCTATTCCAGGGTACTGGAGAGGAGAATTCGGCCGATAGTCGAACCTCGGATTCAGGAGGAACAATGCGGTTTTCGTCCTGGCCGTGGAACAGTGGACCAGCTCTACACCCTCTATCGGGTGCTCGAGGGTTCATGGGAGTTCGCCCAACCAGTTCACATGTGCTTTGTGGACCTGGAGAAGGCGTTCGACCGTGTCCCTCGTAGCGTCCTTTGGGGGGTACTCTGGGAGTATGGGGTCCGAGGCTCTTTGTTAAGGGCTGTTCGGTCTCTGTATGATCGGAGCAGGAGTTTGGTTCGCATTGCCGGTTGTAAGTCGGACCTGTTTCCGGTGCATGTTGGACTCCGGCAGGGCTGCCCTTTGTCACCGGTTCTGTTCATAATTTTTATGGACAGAATTTCTAGGTGTAGCCAGGGGCCGGAGGGTGTCAGGTTTGGGGACCACAGGATTTCATCCCTGCTTTTTGCGGATGATGTTGTCCTGTTGGCTTCATCAAACCAGGACCTTCAGTGTGCACTGGGGCGGTTTGCAGCCGAATGTGAAGCGGCTGGGATGGGAATCAGCACCTCCAAGTCCGAGGCCATGGTTCTCGACCGGAAAAGGGTGGCTTGCCCTCTCCAGGTCGGAGGAGAGTTCCTGCCTCAAGTGGAGGAGTTTAAGTATCTCGGGGTCTTGTTCACGAGTGAGGGAAGGATGGAGCGTGAGATCGACAGGCGGATCGGTGCAGCGTCTGCAGTAATGCGGTCGTTGTATCGGTCTGTTGTGGTGAAGAAAGAGCTGAGTCGAAAGGCGAAGCTCTCGATTTACCGGTCGATCTACGTTCCTACTCTCACCTATGGTCATGAGCTTTGGGTCATGACCGAAAGGACAAGATCCCGGATACAAGCGGCCGAAATGAGTTTCCTCCGCAGGGTGGCTGGGCGCTCCCTTAGAGATAAGGTGAGGAGCTCGGTTACCCGGGAGGAGCTCGGAGTAGAGCCGCTGCTCCTCCACATCGAGAGGAGTCAGTTGAGGTGGCTCGGGCATCTGTTCCGGATGCCTCCCGGACGCCTCCCTGGGGAGGTGTTCCGGGCATGTCCCACCGGGAGGAGGCCCCGGGGAAGACCTAGGACACGCTGGAGGGACTATGTCTCTCGGCTGGCCTGGGAACGCCTTGGGGTTCCTCCTGAGGAGCTGGAGGAAGTGTCCGGGGAGAGGGATGTCTGGGTGTCCCTGCTTAGACTGCTGCCTCCGCGACCCGGCCAAAAGTGCAGCACTTTGGAAACTTCCTTTGTTTATAAAATGTGCTATATAAAAGTGGACTGGATTGTATTGGGTAAGAAGCAGCACCTAGGCTTTTATCCCACCCAACAGTCAACAGTGTTACAAAATATGTCAAAATGTGCTCCTTACAAATCATTGTGTAGCAGTACAAACACAATTTTATTACTAGAAAAGGACAATATTCAAATGACTCAGAGTAAAGATTCAGAGGTTTGAAGATGCAGTAAGTAGTGTAGGGACAACATTAGGGTAGTGCTCCTTGATGCTCTGATGCATGTACTGGCCTGATTATTAAATTTTGCATTGGCTATATAGTAATGAATTAATTAACATGAGATGTATTGCTATGGGTGCAGCCATATTTATATTTATTTATTTAATGCTTTGTACCCTTTAATATGTCTTACATTCTATGTAAGGGTCTGCTATGTTGTCTTAGATGTATGGTATGTGTGAGTGTATTTTTGAGTAATTTGAATCTATTTTATGGTGAAACTGAAGGCAAATTTCCACATTCGTGGACAATAAAGTTTTCATAGTTGTATTTGTAAATTGTAAAAGTACCTTGCAGTTTTTTTGTTTTTTTTTTTGTTTTGTTTTTGTCTGTAAATGCATGGTAGCCCTGAAGGCTCATGCAAATTTGAGAGAAATTAACTTGAAAGTACATATACAGTACATACTGTTGTTCTAGGTGTGATTGCCCTTCAAACTAATCTGACACGGAGACACATGAAGTCAGACAACCATTCACGCTCACATTCATTCTCTAGGGGCAATTTGTATTCACCAGTTTAACCATCACATGCATGCCTTTGGACACCTCCCAAGGATCAACCCCACAGCCTCCATGAAGCCTGAATGCTAGAAGTTTGATGTTGTTTCCTTGACAGATTAATTAAAATAAATATGGCTACTTAATTTACACAGTAGCCGTCATTTTATCTATTTTCCGCTTTATACGTATTATGAGCACCCATATTAGCAGACCTCCAGTATATCCTTGTACGTTGGACCAAACTTCCTTCATAATGGCGTGTCCATCCAGGAGTAGGCATGGGAACATTGTCTTGGGCTGAATCCTAATAGCAGATTAAAATGCAGCGGCTCTAAATGATGCTAATAGACACATCTAATTATTCCCTCTAGATAAACAAGCTCCTCATTAGCTCAATAATTAACCAGGTAATGAAACCCTTGTTTTTGGATGACTTCTCAATGTCACAAATGAACCGGGATGGGGGACAAATAAACAAGGACATCTCTGAACAAAGGGCAAGTGAGGAAACTGTCTGGATTTTTTTTATTTTTTTAAGGATTTAATCGTGCTGACATTGGCTGTTGGTTTACAAAACAAATTTCATACAGATTATTTGTACACAGGAGTTTTTAAAATGTGTTCATGTGCAGAGGTAGAAAACTAGCAGAACAATTTAGTAAGGGTAATGGTAGTAGTAGTGGTAATGCTAGTAGTAGTATTAGTGATATTAGTGGTAGTAGTAACTAATTAACTTCTTTTCTTTTTTTTCTTAAGGTCTTCTCAATTATTTTGAAGTAACCTCACTTGAGTGCAAATGTTGAGTTCTTCTTAACTCTTCATACATACATTTTATTACACTAGTAGTGGTAGTAGTTAGTAGTATTGGATCGAAGTAGCAGTGGTTGTAGTAGCAGTAGGTACATTCTAATTCTGTAAAGTTTTACTCTCAAATGTCGAATAATAGTCAAACCCTGGATTCAGGAGGACCAATGCAGTTTCCGTCCCGGCAGTAGAACACTGGACCAGCTCTACAACCTCTATCGGGGGCTCAAGGGTTCATGGGAGTTTTCCCAACTAGTCTATATGTCTTTTGTGGATTTAAAGAAGATATTTGACCATCTCCCTCATGGTGTCCTGTGGGGGGTGCTCTGGGAGTATGGGGCCTGTGGGCCTCTGCTAAGGGCTGTCCGGTCTCTGTATAACCAGAGCAGGAGCTTGGTTCACATTGCTGGCAGTAAGTCAGACCTGTTCTCAGTGCATGTTGGACTCCTGCAGGGCTGCCCTTTGTCACCGGTTCTGTTCATTATCTTTATGGACAGAATTTCTAGGTGCAGCCAGGGTGGGTGAGAGCCTGGTTTAGGAACCATATGAATTTCATCTCTGCTTTTTGCAGATGATGTTGTCCGGTTGGCTTCATCGAACCAGGCCCTTCAACATGTGCTGGGGCGGTTTGAAGCCGAGTGTGAAGTGGCCTTCTGGTTGGCGGAGAGCTCCTAACTAAAGTGGAGGAGTTCAAGTATCTTTGGATCTTGTTCACGAGTGACGGAAGGATGGAGCATGAGACTGACAGGAGGATCAGTGCAGCATCTGCAGTAATGTGGTCATTGTATTGGTCTGTTGTGGTGAAGAAGGAGCTGAGCCTAAAGTCAAAGCTCTCAATTTACAGTCGATCTTTTTTCCTACTCTCACCTGTGGTCAGGATCTTTGGGTCATGACTGAAAGGACAAGATCCCGGATACAAGCGGCTGAAATGAGTTTCCTCTGCAGGGTGGCTGGGCGCTCCCTTAGAGATAGGGGTGGAGCTTCTTTTCCAGATGCCCCCTAGACACCTCCCCTCCATCGGGGGAAGACCCCAGGGAAGACCTAGGACACACTGGAGGGACTGTCTTTCGGCTGGCCTGGCCTCAGGATTCCCCCAGTAGAGCTGGAGGAAGTGTCTGGGATGAGGGAAGTCTGGGCATCTTTGCTTAGATTACTGCCTCTGCAACCCAACCCGGGATAAGCGGTAGAAGATGGATGCATGGATTAACTTTCAAATACCATTTTTGTTGAATACTTTTACTTTAACTTAAGTAATATTTTGAAGCAACCATACTTTTACTTCATATATTTTAAGTACACCTCTGATTATGTGTATAAACTGTATCTGGCTTCCACCCACTTTCCTAAGGCATGCATGTATAAGTGAATTGGTGAATCTAAATTGCCCAGACTGAATGTGAAACGTTTGTAGCTGTATATCTCAGTGTCAGTCCTGTGGCTACTTGCCCACTGTTCTAAAATGTACACTGACTCAGGCCCAAACTTTGTGATAATATGCACATTATCCAAAGCATATCATCAAATGATATAACATTTAAAAGACATATGCAATCTTGAAATGTTATAAACAATACTTTTGTCTGGTTGCTGTACTGGAGGTTTATGTGCTATGTATCATGGCTTACCAACTGCATGCCAACAAGTTACCATACCATCACCATATAAAATAAAATTACTATATGAAAAAGACTAAATAATGATGTATGTAAATGTGTTTTCTCCTATGGATTTCAAAAATATTAACAAGACAGTACTTAATCTAATAGACTTAGATCTGCATAAATATTCAAGTCTATCATTTCCAGACCTCACCAGTCTCCATCTGGTGTTATATTTGCAGATTTCTGTTGCCTGGGGAGACAAGTTTGGTTAACAAACTATAAATAAATAATAATAATAATAAAAAAACAAAAAAGAGGGGCATCAAACAAAGAAAATGCTGGTGAAAGAAGAAGAAGCAGCTTGAATTGTCAGTGGAAACTTTGTGGTTTTATGTGACTCACTTTATCGTCACCCTCCATTAGACTTGTACCCTGCGTACAGCTGCAACTGGAATTTTGGCAGTTTATGGTTAAACTAAACTGATCTTTTAACTCCAGTGAATTTCACACATATTGATGACTGATAAATGCAGTTGCAGTGTTGAGGAAGTACTAATGGGCATAAAATGTACTCAAGTGAAAGTAAAGAGTTCATTTTTAAAAAGTACTCCCTTTAAAATATACTTAAAGTAAAAAAGGAAAATACTTTGTCACAGATTCAACAACTACTTATTAAATGTAAGAGATAATGATTATGAATAGTGCTGAGTGTTCTAATGAAAATGAAATACCATTGCAATAAAATGTGTTTTACAGAGTACTGCTTTATATTTAGTTATAATGGGGCCAATGTGACAATGTAGTGGATTAAAAAGTACAGAACTGGCTCTAAAATTTAGTACAAGTGAGAAACCAGGACGGACGAAAAAACTTTGTGTGGATACGCAGAGGGGAAAATGAAAGTAAATACGAGCAAGGGATCACACAGGAGTCAACTGGGCTTGTGAGTATTTACGATAGTGCTTTACTCCAAACTGTAGGGGAAGCTTTATAAAGAAAAATAAGGCAAAAAGAGCATAGAAACAAGCAGAGTTACTGAGTTCTGCTTTAACAAATTTACTTTGTTTCACTTCACACTGCATAAACACCATTTCCTATTCCACCGAATTGCATTATGACAAATTTGATGTCAATCTTCCTCAAAATCTTTACTGATAACATGAGGCTACACGGCTGTGTGTTTTTGTGACAGTTATTAAATCACTTCATTATAATTTACCTTGGAGATGTAAACAAAGCTGTGTTGTAAACATAGATTAATGAAACACAAAAACACTGTTGATTTTACCTCTCTGTGCGTCCTCTCCGTTTGAACTCCGACCTTTTCCATTTGAGCACATCCCACAGCGGCCCTTAATTGCTGCTAATTGCTTCTCATTGTGTGAGCTCTTAATGCACTCAGTTACAGTGTACGTGATTCATTTTCATACAACTGTTAGGAGCCTTTGAGGTGTGAATTCAGGTGAATATACTGGATACTACAATAGCTTGCTGAGCGAAGTCATCACTGGCTAAAGTTTAGATGATTTCAAAATGCAGCAAAAAAAAAAAAAAAAAAAAAAAATTAAAGTATAAAAGCTAAGCATCTTGGCATTCTGATTCTTTGTGTTATCAAAGACATAGTTGTGTCTTCCATTATGATGCAAAATAAACTACCTCCCAATGCAAGTTGAGGGTTACACGGTGGGAGAGGGGTTAGCGCTCAGCAAGGAGGTTGGGGGTTAGATCCCTGGGGCAATATCTCTGAGGTTTACTGTAGATTCTTTGTGGCTTCCTTCTAGCATTCAAAGACATGTGTTAGGTGAATTGTTTTATTTAGTTTATTGAACAGGGACCGTGTACAGGAGCATTAATCACAGAAGAAAATATGCTTTGTACCAGACTATAGCTCTCTGAGCTAATTTCCATCTGCAGTCCCTGAGACACACAAACATTAAACACAACATTACAAGAACAATAAAGTGCATGTTTACAGAATCGTGCAAAATACATTTCATAGTAAAAATACAGTTAAAAAGTGAAGAAGAAAACAATAAGACTATCGTACTAATAAAACAATTTACCCCTTCCGGAGCCTACTTCCCTCAGTTTTCTTCAGTCCCATGTACAGTATTGTATTACATAAATATTCTATTTCTGGTTCAGACAAACATGACAAATCATCAAGTTAATGCTGGCATGTCTGGGTTCTTAAAAAATGTTTTTTGTCTCAATGCAAAACATTTTCAAATCTTTGCATATTTTAAATTCTGTTGGAAGTTTATTCCATTCTGTTATTGTTTTAAATGGAAATGCTGATTGTCCTAATGCTGTTTTTCTTTTGGGTATGGTACATTGCCCGTTTGCAAACATAAGTTAGCAAATATAATTGTATGGTCAAAGTTTAGCATTTTTTGTTTATTAAATATTTGGCAGTGATGATATTGTCGTGTTTTCCTATCCAGGATCCTAAGTGCTTGTTTATAGAGAGACTCCAGTGGTTTGATGGTTGTCTTATTTGCTTGTGACCAGCATGAAATACCAAAAGACAAATGAGAGAGAATCACTTGCATTCATGTAGGTCTTGGCTCCTTCAGTTGTCAGTGAATTTCTTATACATCTGAAGTTGCACAAATTGTATTTTAATGTATGACAAACCTTTTTAATATGTTGTTTGAAACTCAGTGTAGAATCTAGAATGATGCCCAAGTATCTAAACTGATCAACATTTGTAATATTCTCTCCCATAACGTACCCATTTATTGTAGGGTAGGTTTTGTATTTTTGTTTGCTTGAGAAAAACATTGTTGCTGTTTTCCCCACAATTAAAGTCAAACAAGAGTCATTCCAGCCATTTAACAATTTTATCCATTGCCACAGATAACTTGGCTGCCACTTGTTCAGGATCCTTCCCATCTGTGTAGATGACCGTGTCGTCGGCATACATTTGGACTTCAACATCATCACACACAGATGGGAGGTCATTAATATATAAGCTGAACAGTAGTGGCCCCAACACAGATCCTTGTGGTACCCCCATGGTGCCCTCCCCCAGTTGTGACACTGCATCATTTAAGCGGACACACTGGGAGCGCCCACCCAGGTAGGATTTCAGCCATCTAAGGGTATCTATGGACAGATTATATTGTGTCAACTTTGATATTAATACCAAATGATTCACTGTGTCGAATGCCTTGCGGAGGTCCAAAAATATGGCACCTACCACCTTTCCTATGTCCAGACTTAATTTTACTGATTCCAGAAAAAAAGCAGCATGCTGTTTCCGTAGAGTGGTTAGTTCTGAAGCCAAACTGCATGGGATGCAGGAAGGCCTCTTTTTCAAGATACACTGAACAAAAATATAAACAGCAACACTTTTGCTTTTGCTCTCATTTTTCATGAGATGAACTCAAAGATCTGAAACTTTTTCTACATACACAAAATAACCATATCTCTCAAATATTGTTCACAAATCTGTCAAATCTGTGATAGTGAGCACTTCTCCTTTGCCGAGATAATCCATCCCTCCTCACAGGTGTGCCATATCCAGATGCTGATGAGACAGCATGATTATTGCACAGGTGTGCCTCAGACTGGCCACAATAAAAGGCCACTCTGAAACATACAGTTTTGTTTTACTGGGGGGGTTTACTGGGAGGTCTGTGGACTCCAGTCAGTATCTGGTGTGACCACCATTGGCCTCATGCAGTGCAACACATCTCCTTCGCATAGAGTTGATCAGGTTGTCGATTGTGGCCTGTGGAATGTTGGTCCACTCCTCTTCAATGGCTGTGCGAAGTTGCTGAATATTGGTAGGACCTGGAACACGCTGTCGTATACACCGATCCAGAGCATCCCAAACATGCTCAATGGGTGACATGTCTGGTGAGTATGCTGGCCATGCAAGAACTGGGATGTTTTCAGTTTCCAAGAATTGTGTACAGATCCTTGCAACATGGGGTCGTGCATTATCATGCTGCAACATGAGGTGATGTTGTTGGATGTATGGCACAACAATGGGCCTCAGGATCTCGTCACGATATCTCTGTGCATTCAAAATGCCATCAATAAAATGCATCTGTGTTCTTCGTCCATAACATATGCCTGCCCATACCATAACCCCGCCGCCACCATGGGCCACTCGATCCACAACAGTGACATCAGAAAACCGCTCACCCACATGACGCCACACACGCTGTCTGCCATCTGCCCTGAAAAGTGTAAACCGGGATTCATCCGTGAAGAGAACACCTCTCCAACGTGCCAGGCGCCATCGCATGTGAGCATTTGCCCACTCAAGTCGGTTACGACGACGACCTGGAGTCAGGTCGAGACCCCGATAAGGACGACGAGCATGCAGATGAGCTTCCCTGAGACGGTTTCTGACAGTTTGTGCAGAAATTCTTTGGTTATGCAAACCGATTGTTTCAGCAGCTGTCCGAGTGGCTGGTCTCAGACGATCTTGGAGGTGAACATGCTGGATGTGGAGGTCCTGGGCTGGTGTGGTTACACGTCATCTGCGGTTGTGAGGCTGGTTGGATGTACTGCCAAATTCTCTGAAACGCCTTTGGAGACGGCTTATGGTAGAGAAATGAACATTCAATTCACGAGCAACAGCTCTGGTGGACATTCCTGCCGTCAGCATGCCAATTGCACGCTCCCTCAAAACTTGCGACATCTGTGGCATTGTGCTGTGTGATTAAACTGCACATTTCAGAGTGGCCTTTTATTGTGGCCAGTCTGAGGCACACCTGTGCAATAATCATGCTGTCTCATCAGCATCTGGATATGGCACACCTGTGAGGAGGGATAGATTATCTCGGCAAAGGAGAAGTGCTCACTATCACAGATTTGACAGATTTGTGAACAATATTTGAGAGATATGGTTATTTTGTGTATGTAGAAAAAGTTTCAGATCTTTGAGTTCATCTCATGAAAAATGGGAGCAAAAGCAAAAGTGTTGCGTTTATATTTTTGTTCAGTGTATTTAGTCAACTGTTCAGCTACCACTTTTTCTACAACTTTTGAAAAAACAGGGAGTATACTTATGGGTCTGTAATTGTTTATGGCTTGTTTGTCCCCTGATTTGTAAATTGGTGTTACAATTGCTAATTTGAGTAATGTAGGAAAGGTGTTCTCTTCAAATGAACTGTTAATTATTTTGGTAAGTGGCATTGTTAGATAATTTCTATATTTTTTGTGGAATATAGTGTCAAGTCCATGGATATCCCTAGCTCTGGAATTTGACAGGGATGAGAGAACTTTGTTCACCAGTAACTTATTTATAGGTATAAGACTAAGGAAATGTACATTGTTTGTTCAAATTTGGTGAGAATGTATATTTTTAAAATTCTTACTCAATTCTAAGACAGAATTAATGAAATACTTATTAAAATGTTCTGCTATGTCCAGACTATTATTGTAATTTTTTTCTATCTATTTTCAATTGTATTACCTCATTTACTGGCCGAGTCTTACCTGAAAGTTTATCTATGTTTTTCCACAAGATTTGATTATTTCCTTTTGCCTCTTTAATTACTTCCAGAAAAAAAATTTGCTTTGGTTGCTCTAAGTAGTGAAGTTACTTTATTTCTGTAAATTTTGTATACAAGGCGATCAGTAGTGAGGCCTGACTTCAAATATTTCTTTAGAGCAAAATCCCTTTTCTTCATGAGAAGCCAAATAGTTTCATTAAACCAGGGTAAATTGTGCTTTGATCTATTTTTAAGGGGCATAGTTTTTATATGTGAATCCATCAATGATTTTATTTTTGTGATCACATTTTCACAGGCCTCTTCACATTTTTTCCCTAAAGTCATGTACATCCAGTTTATTTCTTTAAGTTCATTTTCAAATTGTGGTATATTTTTTCGAGGAATGAATGAAATTGTTTTTTTTAATCTTCCATATTATGTTTATCTTTATTTCTCATTTTAGGTAATTTTCGTACTATTAAAGTTAGGTTATGATCTGACATACCAGTTAATAGGTTATATATTTTCCTTATGTGATCTGCTTTGTTTGTAAATATTAAATCTAATAAAGTTTGAGATGAGTTTGTTATTCTGGTTGGACTGTTTATTAATTGTGTCATTTGAAATTTAGCTGTAAGATCCTTTAATTTTTTCCGTTGCGTTTTGATGAGCCAATTTAGATTAAAATCCTCCATCAGAATTAATTCTTTATTGCTAAATCATTTGAGCACTTCTGATAAGTGATCAAAGAATATATCTTTGGCAGTGGGTGGTCTATAGACTGTAATCACAACTAAAGACATTTCTGGTGAAAGAGTAATTTTAACTCCAACACATTCCAGAGATATTTCTAGGATATCAATTTGTTTACACTGCAAACCATCTTTCACATAAATCATGACTCCTCCCCCTCTACCATGAGCCCTGTCCTTTCTGTACGTATTGTACCCAGTGATATTAAATATTCCTGCAGGTGTTGTTGGTGTTAGCCAAGTTTCTGAAAGACATATATAATCAAGGTTGGAATTTGTCAGCAATTGCTCTATTTGCTCTGATTTAGACACTAAACTTCTTATATTTATATGACCACCTAATAGACCCTTAGGCTTTGCTTTCTGCTCCCATAGGATTTTTGCATGGTTTACAGTCTGGAATAATTTTGTAGCTCATTGCTTTTCCACTGCATTGGATGTCATAGTAATGTTCTGTTTTGTTACAGCCTTACCCTGGCAGAGCCTGGTAGCAGCTGAGATGGTAGCAGCTGGGCTAGTTCCTTGGGCTAGCCTGGTGGTAGCTGGGCTAGCAGGAGCTGGGTTTGTTCCTTGGGCTAGCCTGGTGGTAGCTGGGCTAGTAGCAGCTGGGTTTGTTCCTTGGGCTAGTCTGGTGGTAGCTGGGCTAGTAGCAGCTGGGTTAGTTCCTTGGGCTAGCCTGGTGGTAGCTGGGCTAGTAGCAGCTGGGTTTGTTCCTTGGGCTAGCCTGGTGGTAGCTGGGCTAGCAGCAGCTGGGTTTGTTCCTTGGGCTAGCCTGGTGGTAGCTGGGCTAGTAGCAGCTGGGTTAGTTCCTTGGGCTAGCCTGGTGGTAGCTGGGCTAGCAGGAGCTGGGTTTGTTCCTTGGGCTAGCCTGGTGGTAGCTGGGCTAGTAGCAGCTGGGTTAGTTCCTTGGGCTAGCCTGGTGGTAGCTGGGCTAGTAGCAGCTGGGTTTGTTCCTTGGGCTAGCCTGGTGGTAGCTGGGCTAGTAGCAGCTGGGTTAGTTCCTTGGGCTAGCCTGGTGGTAGCTGGGCTAGAAGCAGCTGGGTTTGTTCCTTGGGCTAGCCTGGTGGTAGCTGGGCTAGCAGCAGCTGGGTTTGTTCCTTGGGCTAGCCTGGTGGTAGCTGGGCTAGTAGCAGCTGGGTTAGTTCCTTGGGCTAGCCTGGTGGTAGCTGGGCTAGTAGCAGCTGGGTTTGTTCCTTGGGCTAGCCTGGTGGTAGCTGGGCTAGCAGCAGCTGGGTTTGTTCCTTGGGCTAGCCTGGTGGTAGCTGGGCTAGTAGCAGCTGGGTTTGTTCCTTGGGCTAGCCTGGTGGTAGCTGGGCTAGCAGCAGCTGGGTTTGTTCCTTGGGCTAGCCTGGTGGTAGCTGGGCTAGTAGCAGCTGGGTTAGTTCCTTGGGCTAGCCTGGTGGTAGCTGGGCTAGCAGCAGCTGGGTTAGTTCCTTGGGCTAGCCTGGTGGTAGCAGGGCTAGTAGTAGCAGGGCTGGTACCTGGAATTGGTGAATCTATAAATTACCCCTTGTGAATGAATGTGAGCATGAAGTGAGAGTCTGTCAGTGCATGTCTCTGTGTCAGCCCTGCAACTAAATGCCCATTGTCCAGTGGCTCATAGTTGGTGGGATCGGCTCTTGACATCCGCAAACCTTCATTTCTTTCTCAGTTTTTTACATGTGTTAAATCCTCTTTCTTTCATTGATAGAAAATATTTTAGATTAATACATTTTTAAGGATCAAGAATTTAAGGGATAATGGATTCATCCTGTTATGTTCATGTTTATACCCCTGCAGATATTTTTCCATTCAAAGAAAGGATAAAATGAATCTTGTTGTTGTCAGAGTGTGAAGTAAGTCACCTCACTTGAGAATAAACCTCTTCCAGGCTAAGAGCAGCTCTGTTTGTGCTGTAAGGCTTTGGGCCACACATGGCAAGTTAAAGAACTAGACTAGAAAGCAGAATCGAGTGCTGCAGTGTTTCCAGCTTTGTTTGCTGTAAAATCTGTAAACAGCTGCTAAGTTGTGTCAAGAAAGGCATCTGGCGTAAAACCTTTGTCGGATCACTCTGTGAATCACCACATCCATAGCCAGATGTTGACCCCAGAAGGGAAAAGCCAAAAGGAAAGAAGATTGGTAGGTCTGCTGCACTTGTCAACATTGTATTAATGGAGGCAGAAAAAAGGAACCAATGTAACATGGATAATTATTAGCAAGACATTCACATGATTACCCAGGATGAGATAATTGTGGGATGGCATTAGTCTGTTGCCAAAATTAAGGTATACCAAGTTCAACATGTGGTGAAACCAGGAAGTGCTCCTGTGTGTCTCTAAAGCCCATACCTCGACAGCGGACTTGGTCTGATCATTTCAGCGCCTAACTTGCCATCACAACAAAGCAGTCAGCTCATTTATCTATTTGTTGCTAATAGCTATGCTACATAGCCATTGTATGCTCTGTCCATTCCTCACTGTTGCCAGCAGGGGACGACAGACACCTAATCCAAGCGTTCTCTGCAAAGTCGAAGTAACAGCTCCCCTTAAGAAGACATTTTTCAGACATACATATTTTTTTAAAGTTATAAAATGTAAAACACTAAAGCAGAGGTGTCCAAAACTATTTTAAAAAGCATATAGAACCTTTAATACTGCATCAGGCTGTACCTAGCACAAGTCTTGAGTAGGAAGACCATTTACAGCCATAGGGTTGTGCTCTCATTTGAATTTGTGAGTGGCTCGCAGTGGCTCCTGGTCTCCGCCGCCTCACTGTGCTCCTTTGTGTGGGGACAAGCCAACACTAAGCCATGTCTTCAGTCCTCGCTCTATACCCAGCACTTAGCACCTGATAGCTTGACCCCGAAAGGTCGCAACACAGCACGTATCCATGGTGACAGCTTTGCCCCATAGAAAAACGAGCCGGTATCAGTGTTAGGGGACTCAATCTGCGCATAAATAAACATGGAAGATGTCTTTGTAGGGAGGATGCTTAAGACAAGAAAAGAGGATAGGAGATGCATCATATAGCTACTTCTCTACCATTGAGCTCTTGGCAAACACACTTCATTTTTATAGTCTCTGCAAATAGACAGCGGGATGTGCAAGGTGTGCCCAAAAAATGCGTTTTTAGCTAATGAGTACTATGCTTCCAGGATATCAGAGCGGTCAAATAAATGGTGTGGTGCTACAGACAGAAACTGTGCCCTTATTTATTCGCAGCTTTGGATAGGCAGAGTGTTGTCATGGTTACATTTTACTGTTAGTTACTGTATTTAATCCACGGATAAATGAGCAACCCTACAGGAAGCAATGGAGAGTGAATAATAGCCTATAGATCCATGTCATGTAACTATGGCAAGGGCTTTCATGAACCACATACTCAGAGTGATTTCTCTAAATAATTGACAGCTGCTATGTTTTGACCTATCCTTCTTCTACCCTTTTGACTTTTCCTTTCCCTAGCCCACAGTGATTGGCATCTTGAATGGTTTTACGCCAGATGCTCTCTATTTATAAAGGCTTGGGACCAGCATAGAAAGGCATATGGCCTCGTGACCCCTTGTGTCTGGATTGTGTTTTAAGGTTCATATAACGTAGTGTTTTTTGTTCTTGTGTAATCAATTCTTATTTGTTCATTTCTGCTGGAGGTTATTTTGATGAACATGAGCAAAAACCTCAACACCTTTCCTTTGGGCTTCTCCCTTCTGGTGTTACCACAGCAAATCATCTGCCTCCTAGTGTGCAGAGACTGGCGTATTGATTTGGCAGAATTTTTATACCAAATGCCCTTCCTGACACAATCCTCTTGGCTTATCTGGGCTTGGGATTGGTACTAAAGTTACACTGGATTGAGACCCTATGTGGCTGGGTTATTTTTTGACCTTCATATAAGAATTTTATTGTAAATAAGTTTTCATTTTCCAAGACATAATTGAACTTTACCTTGAACAAAAACAATAAATTCATATTACTGATAAGGTTTCTTTGTTAATTTATGCTGGAAGTTACATTGATGAACAAGCAAAAACCAAACAAAGTAATTGTAATATTTATTTGACATAGGTTTTATGTTGGATTCCCCTCCTGACCCGTCCCTCTCCATTTATCCAGGCTTGGCACCAGCACAATAAGTACAGTGGTTTGTCACCCTATATGTGGATGTAATATGTTTTGACCTTCTTATAAAATATTAGTCTTTTTCAGTCTCTAGTACTGGATTGTAAGGAGTCAAAACAATTGTGCTCTTTGTGCCAGTCCTAAGCCTAGATAAATGGAGATGGTTGTGTTGGGAAGGAAGAGCATCAGGTGTACTCAATGACTTTCAATAGGCAAGCGGACATACTTACGTTACCATACTGATCTAAAAATAACTCTAAATACATGTCATTAACACTAAAAAGGTTTGTTTGTTTATGCTGAAAGTCACAGTGATAAATGCATGCAAAACCTCAACTTCTTCTTTTCTTTCAGCTTCCCCTTTTTGGAGCCACCACAGTAAATCATCTGCCTCCTAATATCCATATTGATTTAGCATAGGTTTTACACCATTTGCCCCTCCTGACGCAACTTTCTCCATTCATCCAGGCTTGGGAATGGCACAAAGAGTACAGTGTCTTGTGGACCTATGTAGCTGAATTAGGTTTTGACCTTTACTTTTTTCTCTTGTACTCAATGACTTCTCCTTTTGCAAGCGAACATACTTTTTACCTTGGCCAATAAACCTATGTTCCTAATGGGGTTTCTTTGGTAATGTATGCTGGAAAGAAAGAAACAGATCAATAGCACTTGCCCCCTCTGTATTTTACCAAACATGATAGTTAGCTGCTGTTTTCTGTGTTCTGTAAATAGATTGACCATGGCCTCTCCAGCTCTCAGTCTTTCAGTCTGATCTCCAGGTGAACCAGGGAGTGACTCATCCTCAGAAACAGAACATTTGTGTGGTGTGTTTTTTTGCTACAGCTGGAAAAAAAGGAAAATGTCTTAAATGAGTAATGGTGGAGATGTTTCTGTCTGTCTCTGTGTTCAGAATGATTTCTTATTTACTGTTGCCTCAGTTCATTTTTCAAGGTTACGTCTACTGATAAACAAGTCAACGTTTCTACCAACAAAGCCATGTGTTTTTAAACCCCACTGCTTCAGTAATATGTCCCAGGTAAGAGGAGTCTCCCTCTGCCTTTCTACCATCGTTCAAAGACATGCATGTACACGTAAACTGTTGGATAAATTGCTAAACTGCCCCTCGTGCATGAATGTGAAAGTAAATCTGTCTGTAATTGTTATGCAAAATTTACTTTTTTTCTTTTAATCATGTTATTATGTTGTTCCCCCTCAAGAACATACCTAGAGTAGTATTTTATTTCATTCACGCATGTTTGAGTAATCCTGTATACTGAGCACGTCCCCTTCTCAAGAGCTGAAAAAGCTTGGTCTCAGGGCTCTACATAGACCAGACATGTCCAAAGTGCGGCCCGGGGGCCATTTGTGGCACAGGTTGAGATTTCATACGGCCCTCAGCTTCTATGACAAAATGCATTACTTTTGGCCCTCCAGCACTTTTGTACAGTGTTTCTGTAGCTTTATTAGTTCATTTGTGCATCTCATCTAATACTCGCTGCCTTGTATTTTCAGTTTAGTGTGTTGCTAAATAATTGCAGTTTTTATGTTCAAAGATGTCATTTTGTTGGGACTCAGATTAGATTAAACTTTATTAATTGCACAGTAGAGAAATTCCCTTGTTCTGGCAGATCTTATACAGAATAAAGTGCAGAAAGCAAGAAAACAAAGTGAGCACACATCACAGACAAAAAGGTGCATGACAAAAGTGGCTTCTGTTAGATTGTGTTTTCAGAGAAAATAATTTATAATTATTTGGCTTTTGAAAACAAAATACTTATATAACAGTGAGCATTTTATTTATTCTCTATGTGCGTTCAGTTCCTAGAAAACATCAGGAGGGACTGTCGGCCCTTGAATATTTGAACGTCTTCAGACCTGGTCCTCATTGGAAAAAGTTTGGACACCTATGACATAGACACATGAATCCAGGAGGTGCCATCCTCTGTCCCTGTACTCATTCTGATCATTTCAGCACTTAAATTGCCATCACTACCAAACAGTCAGCTCATTTATCCATCTGTTAGTGTCATGTTGTTAATAGGGTGCTAATTTGTCATTTTATGCTCTATCTGTTGCCAGCAAAGGTGTCCAAAACTATTTCAAAAAGCCTGAAAAAAGCATAATATAGAACCTTTACAAATGACTTAGGCTACTCTTTGTCCAGCGTGTACCCCGCCTTAGGCCCATAGTAGTTGGAATATGCTCCAGCTAAACACGGCTCCTAACCAGAGGAAATGGAAGATGATGAACTTCATAATTGTATTTTAGGTTAAGGTTAAGGTTATTGTCTCTGTAGGAAAATTTGTCCCCTGCATTTGACCCATCCTCCAATGCCACCTGTCAGAAGCAGTGGGCAGCCGCAGTGCAGCACCTGGGGACCCTTCTCCAGATCTTGAGCCAGTAGCTTTCTGTTTCTTTAAATATTTCAATAGGCTGACCAGACATACCTTTTACCTTAGCTATTTGGGTGACACCCTAAAAAACTGACTGTAAATTGCAGGGCTAATACATAGAGACTAACAATGAAGAAGCCATGAGGGCAACTGATCTTGTTGCTTTGTGGCTAGAATACTAACCACTCTGCCACCATGCACTAACATGTCTATCCAAGTATATCCAACTCCCTCCCATAGATCTCGATCTCCCATTTTATCTTTTACCAACTTCTTGCGTAAATTTTTACCACGTGCTTTGAAACACTGCCAATAATCAAGATAAACAGAAAAAGGAAAAACACATTAGGAAGGTATCCAGTGGGAGGTCTATCATAGGAAACATAACCACATAACAGTAAAATTACAAATGACGGTTGACATCTAAACCACAGAGTTATTTTTTATTACTGCCATGCCTACTATACCAGTTTTGGGTACACTGTCTCTTTGTTTAATACCACGCTGAGGCAATGCTTGTGAAATTTGATTTGAGGTTTGTGTATTGGTATTTAGTATTGAAGTATGTTTGTACTTTTTGCTGCCAGCCAAGTGCACTTTGCCAAATGTACAACAGTCATTTTGTTCTGTTTGTCCTCATGTAACTTTCTCAGTATATCCAAATAGAGTTGGGACTGAATAAATGTAGTCATTTTTGACACATACCAAACACTTCAAATACTTTAGAAAACTTTAATTCAACAAGGTATCAGAAGTGGTATGAAAGTGCCTCAAATTTGTATTTATCTGAAAATACTATTACTTCAAACTAAATAGTCTTACGCAAGAAAAAGTACCAAGTCAAATTCTTACTTGAGTCAAAGTATGTGTGTGTACTGTGTACTACCACTACTGTTGCTTTTACTCCTAGGTCTACTACTATTACTTATAGTACTGCTGATACTACTCCTACTACTAGTACTAAATGATAAATGGTCACATTTATATAGCACTTTTCTACCTCCATGGGCACTCAAAGCGCCTTACATCAAGAAACCATTTACCCATTCATACTCACACACATTGTCTTGCCCAAGGACACAATGGGAGTATGCACCGGAGGGAGAAGGGTTTGAACCACCAAACTTCTGGTTCATGGATGAATGGCTCTGCCACCTGAGCTACTGCCGCTCTAGTGCTACCACAACTACTTCTGCCACTATTACTGCAAGTACTTTTATACTTTTACTTACCTTTACTCACTAATACTAATAGTAACACTATCATTATTTCAATTACTACTACTACTGTTTAATAACTGCTAATAATACACCTTTTACATAAAGGTCAAAATAACTTTACTCATAGATATTCCAAATAAAACTGAGTTAAAAAAAAATATATGTAGAAGTTTTGGAAGATGTAGGCCTACAGAGAAAGTATATGCTCGAAAAATAATTAAAAAAGGTTAATTTCTGGTTTCTGGTTGTTTAATAATGGTGTTAAATGGGCTATAAGGTCAAGAAAACATGTGCTTTAGGATCATATTACAGGAGTAAAAGAGAAAAAAGACAAATATGTGTTAGCGTGACATTGGATTTCATTGCTTTATTCACGGCTGATTATATGGAGCTATGAGCTAATAGGTGTGATTACCAGTCCGACCAGCGCTCACACCACATTTTACTTAGATACAGCTGTAGTCTGTGTTATGTGAACAAGCTGCGATTTATTTTCTTGGATTAGTTATTTTCTGATGCACAAAAACATCTCAATCCGTCAGCTGTCAGGAATGAGGCACACAGATAAATGTAAACATACTGTAATACTATAATTAGCCATCACAGTAAAATGAGTCACAATGCATAATCAGCATACCAGAGTAAATATTCATTATCACAGGGAGCTGATGCATGTCCCATCAGGAGAAGTTCATGTGATACTGCAACATACGTACGTACTGTTCAAGATGTTGTGTAGACATATGGGGCACACACTGGACGATGCAGTGTCACGGCTGATACAGAGACATACAGAGGATATGTGTCACTGGGGTAAATGATGTACACGCAGGACGCAAATTTATGTCCGGGCATATGGTGCATCTCTGAGAAGTCTCTGCCAGGACTTGAGTTTTGATACCCAGATTCTTCTTCTATTTAATAACCAAGAATTGAGCATTGGAGTTTATTGGAATTTTGTGATGCTGTAATAATAATTATAATCAAAAACTAAAACTAAAAAAATAAACTAGACACTTAAATTTGCTTTACACTTTGGTGCATTATTCATTTACTCCTCAGTCACACTCAGTGGTGGTGAGCTTCTGTAGCCACAGCTGCCCTGGGGCAGGCTGACGGAAGCGTGGCTGCCATTCTGTGCAACGACTTCTCCCAACACCACTAAACACAGTCACACTGTTGTGACCGGCAGTATGCAATGCAGCAGGGATCAAACCGCCAACCTTCAGGTTAGTGGGTGAACGTCTCTACCGATTGAGCTGCTGCTGCCCCAGCAACACTAAAAACACTCTGTTATGATAAGTAACTACCAGTAAACTACCTTTACTTGTTTGTGTGTTTTTTTTTTTGTTTTTTTTTTTGGTAAATTAAAGAATTAAAAAGAAACAAGAGACAAAATGTAGTGTTGTTACATCTCTACTTAAAGTTCTTTTGATCTACTTGTATACATGTTGATTTCTCATACTTGTACGTAATCAAACTTTTAAAACAATATGTTCAGATGGCTTTTTCTTAACTTAATATAATACAGTACATTGTGGCCTGGATTACTGACAGTCTCTGCAGATATATCTTTGGTTACATTCATAGCACTGTTAGTGGCAAGTATTCAAGTATTCAGAGTATTCAGAATCAGTCACACACTTAAGTTTCTCATAGATTGTTCACACTTTACACACATAGATTGTTCATACATTAGTAAATCACTTCCTTTGGGAAAACATAATACACTCAACAATAAAGTCGTCATATTGTCTTCTGTTGTGTGTGATTTGCAGCAGCAGGACCCGTCTCTCCCTACAGGCATCTGTCTAATTGTATGCTGAGGCAAAAATCATCTTTATCTTTTATGTGTTTACCTGCCTGCCACATTTACTGCTCTGTCTCAGCCCGGCACCACATTTAGTGCTGGCAGAATGCATTTGGGCATGCTTTAGTTGGAAATTACTGTGTTGTAAGCAGACGAGAACCAGTTCTAGCTGCCAGTATCAGAATTAGGCTGGATGCCAGACTTTTTTTGTGTGTATGACTCCCATTACCATTGTCTTGTCATGTCCAAATCTCATACTTTACATTTTTTCAGGTTAAAACAAAGACTTCCCTTCTTGGCGGTGCAGTGTATCAAATGAAACGTTACACTGCGTGCATATTCAGGCGTTTGTTCACAGAGAATGTAAACAGAAGCGCCGCCAGAGCTAACCTCATTCCCCGGTTGTGGTGAACTCATTGACTAGGTGTCCTGACAAAACCCCTCCAAGAGACAGCTCAGAGACCATTAGAGATCTCTGTAATTGTTTTGATTTCCAAAAAAAAGTAGGATACATAAACAAAAGTAGATGCATTCACACATCTATTAAGATTTTAGCCTTATCTTGCATTGGTAAAGATAAGTTTGACTGGATTTTGTTAGTATAAAGTATATTCTTGTTCATATTCTCTGTGACAATGTATGAAGTGCACAGACCTCGACACAAATCATACATCTTCTACTTCAGGGACAAATGCTCTATCCTTTAAGAGCCCTTATATCTCACAATGGTTACCATCCACTAAAACAGATTGTTTGTTCCTTTACTAACCCCTTGTGGCTAGAGTTACTAGCTTTGGCCATCTCTTGCAATGAATCCTGGATCCAAACGATGTTCCAGGACCTCTCCAAAAACGAATCAGTTCTTCCTTGGTCCATTACTTACCTTTAATGGAAATTCTGCCAATATTTTTTTAGTTCTCTTGATAACGTACCAACAAACACACCTACGCCGGCAACAGAGCAAATCTTGTTGGTGGTGGAAGTTAAAAGCAAACTGACATCATGTGTATGGTTCAATAGACAGAGTGTCCCAAGTGTGTGACTGGCCGTAGAGTCACTTACGCTGTTAAGATTAGAGTATCCACTTCATTGGTCTTCAGTGGCACCTCAGTGGTTCACCTTAAAATGTGTTTGTGTTTTTTCATGTGAGTACGCCTCCTACTGTGGTAAAGGTCCTACCAATGGTGTGCTTAAATTTAGGATAACAAAATGTCTGTTTGCTTTTACTATGCTAACATTACTTTTGAACTTTTGTGTCTAAATGTCGTGGTGGCTTGTGGGGGGAAAGGGAGAAAACTGGTCAAAAATAGAAACTAGAAAAATTGTGAAGAGCATAGTAGAGCATAATAAACCTCTGTTAAGGCACTAGTTCTCTCTCACATGAGGCCCAGACCTCGACTTTCAGTTCAGGGGTATATGGTTTATCTATCAAGCCACAAAGCCCGTAAAAATCCACTAATCATTTGTTTCTTTGCTGACTCTGACATTAATACAGTATCTCTGGACTTTTGGAATTTTCCTGAAACTTTAATCAAAATCCAACCATTCCTTTTTGGGCAATCTAACACATTAGCAAACCAACAAGCCAGCACCACCAAAAACATACTTATTTCATACACATTACTACCTATGGGGCACACAGTGGCAAAGCTGTTAGTTCTCCCACCTTTTAGCAAAGAGATCGCGGGTTCGATCCTCGGGCTGGCCAATACACAAACTCTCCTGATGAAGTCTAGATAAGGTCTGAATGTCCTCCAGATACTCTGGCTTCCTCCCACAATCTAATGACATGCATGAGGTAAATTGCTGACTCTAAATTGCCCCTACTGAGCGAATGTGACAGTGAATGATTGTCTGTCTGTGGATGTCTCTAAGGAGGCTCTTTAGAGGACATGTTTTGCCGAATCTGCAAAGGTTTGATTGCATTTTGGCCTTTTGTTTACACAAAGACGGGATTTTTGTTTTCCAAATCCGCAAAGGTATGAAAACAGTGGCAGAGGTGTTTTGGTCTCACAACATGGAGCCGCTCAGAGCGACTCCACTCTCATGTAAACTGTGAAAACACCATACTCACTGAAAACGATGATCAGCTGACCCACGAGCGCAAAATACAAAACTTTTAAGTCTCACACATTAATTTTAGCAGAGACTTTATGAAAATGGCTCCAGAAAACCACAAGATCCTAAAGTAGTTGGAAAGTTACAGATGGGGCTATAATTTTCTCTGCTGTTTACTCTCTGTGTGGTGTAGAGCTTTTGCGGGGCCCACAGCACTGTTTACTGGACAAATACAGGCACTACAGTTTACATTTGTTTTCCTCACATTTGAGCGTTGTTCTGTAAATATGCGAATTGCAGGCAGCATGATTGTTGCGTTTTCCTGACCAGTGTTGTCATGTTAACAGGCCCTGAGTGTCAGCCCTACAACTAGCCTGCCCCTGTCCCCGCTCCTGGCTGTGGAAGTCAAAGTGAAAGTAAAGAATGAAATCTTACTACCACAACAACAATCACTTATAAGCCACTCCATGTCATTTCCACTCCCCCAATGTTCTTGTCTATCTCATGTTGCACCAAATCAAAGCCAAAACCCCTGAGCATAAATCATCTGTGGTTTTATCGACGAACTGCCACAACAACTGTCTGACTGGTTTTGGTCTGGTGCCCTAAAGATTTAAACAAGAAAGCTGTACTGATATAACTTATACTTTTGTGTACTTTTGGAAGGCACAGTTTCCAAGTAGGGAATGTTTTTTTTTTTTTTTTTTTTTTTTTTTTTTTTTCTGGTAGTGCTTTGTAAAGTTGACTTTTACTGTTCATATTTATAAATGAAACAATGGTTACCAAGTAAATTAGCTGGGTTTATAAGTATGCATATTTTATTTAGCACTACTAACTCCACCTGAGGAAATCAAAATGCTTAAAATGCACCCGAAGCCAGACACAGAAGTCAATAGAAAAGTCAAAAACTCTTTGTTGTTCATTGTAAGCAAAGCATGTTTTGTGTTCATTATACTCCCTCAAAACCTTCAATTGCACAATGAAGGCCATCCATTAAAACTGAGTGCGGACTTGTCTAGAAATTTTAAACCATTTTGAGATCTGTTTTTTAATCAACAAGGCAGAGTTTTGTCCCAAAGCCAAATCCTCACAAATGAGTCCATGAATAGAAAATCTGTTGAAACCACAGCCACTTTATCATCAGCTAACTGCTATTTTTCTGGGTGATCTCCTCTAAAACCCTCTTTAGCTCCCATTAGATTGTATTCCCAAGTCTGACTATTGAATGCAAAGGTCACGGTGGTCAGCTGACGCGAGGTTAGTTTCATGCTGATACTGATACTGAAGATCTAAATCTGTGTGGCTTGTTTTTCATCTGGGGCCTCAACCTGGTGCATATTATAGATGTTTATGACGGGATGTTAATAGAAGGTAATAGTCAGTGCTGGTATATTTAGATTACTGTAAGGGTTGTCCCAGTTTCCTGTGTGCTAATGTTTAGTCTAATAAGTGGGATGAAGTATGTGCTGCAATAAATATCTCTTAAAGTTGACCAAAGGATCTTTTAAGGAATTAAAAGCAAGAGTTGTTGTAACAGCCAATGATGTAATAATGGCCAATAATGCAATAACTGCCAATAATGTAATAACTTGTCAGTAATGTCATAACATTTTTGAGCCAATAACGTTGACTATGCAACATCCAAGAGAGACACTGACAAGACATAAAAAGTCTCTTGGATAAGAGACAAACATCTAAAATGCTAAAAAAAAAAAGAATTTGTTTTTTTTTTTGTGATTTAGATAGCTTGGATGACTAAGAGTCTTCACAGACATACCTAAGCAAATTAATACTTCTAAATAGAATATAGAATACTTTGTAAATAGTAAGTAAATATTCTCAAACTGGTTCTTACAGTCATAATTATACTATATACATAATATCACTATACCATCCACTAAACCTATTTCAGATGAGCAAACTGCACAAAACTGCAAATAAATAAATAAATAAATAAAAATAAAATAAAATCTTATTTCCAAGAAATGCCGTTTTATTGCTGTATTTTTACTTTACAGGCTGCAGTTATTACATTTTCAAAGGCTTTTTCTTAAGCTAGGCCAACAATGTAATAACTTGTTAAATTATTGTCAAATAGTTATTACGTTATTGGCTCAAAAACGCTATTACATTATTGGCAAGTTATTACATTATTGGCCATTATTAGTTGCTACTGTTATTATAATAGGCCACTCTATAAAAGTGAGTTTTAAGACATGATCTAAAAATGCACCGATTCTGCTTCTTCTGATACAGTTTGTACCAAAGTCAATGAAAAAAGCCTGATCACCTCTCATGTGGAGTGTCAACTTTGGAGTAGCAAACAGGGACCACTCTGACCATCTAAAACATACAGGGAGTCAGTGGAGTGAGGCTAAAGCAGGGGTAATGTGATGATGTCTGGTGAGCCATGTCTCTGTGACACTGTATGAACTCAGTATCTTTCAGGAAGTCAGTTGTCGCTTTGGACTTCCTGTCAGACAGGGCTGATGGTGTTTGAACAGTATATGAGCCTATAGGATGTGTGATATAGGTCATACTGTCCATATATGGAAGGAACTGAGAAAAATATAAACCCAACATAAGGTTCTGCAAAAAAAAAAAAAAAAAAAAAAATGTGCTTAAGACGACCCATGTTAGTTTTGTCATGATCATAAATATTTTCTGTCCAGACTTCGGGAAAGTCAGTTTTCAATTCTACACAGATTGCAACATACTCTAAAGTTTTTACACAAAATCCACTCTCAGATTTCCCAGCTCTCTGTGTGAAGTGTAAAACATATGTTAGGGCTTAATTACTAGATTTTAGAAAGATGTTGCTACAGAGCTCTGATTGATCTTTTGCAGTACGATCCCGCTAAACCCTGTAATTAAAACTGGCTCTAAACTAACTCTGGACTTGAACTGCAAAAGATTCCTGAGCATCACCTGAAGAAGCCGCACAATCCAGCTAATCCCTCTTCTGTTTTTGGGCTTATCTATGGGGGGCTTCCCTTGTTATGCAAACCCGTATACCTGACCAGACCAAGGTGTACTTCTCCAGTGGATTTCAGTGGAAGCCCCCCACAATCACACAGTGGTACAGAGCGATGCTTAGAGTTGTCCCGGTGGAGCGTATCCGGATGGCTCTGTGGTTTTTTGTGAGTTTTTGAGAGGTGTGGCGGCCTCTGCTGGGTCATCTGCCTGGTGGGCTGGCAGGGCTGCTCAGTGAGGGAATGTCTGGTGGCTGTGTGGTCTTTATTTGATTCTTTTGTTCAGTTTTTGTTTACTTGCTTAAAAATAATACACAGATCATTTAAAAAAAGGAAAAAAAAAGCCTGTCTTTCTCAGTGTATACTGCCATTGTACAGCAGTATGCTCCAGTATAAATAGCAGCAGGACATGATGAGTTGTAATTAGGCCAAAGATGACATCCGGGTCGTCTGACTTCCTGCCCTTTCACATGCCGTCGATGTGTCTCGGGACGACCCGGTGCTGTAGCTGCCTCCGCCTGCTTTGGTCCCTGCAACCACATAAACACAAACTAACTCACCCTCAGGTCGCACAGGCCCAGAAACCAGTAAGCCGCAACATTTTTCAAACTAAGTACAGCCCCAGAAAGTTTGTGGCTTTTCAAGTAATCAATTAAAATCAGCCTATCCAGACTAAAACAGAAGTATACCACTAATCTAGGACTAAACCAGGGTTAAACTAGAACTAAACCCAGTCTAAACCAGGACTAAACCAGGACTAACCTAGGACTAAACCAGGGTTAAACAATAATTAATCAAAGACTAAACTAAGACTAAACCAGGATTAAACTAAGACTTAAGCAAGTCTAAACCAGGACTAAACTAGGACTAAACCAGGATTAAACTAGAACTAAACCAAGTCTAAACCAGAACTAAACTAGGACTAAACCAGAGTTAAACAATAATTAATCAAAGACTAAACTAAGACTAAACCAAGTCTAAACCAAGACTAAACCAGTACTAAACCAGGTATAAACCAGAATAAAACCAGGACTAATCCCAGGCAACATCAGGGCAAAGCAAACTCAAACACAAGCATGACTAGCTCTATCAGTTGTCAGTATAGATCATTATGACATTTGTCTGTGATGTGTCTGTTTCCTCTTCATTGTCCCGGCCTAAAAACAGAGGGGCGTGGACCGACTGTTCACCTTAAAAAACCCTGTCTTTACTTCCTGCTTCAAAGACAGATGTGCTCCTTCCCCAAGGTCTGCATGAGTCAGTCGTGTTGTTGGCTGCGTAAGCGCTGCCGTGTGAATGGCCTTACAAAGACGGAAGTGAAAACAAATGAAATTCAAGCCACTTGTCACCTTATCTTCCCTCTTGCTGTTCAATTATTCAGCCTATTATTAAGACCACAAACCCTGTTATAGGCACGGTGGATAATCTAGACCAGCTCTTGATTGGTTCATTCATTAACCTCAGTTACAAAGTAAGTTTATTTTTGCAATCTGTCAAACTAACAACTAAATGCAAATGGATGCAGTCATTTTGCCAAAGTGTAATTTCACTTTAGTTCTCCCAAAAATGAAAATGCATTGGACTATGATAATACACAGTCTGCTGCTGAGCCAAAACACAAAGTAAAACAATTGAAAAGTGCTCCAGTCCCTTTTTATACTCCCTATACTGTTTAATCTGTCTAATTTAAATATGTTCAAATTGAGAAAAACATTTTAATGCAGCTGCAAGGGGTCACAGACCAGTGTACTCTTTGTGCCAGTCCCAAGCTGTATAAAAGAAAAGAGTTCATTTCTAATGAGACTTTTTGTCTATCCTTCTGCTTCTTTTGCGTTTTCTTGTACATCCAGCAACCTTTCATCATTTTTATGAATTGTGCCCATTTCAGGCCACGATCCCTCCATTCAGTTCCCTTGTGCCACTGCCAAATTATGGTATTGTGCCTCATTCAGCCTTTCCTTCCTTTCCTTTTGCTTTTTCAGATATTTCTGCATTTTTTTTTTTTTTTTGCTCCTTCTCCTTATTCTGCTTCTTCAACTTCTGACTAGAAATTCTGCCTTTTATAGTCTTTGCAGTTTGTGCTATTTTATGCCATCTTTCTGCCCAATTCATTTCTAATGGGACTTCTGCCAAATAATGCCTATCCTTCTGCTTCTTTTGCTTTTCCAGTTCCTTTTGCTTTTCTGCTACTTTTGCAGCTTTTTACTCCTTTTGCTTATTTTGCTGCTGGCTTTGCTGTAATGTGTGCTCCTTTAGGTAATGTTTTGTGACACCTGCCAAATTATGGTTGTCTGCCCCATTCTGCCTCTTTTTGCTTCATGCGTATGTACACTTTTATATAAGCTCAAAATAAACTATTACTAAGAATCTAGTGAAGTACAAATAATATACATTGTAATTTTTAGTTATATTCTATCACAATTAATGATTTATTCATTTGATTTATTGATTTATTAATGTATCTTACACTGAATGTGCATGGACCCTTTAACCCTTATTGGTGTCATTTTATAAAGGTCAAGAAAAACAAAATGAGGATCTTTAAAGGTCACTGGTCTCCATTATCAGCAGCAGCACTGAATCTGCAACTCCCGCACGCACATATACATATTCACCGTTTACTTGTACCACATATTAATTATAGAAAAGCGGTGTAACCTAATATGCATACAAATCGATTACACATGTCGGTAACATACTTGCCGTGAATTGTCAGGCGGGTTAGCACATGAAGCACGTCGTGTCCACTGTTATCAAGTTATTTACTGGTAAATGTGATCAGCTGTTGGTTAAAAAACCCACTGTGTTCTCGCTGGTGTTTTGAGAACAGAGCGGTTTTCTGGGACTCTTGGGAACTAAGCGCATCTCTCTGGCCACACTCGGTCCTAATGAGACATCCACATGCACAGGACATACTCTGCTGCTGCTAATCGAATGACTTCCATGGAGGGCCACACTGCCCCCTCAGCTCCACCGCCACCCCCCTCTGCCACCAGCACCCTCCTCCCAAAAACGCCCGCCCCTTTTCCTCTTCCTCTGGTTTTCTTGGCACGTAGCTCTGCATCTTCCTCATTTTGTGTTCATATTAAATGGACAGTAGTGTAAGTTAGTGGTGGGGTATTTTCATTCATAGACAAATAATATGAACAATATACATTTCTCTACAGATTTTCTGTCCTTTTGGCTGTGTGTAGTGAAGCAATATGCATGTTTATTTAGGTTTTAGGTCCTGTCGCAACCCTGATCTGGTACAAAGGGTACATAGCTTCGGAGATCCCAGTAGCTGGACTGATCACCTTTGGCTGCATTCAGTGTTGAAAAAGAATACTGCAATAATGATATGCTCGGAGCTGGAGGCATATTTTTGATGTTTTTTTCCTATAGATTACATTAAAAACAGTCTTGTCTAAATGTGTTGTCATATTGTTAGTAGACAGCATGCCATTCTCCAAAGTATTAGGCTAAACTTCATCTGAAAAGATTACCTGAGGTTTCTCATTCAAAAATGTGAAAAATTGGGCACTTTTGTTGAAATCTGCTACAGTGTAAATATGTTTTTAATAGCTAAAAAAAAATAGAAAATCTGGTAACACTTTATTTTAAGGTCCGTCCATTAACCATTAACTAAGTGCTAATTAGCATACTAGTTAGTGGTTAATTAGCTCCTAATTGGTAAATATAAAGCACCTTTTAGTCCCTTATTCTGTGTGACCAAATTCTACAGCTAATTAACAACTAAAGATTTTTGGAGTATAAGTATTATTAGGGATTAATACCACAAAAATCTTATTAAGATCATAATTTAGGTCCAACAACTTCTTTACTTCCTACTAATGAGCAGTAATTATGAGTTTATTTAGGGGGATATGTTAGTTAGTTGCTAATTAGTTGTAGAATATGATCACACTGCATAAGGGACTATATAATTACCGATTAAGATAAATACTAGCATTAACTAGTACGCTAATTAGCACCTAGTTTATGGTTAATAGGTGGACCGTTTTTTTTTTTTTTTTTAGCTATTAAAATGTTTTTGTTTTTTGTTTTTTGTAAAACAATGTATGTCTATGTGAGTTCAATGCATAAAATAACACATCAAGAGTTATGTCAGGGCCTTTGACATTTTACATATTCTCAAAACTCTTTTGAAAACAAGTTTGAACACCAAGCTAAGACCAGAAAACTCACATTCATTTATTAAAGTAACTAGACCACCACAAGCTCAGTCTCCAGTACAAGAACACTATTGAGTAACATCATTAAGTGCTAAGTGCTAATAAGTGTGACAGTCTGTAGAAGGCACAAGGACGGGTACATAAGATTTGGGTCACTTTCTGGTTATGCCGAGGACAGACTGGACTTCAAAGTATATACAGCTGAACTTACAGACTGTATCTACTGATTCCCACAATGCACTGCTGTCATTCAAACAATGGAATCCTGTCTGATTGTGTAAGGTACCTTGCCAGTATTATACAATGTACCCTGCAGTACTCATTATACGGTATGTATGTGCTGCCTTTGGCTTTCCTCTCTAACCAAGTCACCTTTAATTGTTTAAGGCTCTATAGTGATTAATAGCCTGCTTTAGGAAGAACTTTTTTGGTACTTTGGTAGTTTTAGGCTATTACAACAACAATTAAACTTTCAGTATTTTCAGAAGTTTTAGCAAGATTAGAAAAGCACAGCAGTTAAAGGACAATTGATTTATCTCTTTGAAACTGGCTTTTGGGATTGCTGTAAATTAAAGAAAAGAAAATGATACAGTGAAATAAAATGGATATAAGTAACTATCATGAACTTTTCTCAACGAATATGCCTGAGGTAAATAAGTTAGTAACAGCAGCAAAATGCAATCTTAATAATTTAGGTTCCTCCAGTTGTTCTCCTTGAAGGTCAAATCTGTAGCCTATCCCAGCAACTATGGGCCTTAGGTGGGGTGCACACTGGACAATGAGCGGTTGATCGCAGGGCTGACACACACTTAGAGACAGACAACCATTCACTCACACATTCATTCATTTGGGGACAAAAAGTCGCCAGTTTACCAACAAATGCATGTCTTTGGATGGTGGAAGAAGGCTCTGAAGCCACAACCTCTTTGTTGAGAAGCAGGAATGCTAACCACTCTGCCACTGTGCACTCCATGTCTCAATATTGTTACTTATTCATATTATTCTCAGTTACCATCTTGTAATAATAATACTTTTTATTTATAAAGCGCTTTTCTAGATACTCAAAGATCTTCAACTTTCTAAAGGCGTACAGTGAAATAACTTTACCCAGTGCTGACATCAATTAAAATATCCTTTTAAATTAGAGACATCGTGTTTTAGATGATAATTAAAACACTTAAAAAGGCATTCAACAAAGTGACAGAGCTGCTCAGTGTTTCTTGAGCTGTTACCTAACACCTCCCTGTAGTGTCTGTTCACTTTGATCCTCTGTCATCACATAAATCCAGCTAATGTTGTCTATTTAGCAGATGTAGAAGAAGTACTTAAAGCCCCTACTCATGTAAAAGTAGCCTAGTGTTACTTTGAAATACTTTATCTCAACAAACGTATGGGTAACAAAGTAAGGTGTCAGGATTTTTACTGCTACTATTCCTACTACTTCTGTTACTATCACAACTGGTAACACTGCTGATACTAGTACTGCTTCTACACTCAGCTGCTCAGAGGTGGGAGAAGTACCCAAAATCAGTATTTAAGTACAAGTGCTGTTACTTCAAAATAATATGACTCATAAAAGTAAGTTTACTTAAGTAGAAAGTACTTACTGCTACAACCACTACTGCTACTGCTACAACTAATACTGCCACAACAACTACTAATACTTCTAGTGATGGTATTTGTGTGCCTTCTACTGGTATTACTGCTGATAGTAAGAGTACTTTTACTGCTACTACCACTACTTCTACTATTGCTACTATTACTACAACTTCTATTACTACTAAGAATACTTTTACTACTACTACAATACAATTTCTATACCATCTTGCTACTGAGAGATGTACTTAAAATGATTTGAGTAAAAAGTATCTTGTTATTTCCCACCACTGCAATTAAATAAACATATTTTTATTTTCATTATCAGGTTATTATCAGGTTAACTTCACTTCTGTCTCTGAGCCCAATCTTCTGCGGTTCCCTGCAGAGCAATGCCTGTATCTCTGAAGGCTCTTGGCAGTTTTGGGGCTGTGTGAAATTGAAACTCTGCAGCGGTGAGAGCAGCGAAAGCACTGGCCCGGGAATGATGAATGCCCCTGATCTCAATACTCTCTGCAGTAAGAAAAAAGGGTTTGTGTTGTGTATAATGATAAACGGGCTATGCTAAAGATAAAAAAAAAACAAAAAAAACCAAACATATTGTACAGTTTCTAAGAATGTTCCCAGAAGCTTTCTATGTTTTTGTTGCTGCCGTCCCGGGGCAATGCTGTGTGACAATGAAAGGTATCAGAGCAAACCGGTTGCATTCTTGAGGAACTCGTCTTATTTAGAGTGAATAAAGGGGGTGGAGCCAAATGTTTCCCCTCTGTGTGTGCTCAGGCTCTCAATAGACCCAAAAGAGAGTTTCCTCACTTGAAAAGATGGAGGTAGTACTCCGAATCCAAGGAAAAGTACTGTTACGTCAAAATAACATTAGTCAAACATAAGTAAAAGAACCCAACAAAATTATTGGGTGACTAAAATACAGAAGTACGGAATGTAGAGTTTACTTACAAAATACTTTTCAAAGTAGCTGAAAAGTACAAAATGTACTACAACCAGTACTGCTGATACTATTGCTGCTATTACTAATTCTACCACTGCTGTTACTCTTTTTACTACTACAACTAGGCCTATTACTAATAACTGGACAGTGTGGTTGTGAGGTGAATGTAAAATACTTTAACTACTTTAAAGTATTTAAACATGTAGGCCACTTGGGTAAAAGATTTTTTTCCTTCAAAGAAAATGTAGCCTACAAGTTAGTTTTGTCAGTGAGGCTACTTTTTTTATCACTGCTCACTTGGTAGGAAAGACAAAATCTTTTAATATTTTCCAGTGACTTTTTAAATCAGCCACAGTTGAACCTGCCGTCTCCACCCCGGTGATGTGATGTGAGGTAGAGTAGCGACCCAAGACACGTTTTGACAGATTCCTCAACAGAGTTTCAGCGGGGAAAGGGGCGTTCACTCAGAAGTGTCAAACTAAGCGCTGCGTCAATCTCTCCATGGATACGCAAGGTGTAACCGGAAACTTTTGCACTTACACTTCAAAGTAAAAGAGGAAAAGAGTAAGTAAATGTATGTAAATCTATATGAAAGGGATAAATGTGTTTTCATGTGTAGATATGTTGCAGATAAGTGACTGTTTTTCCAGATAGCTCCAATGAAAACTATGTCAAACCCATAGTCTAACTTTACGCACACATCTAATACGCGCACATAGTGTTACATAACATACGGTGAAAGATTAAGCCGGAAGCGCTCGTGCCACACAGTTCACTTCACAACCCCTGAACTAACCGTCCGCCCAGTCGTGCCTGTATGTGCTGTAGAGTTGCGCCAGGCTGTACGTCTCCATTATATAACTTTAATGGACTCACGAGTTTAACGCCACCGGAGCAGAGTGCAGGAGCCCCACATCTGTCCGTTTACTTGCATGTAAACGCGGATGTGGTGTTGAGAGACTGAAAAGCGAGGAGCGAGCATTCGGTCACTTTACCCCCTGCTGGCGACGTGCGTTAAAAGTTGTCGACGTCTCTCGCAGAAAACGGCGGTGCGCACAGCGGCTCTCACGGACTACATGTAGGTCAGCCAGCCTTGTGGACTTTTCTGCAGAAACGTTTGGTTTTCCGGATCATGTTTTCCCTCCACACGAGGATAAAGCCACGTACGGATCCCGCTGACATTTCACCACGCAACATTGCTGTCAGGAAAGGCTCACATTTTAAAGCTTGACACCAGCGTAATTTTTTTAAATCCCATTTTGGACGGACAGATGACCTAAGTGGAGGAGTGTATCTTATTAAAACTACAGGTAAGATCAGCCTTTTTTTTTTAGTTTTTTCTATTTGGTCCGATAGAATAAGTGCAAAGTGGGTGTTATATCGAGTGTAGCCTGAGGAAAAGCGGCAGAAGCTCCACTGACATAGTAGTTTCGGGTCAGTGCCGCAATGTTAGTCAGCACTGCAAGGATTTATCGTTAACATCAAGATATACTGTTGCATTAACTTTAAAATAGCTAGCGCGAGAGACTGTGCCCGCTTTAGGCGTGTGGCCAGTGCAGTGTCTCATCGCAGCCAACAGGTTGCACTAACGCTGTGTGCAGCGTACAGTGCACACAGGAAAAGTACTGAAAAGTCAGGAAGGTCCAAACTTTCTACTTTTCCTTTAGTAAATGGTCATGTAAAATGAGATCTCTGCAGCTGCCACTGGTCAGCAAAAGCTGCTCATAGTCCAAGTCCACTGGAAATCTATACTGTAGTCTGCGTGGGCGTGGAAAACACTGCTCAGAGATATGACCAAAACAGCAAACCAGGAATAAAAAAACAAGCAATGCCTATCCATCCAGTTTTTGAAAAAAAAAAAAAAAAAAAAAAAAAAAAAGCTTAAAATATCAGTCATTAGGCTCAATATTTTTCATTTTAAAGTTGTGCACATTAAATACAGTAGATATCAGCAAATGTAAAATGTAGTTACGTTTTCAACCAGGCATTTTAATTTTCGTCCACTTTTTCTTTGTAATAGCTTGAAAAATCCAAAGACCCCTCGTCCTGTTTATGCCATACAGTAGTTGTACATGTATGCACGCGTGATGACTAAATGTACAGAGGAGCTGCTGTAAACCAACACTGTACCTACGTCGTCTCCAGGCAGTGGTCTATGGACTGTCTCTAACCACGTCACGCCCACCGCCTGACGCAAAAATAAAAATATAGCAAGGAAAAGAGTATGCAGACTGGGCTCTGGTGTTACATTAATGTGAGACTGTCAACAGGAACGACTCATTAAGGTCTTACTTCAGTGTAATAGATGCATTTCAGCGCATTGCATATGTCATTAGACACCCAGCCATGCACGCATGTTGTGCATGTTAATGTAATTTCTCATTAGCGCAGCCCAAGAAACGAATAAATTGTCTAAAGTGACAGTTCGCGTGACTTCCCTTTCTAGATATGGCGAGCCTATCGAGGTTAATGATCTACAGATAAGCTGAAGCATTGTCTATAATGCGATGTGACCCACTTTAGTTTTGAAATGTTACGTCGTGTTGCAGTTTTATGTGCACACTTTTTTTTTTTTTTTTTTTGCAAACAGAGATAAATATTGATGACAGCTGCAACTGCTTCAAGCCCAGAGAGTTAATCTTTTTCAACAGATGTGTTCTTACCATCTCATTGGCTGTATGCGGGCCTGACACTGTGGCACTGCCTGTATCACCAGTTAAGCCCAGGCATGTCTCACTCTTGTTGGCTCAGATCCAAGCTGCACATAGCAACGTTGCATGTGCAGGAGTACATAGTTCAAAAGAAATGACTTGGGCATTATAGTGATTTATGTTGTGGCAATGCTGATCTTTTTGTCCCTGTGTGTTGCTCGTGCTTCTGGCAAATTGTTGGAGTGTGGGTGTCAGGAGAGAGGATAGGGCATATTCTGTCAGACAGCTCTATAATAATAAACTGAATAGTGTAGGCAGAGCAATTATTTAGGATGTTCGGTAAGTTGCGTTATTTTGTCTACACTCGGGCAATGTTTCTAGACACCTGTTAAGTGTTCCTAACTGTTTTATGTTTTTATTTTTTATTTTTTCTTCTTTTTTGCTGTGCCCTCTTCTACGTTCCCTGTCCTATCAGGGTAAAGAAATGGATCAGGGTGGACTGAAGCGCAACGGTAATCGAGACAACAGCCTGACATTTCTGGAGACTGGAGCTGGAGTGGGCAGAGATTCAGGAGACACAGCTGGTTCACTGCTACACGGCACCATGCGTCTGCCCAACAGCACCGCCCCTCTGCAGATGTCCCAGTCCACAGTGGCCTCCAATGGACGGGTCACGACCAAAGACCAAGGTAACAACCTGGCAGCTTTCTACGAGTCCCCGGAGATTTGTGCGTTTAACATGGATGAAAACCTGTCTGTGTTGAATGAGAGCATTTCTGATCTGGACCGTACACCCACAGCCATCATCCACACTACGGACACCTCTGTCCTGCCTGACCTCCCCATCCCAGACCTTTTTGGCTCTCGCATTAAACGGGAGCAGGATTTTCCTCTGCACAAGGACCCTGGAGGTTACAACACGCACTCTGGCTCATGCGATTTGGATAGCGCCAACACCAGGCTACTTGATGAGAGTGAGATTTGGCAGCACCTGGACCTTCCTGTCTCGCTGCCAGGGATCAGTGATTTTGAGATCGATTCGGAAGTGGCCCATTTGGATAACATTCTTCATGACACCGCTAACAGTGTTGGAGGTCCGATGCAGGGCATGCAAAGGGAAACCAAGCCTCTGATTGGTAATGGAGGGCACTGTTCAAATGTGAATGGGACAGACCCACACCAGAGCTCCCTGCACCATCACCAGCAACAAGACCCCCAACTGCTGCACCACCAGCCGCTCCACCACCACCAGCCCCCGTCCCTCCTGTCCAGTGTCAAGATCAAGGTGGAGGGGAAGGACGATGACTTCATTAAGATCTGCACACCTGGTGTGGTGAAGCAGGAGGAGCCGGACAACACTTCTTATTGTGCCCCACAGTGTCTACAGAACAGCAGTCTTCTTGGAGGCCCCATGCCCTCTGCCATTGGACATGGTTACCACTACAGGGCCAACCCATCCACCTCTGCCAGTCTGCCCGACCAGAAGCCTTTTGCCATGTTCCCTAACCTGCCTTCAGTGGAGGACAGCTGGGCTCGGGGCCGCTACGGGGAGACCTCTGGGATGCAGAGGAGCGATAACGGACTATCGCCTGCCTCCTCTTTGGCACCGTACCCTGTGAACTTCCCCAGGTAGGATCAGACTGTTCACTTTTATTATTGTGTGCATATTGTGTTTCCTATTGGTCTTTGTGTGCGTCACTCTTAAATGAACAAACATTCCTGGCATAGTAAAACGTATGCAAAACTTTGAACATTTCACAGTAAACATGTTAAGACATTATGTTCTGTGACGTTCTCGCCTGGATCACCTGTGTGGTCCTCTGTGACAGTCTGTAATCGCATTATTTAGAAGAAGCAGAAGATAACAGCCAAAATAGTGCCAAGATGCTGTGTTATCATGTGTATTCAGCTTGTCAGTGTGGGGATAATTGCTCATTGGCCTATTTAAGAACTTGGCAAAGGATACCAATTACCAGCTCACCATTACAATCTGTGTCTGTGCAATGAAGTAAATCTCTGCAACCATAAATCTACAAAAGTGTGATTGAGATGTGATTTATTTGCTGATTTTCTTGTAATAAAAACATTTACAGTTACAGTACACAGAGAGTCTTGCCTTGAGCGAGCATTTGGAGAAATACAGGCTTTGAAATCCTTGTATTAGTGAACTCAGTCGGAGTAAATCTAGCACAGTGGAGGTGTCATCTAAATGGGTGTCTGACAGGAGAGGGCAGATGAAATGTATTTTTTGGGCTGGGGGCATCAGAGGTCTCTCATCTCTATAATCAAGAGACATGGGCAGGAACATTTTTCATCCCATTTACGCACATTATATGTCACAATTTAGGAATGCATTGAATAACAGAAAAAAATAGATTTTTTTGGGGTTTCAGGGAACGTTAATATGGCACGAGGCAATGAGTGAAGTAATAGATGAGTTGCCAGGTTACAGCAAAAAAGACATCTTAATGCCAAAGAAAGACTTACTTTTGAATTTTTCTTCAGCCTATAGTGTATTTAGCTGTGCAGTTCTGCCATCCTTGTCAGTTTTCTTCACTCTTCCATAATAGGACATCACAAGTTTACGTAAATATGTGGTCCCACAGGAAATGACTCATTATGAAAACATAGGTCCACCGCAATGGTGCAGTGGGTCATATCTTTTAAAAGGGGAACGATTGATTGATGTGAAAATTGCCTTAGCTGTAAATGACTAAGCATGGATACAAAAAGTCCTTGAAATTACTGATAAAAAGGATTTTGCTGTGTTGTTTCAGTGAGCGGTTTAAGCATGGTGAAAGTACTGTTTTCCCACTTAGTCATTCTTGTCTGCTTATTGTGCTTTCTGCTTGTCGTGGCTTATTGCAGTGCATAAACTAATTTGTTTTGTTATGAAGCTAAAGTACGCACCCCTGAAACGTTAAATGGCAATTGTTCTTTGTCATAATCTCCACTTATACCGTAGACTTGGTGTCCTAATTGTTGTAGCCAGCTCCCAAAATGTTTGTTCTTGTTGCATCAGCTTCCTGTCTGTTTGCATTTGGTGCTCAGTAGGACTTTGGTGCTAGTAAACCAAAATATAGCCATTCTTCAGTGCACAAAATTGTAGATTAGTACACTAGGGTATTAATGAATGGTAAGATAGAAAGATTAAGTAGGAGGCTAATAAAAGAACATTCTTTTGTTTTTGGTTGATGTAGCATGATCCCTTCAGAGGAGACCTCTGCAATAGAGTCTGACATTTTATGCACAGATTCTTTCTACCTAAACCTAGCGGGGTCAAAACTAACATTTGCCTGAACAGTCAATAATAATAAATGTTAATTAGGCTTCCCCCTACCTATGTTGGTTAATAGGAGATGAGATCAGCTATATTACATAACACTTTGCTAGAGGTCACTGAATGAAACACAGTGGATTTTTTTTTAAAGGAGAAACACAAGTATGTCATTAACCAATCAAGGTCATGTAGAAACTATTGTATTTTTAAGCCTATGCAACACTGCAAACTTCTATAATATGGAAATGCCTTTTGTGATGTCATATGTGTGGCATGGGTCAATAGTTTTTGCAGTGCAGTGGTTTTCAGGACAATTGTAGGACACAATTTTATTCCTAATCATTTTGTTGTCAACCATTTTTTACAGTTATTTTAAGTAGGTTACTGAAACTTTGTACAAGTATGTCCAACTTTTGTATTTTAAAACCTGTTTCGACACTTCCTGTAATTATATCATGTAATAATAATATAGCATTTAGGGTTCAACTAAGCTAAACATTAACCATATTCAACCTCCCTGCTACCAGCTCTGGACTCCAATTCAGTCTAGCACGGGCTTTTTGGCATATTCAATTTGCACTTGGTCTAATCTTGTCTGGCTTAAGCATTTTACAGTGTAACAATCACATACAAAAGCTTTTGCTTATTTAAGGGTTAGGCAAGCCCTCAAATCATTCATGGTCAAACATCAAAGAAATCCTATTTGGAGAATATATTTACTGTATTTATGGCATCACTATTTGTTTTGGTCTTCTGTTTTTGTGCTGAAGTGGAGCACTCAACTGGTGGGTCATGACCCAAAAGTGGGCCAAGGTTGTGGTTCAGCTCCTGTCATGTAGTTTGCTGATGCAATTGTATTTTAAGTGACAGGTTACGAGAGAATACTGGAAAATCCAGTGTGTGAACACACACACACTGGATTTTGGACACACAACAGCATCATTGTAAAAACAGAATTGAATTGAAAACATAAACCATCTAAAAATACATAGTCAGAAATCTTTGAGGTCCTATTCTCACTTGGGATCCTTTGCTGTTGCTAGTTAGACCTATGTTATTGCAAGTCCATTCTAAAAAATACTAAAAAGGAAATAATTTGGGTCAGAACCGCAAGCTGTACAGGAGACATTACTAGAGTGTCTATTGCATGTGTGTGCATGTGTGTGATGTGTGTGTGAGACGGGGAAGCCACATTTACACATGTAGTCTGTTCGTTTGCTGCTGCTGCCTCTCTCTCTGCCTTCAGAATATTTCTCCTTTTTTCTCCTCTTCACCCCTTGTACTCGTCATATTTCAGTGTAAACTATGCAGACAGGAAGCACATGGTTTGGTAACAGCGCATACTTGAAGTTTCAGAGATACTCTATCTTTCTTTAATTCATTTCAGAGTGAGAGCCATGCAAGCATTATGGCCTGCCAGGTTTGAAGTTGATCATTGACACTGACCACAGCATTAAGCATGTTTACTTTACATTATAGGCTTATGTCATCTGTCGTCCTTATGTGATTTTGTATTGCATTTCACTTGGAGATTTTAATGGGGCCAAAGTCTTAACACTGATATATACACGTAACTCTAGCCATAGCCCTGACACTTGCCTAAATGCTTAAAATGGTTTTGTTCAAACATTTTTCCATCTAGCTTTCTTGCGTTTGTGCAAATTGTAAGTGGCTAGAAGCAGAGAGAAGACTAAATAAATGCAAGCTTGCAGCCATAGATATCAGAAGTGCTGCAGTTTAATCCACAAATAAAATAAGCAAAGCTATTGTCAAAGTTGATTGTGGAGATTAATTTGATGATGGCAGTGATTGTCGCATGTTGCAGTTGCATTTTGCACATCACTTGACTGTGAATCACTCGGTTCTATGTCGGTATGATCTTGGCTGTCCTAGACGACGTGAAGACGCCCTGCAGCCAAACAGCAGTCAACTGACTCACAGAGTCCCATTTTACTGACGTGCTCTGACACTTTTACTGTATGATGTTCTTGGGAGTGGTGTGGTAACACCTGTACAAAAACACAAATGTGAACAAACAAACAAAACAAAGGCATGAGTTTGAGTTGACTTGGAATTGTAATGGCAGCCTCATTTGAGTTTGTTTACTAACTTTAAGATAAGCTTGTGTCATGTAATGCTACATTAACTCTGCTTTATTAGCATTATTTATATTTATAAAACAAAACCATAAGATAGCCTGGTTAATGTAATCTGCTTAAGGAGGAAATTGTCAATTTGGTCAGCTATTTTTGTGGTTGCATTGTATTGAATCAAAGCAGTAGTAGTATGAAGTAACTTATTTACTTGCATCTATTAAAATGTAATACTGACAGCAAACCTAACCTACTGAGCTAACATATGTCCATTTAAGCTATAATAGCCATGGAAACCCATGCTAACTATGATTGTTTGAAACTGTTTGCTCGAGATCTGGCCTCTCGTTAAAAGAAATAGTTAGCTGCACAGTGTTTTGCTAATTTACCACAAACTACAGCTTTTATTACTATTATAATGTTATTGCTAATATAATACTAGCTATTTGATTCAGAAATGAAACTATGAGGTGTCCAAATGTTAGTCAGTGCCAGCCACTGTGAAACTATGTAGAGTCATATCATCGTCATCATCTTCATCATCATTATTGCAATATTATTATCCCTTCTAGTGCCCCACTGTAAACAAACTACCTCCTCATGTGCAGTGATTTGCATATTGCCTTTTATCCTTGCCTTTTTTTTGGCTTGGGACCAGCACAAAAAGTACACTGACTTGTAGCTGATTTTTATTGCACATATGGGCTATTCAGTATATAGTAGATAGGATGATGCTTGTTTTCCTAATATCTTGCAGCCATAGTCTGGATGAATGAATTCTGTGTTGCTAAGCAGAGGGACAGCCTCACTGAACTTTTATTCAATCTAAAATATATTACTTCTCCTCTGAAGTGGTTCAAAAACATCCTCTTAAAGGATCTCAATCTTGCGCTGGCCCTTACCTGTTGTTGTTGTTGTGTTCGCTCCCCTCTCAGCTTACTGCACTCAGTCAGTGACGGAGGCTCTGGTGTGGATCACTCAGAGTGCAGAGTGCAAAAGGACATCTGGGCCGCAACAGGCAGTTTCTTTTTAAAGGTTGGTTTGGAGGCTGCTGGCTTGTTTACAGCGGTGTGGGGTGTCCTACTGAGACTGACAAACCACACAGTCGGACCTTTTTTCAGGCATATTTTCATGTGAACAAATGTTTTCGCCTTTGTAATTTTCAATAGACTTAAACTTACAAAATGTACGCCTGCTTACTAATTATTTATTATCTACACTAATCAGGCATAACATTATGACCACCTGCCTCTTGTGTTATTCACATCACCTGTCAGTGGTCATAATGTCATGCTTGATGATTCGCGTATTTCAAATGAATGGTGTGGTCTGCAAAGAGAAAACATTTTTGTTCTATGTCCACCTCATCGCAGTGGGATAGTTTCTATACTGTTCCTTTAATCACTACAATTCTTTACATTTGCTATGAGTCGGTATGCCATAAATTCACCTCCCGTTGCTCTTGGTGGCTCACTAACCACTGAAATTCCTTTCAGGCGTGCAACAACTGGATCAAAAAGTGACAGCCTGAGAACACATAATTGGACCGGCTTGTTATGGGAGAGATCTCTCTGTCTCTGTAACGGCCCTTCAGTTACAGTAGACAATCAAAAGTGGACAGTCAATGTGCTGCACTGTACTGTGTGTGTCAGAGCAGGGTATAAATATAGGCCTGAGTCACTCGTAGGAAGAGGATCGAGCTTGTTATGTTTGGCAACAAGTCCATCAGGAAGCAGGATGTGCCGAGTCTAGATGCTATAGGCTACAATGCTGTCCCTTTGCCTTCATTAGTTGAGCTGAAATTCGACTACATTGTTTTTCTATCCGTGAAATACAACAAGGAAAACTCCCATTGTCAGTGATCTAAGCATATAAGCAATTTGAAATTTCTTGTATGTGTATTTAGAAGTTCTCATTAGAAAGGCAGACATTTTAAGAGCTCATTTAAACACTTTGGCTGTACTTGAATATGCTTCATATTCACTTGGGCCTATAACAAGGCTATAATGATGTCTTTTCAAAACTTGGCAAAATTGTACCTTTATTTCTTACACTTTGGAAAGCAACTTTGAGAAATTGTCCAGATTTTAAAACAGGGCCGTGTTGGCTACTTGCTGGTAAAGTGTTATAGTTATTTTGGAAAAGAAGACAGGAGCAATGACTCAGAAATATACTTTGCACTTGCCCTGTTTTATGAATAAGACTTCAGAAAAGCACATTTATTTGTCTTCTTTGGCTTAGCACCTGCTAGGGGTCCCGTCCCAGCAACTATGGGCCTTAGGCGGGGTACACCACACATTTTTTCAACTTGAGACATGCTGACCGACCAGTAGCTAGATGACAATAAAAAATCAGGTCAAAAATATGCCGCCCTGTGTTTAAGTTGTTCATCATTTTAACACGCTTCTGCATATTTTGGACTAAGGATCAAGAGGTCACTTTTGAGTCTCCATAGTAAATGCAAATGTAGTTTGTCTTTTATTAGTTGGTTAAGGTTGCATTTAAGAGTTGAAGATGAAAGTCCTGGTTTCTGTAGATGATAGCACACACACTGTACTTCAAAGTAATCATAAATCCTCTTTAACTGTTGAGTCAGCTCTCTATCTCTGTCATAAATCAACAACTTTAGTGTTATTCTTAATCATGAACACTTTAGGGACTTAAAACATGTGAAAATGTTTTGTGAAATTATAGTCATTTGATATAGAAGAATCTCACCCTCAATGGGTTTGTGGGGATTGTTGTACCACCATTTTTTTAGATGTGATAATGTGAGATAATATGAATTATTCAGAGAAAAAAAAAAAAAAAAGGTGACTTCCATAAGTTAAACCTCTTTTGTCACTTCATTTATATACTATATTTATATTTAATGGTATATTACAGTCAGTGTTGGGGTGGGTGATCGTGCATTAAGAAAAAAAACAAAAAAACAATCTGATACCAAGCAAATACTAAGCCTGTATTGCTGATACTTTGTACTAGGGCCACAACAACTAATCAGACGAATCAATAAATCGATTATTGAAATAATTGTCAACCAATTTAATACTTGTTTAATTGTTAACTGGCGTATTCATAGTCTCTGAAATATTCCATGTGCTACGAAAGAAAGGTTTATTACCAAAAACAGAGCAATAAAGGAACAAAAACTGTTAAAAAGAATGTACATGTACAATGTTTGTGTTTTTGATTAAAAATTTTGTGTGTATATCCTCCATCCAAACATCCTCAAGTGGCAGACTTGTAGCATCATCTGGTTCAAATTTTGGAAAAAATGAAGTGATCTTTGGTAGGATTTTCACAATTTTTAATGGAAACTATTAAACATAGCAAAATTTTAACGACTTTAACTACACACGCTTCACTATCCGATTAACCAAAACAATAGATTACCAGATTAATTTATTATCAAAAGAATTGTTAGTTACAGCCCTACTTTGTACATGCAGGTAGCCTATGTTCTTCAGGTTCTGTTATGCTCATGTTAACCCAGATCTGATCTTAAGCAGAGTTAGTCAAATAAAAAATTATAAAAAAAAAAAAAAAAGAAAAAAGCAATTTACCTTCAGTTTTGCAGGGAGGGGAGTAGGAGCAGCAGAATCAGTATCCTCATGGTAGTATCGATTCTATACAATACTAAAGTTGGTATCATTACCTTGATCACAGCATGCTTGGAGGTAATAATTTGCTGTGGCTACTCCAGAAGGGGAAAAAGAATACGATTTATGTTAAGTCATAGTACGTAGGGCTTATGGTGTGTTTTATTAAAATAAAAATGCTTCACATTCCACTGTAGTTTACATTCAGAAAGACCAAACCATGACCAAGATTGGAGTATGATGCTCAGACATACCAGGGAACTGATTTAAACGTATTAGTACTCCATATAAATGGATAAAGCAGAGCGAGGATAATATCAAACAAGTTTCCATGGACAGTGAAAACAGCTGTGGTTCATTTTGATTTTTAACCTCAAGGCGTCTCTGGGTAAAAAATAAGTTGCTGTTAAAACATGGCTTTCAATACAGGCTTGGAGTATAAGACAAAAGGAAAAACAAGTTACAGTTGGTGGCTGGGACTTGAAACGATGAGAAGATTTGCAATAGCTGCATATTTAGTGGTGGTTAGAATGCCACTTCCTACTGCCTGTTATGAAGAAATACACCAAAGCTCATTAGGATTGGGTAAATGCATGCTATCTCATTAGATCATATTATAATGCATGTGAATCTTCTCTTTTAAATAGGTGCCAATGTCACTGTATACAGTATGTTACACTCATTCAGTTCACTGCATACATAATTAAGGCTTTTAATGTATTTAATGTGAAACTTGATGCTTTTCTTTGTGTCCTACTGTGTAAAGATGTCTTAAGATTTGAAGTATAATAACACACAATATTGCACGAGCTATGAAGTAAAGTTTCTTAGCAGTAAAACAAGTTGCCAATGCTGCTTTTCCCTGTTCATCGCTGATATGTCTCGGCATGTTTAGTGAATCACTGAATCCAATTGATGGTATTTCCTGCCTCCCCTCCAGCTCCAGTCTGCCTCAGTGCACTCTCTTCTCGACGGGACAGCCTCCTTACTGTACAGTACTTCCCTGTTCGCTTGTTTTCCTTTTGCACTCGCGGCCCTGTCTATCCCGAAAGTGGGTCAGCGTCATGCCGTCTCTGAGCACTCCTCACACAGATGCGATCATCTTTAATCTACTCAGTGCACAGGGAATGCCCTTAATCTGGGCAGGAAATGACACTGTCCACAAGAACTCAGTCACTGCATGAAAAGTCTTCTTTGTGTATCTCGGTTTGGCACATTGCAGTCCTGCTCTGCTCCCATTGGGCTAAATGTCCCACAAACATGCAACCTGTTGAAGTGTGAACTGTACAACAAGTCGTTCCTCTTGCACCAAAGCTGTTTTTTTTTTACAGTAAATATTAGGGCTGAGCTTGCGTCAGAGTCTGGGAGTATTCTACTGGGGCCTGGCTTTTGCTTATACAACAGCACGATGTAGTTCATGTTGCAAGCTACAAAAGGCTGACAAAAAAAAAAAAAGTCTCGAGAATCAGCCGAGAGAGGCGTGCTTAGTTTTATTTAATAGTTTTTTAAGGCTTTGCTGAATGTTACTGGTAAATCGTTGACAAAAGACAAAAGGTTACTTTCAAGTGTCTGTTATTGATGAAGCTATACAGTAGAACAGTACAGGGTGCAGGTTGGTGGTTTAATACCACTTCCTACTTTAAGTGCTGTAAAGCAGCATGCTAAACCTCATTAGGAGGTGGAGGTACTCCAAATCTGTTCTCACTACTACTTTGAAACAATATTAGTTTAGGTTGTAAAAGGAAATGTTATTATTTGAGTACAAGTTAAAAAGTGAACTAGTTACTTTCCACTTCTGCAAATGCATATTTGTTCATTAGATCATATTTTAAGTATACATCTTTTCATTTGGATGGGTGCTCTTGTCATAAGAGAAATAGGTCACACTGAACTTGTTCACTTTGTACATAATTAAGGCTTGAAATCAAGGATAATGGTGAGATGAAACTCAATACCTTCCCCTTGCCTACCTAACACAAACATTTTACTATTGTTTCATCAGTAGTTGTGAGTATTGTGTTTTTGTGTGTTTGAGGTGAGGTGGCTCTTGTCCTTGACAAGTAAATGCTGCTCAGTACACAGTCACAGTTTGATTTTAAATGCAGATACAGTCAGAAAAAGCTTTTATATAATGTTGCTTTTAAACACCATCTATTGTGTGTTCTGAGCACTTAGTCTGCCTCTCACAAAAGTGACATGAAAACAAGCTGAAGGAAGTTCATTTGTTGATGATTTGCTGTAGTTTTTTTCCACTATAACCTCAAAGTTAGATACTACATGCTAAAGGAGCAATAAGCTTGAGTGGAAGCTATAATAAAATAAAATTTGGAAAATAGTATTCCTTTGGCGATTACTCTGAATAACATGTACAAGCTGTAACATGTCCATGCTTCCATTTATCCAGGCTTGGGACTGGAACAGAGAGTACACTGGAGCTACGTTCCTCTCTCCTATCTTTATTTGTACTGAAACATGCATGTGCAGCTCTAATATTGATACTAATATGTCAAACTGGGCATATGGTTTATTTTTAACCTGGGCACAATCTGAGCCCTACACGTTTGCGAACCTCTCCGGCGCGTTGGCCTGTTGCATGAGCTGTCACCAGACGACCAGAGGACATTGTGCCATAGATCGGTCAATGATTTACCCGAGCGAGCTTACTGTACATGTGGAGGCAAACACTCCCAGGGCATGGAGCTGCTGCTGCTAAGATTTACTCCTCCTTGTGTAACCTCACGACTGCTGCCCGCTGCTGCGAGAGACGGAGAGAGACGTGGTAAAGATGGTGCCTCAATGAGAATATTGTTTATAATGAGATACAATGAGTCGAGCCTCAGGTGACCCACTGCAGGGTTTGTTTGACGAGTGATAAGCAAATCTTTACACAGAGCTGTCTGGGTAAATTTACTCTATTTTAAGGCCACAGGTTTTAATTAATATGGATTATGTTGCACTTCACAGTTCAGTGACAACAGAGGTGGAAGAAGAAGCACTTCAAATCTGTACTCAAGTAAAACTTTGAAATAATGACACACAAGCAGAATTTCTCAGCAAAATTGAGTAAAAGTAAAAAGTAATACTACTACCGCCACTTTTATTGCTACTGTTATTACTACTACCACAGTTACTACTACTTCTGTCACTAGTACTACTGCTACCAATGCCTAGGAAAAGTATTCATCCCCTTTGGATTTTTTTCCCATATTGTTGCCTTACAACCAGGAATTTAAATGGATCATTGAGAGGTTCACTTTACAACAACTATGTAGATGCAAAAAAATGAAAAACAGAAAACTTGAGTGTGCAGAAGTATTCACCCCCTTTTTAAAGAGGCCCACTAAATAAGATCCAGTGGTACTTACACTCAGCAGTCACAAAAACAGTTAGATAAGTTCGGCCTGTCTGTAATTCATAGTTGTTTGCATGTGAAGTGAAGTGATTGACAAAAAACTGCTAATGATAAATGCAAAAATAAAGGAAAAATGCTAAGGGGGATGATTACTTTTCCTAGGCAGTATATTAATATCACTCAAAAATCAAAAAAGTCAAAAATACTTGGGTAAAGGTGACATTTTTTTTGTTCAAAGTAAAAGTGTAATCTACTTGAAAAAGTTACCCCCTGCCACTGAACAACAGAGGCTTGTCAGTTGTAATATTTAGCAAAAGGTGTAAATATGTAATGATGTTTCTCCATTAAAGCAGTTTGAATTAATCATGACTGATTTTAACATCTTTTCTCACTGATTGCCGAACTGCTGTGTTCCCTCTGAGCGCATTCATCAAAAATATCAATCACTTAATTCATGTTTTTCCTCACTTCTGCTTTAAACCAAGTCTTGATGAAGACAAACATAAAACAACATGATGTTTGGTTTATTTGCCAGCTCCAGCACTGGACAAATTGCAGAACAGAAAATTCTTCTTTCACAGCCAATCACGTGCCTCCTAGTGGACAGTTTCACATAAGTTTTACACCGGATGCCCTTCCTGACACAACCCTCTCCACTGGGGGACCAGGCACAAATGTACACTGGCTTGTGACTCGCTGGATTAGTTGTGGTGCAAAAAATACACCTCTTAATTCAGAAACAATTGTCCATAGCTCTCACTGGGGCACATATTAAGTATTTTTTTCATCATCCTTTAATATGAAGCATTAAAATAGGACCTTTAATGGTTATTTCATGTTATGGGTCAAAGTCTGCTATTAATAAAACAATGAGCAGATGAATTGCAGCTGTTTGTGTGTGTGCATATTTGGTAACAGGAACTATCTGGTTGTTATTAGGCCACTGCTGGGTCTATGTGCACACTATTACAGCTCAGATGTAACTTTTCATTGCTTCACATCTTTCACTTTTGCAAATTAAAATTGTTATTTCCTGCATGTATTCATATGGACATTGGCTTTAATGGCGTTGTACAAAGAGAAAAGCCATGCATTTTAAATAATTTACCTACCTTATTATAAACAGTACAGTAGCAAACACGACTTGCTTCTGGCTGCTTCATTTGTGTTGGCATTTAGCACAGTCATTAATAACAGTCTAAACAAGCCTCCATTGTGTCTGAGCCTTGTCTATATCCAGAAATGAGCTAATTCCAGATGCTATTTATACACATGATTTGGTTTGTGATGATAAAGTATTTTGTGGTCTGTTCTCAGTGCCAAATGTTTTCTCTCCTGCAAAATATGGTGATAGAAATAGATGTAGAAATGGCATCTTGAATTCAACATTATATATGGTAGACCCATTTAGGTTGGACTACTGGCTGAACTTTAAAATACGTATTATCAGATGTTCAGTGGTTCTCGAACTGTGGTACAGGTTCCACTGGTGGCGCTCAGGAATACTTTGCAATTTTGATATAGTTTAAAGGGGATATATTATGCTTGTATCTATTTTTTTAAACCAAACTTGGTCACCTCTGGAACACCAGTGCTCATTTTACAACCTTTAAAAACATTATCTGACTAAAAGAAAACATGTTCCATAATTACTTTACTACTGCCCTAAACATGGGACCAGCAGAGTGCAGCAGAGTTCAGCTCTGTTACGGCCTTTTGGACATAATCAAAGAGAAAAAATATTTTCACTTCATTAAACTTTTTGTATGATGCAATTTTACTACAAAATGAAAAATAGCTGTGAGCAATCAGTGTAAAACAGAGCTGTACACTATTTTTTGGATAAATTAACAAGTGCACACTCGGTGAAGAGGTCTTGTTGATTGGTCAGTGCTTCCTGGAGTGGGCGGAGGTTTGTGTAACCGAGTGTTCTGAGGCCTCAGAACGGCCGTGCCAGAGAATACAAGATTATTTAATCAGGTGTGAATGAAACAACATGCCAGGTATGTTTTTGACAAGGGAACAACATTATAACATGGTAGAAAGCTCAGGAAAGTCAGTTTTGCAGAATATAACCCCTTTCATTTAGAGGCAGTTTCTCCTCTGGTTTGGTATTAAATTAAAATGGTGTAGACCACCTTCTTGTCCTGGGTTAGGCACTGTAGGTTATATCTTAGTTTTGTTCCTTCTCCTTAATACTCTTTACCAGAAAAGGCTAGTATTTAAATCGTTAAAAATATACCCACTTTTTAAAATAGCACTTGGCTTATTATACTGTAGGTATTTTTCTTGTATACCACTAAAGGGCTGTGGCAAGATCTTAACATATCTTGCTATACCTTTGCAATTCTCCATACATTTATGATACATTTTGACACATAACAGTCTCATATGTGGAGCTTGCAGTGCACTTTAATTTACTAAAACTTAGTGCCACTTTAAAGACTCAAATTTAACAAAATCATAATTGTAGTACAAAAACATACATCTGAAAATGTCAGCAGTATGGTCACATGTGGTGTAGAGAAATTATTTCAGGATTAGAGGCCCTGCAGCAGAGCTACTACGCCCCTTAAGCTAAGCCCAAAAAATCTCAAAATAATCCACTTTTTGTGCGCTCTCTCTGGAACGCCAAATGACAACAATCATTCGGGGGGCTGTGACCAACCCACACTCCTCACCCTCGCTTTTCATTTTTAAAGTCTGGCTCTCGTTCTAAACATTTTTCTTTTGACTATTTCATCCTTTCTTTTCTTTGTGTGGAGCCTCTGTTCAGCCCACTCACTGCACTTTCGTTCAGCAGCAGTGGTATTTTTTCTGTGGCACTAACCTCAGTCTCTTGGTCTGTGTAGTCGAACATTACGAAAACTGCAGGGTATAAGTGACTCTAGTTTCATTTTGTGCAAAAGTGGGAAGCATAGTGGTTGGATGTATCCGTCAGACTAGCTGAGCAGGTTTTTGGATAACAGGTAATAAATCAGAAACTTGACAGTTATGTGATGGGCAATATGCGTATATGTGTCGGCTGTTATTAGCATGTCAAGACAAATTTTTAAAAAGGCATGTTGGGAACGGTTACTGTGGTTTAAGACTTTGAAGGTAGGCCACCAGTCAGTGGGGGATTTTGGGTGAGATAATTGAATTAAGTTCAAGTGGCACATTTGCTCTGGGCTAGTACCATTTTCTTGTGTGAATAGATAACGCCTTTCAAAATATGTTAAAAATAGTACCACATAAGTATATTGTATTGTCTACGCAGATGTTGTTAAGCCCTTCAAAAAAAAAATGTGGCTGAGAAAATTAGTGATTAACCTGGACTTTCCCTTTTGAAAAGCACACAAAATACATGCTAAGTATCTCAATATGTCTCTAAAGCTTTATCAAAAAGCTACAAGCAATGTTAGGAGTACGACAACATGAATACGCTGTAAGACGTTAGCATAGATGCTGCAGCATACAAAAACAGAATAATCCTCATTGTTTTACTGTGGTAGTTACGCCAAATGTGCTGTGATTGGCTAAACCAGATCATGGGCAGTCACTGGCTGGTGCTTCATCCAATGGTCTCCAAGTATTCTACTGCAAAAGCCTCCCCATTGCAAATGCCCTCAGCAAGAGCCCTCAGATGGTTCTGTATAGCACTTAATGTTTGGAGCAGATCATTTGACATTGACTGGTTAGCAACCATCAGTTAAAAAGCTGGGAATAATAACATTTTGTGAATCATATAAAATAATAATTCAGCTATTTACTCACTTCTTTAAAAATATTATTCATAGCATTCTATCTTTTACATATAAACGTTTCCTGTTTACGTTTGGTTCAAGTACATTTTTAGGGGGCTTTTTTAGCCTTTATGTGATGGAGACAAAGTAGATAGACACGGAACAAAAAGGGAGAGGGGATTCGAACCTGTGCTGTTTTTCATTTTTATCTAACATGATAATATTGTTATTTTAGCTGGCACTACTGTGGAAGCTAAACTTTGCTGTTCTAATCTGACCTCTTGTTTGAAATTGGCAACTATCTCAAATACTGGTTTTGAAGCCTGTGTGTAATGCAAAATATACCTTACAAGACCTATAATCACACTCCAACTTTACAGCTGAAGTTTCCCAGGTTCGTTGTTTTGCATATACATAATTACATGTGACAAAGAATAGTACAATACGTTCAATTGACCACCTGTTGTGTCTTCGCTGTGATGTAACTATGACAATTCACAGCTAAAACATTTTTTGAACCAACACTACATGGTGGATACTGGAAATAACATGTTGGAGATTGGAGTGTAGTCTGAGTTCCAAGTCACTAACACAATATTTTCCACCAACCTTTCCAATTATAGTCACTTAGATTAAATGGATACTTCTGACCACAATGCAAATCTAAAAAGACCTCAGAACAGTAGCTGTAATCCTCGTGTGGTACTCGAGACTGATTTAAAGATTACGTCCATGGTTTGGGTCTTGTCTCGGTCTTTGACAAAGAGGTTTCTGGATTTTAAATCAAAACAGGCCAAGACCACAAGTCATTTATTTGTCTAAGATTGTTGTCTTTGAATGGAAAATTTCTTCTGTCTTCAGATGCAAACAGGGACATGACTTATTCGGTGTGTATTATTCGATGTGTTTTTAGCACTGATAACCGCTTCCTGTCGTCCTTCATGGTCCATTTGTGTTCCCCAGGGCTTAAAATTGCACAACTTATTGCAAAGTTATTGTTTTATGCAATGTCCCAAGGAAATGTTTGTATATTGCACATTTGACAAACACCGATAACGTGTCACAATAATAAGCTGATTTACGTAACATTTTTGAAAAGTATGAATACGTGTAACATTTACGATGCCAAAAAGGGAACATATTGTAGTCATATTTTTATACTTGCAGAGTAGTTGGCGCTCCTGGCTCTCTGTAAGAAAGCTGTGGGTTCTATCCTCGGGTTAGCCATCTCTCTGTGAATGAATGTGAGAGTGAATGGTTGTCTGTCAGTCTACGTCTCTGTGCCCTGCAACTAACTGGTCATTGTCCAGAATGCACTCTGCCTAAGGCCCAGAGTTGCTGGGATAGGCCCTCCCATTGTTATCTTGAACTGGCCTATCTCAGGAAAGTCTTGTGCAGTGATATTTTGGCTGCAGTATTGTCCACCACTGAAAGCAGAAGTAGTGGTACATTGATTGTCTCACTTTCTAAAGTCAGACTCCACTGTAGTCCCTTGCATTAGAGCTCAATTACATCACTTCACCTCAATCCTCTAACAGTAATTTCACATAATTTGCTTCTCTCCGGCATCCATATTGTCTTCTCCCTCCACAGAGTGACATTCTGTGTGCAGATTGGCCTGCACTGCAGCAGTGTTTTGTAAAACTGGCTCATATGGGACTTCAGTAGCTTGACTGGCAACGGCTATTACCTCCCTTACTGCCTTGGAGGACCTTCGTCTGCACAGTTACAAAAGGGGATCTCAAAAGATGACACTTAACGATGAAGCATAATCAAGACTGAGTGCTGCATGGCTGATCAAATGAGCTGTTATATAATTCAGTGCACTGAGCCAGGGCCTATTGTAATGACTAATCTAAGATAACCGTTAAAGCAGTTTCCTGAATTTGTCTGCTTTCATTTTGGGCTCAACCCAAATGGCCTCAGGTTTGTTTAACGTGTACACAGACAATTATGTAGCTATTTGAATAGTCTTTTTCACCGCTATTAAAGCCATGCGACTCAGGCAGAACCACATTATAAACACACTGACATGTGATAACTACTGAGTACTACTATACTATACTACTATTATAAGACTTGAGTATTGCAGTAATAATATAACTAGTGATATTTGGATTTTGTTGATGTTATATAAAGTTCACTTTAAGCAGCACTATAAATGTGTGAATGTGAGTGAGTGAGTGGGGACTACAGATGGAAATTAGCTCTGAGATATTATCCGGTGTATTTACGGCACTAGCCATTCATTAATACATCCTGTCCCATTCAAATAAAATAAAAAAAAATTAAAAATAGGCAGAAGACACCATTGTACAGATATTATGAGGTTGAGAAACCGATGAGTCGACGGGACTGTTTTATCATAATGATCGCGAGTGTTTATCATAGTGATTTATTTCGAACTGTAGGGGAAGCTCTGTAGGGAAAGATGTGATCAAAACAGAGCAGAAATGAGCAAAGTTGCATGGTGCACATTAATAAAGACTAAGCAATAAAAGAAGGCTAAACTAGGCCTAAATTGAGATGTCAGATGTTTTTTCAGCAAAAAAGTCCTGTGACTTCTCATGACCCAAAACCACTGTCGCTTTTCAAGTCTTCTAAACCAATATAATTTATTTTCAGGTCAAAAACTCCTCCCTCCTAGGAGCATAATACCCAGCTCACTTACCAGTTTAATTTCAGAATTGGGAAACCTCTTGGACAAGACATAAAATATCCTTAACACCAAGTCCAGGTGACTTCTTTTTTAACCTTTTGTTGTGATTAGCCTGTCAAAATGCTGTTTCATTTAATTGGACAGTGATTTTGACTTTAAATTTGAGTTTAAATCTCTGTCAGATTAAGGACCATAACTTTATTGAAATATGGAAGTTGCATTTTGTGCAGTCCTATGAGCGTCTTTATTTTTGTAGGTCATATTTGTTTGCATTGCCTCCACATCTGGTTCTCCACGTCCTTTATCTAAACTCTTGGTCGCCCTGCCAGCTGAGTTACATAACAAGTTTTTTTTTTTTTTTTACAGCATTTCTCTTCGGCCCACTGGACTTCCATAGAAAGCTCTGGTCTGTCATACATAGCAGAGTATAGACCACACAAAGGCCACAGTCGTCTCTGGTTGCACTGAGTTATGGCTGCCCCCCGTTGGGCCGCAGAATATACAAATACACCTGTGGTCAGATTTCTTACTATACGTCCAAGTGTTTATTTTTCAAATGTGCTCAGCTTCTGACTCTGGAGATTGAAGAGGAGGAACAACTCAAGTAAAAGTACTGTTACTTTGAAATAGAATTCTTACTGAAGTGGAAGTAAAAAGTACTCAACAAAACTGCTACTGCTGATACATCTACTATGGCTGCTGCTGCTTTTCCTTTTGGGGTTTGTTAAGGAAAATATAAAATATGTATATGTACTCTAGTAAAAGTACTACAACTTCAAAATAATATTTGCGTAAAAGTAAGAAACTATTGAATGTAGAGGTTACTTACATTGAAAGTACTTGCTGTTATGCCACTACTACTACCACCATTACTACTACTACTGCTATACTACTATCACCAATACTTCGACTGCTACTGCTTCTGATACATCTACTTTTGATGCTACTTCAGTACTCAGGTAAAAGTACTGTTAATTTATAATCAGGGTTGTAACAATGCAGTAACTATATCAATGTATTGTTTTTTTTCCTACAATACAACTATATCGATATACATTACTTTGAATCGAATCGTATCGTTTTGTAGGTAGTGTGAATTGATCCACAAGGGGAAAAAAATGATAATATCAGAAATATCGATATTCAAAATTCGTATATTTAAATAAAACCAGATATGTCTTTTTGGATGTAATTTTTGTGCTAGTAAGGAAATAAAATGTTCGACTTTTCTTTGCTTTCTGGCATGCTGACATAATCATTCCCAGCTGTGGTGCTACATTTGAGAGTAAACTTTTAGGACTTTTAGCAAAAAGTTGCTGTTTGGATTATCGATATGACGGTGTGAACTGTATTGCTCTAAATTACCCAGTATCATTTTTAAATCATAAAATAAAGTAAAAATACTCAACAACAATATTACTTGAGTAAAAAAAAAAAAATAAAAATAAAAGTAAAGCTGATTTAAGAAAAAAGTAGTAACTGCTTCTATCACTACTGTTCCTATTACCATACCACCACACAATAGTACTACTGCTACTACTGCTACCACGGCTTTTACCATTACAACTACTACAGCTACTGTGTACTACTGCTAATACAACTTACTTTGCCACTAAGGTTACTTTACTAAATTACCTAAATTACTTATAAATTAAAAATATCTTCTTTCTGCCCCTGACCGAGTGAAAGGCTATGAAAAGGTTATAGCTTCCTCGTCCGCGGCTAAATCACGTCATGTACTAGCTGTAGGATGTTGACTAATAATGATGAATAGTTAGAAAGCTGGAAGCACTTTGATACTGCATTTTAATTAGTGTGTGCGATTCTATCCAACAAAGTGAAATGAAGTTCACTGCGTGTTATTACGCTGTGGTTTGGTGGACTGTTGTGCCGAGCTGGTACAACCTGATTCCTAAGCATATGTTGCAATGTGATAAGTGGGAATTTGGCTAATTAAAGTAGGATTGGAAGTAGCGTCTTGAAAGGTAGTTGTTTGTCCCTGCCTGTCTGAGTCACTGATCTGGCACTGAGCTTTATAGCCACATGCACTGTGACTATGGAAATTTGTTTTGGCGGTTGCAAAATTGCACTGGTCATGCATGACAATAAAACCATTGACAAGTGAAGTGAATAGCACAGATTATCTCTTCATCCCGGCACCTGTTAGTGGGTGGAATGTACAGTATTAGGCAACAAGGGAAAATTAATTCCTCAAAGTTGACGTGTTAGAAGCAGGAAAAATGGGCTTAAAGATTAGACAGTGACAAGAGTCAATGGCCAAATTGACAAGGGCCAAATTGACAAGAGATAAATTGTGATGGCTAGATGACTTCTTCAAAACTGCAGCTCAGTGGTCAGTATCAAAAGTGGTCCAAGGAAAAATATGTGTTGAACTGGGCCCCAACTGATGATTATTTTGATAATCGATGAAACAGTCGATTATAATTTGGTGGTTTTATTGTTCTCATTCAAAATTGGTAATAATACTACAAAGAAAATCACTTAATTTTTTACAAAATTTGAACGAGACAAAGATTCAAGTATGCTATTTGAAGACTTTTAGATACAACATATATACTTACAAAGATGTTTTTTTTTTTTTTTTTCAAAAACACAAAATTTACATTGTGCTTAACTGTTTCTGTGTGTTTACTGCTCTGTGTTGGTAATAAAACCACTTCTGTCAGCACGTAACATGTTTCAGAGTCTATAAATACCCCAGAGAGCAATTAATCGAATACTGAATTAGTTGACGATTAATTCAATTATTGATTATAAACTATAAATCCAATTAGTTGTTGCAGCCCTAAACTTGCGACAGGTAATGCACGTGGGGAGCAAAGGCACAAAAGCGCACATAACCAATATGCAAATGTGGGACAACAGACTTGACTTATCATTCATGAAAAGTAAATGTTGTAATACTGTATTTATTTAGGGAGGATTTTTCCTCTGCACAAGTTATTGTGACACACCTAATCATCAGTTATGTGTGAAAAATAAACTGGGTTTGATTTCATTTCAACTAAACTTTTTTACCCTAAACTGGGGTGAAGTGCCTGCAGTATGTGTTGGAACTAGGGCTGCACCATATATCACAAACTTATTATCACATATCATCAAACGTAATATCCATATCGCAAGAATCTACATATATCACAATAAAACTATGATCTTTCATCTGACAGAGGTTTAGACTGCCAGAATAATTTTCCTACCAGAGCAGTGTTGTGACTAAATAAAAATATTTAAAAAGTATAATTTTAGTTCCTTGTTTTATTCCTGGTTTAGTCTGTGTTAAGTTTTGATTTTGAGACTTGTGAATACAGGGTTTTACATTTTGTTTTAAGTGAATTTAACTTACTATGTGAGAATAGTAGGCTCTATATTAATGTATCACAAAAATATTGTTATTGCAATACTCAACATAGTTCAATTGTTTATTGTATCTTATTTTTACAAGCATCCTGACTTACAGTATAACAAATTATTGCCTTGTAATGTATCCACAGTCATCTGTCTCTGTCATGTGTCTAGCAGTTCATCCTTAATCCAGCCACAGGGATCACAAGCCAGCGTACTCTTTCTGCCTATCCAAATCCCAGATAAATGGAGAAGCCGTAAAACCTTCGCCCAATCACTATGCAAATTACTGCAACTCTCAGTTCTACACAAAGTAACCCATCTGACCCCATGCATGTACAGTATTTGTTGTTGTTGTGACCACATATAATCCGTCTTCCACTGTGATGTTGTGTATGTCAAGTCTGCTCATAACTCCGGGACCATCTTCATGACAAACTCCTGAGTGGTGAATGATACGGTGCAGCTTGGCCTTAAGGCTCTGAGAAAATCACTTAACGTTAACATGAATAAAATCATAATCAATGGCACGCAGTTTAATGCACAGTTCCCCTCACAGATATCATGTGGAGGTTAATTTATCATAAGACTTGAGCAGAAATAGCAGCTAATCAGTTTTATGATGCCTCTGATATAATGTGACTTACATTAAGTTGAATGTCAGTCTGTTGAGTAAGCATGGGTATTGTGTATAGGAGGGCAGGGTGGCAGAGTGGTTAGTGTTCTCGCCTCCCAGCAAGGAGCTCATGGGTTTAATCCCTGGGCTGGATACGTGAACTCTCTGGGTGGAGTCTGCATGTCCTCCCTGTGTTTCTGTGGGTTCTCTCGGGGTAGTCCAGCTTCCTCCCACTGTCCAAAGACATGCATGTGTTAGGTAAATTGGTGACTCTAAATTGCCCCTAGTGAATGAATGTGAGGGTGAATTTTTGTCTCTGTGTTAGCCCTGCGACAAGCTGGCCCCTGTCCTGCGATAAGCTCCAGTACCCTGTATTGTGGACATTGGACTATAGAATTTGAGTCCTAAGATCACGGTTTTGTTTTGAACTCATTTTTACTTTGCCCTGTCTTGGTCCCAGACAGAGAGTTGAGATTTCAAAATACCAGACAAGACCACAAGGGATTTTATTTTATTGTGGACATTGAACTATATGATTCGAGTCTGGTCTTGGTCTTGAGACAGGTCCCAAGACCACTTTAAAAATGTCACTGTTTTGTTTTGAATTAATGTTTCCTATAATCTCTGTCCCAGACAAAGTTGGGTTTTTTAAATACCAGACAAGCCCACAAGGGATTTTATTGTCCTTATCAATCTTGTGAGTTTAATGTTTTGCTATTTTAAGATAATAAAAATTCTCCATCTAATTCTAGCTACTATACCAAAACCTAACTCCTCCTTAAGTTTGGATCTGGACTGCATGGCTGTTCCCTGGGATAAATTAAATTATAAATCTTCATTTAGTCTTATATTGTTAACATGACTCCTAATCTTTTTGTTTGCTTGACAATGACACAAATATTAGATTAATATACAACATTAGAATAAAAAATGCATTAATAATGGCAACCTAATAAAACATGTTGAGGTTATTAACACGTCACTTTGCACATCTCATTTCTGTTACGGTAAAACGCTCTTTGGACGTAAGATATTTGTGTTTAAGGCAAATCAGTTCGAGACCAAATGTGATTTTCAAACAAATCTAAACAGGGCACAATGGCAAAGTGGTCAGCCATGTTGCCCTCAAAGCAAGAAAGTCCCGGGCTGCAGTGTGGGTTTTTCCTCTGGGTGCTCTGGTTTCCGACTTAAAACGTGCACAAAATGGTCTAATCTTCCAGCAATAGGCACTCCTGATCAAGATCCTGGCTCAAGATTGGGAGAAGGGTCCCAGGGAATAATGGAGTAAAGGATGAGCCAAATGCAGAGAATGAATTTGGGGAAAATAAAGTCTTAAAAAACTCCAAAAAAGTCCAGTTGGTAGAGCACGCACAGCATTTACAGAGCGACTACAGAGCCACTGCAGCTCGCAAGTCCAATGATTTCCTGACATTTCTTGACTATTCTGTCTAGAAAAGTAGAAAGTCTTTCAAGAACCTTACAAAAAGTAAATCTGGACAGGTTCCCAGCACTGTGTCATACACATTTCTCAGAATCATTATTGTTATGAAGGACAATGTGCGGTCAATAGTATTATATCACCAGTTTACAAAAAGGATTAAAATTGGCCTGAGTTGAAAGATCTTCCCTCTTCTTTGAATGGTGTCACAAAGGCCGATGCGGATGGTGTCTCTGCTGTGAACGGGCCGTGATCCTAAGTCTGTATCTCTTTCCCCCACCATCACCTTCACACTTTTTATGTCCCATCTTAGTCATGTTTGTTTGCACTTAACAGCCTCCTTATTTAAAATGATTATACCCGTGGTTTTCAACTGTGTTTTGACTGAAATCGAGCCAAAGCTGTCTCTCTGTGTTGTGTTTTTCGAGGCGCTGTTATTGTACTAAAGCTGCAAGATCTGGGCTGCGTCTCTCTCCATGTGCCCTGCAGGCCAGCACTGCTTATCAGATGCTCGCACTGCTAAAAGAATTATGGTCTTCATTTTCAGGAGATTATTTAAAAGGCCAAGTATAAACATGTGTGGTATGTTACTTGTTTTGAAGTCTGCCATGATTTGTTGACCAAGGGAAAGTATGTAGTCAGATCAAGCCTTAGCATACTTTGGTTTCTGTCACTGAGGCTCATACTGACCTCTCGGGTGCATTTTAAACATTGTAGTGAAGTGTTTTCATGATTGGTGTCTTAGTTCTGTCCACACCTTTTTTTGTTGCACACAGTGAAACAAAATGAAAGACATAAATTAAACTGTGTTCTTGATTGGGTTGATTCTAAACTTATCTGAATCATTTCTACTGTTTTGAACTGTCTCTACTAAACTACCTTAAATCTTCACAGACAGGAATTCATAAGTCGAAGTGCATTTTCTATTATTACCAGATGTTGCCAAAAATGACACACTGCACCTTGAATTCTATCTTGAATATTTACAATAGCTTCAATCAGGAGAGACTCAATATAATGATCAGACTAATAAATAATGCGTTAATGATTTCATTATTTAATCTTTATTTAACCAGGAAAGTCCCACTGAGATTGCAGACTCCACATAGAATGGCCCCACATGGTCTGGGAATCGAACCCGGGACCTTCTTGCTATGATAGATGTCAAGTGTTGTGATGTAGGAGCGTTAGATGGACCCTGGTGGTGGCTGAGGAAAGCGGGCTGTGGAGGGAGAAATGATTCTGCTGCTGAGGAGTTGATGGGGCAGAGGAGGGCTTCAGCTCGAATCTAAAAAAGCTGAATGAGACAGAAAGGTTTAAATTTAGACGACTGAGCTGATGATTGGTTGAGAGATTGAGGTAGTAGGGTCAGATTGGAAACCCTAACGCTATAAGCATTTTTTGACCCCAGTGGCAAAAAAGTGGTAGTAGTAGCAGTGGTAGATAGATTTTGTGCAATAAAGCCCTCTTTGTACTTTCACTTACTCAGGGAATAATGCACACTTCCACCTTTTCAACCGGAAGTCATGTCACGAAACCTCCGGCTGTGGTTGCAAGTGGCATAAAATAGCCGAGCTGAATAATAAAAAAAAAACGTTTTTGCTCTAACAACTACCAGCTTCTTGAATACATTTCATCCTATACAGATGCAGCGATAAAAGATACAGTTTATTACATAATAAGACTTAAAATAGGTTATCTATACTTACACAGATGAGCATGTTTAACAAAACATCACAATTGATCTCAATGTGAGTCAAAATTTGCAGTAAATATATAAACTACAGCTCTGTGCTGTTTAGTAATTTAATAATTTTAGACATTTTCAGTCTAAGCTTGTTGAAAACACTTGCTCCATTTTGCCTTAGACAAGTGGTAACCGGAAATGGGATAACTCGACGAGTAGCTACTTCCGTTTTTTGTGAAGAAGGTCTATTGTTGATTACTTTTCCTTGTAGTATCCAAGTATCTAAAGTTCCAGTACTTTTGCTTGAGTACAGATTTTGAGTGCTTCTTTCACCTCTGAGCATACGCAGACCATTTACAACCGAATTTCTCACCTGAAACATCTAACTTGCTTTATGATACTCTAAAATAGCTACAATTTATTCACGACAGATTTTACTTTCTCACATCCCGGCTGCAGTCTGTCTAATATTGTTTCTGCTTTTAAAACGCCTCTAACCACTGTTTGTCGCCTGTTGTTCAGCTTCCTGCCCACCACCCTCCTCATCGCTCGATCATCCTTTTATCCGCTAATTACGACTGACAAGCTCACTCTATTTTTCCTCAATGCACTGTTTCTCGCACTGCCTGGGTCCACTTTTCTGTTGCAGCGCTTTGGTAATGGTGTTTGTCATAGCTCATTTAGCCTTTCAGTCTCTCCTATTTTCAGAGTTTTAATGGTATTACTGAGAAGTTCTTCAGAGGATCACAGCTTTAGTCAAACAAGCTTTTTACCTGTCGGATAATTGCGCTGGGTATTATTTTTGACATTTTGGCTTGAATAGTTTTATACCTGTCGGAACCCATTGGGATGTCTGAAGTTTTTTTTTTTTTTTTTTTTTTTTTTGGGCTGCAGAAGTAGAAAAAACTTGTACTCAAAGTCTGTACTCAAGTAAAAGTACTGTTACTTCCAGTTAATAGTGCTCAAGTATAAGTAGAAGTAATCGACAAAGTATTATTTGAGTAAAATGGTGTTGAATGGATTCAAGTGCAATTGGTGCCATTTCTACTAATACTACTCCTGCTGCTTTTAGGACTGAAATTACCAATACTAGTGCTGGTACTTGTAACATGTAAAGAATTACTAGAAAGTGTTCAAACGTTTCTTTTAGTCAGACACGAGTGTTTGTTTACCTGCTTTACTAGTTTCGGCTACTTCCTGTAGCCTTCGTCAGAAGCGTCACGTGATGTCGCTGTGACGTGTCTTGTAGGCTGCTTATGTTGTTTTGTCAGACAGTAGGGAAAGCTTGCGCCCCCTACTGTCTGACACCCTCTCCAGGACCGCATCCCAGGTGTCACGGTAGGGAACAGAAGGAGGGGACGGACCCAAAATGCAGACTCAAAATAACTTTAATCCAGGGGTACTTACAGAACACGAGAGGACAAAACCAAAGACACGACCATACACGACAATGAAGCGACAAAGACTAAGGGAGAACACAGGACATAAATACACAAGGAAACGAGACACAGGTGAAAGACATCAGGGCGGGGCAGGTAATCAACAAGGCGGGAAACACAAGAGGGCAGGAAAGGAAACTGGGAAAACAAGGAAACAGACGGAAGACAGCAAAACAAGACATCCGAGAAACAAACAGAAAACGGGACATGGGACATGGGACATGGGACATGGGACATGACACCAGGTGTGGGATAAGGTGTAGGCTCCCTTGTCCCGGTTCATAGTCCCTGGTGCCCGTTTCCTAATTTCAATGGCCTCCCTGATCCAGCGGTGGTACTTGTTGCTTTCAGCACGGATGACCCTGGCATTGTTCCAGTCCATGACATGATTTTCCCTTTTACAGTGGTCAGATATGGCTGATTTGAGATTTTCTTGTTCTGCTTGTTCTTTGATCGCTCTTGTTTGTCTGTTTGATGTTCCCTTTTCACATTCTGTCTGGTGTTTCTTCTTCCGTGTTCCAAATGTCCTACCTGTTTCTCCTATGTATGTTTTGTTGCATGATAAACATAGTATTTCATATATAACATCATATGAATTTCCACAAAAGATTACTAGAAAGTACTTGCTGCAACTACTACCATTAGTGCCATTACTAAAGCTACTAATACTAATATTTTTGCTGCTTTTACTACTCAAATTACTAATACTAGTGCTGGTACTTGTAAAAAGTATTGCTACTGGTGCTACTATTTATGGTACTGTAATTTGACTACTTCTAACAACTAATACTATTACTACTGGTAGTACTAACTACTAGCTACTACTACTTGTATGTATCCAAACCTGGCTCAAACATTCTGATTGTGAGGTTTGTGTACTACTCACTAAAGAATAGTTATTTTACTCAGACCTTTATGGCACAATTTAATGTAATTAAAACAATATTTAGACTTCAAATAAACAGGCCAATGAAACAGTAGGCCTGCTCAACCTCCTCACCGCCCACTCTTGTGTCCTGACCCGCCAGTTGAGAATCACTGCCGTGCTAAAGTACATTGCTAACGTCATCTCGGGGCACTGACGGTGTGTGTAGTTTTCATGTTTACGCTGCAATGTCCGCGCCAAGTGAAAGCCGCTCTTAGTCACGCTGCTCTCTCCTGTTGCTGTTGCCGTGGCGACGGGACCCAGGGTCGAGATCTTCACTATTATTTTAAAAATCGGATTCATTTTGAGCTGAAGTGAGCGTCGTTAAACTGCTCTAAATGGAAAATCAATTGAGGATTGTATTTCTGAGCAAAGAATTTAGTGATGTGTCATTTCAAAAGTTTTTATAACCAATGTCGTTCAAGAAGAAACAATTTGTGGCTGTAAAAGAAAGAGGAGAGCTCCATGTGCAATCATTATCTTTTATGATGGGCATTTGCATTTTATGTGGAGCTCAAAGCAATTTGGAAAGACTGTAAATCTCAGACAGATATAAACCAAACAAGATCCAGGATGTCAATCTTGGCTTCATCCTAACCTGAAGTGCACTTTTATTCATATTTTTATTGAAAAAAAAAGACAGAATATTTCAGAGTAATATACCAGTCTGCAGAGCTGCCCTGAAGGAAGAAAAGCAGTGGAGAGTTTGTGTCCAAGAACAAAAATAAAATAAAAGGACTTTGGTGCCCTTGACTGCAGTATTCTTCCACCAAGCAAAGTAAGTTTTTTAGCAAGATGCCAAGAAATTCGGCAGCACTACAGAACACAAACAGCTCTTCCCATGGTAAAATAATGTACTGTGAAAGATGGGAGATTTGCAGCACTATTATGGCAGCTTGGCCTTTTACTAGACTGTATGTGTGCTTATTCACTTATCCCTGTTAGGGGCACATGGGTGGCTGGAGTCTATCCCAGCAACTATGGGCCTTAGGCGGGGTTCACACAGGGACAGAGACTGACAGGCAACCATTCAGTCTCAAGTTAATTCACTATGGAATTTATTTAATTTATGGCCCTACTTGGTTTTACTCTGCCCGCTTTGTTAGCTTTTCCATTAGGCAACCATTACCAATACCAGGTAACCCACACAAAACCAGAACAAAGTACAACATTGCCCCTGTGTCGTCTATCGCTGTTGTTTGTCATGTTTACAAGACTTCACATCAGTTAGGCGCCTGTGTCCTCGCCCACAAAAAAGTACATGAAGATAACACAAAGGTAACCTGGGGTAACCACTCAGCTAACATCTATCCCCACAACAAGTAATATACTAGGGCTGCTCGATATGGAGAAAACATGCAATATTTGATAACTATGTTGAAAACTGCGATAATGATATTATTGCGATATTTGAAAATAGAGCCTACTTTTCGAACATAGTAAGTTAAATTCACTACATTTCACAAAAATGTAAGTTCCTGTATTTACAAAACAGTGACAAAATCAAAAACATAACACAGAATAAAACAGGAATAAAACAAGGCTAAACTGTGACTAAAATAATTAAATTACCACTAAAACTGGACTGTTTAAACATTTTTATTTAGTCAAAACACTGTTCTTTTAAGGCTCTGGTGGAAAATGATTCTTTAGTGTAAATCTCTGTCAGATGGAAGACCATAGTGTTATTGCCATATATATTTAGATTTTTGCGATACAGATATTGTGTTTGCTGATATTGCGATAACGATAATTTTGCGATATATTGTGCAGCCCTATAATATACTAATAGATACAAGTATAGCATAGATAGATAGATAGATAGATAGATAGATAGATATCTTTTCACTTACTGAATGTACAAAAAATAATATATTCATTCTACCAAGGTTTTAGGTTGTCATTTTACCTTTTTAATTTTATTTTTAGGCCTAACAGCAGATGATTGACAGCTGTATGGACCAATCACAGTGACAGAAGCTAATTCAGCAGCGCCACTGTGGGCTCAGGAAATTGGCAGGAGAAATATTGCCTTTAGTCTGAATAAATGTCTGTGGGCAGAGTGGCTCGGTCCATGTATAAATACAGACTGCGGTCTTGAGCAAATGTTGGAACAGTGAGTAAATATACTGCATATGTTTGAACAAATTATTCACAATTTACACAATGTCGGTGATTTTAATTATTTTTGATGTGGGGACACTTTTTGGCAGTTTCTTAATGAGGCAGCTGTATTTAATGACTGGCACTGATGATGACTTTTTTCACAATTTTTTTGCACAAATGTCATATTTTATTGCTCAAGAATATATGGTAGATATTTGCTGAGGCTAAAAGTGTTTGTTTTTGTCACTATGTTTCATTAGTTGTAGAGCTGAGGGGCCTCAAATTAATTATTTTTTTGGATGAAAAAGTACTCAGTCTGTACTTAAGTAAAAGTGCTGTAACTTCAAAATTATATTGCTGAAGTAGTCAATAAAAGTATTACTTGATTTAAAGTAAAAAATATAAATGTAATGTTACACCTACAAAGTCCTATTGTTATTGTTCATAACTGTCAAATCTACTACTGCTTCTATTACTGCCATTAATACTGTTACTTTTACTATTTCTAACAATTACTACTGCTCAAATAAATTTCCTATTTTGAACAGCGGTGGTGGAAAAAATACATTAGTAAGTCTGTACTTGAAGTATAAATTACTATTGTTATTGTTCACTGTAAAATCTACTACTATTATTTTTTCTACTACTACTACTGGTACTGGTACTTTTACTTCTTCCAACTATTACTCACTACAATAGCTATAAGTACTTATATTAAAATCTGGCTTGAACCTATTACCTTCTAGTTAGTGAACTACCTACATTGACTCAAAAATACTCTTTGAGAGACGCTAAAATGACTTGAATAAAAGTAAATTTGTCAAAGAGGTATACAGAAGCTAAAAGTGTCTGTATGAGGGGCTGTGTGTTGCTCGTGTATCCGTCTCTCACACACCATCTGGACACATTTTTCGACAGTAGCACGGCCCGGCGTTTTTCCCTCTGTCTGTCAAGATCCAGTCTGGTTTGTGTTAAGACTCTCACATATGGCTTACATTAGGATTTTGTCTTTTAAACTGCCACACGCTCTCTGTGTGATTTATTTTAAGTGGTGCTGTCATGGCAGAAAAGCACCATGAACTTAGACCTAAAGGGGCTCGCCTGGCATGTGATGGGACCAAAAGGAAATTAAACGCTTTTGTAATGCTGTCAGTTAGCCATTATCTAATTGGATTTGAAGTCTTTCTTGTTTATTTCCAGAAAATTACACATTAAGGTGTTTATTTCATTACATTCTTTCAGCCTGTGCCTATTTATTTCTTCCCTAACTTCAAAGGCTGCGCAGATATCAGAGTCAGATATCTCCACTTCAGTGGCACTCACAAGCATCACATTTTCCATTTATATACTTAACAATATTTTGAAGACTTTTACAGAGAGGTTTGTTGGTATACAATCTCTAGCTTGATTTTTACAGGCATTTTACTTTACTATATTCTCTAATTTACTGAAATACAAAACAAGATCCATAATTACCCTTATAAAAACAAAACAAAACCAACAAAAAAAAAAATTCATCGAGTCATCAAAAAGAACCAAGAATTTAAACTTGGCTCATCTTTTTTTTTTTTTTTGCATAGTGCATATTTAAGAAGGTTGTGTCTAATTTGCACATTGAAACATTATTTAAACATTTTACCCAATTCACCTGTAGTGTCTCGCCTTAAAGCTGCACCGCCTGATTTAACCTGTGCCGTCCCATTTGCTTTTACAACAAAATCTCCAATCCCCCTGCTGTAACACTATAGCTGCTTTTTGTTTGGCTTTTATTTTAATAGCAAATGTAAAACTCAACCAATTTGCCACCTCAAAATACTAATATATTACTTCAAACTGAAATTTGGAGCTTACCTTAAAGTCAGCTATAGCACAGAGTTTAGTGTTAGCCCAGTGCGAACAAGCGATCATCTCTGCCTCGTTAAACATCCCGTCTTGCATTGTCAATTTTTATCTGTGTTTTACTTTGCTTCTCCTTTTTTCCAATTTAGGTTTTTCTTTTTTGCACTGTTTGTCTGTGTAACAAGATTCCCGACAGCCATTATTCAACAACCAATGGGAGTGTGCCTGCAGATGAAAATAATTCAGCCCATGTGATATCAAACCTATTTTTTCACAGATTATTCCTATTGCAATAAACTATTAGATGATTACACAGGTTTTCTCTTGTGCAAGGGGACAAATTTGGTCATTTCTGTTTACATTAAAGGGCTATATTATGCTTTAACTCATATTTTTGAATCAATCTTGGTCAGCGCTGCACAGTTTAACAACCTTTAAAAACATTATCTGGCTGAAAGAAAACATTTTTAATAAGTACTTTAATGCTGCCATAGAGAAACAGGTGAAGCGACCAGCAGAGGGCAAAGTGTTGCGGTCCTTTGAACATATAATCAAAGAAAAAGAGCACTTCACTTCCTTAACTTTTTTGTATGATGCCAATTTACTACAAAATGAACAATAAGTGTGAGGAATCAGTGGAAACAGAGCTGTACACCATTTTTTGGATAACTGAATGAAGCTGAGGTTCGTGCAGCCGAGCGTTTTGAGGTCTCAGAGCTGTTGTGTCAGAGAATTAGGAAGCAAAACACAACTCCAGGTATGTTTTTGATGAGGGAACAACATTATAACAGTGGTAGAAAGCTCAGAAAAGTTAAATTTTCATAATATGGCCCCTTTAATCTAATCCTAAATAGTGCAGATAAAGGATTTTGTTGACAGTCTGACTATAACTCACCTGGTTGTGGGGGAGGATTTTGTAGCTGCATTATTGTGGTATCTCCATTAATGTTGACCTGTGGTGAAAAATACTACTTTTTCCCACTAATGGGCTTGTTTACTTCCATTAAACCCAGGCAGTAGATGTTGTGTTCGTGGTGAGGCAGGCGGGCGGCGGGGCTCTTCATCAATGGTCGTCACGTGTCTCTCTTTCGCTCTCTGTCTGAAGCGCTTGTTGAAGCACACGTGTTTTTTCCGGGAATGAAATTTATTTTATTTTTTTTCTTTTACTCTGAGAAATGCATTTTATAGCATCAACAGCCACTGAACTATAATCACAGTTGTAATATAAATCCAGCGATGTTTTCATCCTGTTCCAGCTAAATGCTTTTTTCTCTGAAAAAGGGGAAATGTAATGTGTTGAGCCTGGCGTTTGAGTCAGAAAAGGCAAGATGAAAATATCACATCATATTTATAATGAAATTTGTTGGAAATGTTATTGTGTTTTTTTTCCCTTTTCCTCCTAGTGTCCAAAGACATGCATGTGTTAGGAGGATTTGTGAATCTAAACTGCCCCTAGTGAATGGATGTGAGAGTGAACAGTTGTCTGAGTATGATGTGTACCCCGCCTCAGGCCCATAGTTGCTGGGAAAGGCATCAGTCACCCTGGACCCTTAACAGGAATACAGTGGAAGACAGTTAGAGACATACTGTATGTTAGTAATACAAATATTTCTTTAGTCATTTCAATTGAACTCTTGTTGAGAAATATTACCTTGTATAGTGCGAATTTGAACTACATTTCCCTTTTGCTACACAACCTCTTTGGAAGATTTTGCAAATGAACGTCATAAAAATGGAGTTTGCAAAGAAGACTGTGTTAAAGTCAAGATGTCTTCTTCAAAACAGACAAAAGTCAAGAGTTCTCCTTCAAAATAAATACTGTACTCAAAGCATTCATAATTATTCTGGGGAAAAGTTGTATTGAAACGTCACTATTATCAAGGCTCTCAACTTAGTTTAGCTTGTTATAAGTTGTTCAGATGCTGACACAGTACTTGTGAGTATTGAGCACTGTACTCTTAATCACTTCCCTATTAGTACTTTAACTGCAGTTTGAGTTTCCGACTTTCCGTTCCCCTTTTTTAGTATATGGCCCCTCCAGGAAAAATGTATTTTACAGTGTACAGTAAAATGTATTGAACGCGATAAAAGTAGACAGCAAAAGATGTGGCTTTAAGAGTCAAGATTGTCAGGGCTGTCTCCTCCCAAACAAAACCTCAAAAACATTTTGCCAGATGAAGCCAGATGACTTATCTCATTTGGTCTGACTATGTTACTCAGTCGAGACAGGGCGTGTTATCTTGTAGAAGCACATACTAAACAGATGTAAAGCACAAATATATCGTACAACTTGAATGTATAGGATATGTGTTTATGTATATTATGGTGTCAATCCAACCACCAACTAAAATAATAATGTATTTTTTGCTTTTTTTTTAGCTTGCTTGTTTGTATATAGTTTACATTTGCATTATACTTTACGTTACATTACATATTTACTTCTGTTTTTATTCTAGTAGATTTCTATATATCAAAATTTTTAACATTTTTACATATTCTATTGTATTTTATTTTTATTATTTTATTAACATCTATACATATTTTACCTTTTACTAGTGTTTTTAAACATGTTTTTATGTGCAACTACCATGACTAAGTATTGTGGATCAGTGATATCTGTCTAAGTCTTAGTCACTTGGAAAAATTTCCTTTTTTTTTGCATTTTTTTTACAGTTACAGATGCTATTTTATTTTTACTATAATTTTTTTGCTTTTACACTTCATGTTTATAGTTTCCTATGTTTATGTTAAGCTGAAACGAGCTAAAAAAATAGGTCAAGAAGGAAGTAATCACAGTATGAATATCATGATGTTTGCTGAAATGCATTTTTTATAACATGTTAATAATTCTCAAATATAGCAGCTTTCTTGTAGCGCCACACCTTCTTCCTTTTTTTTTTACATGAGTCAATGAGTTCACAGGAATCAAAGCTGGGATCTGGATAGTCCCGCCCTCCACCAGGCATAACATGGGCCTCTTAAATGACACTCAGATGCCTGTATGGGATGTCCCACCACAGGCTTCAAAACACAGCTCAGTCCTTGTCTTTCACCGAACCAGTCGACTGTTACTGCGGCTTATGTACAGTGTATTACATCAGCACTTTTCATCCCAACCGTTCTGCCTCGTTTCCCTTATCACATGTTGCAATATATTGGCAGCGCTTGTGAAATGCATGTGTTGTGAAATCTGGAGTTTGAATCAGCGTCGGTGTTGATTAATTCATATAAAACCCAATCGTTTTATGTCCGCTTCATAATAGTCTGTTTACTTGCGTGTTACTGCGTGTTAATATTTGACCTTCTCGCTGTTTAGATGTGTGGGTGTGTCTGTATGAGCTGGAGTCATCTGTAAAAAAACACCTGTTCTCTGTTATTTCAAGCTACAAAAACATCGGGTTTATACACATAGGAGCGTTGAGCATATATGGTATAGCATAACATGGCTTTCTATTTCTTCTTGTTCTGTCCATTTCTCAATAAACTTTATGTTTTAATAGTTTTATTGTAGGTGCTATGTTTGAAAGTGGCATTCCTGCAACTAAGTGGCCAATGTCCAGGCAGAGTGTACCCCGCCTAAGGCCCATAGATGCTGGGATACCCTCCAGGAACCCATAATTGTAATAAGTAAGAACCTCCCTTTAGTGTGTATGGTAGCCCTTTAGGGACATACTGTTTTTTTATTTTTTATTTGTTTACTTGAAACATATTATTTGTATATTTAGTTGTATTTCTGTAAATGCCACGTTAATGTGCTTCTCCTCCAGTGGTGGTCAGTTTGTCTGCTCTGGGCTACTGTAGAAACAAATGTATTTCAACTAATAGTCCATTCCCATAGAGCCTCTGTAGCTGGAGTCTATCTTCCAGGGTACACAATTGCAAATAGTGCTATTTTAAGGAATATTATACACCATGATAACATAGTTTTGACCTTGTATGATATAAGATTTTACAGTACCGCTTAAAATGTTAAACGAGGCTTAACAATGCATAAATTATTGTCTAAATATTATTATTCAGCATTAATATTGCTTGTTTTTACCTGCAGACTTTACATGCACCAATCATAGAACCAATCTTGTCAAGCCTTTAACCAAATTTCGCTTAAGAAATTTGAATAAAAATCCTTTGTATCGATCATGCTGCTACTGAAGTCTATGTACTGTTTACTGTAAGCTTTAGGTTGGTTAAGTCCACATTCAAGTTTTCATTTGCATGCCCCACAGTGAAGCTATAAGACATAAATAATTGCAGGCTTGTGTTTGGCTCCTACGTTTATATCTCTCATCAGTGTTTCTTCTTCTTCAGTTTGCCCTGCCTCTGGCTGAATGCGCTGTGCACTGTAGTTTGATTTGATTATCCACTCTGTGTCATGTGAAAATTAGTTATTTCCTCACAGTAAGGGATCAGACAATGAAATAAATTGACTATCGACCGTGGCGGTGTAGCCGTAAGGAAAAAAAATATGATGCTAAATGATTAATTCATTTTTTTCCACCTTTATTTTCTATTTCCTTCGTCCATATTGATTGTGCAGTGTAGCCATGCTGTTTCTCAGTAATGTGCGGAGAGTTGATGGCTCTAGCTTTGGGATAGTCCCGTGTGTTCAAGGCTGTAAGGCTGTAGAGTGCGTAGTAAAGGAGGTCGATCAAATAACCGATGAGAGACAGTCACTCCTACACAATGTATGATATAGATTTTCCTGTTGTTACATATTACTAGAGGTGGACTGCATTTTATTAACTGACTTCTTCATTTAAAGGTTCTATATTATGCTTTTTCAGACATTTTGAAATAGTTTTGGACACCTTTGCATTAGTATTTAATGTCTTATACCTTAAAATAATGTATATGTATGGAAAATGTCTTCTTTTGGGGTGTTATTACTTTGACTTTGCATAGAAATTTTGGAGGAGGTGTGTGTACATACTGTGTTATTGTACTGTACTGTAATAGAGGACTTTTAGGAGTTTAATATAAATTTGCAATTTGCAAGTTAAAGACAATTTTGGTTTGCTTAATAGAAATAACTAAAATTTTATTAACAACAGCAATAATATCCAACATTTTTGTGTGTGAGGACATTTACAAATCAGCAATGCAACCTGCAGCAGATAACTGGCACCACACCCCAATTTGGAGTAGCAGACAGGAGGTGTTGTCAGAGCAGAGGTGTTGTCACTATGTTTATTTTATATGGCTGCTAATGGGGCCAGTTGAAAGTGCTGTTCCAACTTTCTTAACAATTCCTACTATCAATGCAAATGTGTGTAGCATACGTTATAAGTTATTTACAAACTATTTTTATTTTCCTTTGTTGGAATCTATCTCATATAAATATTCTCTGTGGACCCAACATAAGAACTGTTCAATTCCAAAATGTTGTGCTCAAAACTTTAGTGGAAGCATTGACAGCAGTACTTTGTTTAGTACTTTGACATTGGCTTTTGTCTGTTACACCAGACTTGGATAATAATGTAGTGAAAAAATAAGCAAAACTTTACACTGACAGTAAGATTTTGTCTACTATACTATTTCTAGTTATAAGTTATATGCCCGCCAACCTTTTTGCTCTATGTACTAGTGAAAGCTTTGAAAATCAGTTTGACAGGCTGTTAATGCACCTTTATGTCCATTAGCATGTTTAGTTTGTGTAATGCTAAAAACAACACACTTGAAGCCTGACTTATTCAGTGTGCATGCAGGTAATGGTCGCTGTGTACTTAATGCTGCCATGCTGAGCCTCTGTCTCCCAGTACTTTTAGCAACATTATTTAGCATCTTTAATTTGATTACTGCCTTGCTCAAAGAGGTGGTGGGTGTGAGTAAATTGCTTCCTCCATTAGTTAGGCTGTTTTTGTTGTTGTTTTTTTTACTTTTATTGAAAGCAATTACAAAACATACAACTAATAATTCTCTACCTACGCAATACGCAAAGCACAGTGGTAATAATAAAAATAATAAACAGGATGTTACTATTACATGTGTGAGATTAGAGATAATAGATTTCAGAGGTTTAATTGCCTTTTTATTTTTATTTCCATTAAATATCTTCATATTTTGCGTTACAATATATCTTTGGAAAATTCTTGGGGGTTTCTTTGAGAGTTTTTGGACCATTTACATTTAATTTTGCATGCAAAATTTATTAGATTCAAAATATACTGTGTTTAATATCATTGCTGATATCCTTTTTCACTCAACAAACACAAGAAAACTACTCGTTGTGTCCTTGGGCAAGACACTTCACCCACCTTGCCTGTATGAATGTGTTAGTGTGTTTGGTGGTGTTCGGAGAGGCTGTAGGCACACACTGACAGCCAGCCTTTCGTCAGTCTGCCCCAGGGCAGCTGCAAAAATAGTTTACCACCACTGAGTGTGACTGAGGAGTGAATGACCAATGCACCAAATTATAAGGTGACTTTGAGCTCCTAGAAAAGAGCTACATACGTCTAATACATTATTATTATTATTATTATTATTATTATTATTATTATTATTATTATTATGTTGTTGTTGTTGTTGTTGTTGTTGTTGTTGTTGTTGTTGTTATTGTTGTTCTTTAAAATATATCTTTGTCTGTAGGGGTTTCCAAAACATTGTGTCTGGGAAATGTAATATCTTAAACGGCCATGTAGATTTTTTTTCTTGTCATCAGCTTACTTTGTATCACATTTAAATCTCCATCTGCTAGTTGGCAGCGCACCACGCCAAAGCAACAACAGTCTCATGCTCACTGGCCTCTGAGCTCAAATGTGGACACTGTTCAACTTGTTTGTGAAATATCACTGTACTCACTGTTTTGAATATTGAATAAAAGGCATTTTATAACATTTTGTGCATGTAGTGGTATACTAGTATACAGATTAGGTTTTACAAAAATCATACAATAAAAAAATAAATAAAACCATCATTGTTACAGTATTGTGATATAATAACCAGTCCTTTTTGTTAGGCTATAATATGTCAACACTTAGCCTCTTCTGGACTTTTTCAGAGCATTTTTCCCTTCCCACTCTGCTATCCCCTTCGTCTGCCGCTTGCACGCACATGTGGCCTCCTTTTTAGTGCAGTCTGTTGGGATCAGGCTGCAGCGATGACAGACAAACTGACTGTAATGCTGCAAGTTTCAGGTCTAAGGGTTTCCTTTTTGTGAAGTCGAGATGCAGACATGTAATAATAAACCAACAATGGGAAGCCTAAAGTACATAGGCTCAGATACAGCGTAGAGTAAAGGGGACAATGCTTAACTTTGAAAGCAGTGTGGATTATACTGGTGTGACCACAGGCGGGTAATGCAATCCCATGTCAATAACAGGATGGGTCAATAGTGTCAGTGCCTCTTTTACTCTGTTTGAAATAGCATGCACGAAGCTTAGACTGTTGTCGGCTCATGCTCCACAGTTTCCCCCAAACACAAACACTCGATTTTATTTCTTTTCATTTGCTGTTTGAGATGGCCAGACCCGAGGTATAGATGTGCACAAGTATATCCAGTTTCGGATTTTACTCTCGTCTGTGTTTAGTAACAGGTCGTCATCCAACACTTGACCTGCCCAGCCCTGGGTCTAAGTTAAATGTAGAAACCCTCTATGTGTTTTGGTTTCATGTATGGCGGTGGAGGTGGACTCTGGATTTGAGTTTTTTTTGTACACCACAGCAGCTCTCCTTTCTACTTCCTTTTTGTATTCAGCCTAAGAAGGGCCCAAGTCATGAATTTCCTTTGCTTTTTTAATAATCCTTTTTTTGATGTACAGATACTTTTACTTAATTGTGTATTTTAAACTTTAAGAAAACATTTGTCTGAATAAAAGTACACTAAAATCAGTTTAATCACTTAATAGCATAAAGCAAAAGAATGAAAACAAGACTCAAGTTATAATCTAGAGGTTATTATGAGTGATTTTTATTGGGGAAATGAATAGCAAATATTAGCCAATCACATGCTTGCATTCAAAGAAGTCTCCACCCATTTGCTCTCATTGGCTGTTGGTCTAAAAAAAGCCTACTACTAGCTTAGGGTGGATTGTGGGTAACTTTAGCCTCATAAAAGTGCATTTAATTTGAATTATTCCTCCTTCTGGGGTCGCCGCAGCAAATCATGTTCCTAGTAATGTGCAGTAATTTCATATTCATTTGGCATAGCTTTCTAATGCTGATGCCCTCCCTCTCCATTTCTTTGGGCTGGAAGGATACCCTAGTTTATACAAAAGTATTACTTGAGTTGAGGCTATGTTTAAATTGTTATGAGGTAAAGAACTGGTTTGAAAAAGTGGAGATGACTTGGCCAAAGCATTAAGGTGCTAAATGAAAGATAATTCTATAAAGGAAAAGAAGGAAATGGTGCTGTGTGCCGCGAGCTCTGGTGATCTGTCTGATTTAGGCCACACAATGTGTCAGCAGCAAATCAGATCAGAGGACGCAATGGAGGCTCCTCTGCTCCACAAACACACACTCAGGTCTCAGTGTCTGTGAGGAGGGCTGTGGACAGAAACACTGTGGGTCTGACTGCAGTCCTCCCTGGGCCTCTGCTGATCCGCTGTCAGGGCAGTGGAGCTGGCCTCTTATCCTCTTTATCCCTTGCACCGTTTGAGCCCAAGAGCCTAAGATCTGACCCTTTTGTATGTATGGCGATGGAGGAACTAAAGACTGTTTGATCTCTGCGAGTACATTCACTTTTGTTTTTAAAAAAATGCAAAGAAAGCCATTGTTCATCATACTGTTAGTAAAATAAAAGTATTTTTTTTACAGATTCAAGCTCTGTAAACTCTATGGATTCATTCATATGCATTTGTAAAGCATCATACCACCAATGGCTCCCATATCGGTCATCTACTTTCTTGTACATAAACAACACGATTATTATTTTGTTCACTAAATATTCTCACTAAAATGTTGCATGTGGTTAAATATTCTGTGTTTTGGAGACTCTGTGGTTTACAGTGTAATATTACTAATAGTCCATCAGACCATCATACTGCACTGATGGGCACTGATTGACTTGCATAATTGTATTTCTCTGTGGAGAAGTCGCCCACAACAGCAGCAGCAGAAACTCACCTTAATGGACCAGCCGCCACTGCTTGGAAGTAATCCCAGTCTCCTTTTTTTTCTCTCCTTTCAAATGCTTTAAACATTTAAATCCTATATTTTGTGCAAACACAGCTCTGCTATAAACAATTGCCTTTTTATTAGTTATCTTGATGTAGTTACAGCCTTGAGCCCTTTCTAGTTTAGTCGAGCCAATTGATGGCTGTTAGCAAGATACTAAAAGGACAATAAAACATTAATTTGTGATTAGTTTGTTTTGTTGCACATTTAAATTCATTACATTTTATGAAAACAACTTGCAGCAGTTTTTTTTTTCAGTGTCAAATTTCAATTGTAATTTTGAACTTGCTCTGAGTGCTGTTGCCACACCTCAGCCTAAGCCCTCAGTGGATACGTCTGTATTTTTCTTGTAAAGTGGATAATTAGTGATTTGTTGCTGAAAGAAGTCTCATGTTCAACGGGCTTATGTGGTGTTGAAACTAAATGTATGGGATAAACTTGAAAGAAAATTGTGCTTTTGTCCTTATTAATCCTCCCAGTGCTGCATGTGGCCCAGTTTCCCTTTATGCTCCACATTCCAGTACAGTCCGACTGTACACTCAGGGGCGCACCATGTGACCTCACTTAGCCTAAACCATGCATTTTCTAACAGTGGAACAGCTCGAGTCTGGCCCCAGACTTGAGCATGTGTGACTGCAGTCAAGTGGAAAATTCACTTTGATCACTTACTGTGGTCCTTACATACTATACTGCATTGTCCCTTATGTGAACTTAAGTGCTTTTTTTCCTGCTTCATAACAACGCAACCAGTATACTCTTTTTGCCAGGTCCCAAGTCAGAATTAAAGGAGTGGGTTGCATCTGGAAGGTATGCAAATCACTATCAATTTTTCATTACAGAACTCTTTTAATTGTAAATAAAGATTGCTAAAGTAAACTGTACATAATGTTCTGTCAGAAGGCTGAATGATGGAGGCCTCACTTAGCCTAATCCACACATTGGCCCCAGACTTAAGCATGTATGACTGCAGTCAAGAGGAAAATTCACTTTGATTTCATAATGGGATCCTTACATATACCTTTGTCCCTTATGTGAACCTAAGATTGTATGTTGTAGCATTAGGTACAACAATGAGCAAGATTGGTATAGATTATATATTTACAAAGATGCTCTACTTTTTACTACAGTTGTCCTCATGCCAATGTTAGTGCTTGAACTTGCATCAGAGCCTCCTCTTTACCACAGTGATGCATGTATTTTATTTTCTGTACTGCAGTGTTTCAGTACAGTATTGTTTGAGAATTAGGCATAACCATGAGTATAACTTAGATTTGGTTGACTTTTATTTTTTCTTTATTCTGTTTTGGTTGGAAACATTAAAAAAAAGCATTTATACTGACGATAGTGGCAGCTGTACAAGGCTGTTAACAGATATTGGAGATTCTTATATTTGTACTCATACATACTTTACAGTACTTCACTTACATAATGTAATTCTCTGGTTTATATTTTTCTGTCTGTATAGAAATATTATCCATATATAAAATATGATGAATAAATCTGTACAAAATGTTCTCTCCTAAGGTTGGCTATTGGCTCATTCATAAAGGGTGTCTTTTATAGTACCGGTATATAAAAATGAAGTACTGCAAACTGCATCTATACTGTACGTTCAAGTACACAAGTTGTACTCACACTTAAGGTCATCCTTTATATTTGATCAAGCAGTAGTTGCTAACACTCAGTTGCTAATTTACAGATAACACATATGTTAGTATTAGAAGTATTTTGTGTAGTAGTTTAGTCTTTATTTGGTAGAGACAGTGTACAGATACTGAGATGCACTGCACCAGATTAGAGCTAAATATCTAGTTTCCATCTCAAAACCTCTTATACTCACTACTAATATGACACAAGTACTTTATTTACTCCAGTGGATCTTTCTTTGTATTTTTATACAGCACTGTTTGGGAAGTATAAGTTGTAAATAAAAGTTATATATATATATATATATATATATATATATATATATATATATATATATATATATATATAATTCATGATAACATATGATGACATGTACAGTTCTCAATAAAGCTGCCAAATGTAGCCACACATTTTATATTGTTGAATACAGAGATTTTGACTTACAGTGTTAGAATTGTCCATATTTTTTGTTCTGAGGCAAACTCTGCTTTGTAAAGCTGCAACATAGGCCGGTATTCACTTCTATTATAATGAGCCAGTGAAAAATCAATATCACAATAATGACTGTAAAACACGACCACCATGATGCTAAGCTCACTACACTGGTTAAATAGTAGCTCACTGTGTCTAAATATAGTGCTCTGGTTTTCATGTGATGTAACAGCGTGGCTGTGTGTATCAGTGTCTTTGTAATCCACAATATCCCCTGGACATCAGCATGACTCCAGTGAAAGACAACAGCAGATTTTAATCTCTGCTTTATCTACAAGTCTGCAGCCAATACTGTTGTGTGGAGCCTTTCAGCAAAGCGACTTTGAATGCACACATGTCAAAATAATGTAAAATAATAGATCGATTTTTGCATTGGCTCCAATTAGTCAGTGTTTTTTTTGGATTTACAACTATTCAGATGAGTTGTATGGTTAGTACAAGCAAGTCAGTGGTGGAAAGTAACTAAACACTTTTATTGAGGTAATTTTGTTCAGTAATTGTTTGGAAGAAAATGTGCTTTCATAGACTTTACTTAAACTTGAGTAATATTTTTAAAAGTACTGGAAGGTACTGCAGTCTAAATCAAAGCAATGATCTGTGGGTTTCCTGTCTTTCCGCTTTTCTGATTGGACGATTGGCAATGCAGGATTTTAGAGGCTAAAAAATATGTAAACATAAACAGCTTGGGCATTATGTTAAATATTTATTTTATTGTGAATAAAACAGCTGTACCATTGTTAACAGTAAAACTAATATTTGATTTAAACATGTTTGGGATTTTTATGAAATATAAACAATATACCGTATACTGCTCAGCACCTTTGAATCTCTAAAAGTATTTTTGACATTAATGTAAAAGTGGGTTTTATTAACTGTAGTTTTAGTTATAGTAGTGGTAAAAATAGTACTAGAAGCACTAGTGAAGTAGTGGTAACAGGAGTAGTACAACACTGTAGTAGTAGTAGTAGTAGTAGTAGTAGTAGTAGTAGTAGTAGTAGTAGTAGTAGTAGTAGTAGTAGTAGTAGTAGTAGTAGTAGTAGCAGTAGTAGTAGTAGTAGTAGCAGTAGTAGGAATAGCAGTAACTATATCCTCCATTCATCTTTCTTCTGCCTCTTATCCAGTAGTCAAGACTTCCCTCACCCCAGACACTTCCAGGGTACTTTTACTTCTACTTAGTAATATTATATCAAAGTCAAACTGCTAGAGTACAGATTTTGAGTACTTCTTTCTTCTCTGTAGATAGTAATACTTTTTCTTATGTACTGCAGTTGCATTGGCCGTCTCTGCTAATGGTATGTTATTATGGCTAATGATTGCTTGTGGCTGGTTGTCTATTTGATAAGGCCGACAGTGGAGAGCTGAGAAATAAATATGCTGGAATGATCTGTAATGGTCACTAAGGCGAAGCTTTCGGCCAAATAACAGACTATGAGAAATAAGTGCACTGACTGAGCCTTCACTACTGCCTTTTTGTGATTTAACTGTGAATAGAGATGAGAAATGCGCTTGGTGGAATATGCCTTTTTACTTAATACCAAAAAAAAAAAAGTAATCTGCTAAAAGTGATTCACAAATTGCAGATATTATGCATTGTAAATACTTTTGCCATGCACCAAGGTTTTTGCCATCATTTTTCTAAAATTTGTAACATTAGAAATGCTCCAAATATGATTCATAGGCTGTTTTTTTCTGATTTGGCAATACTACGGTTGAACTTTGGTTCTTGGTTTGGCTGCCTTCAAGGGAAATGAAAGGTCATAGTTTGAAATAGTCTCTTAAAGTAGTAGTCACATGCAGAATATATCCGTGTCAAAAATCAGAGCTAAAATGTGGCTTAATCTGGATTTTATCGTTATCATTTCATAACTGTCTTAAGGGCCATTTGTGGTGAGTGTGGTTAGACCCAGATGGTGATTATTATTTTCAATTGGCCAAAACTTTCAGTATTTCAGTAGCATCCCAGCATTGACCAGTGTAATAAGATTGATACTGTTTGAACCAATCATCAAGCAGCAACTATGGGTCTTTGGCTGGGGTATACCCTGGAAAATGGCCAATTAGCAGCAGGGCTGACAAACAAACAATAATTCAGTAGGACAAATGTAGATTCACCCATTTTCCACAAAGAACCAATTTCAGGTTGGCTTTTGTATGCCCCTGTTACACTGCAGACTTTTAGTTAATAATATTTACTACAGTTGTTCATATATCAGTTTGGTATCAGAGCCACTTGTACTAATGCAGCCTCAAGCGGTCACAAGCCAGAGTACGTTTTGTGCTGGTCCCAAGCCATGGATAATTTGGGAGGGTTGCATCAGGAAGAGACAGATGATTTGCTGTGGCGATCCCAGAGAGGAGAAGCCAAAAGGAAAGAATCAGGACCTCTTTTACGCACCACTGCTGTGATACAAGTACTTTATTTACCACAGTGTACCTTCACATAATGTTCTGTCAAAAGACTCCAAGCTGGTTCCTTCAAAACAACTGCCTTCATAGTAGTTAAAGCAGGTAGAAAAACTGCAACTTACTGCACTTAAAGTTCACCTTGCAAGATAACCTGCTCCAGACCGAGTTTCTCGTCTTTCTTTTCTAACCACAAGCTCTCAGGTTGTCACTGCTATTGCCTATAGATGCACTGCAGCCTACAATGCACTTGGCATCTTTCATCACACAGTGTGGCAAGCATCATGTTGCAGGTCAGCCACTTCAAGTCGTATCGTGCGTCTTATAGGATTACAGAAATGTTTAGTGTGACACAGGTTTGGAACAACATTTAAGACTCTAGCTAAGGACTCTTTAGAACTTGATCATTGTCCCTGGTTGGCCTCCTGATCTGCACTTGCAGTACATGCCAGTTTTTTGACTGAACTGGTGACAGGTTGTGCATGTGGGGAGCGAAAGCTGGCCCGCGCGGTCTGATCCAACAGACGAACCACTGTAATAATGGAAGGTCACATTATGAGCACCAGTAATAAGGCAGATCATAATGTTACGCTTGAATTGATGTACATTGTAACAACAGAAGAATAGAAGAGATCTATTATCAGTGTACATATGTAAATACAATAAGCTTACTTACTTACTATTCCCTAATTATGCTCATACTCCAAAAAGATTAAGATCATCATATTAAGAACATCATTTTTGTCCTTACTTCCTATATGTCCTTACTTCACACTATATTTTGGGATTAATAGGTTAATTGATTGATTGATAATTACCAATAAAGAGCTAACTAAAATAGCATGCTGGTTAGCACCTAGTTAATGGTTGATAAGGACCTTAAACTAAAGTGTTACCAAAATATCAATGAAACACTTACAATACAGTTGCAGCTATCATTACACAAATAAATATACAGTAATATGAAATAAGAAGGCAGTTTGACTTTGTAATAGTGAGTAAAGTGACAACATAGTATATGCCACTCAGAGATGTAACCAGGGGGCGGTGCCTTAGCCGAATGAAAAAAATAAACAGCGCCAGGCATCACACGATCACATGATGCTTGCGAAACAAGGCTAGCTTTATGACAAGGCTCCTCTCTCGCTTTCTCTCTCCCTACAGCTCCAGCCACTCGAAGGTCTGACACACAAACACATGAAAGGCGGCTACTATCGACCTCTACCCACATGCACGCACACACACATACACACACATACATACACACATACATACACTAACATATAGGTGAGTTGGATAATCCCTCGGCTGGCCTGAACTAAGTTGTACTCCCTGCCTTTAGTGCCACACCATTGGCTGAGAAGCTGTGTATACAGGAGGGGCAGTGTTATAGAAATATACTGTGTATTATGTAACTTTAGTAGAGGAGGCGGGGCTAAAGCCAGAAGAAGAAGAAGAAGGGAAATTAAAAATGAGATCGTGAGAGAGAGGAAGTCAGTGTGGGGAAAGGCAGGAAGAGACCCGTCCAGTAAAAAAAGGGATTACACAATGATTATTCAAAATCTTTCACAAGATTATGTTGTAAAATGGAAGCGCAGGCTCAAAATAATTATGTTGCTCTAATGTTGCACATACATTCTTCAAACTTGCTTGCTGAAGTGCATTGCTTGTACGTGACATTATAATTTGAAACTGGGAAAATACACGTTATGCATTTCAGTTTATGTTTTACAATGCTATACAAACAATATCAGGTTGTTCAGGTTATACATTTCAGTTTATATTTTACAATGCTACACAAACAATATCAGGTTGCTCACTGCACATGATAAACTTTGTGTAACTTGCTTGCCTTCTGCTCGCTGCAAATGCAAAATTGTTATTATTATTAGTAGTAGTGTTAGTAGTAGTAGTAGTATTAGCAGTAGTATTAGTAGCAGTAGTATTTGAAATCATGATGATGACTGGTTGCATGTGTGGTGTCCTGCTTATTACTATTATTATTATTATTATTATTATTATTGTAGTAGTAGTAGTAGTAGTAGAAGTAGTAGTAGTAGTAGTAATAGCAGTAGTCATATTTGAAACCATGAAGATGATTGGATGGGATGTGTGGTTTCCTGCTTATTATTATTTTTAGTCGTGGTTGTGGTGGTAGCAGCAGTTGTAGTTGAAGGAGCAGTAGCAGTAGTATTTTCTCTGTCTTTCCCTTTTCCGAGGCCATTTTTAAAGCTTCACCAGTGCTACTCTGGCTGTAGTTCAGTTTTGCTTAAGTGTTTGGCTAACTAGCAACCCAGGCTGCAGCCAAAGCTAATAAAGCATGTTTATTTGGGTGACATCACTGGAACAATATTTTCTACTGTCTTGGCGTTAAATCTTCTACACACTGACAGATTTCTCACTTGGGACACAGCGACAGGAAAAGGTGATGAAGTGCTATTGATGTCAGAGCAGGTACAGACAGCTACTGCAGCGGACGTAAACAAGAGTGGCAGATGTCAGTTTAGTCACCATCAGAACAGTCTAAAATTACTTTTTAATTGCGTTCATAGCGTGTTAAAAGGGAGAGAAACTGACGTAAAATTCCCAGACATAAAGTGTGTCACTGCTAGTCACTCTTGGCAATACTTAATATTTATTGACTATGAAAGATCGGAAATCTTCTATTTTTTGTTATCTAACCTAAGTCTCTCCAAACACCTCGATAATTTTTGGCAACTGTGTGTGCGTCAGATTAGCCGGGCCTGTATTTGTTAGCTGTGTGTTGTATACGTTGTCTGTTTCTAGCGTCCCGTGTGAGCCGGCATGCTTGGCTCCAGTGCGGGGGTGTTCCTAATGAGGCCTGAATGTGCCTCACAGCGCCACTTGTTTTCTGAGAGAAGAAGGGGCTTCAGACCAGAGCCAGAGAAGAAGAGAGGCTTATAAATGTTTCATGTAAACACCGCCCAGTGGTCAGGGCACTGTACAGTAGAGAGGAAAGAGAGGAAGGGGAAAACATGCAAAATGCTTACAACATACAGGGCAGTAACAATATCCTGATGAAGGAATTTGGTGTTTTAGGTAAATATAAAACAAGTCAAGTCAAGATAATATGAAGAATACTGTACGAAAAACTCCCAAATCTTCCCAGTCTGTAAATTCATAATCTTTTCTGAAGTGATATTAGTACATTGACCCCCATAGACTAATTTAATGTGGGAAACACTGCCTAATGTATATGCTCTGGCCTGATTCTCTCATCTGTAAACAGCCCAAGCCACATCAGGATTTAGCTCAATTCCACATGTTTTTATCTTTGAATTGGAAAATAATGAAGATTCTATTTCCTTTAACATGGGTACATATCATTATAGAGTATGATATATTAAAATGAGAAGTACTGTTTTTAAAGGACTAAACCAGGAAGAAAACTGGCTCTAAATTAAAATAAATCAGTGTCTTGAGCTGCAAAAGACTCCTACGCACCACCAGTGAGGACCTGTACCACAGTCTGAGAACCCCTGTCCTAGACCACTCTATATAGTGTGCCAGTATGTTCATATAAGCCAGATTCAGATGCATTGCCAGATGTGTTATTTTCTTCTGTGGGAAAGATTTTGTTGCTATACAGCGGATGGTTCCCAACCTTTCTGGTTTTGTGTACCCCCCAGGACCAGATTTAGCCTTGGTTTGGATCCAGTTTAGTCTTGGTTTAGTCTAAGTTTACTCTTAGTTTAGTTCTGGTTTTAGACATGGTTTATGCCTGGTTTGACATGGTTTAGACTTTGTTTAGACCTAGTTTAGTTTCAGGTTTAAACCTGGTTTGTTGCTGGTTTAGTCCTGATTTAGTCTTTGTTTAGTTCTTGTTTTAGGCATGGTTTAGTCTTGGTTTAGTCCTGGTTTAATCTTAGACCTGGTTTGACCTTGTTTAGACTTGGTATAGCCCTAGTTTAGCTCTGGTTTGTTCAGGTTCAATTCTGGTTTTAGACCAAGCTTAGTCCTGGTGTAGACCTGGTTTAGTTCTGGTTTATTTCTGGCCTTAGACCTTGTTAAGTCCAGGTTTAGTCCCTGTTTTGTCCTTCTTTAGTGCCCCATCCCTCTCTATAGTGCTGATTTAGGTTTATTTTAGTTTTTGAAAGCCAAATACATAAATGTATTATAACTTACACAACCCTGTCCATTTACCTGGGCTTGGGACTGGGACAAAGCTGGTTTGAGACCCCTGTGGCTGGATTAATGAAGACAGTAAAAATAGGTTACTTTAGTGTAAGGAACATTGCCTATAAGTCAATACACGCCTATGTAATTATGGGCTTTCAGTTGTGTCCCATCTATAGGCAGCTTGTCTGATTGTGGTGGCAGGATGACCCCAGGAGAGCCTTCGAGGGGTTGAGTACTGCACATTGATTTCGTGTTCACAACATCTTTAGTTGCTTTCAGCTTTAGCTGCTTTAAGTTGATGAGCAATGCGTCAGCCAAGAAGACGATCGCATACCATCGCACTCATAGCAGGGAATAAAAGCACGGCCGCTGCTATTTATACTGCTACTACTCCCAGTGTGGCGCGCCAATCTTCAGATGGGGACATATTATCGAGTGTCTGCCAGGAGCTGTGTCCAAATACATTACATTCAAGACCAGTCAGTTTCTTAAGACTGGAGTGACCATACATGTTTATAACTCGAATATGGGCTGAACAGTTAATCAAATTTAGAATTAAATCACAATATAACACAATTTCCAAATTGCAAAGTTGCAATTTTTATTTTATATATTTATTTATTATTATTATTATTATTATTATTATTATTATTATTATTATTATTATTATTATTATTATTATTATTATTGTAGCCAGCAACTAATTTTCTGTGTGTTCTCAGTGTGTTATTACAAGATTAATTTCTGAATACTAAACATATCTAAAATTTGACAAGGCTTGATGCTTAAAGTCAGTCACAATAATGTACTGATTTAAATGGTTGTACATTTATGCAACATGTAATTTCCTAATAACACATGACCCTGAGCTACAAGAAACATGTTGATTTATCGAGGCCAGTATTGTGTACCATAACAAATCAAATTTGCAATATTAACAACAAAAAAAACTATTTGATTTCCTGATTTCCAAAATTGTTCAGCCCTAACCTGAATGTTCTTCTTCTTCTTCTTCTTCTTCTTCTTCTTCTTCTTCTTCTTCTTCTTCTTCTTCTTCTTCTTCTTCTTCTTCTTCTTCTTCTTCTTCTTCTTCTTCTTCTTCTTCTTCTTCTTCTTCTTCTTCTTCTTCTTCTTCTTCTTCTTCTTCTTCTTCTTCTTCTTCTTCTTCTTCTTCTTCTTCTTCTTCTTCTTATTCTTATTATTATTATTATTATTATTATTATTATTATTATTATTATTATTATTATTATTAGTTAAGGAAATTTCCTGAATCCAAGACAAAAATGCACATTTATATACCGAGAACCTACTATTATGGTTTTTTGCAGTCAATCCGTAGTGTAAGGTGCATGTATGAAATGTCTCAAGATTTTATTACCAGATTATTGTCAAAGGTAATCCCATTTTAATTAGCAGTGATAAGCTTCATGCTACCAAAAGTAAAAATGACATTGAACTTGTCTGTGAGTTTGGCTGCCGATTCAAGCATTTCATGTCCAGTAATAATAGACAAGCATGGGGCGTGTGCATCAACACTCACATAATCCCTTTTTAATTGCCACAAGACAGCCTTATGCTACATTTTGAGCTTGTTTGTTAGTTTGTGGAGAGTTCAGATCTTGGCCGCGCACTGAGCAGTGATAGCCATGGTTCACTGGCAGTCAGAAGGCCCCAGTACACACAAACACACAGGGCTAGACACTACTGACAGGAAACATCACAGCCAGACATGAAATTTTGTGGATTTGGCATTGACTGAATTGCTTATTGGTTGCCATTAGAATTCTTACTCCATGATATAATTTGATTCAGTTTTTCTGTGTTGGATTTAGGCACTGCTTCATGACGTAAAATGCTCTGCATTTATATATTTTGGCCTACATCCAATACATAGCTTATTTAATATTAAGATTTGTAGCCTCAATGCTATTTTTCTAACATGAAAAAGAAAGAAAGAAAGAAAGAAAGAAGAAAAACCCTTTGCTTAACACTAGCCTGGCCACCTAGACCCATTTTTGCAACGTGAAGTGGGTCTGGATCCTCTTCCATTGTGGCCATCTTCTGCAGAGACAGATCCTACAGACCAATGATGACATTTTATCTAAAATAAGACAGCACTCACTTTATGCTTTATGCTTTTTTCCTCTGTCATATATATATTTCTAATTGTGTCTCTAGTTTTCCAGGCTTGAGACTGGTTTTGTGCTCAAAAAGCACCCCCTGTGCATCCCCTATCAGCTTCAACAGCAGAGCCGTTCTACAATCAGGCCAGGACAGTTTAAAGTGAAATTTCAAACCCTAGTTATGCTCTTCACTGCTTCATTAAAACCTTGTCCAATACCATTATTGTAATTGTGGATCGGCAGCAAACAGTGCCGTGAACGCCATGCAGACAACTGAAGTCGAAGCAGAATTATGTCACACAGTACATACAAAGTCGTTAAAGTGGGATAATTGTGTCCCACCACTTACTAAGTCTTGTTAAAGTACGCTAGTTTTAGATTTTGTAGGAATGGTATCTGATATTGCCAACTTTATGCCGAAAAACGGAGGAAACAAACAGGCTTAATCGTAATCTGGCATTCGATTTCCATTACATTATTCTCGAACAGTGCAGAGAAATCTATGTATAACTTCCCAGTTACAAGCTTGTTTGGAGCAGTGGGGTTGCATACAATGTTCTTTACTTAGTACATCTGTTGCTTTAAATTGTTAGGAGTGTATTTGCAGAGAATCATTCTTTGTAAAACCATTAATCTGTCAGAGGTCGTTCCTGTCATTCACCCTAATGTCCCTCATATCCAGACAATATAATCTCCATCTGCTCCTGTTTGTTCCATGGTCAGGGCCACATATCCAAGTGCTGATGATATGTGGAAGCCCTTCTCTGTCTGAGCCTGCAGGTATCATATAGAAGAGAAGATAGATAATTCAGCCCCAACGCTATGGCTAAACTCCTGCGCTGGACCTTTTCCCAGATCTCGCTTGGTCTTGGTCGCTGTCCAGTTTACATAAGCCTCGTGTCGTCTTTCTAGTGACCATGTGGCTTTAGCCGCTCGCGAATCTAGGCCGTGCTCATTTAGAGGCATGATTTGTGTCGGTTCTGCTTGTTAACTAGTTTAATTTGCCCGTCGCTTTTGTCAGCCGAAACAGCAACAATAGATTTAGCATGTGTAGCATTAATTTAGCAGCAGAGTGAACACAAGCTAAAGAATTCATAGACCATAATGTTAAACCATTATCAAGCTCTGCAAGAGATCTCTCCCCTACATAAGGCCCCTATACATTCCTGCTTGCGTGTTGCCAAAACAAACAGGAGGGGGTAAGGATTTAAGCCGTTACTGTCAGTGTTTTTATCCTATACCATTGACGACGCAGCCCTGTCTGTCCCAATCTCATCCTGGACAGGCAGACGCCTTTGAACCCATGACATACTTTCCCACTGGACAAATTGACGTTGCTGCTGCTGATTAGGCCGTCTGCGGCGGTACAGGTGTCTCACTTACTTTCAACCTAATTACACACAAAGTAAAAGGATTAGGCCGACCCGACGTGTGTGTGTGTGTACGGCGGTGTAACTGCGTGTACAGGTCTCTCAAGAGGTTTAAACAAGGCTTTACCATGCATTGCAACACTCATGGAAGCTTGCACAGAGATTTAGAGCTTAGTTACTGCATTGAAAAGCTCGATCCAGCGACAAAATTTGGTTTTTGTTGTATTTACTGACATATTTCTGATTAAAAGAAAGGGATTACATTTTGCATTAGTAAGCACATTAGGAGGCTATTATCAGGATTTAGGGGACTGTATAAAATATCCTAGGCAGTATAACTTTGGCTTACTGTTATCCGGGAAATGGTTTTCATATGGTTTTGTTCAATAACAGTTTTGGCAGCGCAAATACAGCTATCCCCAAAAGTGATTCTCTCTCCAAGCAACAAAACAGCAATCTATCCAAAGTGTCTGTGCTTCACTGCACCGTTAAATCTCACATGGAGTTTCATAGCAATATTTTTGTGAAACAGTTTTGTGCATGACAGTGGTAAAAGTCAGTTTATTACATCTAGTGTGAAGCAACTAGCAGTGAACAAGCTGAGAGTCAAAATATGTGTTTTAAACAGGACAAACCCAAGCGACAAACCAGGGCTAAAGCCAGGATTAAATTAGAATTGCAAAACTTAAGAACTAAATCTAAAATAAACACAAGTTAACCAGGACTAAATCATAACTTCCATCTAACCCTGTCCTCTGCATCCTCTTCTCTCACAGCAACTAACTTCATGTCCTCTTTGCCTACATCTAAAAATCTCCTCTTTGGTTTGCCACGACTAAATTAAACTAAGCTAGAACTAAACTAGGATTACAGTAGGCCAACCTAGGATTAAACTAGTACTAAACCAGTGCTACATTTAAGGATTAAATTAAGACTAAATTCAATGCCAGTTCAAAACAATTACTACTAATTGAAGACTTTGCGTAACCTCAAGTAAGAAACAGGATTAAAAAACTAAACCCAGATCAACCTCAGGATTAACTACTGAAGCAGGACCAAAAAAATAACGGACACAGAAATACAATTTGGGGGTGCACAGTGGCAGAGTGGTTAGCGCTCATGCCTCTCACCAAGTGGGTCATGACCTCTCTCTAGCTTCCTCCCACTGTTCAAATGCATCTATGTATATCCATACATGTGTTAGATGAATTGATCTAGCTTAATTGCTGCTAGTGAATGAATGTGAGGGTGAATGGTTATCTGTCTGTGTGTGTCCCTGTGTCTGCCCTAACTGGTCACTGTCCTGGGTGTACCCCATCTAAGACCCACAGTTGCTGGGATAGGCTGCAGCCATCCGTGACTCCTACTAGAATTAATGGAAGATGAATTAATGAAAACACTGACTTAAAGCACTACTCACTGCAAAATACAATGTTAAAAACTCAATGAAACATGCAGTTACTGAACTATCATGTGCATCAGCTTACTTAGTATTAATTAATTTTGCATGCAATTTTTTCTTTATTAATGTTTTTCCCTTCTTCTCTGGTTGTCTCGCAGCTCCTCATCCAGAACGGGAGATCCTGGCAGTTCCTCTGTGCAGACCCAGTCCAAACCGAGCACAGCGACCCACAAGATCTGCCTGGTGTGCTCCGACGAGGCCTCCGGGTGCCACTATGGAGTCGTCACCTGCGGGAGCTGCAAGGTGTTCTTCAAGAGAGCCGTTGAAGGTACATCTTTATGTTTAAACACATCCAAAGCTAGTATCCTACTGCATTGACTTTCAGGCTTTAGAAGTATGAAAATAACAATCACTGTTGCCTGCACCAGTGGCCACATTTACACTGGGCTGTAATCAGTTTTGCATATTCATGTCAGCGTTTCTGCATTGCATAATCACAACACGGTACATGTGCATCTAGTAGAAACGGTTAGCATCTATTAGCTGTGTACATTTTGTCCCAAAGATCCTTGTGTATTTGCATTTTATGAGATTAGCTTTTCAAACTTGCATAACATCTGCGCTTTGTCCTTTGCTGCAAAATCAAATTACCTTTTTAAAAGAATTGTGATAGGAGACTAGCTTTTTCAATTTCAGTGCATTTTATTCTTAACTTGTCCCAGACTTATCTTAATTATAAACAGAGGTGGGCAGTATTGAGTTACATTTACTCTGTATCATTTTGGATAAATTGTACTGTTTAGTACAATTCACTCATTTTATTGCCACATACTTTAAAGTAACAAAAAACATGCAATTTTTGGTGGCCATCACATCTACTGTATATGTTACCCATGCATTGGTTTCAAAAGTTTTATCGTGAAAATATGAGAAAATTTTGAAATATTTCTTTTGCTTTTATTTATTATTTTACAATCGTTATCATTATTTACTTGTTTTTTACCCATTTTTATTGTTTGGAAATACCATAATTTGGACATAATTATATATGTTTTGTCTGATTACATCAACACTAAAACCTCTAATTGAATAGTTATGATTTGAAGTAATAATACTCTTATTTGAGTCCACCTCTGATTATAAAAGTAAAGCAGCAGGCTTGTAGAACTAGCCCTAACTGCTTTGAGGTAGCACAGTTATTCTTTATATGTTCATCTTGACCTTGTAAGACAGCCGAGCTCTGCCGATGACTCATCTGTCTTGAGTAAGTTTAGACGGAGGAGTCAGTGCAGTTCTTGCATGTTAGAGCGTTTGGCCGCGGCCTAATTGCCTCGACAAAATCTCTCACTGGGAGGGGCAGGAATGTGTCAAACAAACACAAGCAATTTGGACTAAAACCTCTCTTCAGTGCATTTTGAGCTCCCTTTCTACCTCTCTATCACTTTCTTTGGGTAATTAGTCCAAAAAGGGTCTTTGAGGCATGCGACATCCAAATTAATGAGGTTTATTGTCAAATACAAGCTATAGAAAAACTGTCAGCCCTTGTTAAGTGTCCCAGATAATAATTAAAATTAGTTTGAGTGATAGGTACTGACAGTTTGTACAAAGTAGTTTACAGAGTGTATTAATAGATGCATGGGAAGCCTCTAGTGTCATTTTGAAACTCAGGAACAAAACTGCAAAAGCTTTTTATGAAAAATAACAATATGTTGTATGTTGATTATTGCACGAAATATTTAAATAAACATTTGGCCAGTCAAAATGAAAGAAAGAAGAAAATGGAGAGATGTTTACAGCACTGTAAACAAATAGTTGCAAAAGAATTTGTTTTAGCTCTGACAACTTAAAGGTCCAGTTCCAACAACATTTTTCTTCATCCAAAAAAACAAAATATTTAAGCTTCACTCAGAGGAGAAAGTGTCACACATGACCCCAGCAGTGATTAATTACATTTTCGTGCTGTGCAAACAGTTCAGAAATGTAACATTAGTGTTGGACCACAACTGTAGAGACTCAAACCAAAATGCAAATCTTCTGAGAGTGAGAGCTGAAACCCAGAATAAGTTCAATTAAGTCAAGAAATTTAGAAGTGTATCCCATTTATGCTCCTGTTAGTGGATCCTTGGATCTAACAAAAAAATGTTAGTTAGAAGTTTTTTACTATTTTATAGGTAATTTTTTTAGATTGTTTTGAGCTACTTTAATGTATTATTTTACAGTATAATAAATGAATTATAAAATGCTAAAATGCACAAAATTATTGAATCTATAGATGTGAGACTACAAAACTGGTTTGCAGTTGCTTTTGATTCAGAAAAAATATTCCAACTATGTTGTTATGGCCATTTTGTCATTTTCACCTTTCCTAGATTGTTGTACACAAAACAACATAGTACCATCAAAAATGTTATTTACAAATGTATCTAGATTTTAGATGTTACCCATAGGTCTTGAATGTGCGTTTGTGTGCTCTATAGACTCGTGTTCAAATCCACTAAGAAAGTTATGTGTCATTTTGTTCTTCTCCCCTCTCCATAACCCGGTCGTTGTGTCTGTGGTGAAGGATGGAGAGCACGTCAAAACACTGATGGTAAATAAATGTCCTTTAATAATAACCATAATAATAATAATTTTAATAATAATGACTTATCTGTTGATTATATTTCTCCATCTCTGTATCTCCCTCCAGCGCTGATACAAGTCCAATCTGCTTTTGTGTTAATGCATGCATATAGCACAGTAATGTGGAGACTTGCCAATTCAAGTCAATGTAATTTTCATGAGATTTTTTTTTTTTTGCTTGTTTTATTGCCCAAGGGTGATAAAAGCAGTAATTATATTCTCACTGTGTCTAATTAGCCCCATTCATCTCTTATGATGAACTATCTATTTTAGAGGTCGACCAATACGGGTTTTTCTGTGACCAATGCCAATTTATAAAATTCAGAGCAGCTAATAGCCGATACACACAGCCAATTTTTGGGCCGATATGTAGGGCCGATTTTCCTTAAAAATTCTTTTTTTTTTTTTTTTAAAGAAATTAATATTATATAGCCATTTGTCTTAGTAATACTTATTAAATGCAAACAAATGCATTCAAATTGGACAGTGAGAACAGTTAAAGATGAGTGTTTTGAGAAAACCAATAAGGCAATCTCAGTCAAACTTGCTGTATGAGTAGAGCTTGGGGAGAGCTACAAAATGCTTTTAAAATTTTTGTTCTATGGGGTTCTATGCCAGAGAAACGAGCAAAATCTTTTTATTGCCGTTTTGAGCTTTTCAGGCTGAGATAAAGCGAATTTGGATGTTTCCTATGAACTGCAGAGTAAGAGTCCAAACTGTTACAAGATGGTTGGAGAAGCTGGGGTCCTTCAGTCACATGATCGGCATTAAAGGGCAAGCATTGGCTGATTGCCTATTGACTAAAAAGGGCAAAAATCGGCCCGATATATTGGTCGACCTCTAGGCTATTTAGCCAAAAACTCTATACACGTGCCAGTTTCAAGCCCTAATAAATGGAGATGCATGCAAATCAGATTATTTATTGTAGCAACCACTAATATGGAAATCAAATTGTTACATGGGGCCAGTGCATTTATGAATCTTTAGCACTTTCCCAAAATGCTCTTGAAAAGTTTTATACTAATTTATAATGGTGCAAATGTTGTGATTGGTATCATTTTAATATAATGTTACTGATAAGCAGACTATACATTTCTTTCTATATAACAAAAAAAATATTTGTTATAGAAAAATGTGGAAGCTAAAATTATGTTTTCTGAAGCTGAAAATTTTGTGACCACATGCAATATTTTAACATAAATAATTTAATAGATAATAATATTGTCAGTGTGTCTAATTAGCCCCATTCGTCTGCACAGGAGCCACACTCTCCCCTTAGACCTGATCACCTTTGTTTTCTTGTTTTTGTTTTTTGGCTACCTGGTGCCCTGCGCTTTATTTAGTCTCTTTGTCTAAAATGATGAGCAAGTTGGGCCGATATCCATAGAGAGCTGCCTTAAACCAAAACACACAAACCACTTTGGACAGACAGGAACTATTTATATTTCCCTAAAGGTGTGGTTGTTATTGCTAGACACACTTAGTACATGGTGGACTGTACCAGCGTAGTTATGTAGTTGTTCAAGTAAAACCAAAGCTGAAATTTTACACTGCTGACCTCAGCAAGGTGAAAATTGGTCTTGTCATACAGGTTCTGTTTGGACTTTTTATTGTGCATATAATTCAAATAATAGAAGTAAATACCATTCATTACAAGTTGATTTCAAAATGCACCTAAACTGTTTTGCATTTTATAATTACACACATTTCATTCATTTATTTTATCTTTGAGACATTGTTAAAAATAGTGTAGAAATCTCGTCTCATTCTCCTGAACCCAAGCTCATGTTTTGTCATGTCGTCTCATAGCATTTGTGTTTCGCCACTCACAACTTATAATTTAGTATTAATAATTAACTTGTTTTTATGCCTTACTATGAAATTTAAAGGTACTGTAAGCAAAATGCGCTCACACTGGTTTGAAAACGTCACTGCAGTCTAAATCAAAACAATATTCTTTTTTCTGATTGGACCATCAGCACAATGCAATTTTAAAACCAAAACTAAAAATATAAACAAAAAAAACTTGGCCATTATGTAAAATCTAATTTTAATTGTGAATAAATCAACTGTACCATTGTTATCAGTACAACTAATATTTGATTTAAAAATGTTTACATTTTATCATGGCACACGTGGGTCATTTTTAGAAAATTTAAAACATTTTCTGCTGATAGTTCCTTTAAACAGGACTAACCCTAACCCTAACACTTTTAAATGCAAACTATTTATTTTATTTTATTTTATTTTAGTTTTTTATTTTATTTCTCTGATTTGCTTTTCTGACTTAACCACATACACTTTTATATTTTTTTTTTCTAGTTGTGGTTTTAGTAGGCAAGCATACTATTGCCCATATTGTCTCATATATATATATATATATAGAGATAGATAGATAGATAGATAGATAGACAGATAGATAGACAGATAGATAGATATAGATATATAGAGATATAGATATAGATATATAGAGATAGATATATAAAAATGGCACAAAAACATGAATTAGCCTAAATAAGCCCACCATTACTCATCAGTTATTGCTCAAAAGATGGAAGATTGCCCATAACATCTGTTAAAATCCTTCATGTGTCTGCAGCTGTAGCCTGAGGGAGGGCAGTGCCAAGCGGTGCCCAGAGAGCGGTGCCAGGCTCTTGTTTGGCGAATGAGCCCAGGATCAGGCTCATATCAGTGGGATTCAGCTGGCTCCTGTAACACCACAGATGGCTGTTTACACTGTTGTTTGCTATGACTTCCTGTGATATCAGCGATGGCAGCAACTGGCGGCCCACGTTCTGCTATCACAGGGTCACACCACCAGCAGCAAAATGTAGACTATCAGGCAGGTTAGGTGGTCTCTGCCAAAGGATGACTTAAAAGTGGCTGTGGATTTAGGAAGTCATACAAAATCATAATTGAAATACTATTTATCATGGTGTATATCCAGAGATGTAGATGCATTAAACATGAGAGTAGCATAATCCAGTCACAGAGGGTCACAACAAATCAGTATTCTCTTTGTGCCAGTCTTGAGCCTGGATAAATGGAAAGGGTCACATCAGGAAGGGCATCCGGTATAATGCCAAATCAATATGTGATTCACAGCAGGCTACGGAGATGGTTTGGGTTTGCTGTGGTGACTCCAAAAAGGAAAAGTCAAAAGTAGAGAAGAAGACAGGACAGTTGCATAATAGATGAGATAATCATTAACAGTGAGTGGTTATGTGTCAGTGTCATGTGTGAGTGAGACTAAATGGCCATTGTCCAGGATTTACCCTGCCTCAGGCCCAATTCAGACTATAATACTAGAACCTGGTATTATACGGCACCGGTGCCACGTCATGGTGGTCCACTGGGACAGATAAGCTTCTGCTTTAACATTGCTCTAAATCAGAGGTCGTTAACAGGCGGACCACGGTCCAAATCCGGACTCAGATGCCCTCCCATCCGGACCCGAACCTCCGTCCCACTCCGCGGACCCGAACCCGTTCAGCCTGTTCACTCCCCGGGAGCGTCAACAGCATCATATCCTGGTGCTTTAAAACTTTAACATGAACAGTGCGGGGTTAAATCAGCTGTATTTTCTGTTACTGTAAAAACAAAATGAGAGGAGTAGGTCCAGACTGAGTGCGGAGGGACAGGACTGTTCTGTTTACAACAGACTTAAGTTTTGTTTTTACGGAGCACCGAGAGAGGAGGGACACACGCTGTGAGAGGCTCTGCCCTCTCGGTGTCTCTCTGTCGAGGCTCACCCCTCTCCTCTCGGTGTCTGTCCCTCTGTCCCACAGAGGACAGAGCTGCCTCATATTCACCAGAGAATTAAGAGGAAACCTGTGTTTTGAGGCGCAGTACGTTCCACTTTAGTTTTAATGGGTGAATCGTCTCCTGCGTTAAAGCAGACAGAAAATCTTGCGTGCGACGCTATCAACCAATCAGATCTGAGGATTTGGAAACATATGGAGCAGTGACTGTGAGACAGACAGCGGAGAAATGAGAGAGACAGATGTAGAAAGGAACAGAGGTCAGCTCTAAACTCCTGTGTCTCCTGTGTTCTGAGCCAAGGACCATTATAAAAGCATTTTGTTTGATTTTTTTAACTGTATTTGATTAACATAAGAAAAAAAAAAATTTTTATTTTTATTTTATTATTTGATATCCCCTAGTTTTAAACTAATGCTTATGTTAGCAAAATGCTATTGCCATAATGTAGACACTGATGTAACTACAATGATTTTTATTTATTTATTTTTGAGGTACAAATCAACATTGTGATGCTCCGGACCTTTGCGCGAGAAAATTTTCACCAATTGGACCTCGGTGAATTTTAATTGGTGACCCCTGCTCTAAATGGTCCTGAGTCGCGGTAAATGCCATTTAGTCAAATAACTGCGTGAAATTCTTTCTCATAAAACATGACCGCGACTCTTTCAACTGCAGGTGTTTGTGAGGGCGGAGCAGAGCGGGCGGGGCTGCTCAAACACAAGCGGAGAGAGGAAAAAGTGTGCTACATAGCCATTTTATGCTCTGTCCAATCTCCACCATTGCCAGCAGGGGACTTCATGCACCTAATTTAAGTGTTTTCTGCAAAAATAAGTAACAGCCCCCCATGTATAATGGCCAAGTTTTTGTTTTTGTTTTTTATATTTTTTGTTATGTTTCCAAAACTGCATTGCTGATTGTCCAATCAGAAAAGAGACCATTATTTTGATTGAGACTGCAGTACCGTTTTCAAACCAGTATGAGTGCATGCTGCCTACAGTACCTTTAAGTTAGAAAACATAAATCTAAAATACTAAAGGTGTCTAAAATTATTTTAAAAAGACTAAAAAAGCATAATGTAGTCTCTCTAAAATCTTAAAAAATGCCTAAATTTTACATTTTTTAATAGTTTGAGAAAATAGCATTGCATTTTTTTGTACAGTGAATTGGTTGTTGCAAAACATTTTTTTGATTTTAGTTGTAAAAGGTACTAACAGGTAGCAGTTTTTAAGACTGTTTACTATTATAATCATTTTAACTCTAAGTGCTTTTGTGGTTGGATTGATGATTTTTATTGTGTTGATGAATGAATTGGCAATAGTTCAAAATGGCTGTGAAAATAACAAGCGACATCACTAGGTCTAAAACACATACTGTATGTCCACACATCACCCTATAGGAAGTATCATTAGAGTACTCAAACACATTTTTTCCTCATAGCTATCATATTCTCCCATGTCCGAGCACCTCCGGGACACAGTGATACAAGAAAACATATTACCCCATGTAGAGCATTGTTTCGACATTGTAATAGAAGAGAGCTGCAGTATTATTGAATGCCCCCAGGTCCAAAATGCTGCTTCAGAGAGAGAGAGAGGAAGAGAGAGAGAGCAGATCCCATAGACCCATGATATTTCAAAGATCAGATAACAATGTTTTATGGTCCCAAAGGGCATTAAGTGGAGGCACTGTTGACTTTTCATAAGGTCTTGTTACAGCTGCGGACGTGGTCTGGGCTCAGCGAGAGGCCGAGTGTTTGTGCTCTATAAATGAAACAGTGCTGCGGTGCACATATCGTGGAAATATAGAGTGCAATGTCCAGAATGACCTACTTATCATGCTCTCTGCATGTTTCAGTACGCTTTCCTTTTAACCCTCAAACTATGAACTGAGCACAAAGATGTAGTTTGATATCGTGTGGCTATATGCCTTTGGATTACTTTACTACAGTAGTTAATTTAGCTTTACATTTCCCTTTTGGCAACACATATTTCCTAAAATCTAATTCATGTTACTCTGCATGATGGATTATTGGTAACTGTGTGAATACATGAAATTCATTTTTAATGCATTTTAAACAAAAATTGGGGAAACACAGGATTTTGGGTGACATCCATTTCTGTTTGTAGTAAGGTAATGTATACTTTAATAATCCCTGTAGGGAAATTCATTCTCTGTGTTTGACCCATTCCTCAATGCCGCTGGGGCAACCTGTCAGGAGCAGTGGACCTTTCTCCAGATCTTGAGCCTGATCCTGGTCAGGAAGAACTAATTGGAGGATTAGCCTATTGTGCATGTTTTGAGGTTGATGGGGAAAACGAGAGCACCCAGAGAAAACCCACACAGGGAAGAACATGCAAACTCCACACAGAAAGGCCCCACACAGTCTGGGAATCGAACCCGGGACCTTCTTGCTGAGAGGCAAGAGTGCCACTAAGCCACCGTGCCGCCAAGTTTATGCCATATTATGCCACATGCCATATTTTCATGAATATCTATCCACACAATAATTGATTGCATGCATTGCTAGCTTCCTGAGTCGACCCCATATGCACTGGTTGTTAATCTTGGTGAGCTATATACCAGCCATAATCCATCCAGCACATCTGATAATGAACGTTATAAAATGTCTGTATTTTAAGATGAACTCGGGACCTGTATTGCTGTCCTAATTTATCCCTCTATAGGACTGATGTGTTGATATAAAACCCATGTGACTCCCCTCTGGCGCCGTCATGAGCTCCGCGTGTACCAGCAGCCCTTGGCTCCGGCCTGGGTGACCTGCCCCGACTGAACTGGCACAACCACGTCCCTTACAGTAGCTCTTTCTTCCTCTATATGCTGTCTCTGTCGTCTCTGCTTTTAAGTGTATTACTGTGTAACCTATATATTTAGCACGAAGAGCCCCAAAGCAGCACAGAGATGAAAAGAAAGCATAATTTTATTACTGAAAAGTGCACGTCAGATAAGCAACGTCTAATTCAATTGGATTGCCTAAGTGACTTCAGCAATCAGCAGTTTTTTTTTTTGTTTTTTTTTTTCGCATGGCTGCTTGGAACTACATCCAAAACTGTGTCAGTTCAGATACTGGCCTTATAGCCTCCTAACTAGCTAGCATGCTAATTAGTGCAGTTTGCTGATCTCCATAAAATGCAGCAGCCTACAAATGCAGTGACATTAGGTCTATGAAAGTTATTCATGTGATCCAAGTTAGGCTTACTTTAGTTTTCTGTTTTTCTAGTAGAAAGCTTAACATTTTGCCTATAGATTAATCCAGTTTGTAATATCATAGTTAATATTAGCCTTGTCTTATGTCATCAATTTTTTGCTGAAATATTTAGTTTTTTAAAAATGAAATGTATTTCATTTGGGGGCCCAGTGGCAGAGCGGTTAGAGTTCTCACCTCTCAGCAAGGAGATTGTGGGTTCAATCCTCTCTCTGGGTGGAGACAAGGCATATACTGTACACACAACAAATTCATATATACACATAACATACACACACAACCCCAACACCCCACCCCCTCCTTCCTTGACCCCATGGTACACATCAATAACAAACAAAAGTAAACAGATATTCAATATATATATAATATATAATATAATCAATATTAAAAGAGCGCTATAAAGGAAAGTTAACTTGTCAGAAATGATTTCAATGTGGCAGTTACATTTTCCCAATATTATACATTTTTGGTTTTGGCATGGTGCATTTGTGAGGCCCATTTTTCTAAGGAAGCTATGCCCAGGAAATCTATAATCCATCTTTGTGGGTTCGACAAGTGTCTTCCATCTGTAGGCTGAGTCATTTTGCTGCAGTTAGGCTGGCTAATATTAGCCTTGTTGTTAGCCATGCTAATGCTATAGGATGTCAGCGCATACTGGAAAAAAATACAAATTTTGGCAACCACAGAAACTATTATTAATAAAAACATAAAATATACTTGACTATGAATGGGAAAGTTGTGAAAAGTAAAAAGTAAAAGTTTGTGTTGTCCTGAACCAAACTTGTAGCAATGCAAACATGCTATTTTTAGGGAATTTAAGTTTGATGGTATATCAAAAGCGAGGGACGGTGGCAGAGTAGTTAGTGCTCTCACCCAGCTAGGAGATTGTGGGTTTGGTCCGCAGGCCGACCAACACGTGAACTCTCTTGGTGAAGTGTGCATGTGTTCTCTCCGCGTACTTCGGTTTCCTCTCACTGTCCAAAGACATGCATGTGTCAGGTGAACTCTAAACCACCCCTAGTGAATGTGTCACTGTGTGAGCCCTGCGGCCAGCTGGCCCCTGTCCAAAGTGGACCTCGCTTAAGGCCCAAAGTTAAAGGGATACCCCTAATGGGAATAAGCGGAAGAAAATGGAAAAAAATACAATTGAACTTAATTGCGTGTGACTACTAAATTCAGTCAAAGCCAAAATAAATCAGGGTTGTTTTCTTTTCTGCCTTTTTCTGTTTGTTTTTTTGTTTTTTATCTTCCTATCCTATCTGCTTTGGTCCTGAGGTGAGGTATACCCTGGACAGTTTGTCACAGGGCCTGACATACACTGACAGACGACATTTCACTTTCACATTCATTCACTCTGTGCAATTAAGATTCACCTATACACATGCATGGCTTTAGGAGGTAGGAAGAAGCTCAGAGTATGCTCCACAAAGAGACAGTATATACTTAACATTCTGGTTACATTACAGCAGATTCCCACTGACAGTTGGAAAGTCCTGAGCGGTGATCTCCAGAAACAACTGCCACATCTTTGCATATAATTCTTCTGGTATTCAGAGCTGGAAACAACACGCCTAAACTCTCTGTGCAGCCATAGCAAAAACCTGTTCATAATAAATCATCTCTTTGGACCAGACTTTCCTTGCAGTGCTCCATCTTTTTGTGAAATCCTTTGGCAGTCTCCCACATTCCCGCGGCCAGCAACAGTGATATAATCAACCAAGGCATTTGTATTGAGTAGTAAAGAGTAATTACCAGCCAATGTGTGTGGTCAATCAGATCTGGCCCGAATACAGGATCTGCCACAGTAAAGTAGGTCGTTCTGTAGTGATGGTGGCAATGAAAGGGATAACTTTGGGAAGTGAAGCTGTCTACACCAGTGGTTCCTAACCTGTGGTATGGGTATAGCTTGTGGTACCCCGGCCTTTTCTAGTGGTACTCAGTTTAAGACATGATTTAATTTATTATTAGGCTTGGTTTAGTCCTGGTTTAGACCTGGTTTAGTCCTGCTTGAGTCTGGTTTAGCACCGTTTTAGGTCTTGGTTTAATATGTTTTGGGTCTAAATTAAGTCCTAGTTAAGTCTTGGTTTAGTCCTGTTTTGTTTTTGTTTTTTTCATTAGTAATATACTTTTTTGTATGGGTTAATGCCTACTTTATTCCTTGGTTTAGAACTGGGTAAGTCCCATTAGGCTTATTGTGGAAAGCCAAATACTTTCTGGTATGTGATGATTAGAACCACTGGCTTGTCTGGTCACAGTAGCATCCTCAGGTGGTTAGTGTGGTCCAGATATTGCCCTGTAACCTCTGAGTTACAGCTAATAAATCTTTTGTTTGTCTCTCTCTTCTCTTTGGCAGGTCAGCACAACTACCTGTGCGCTGGGAGGAATGACTGCATCATCGATAAAATCCGCAGGAAAAACTGCCCGGCCTGTCGCTTCAGGAAGTGTCTTCAAGCTGGGATGAACTTGGAAGGTAATCAGTGGGCTGCTGTTAAATGAGTTAAGGCTTCACAACATGAGGATTTTTAACATATAAGTACTAAAGCATATACTGCACTGAGTACTGTTATGATCTATACTAACCTGACCAGCCATCCTGCGTTTGTTCTATTTTGATGTATCGTGGTGTCTACAAGTAGATAGACATACAACTAATTTTAATTCAGAAGGCGTACTGCCGAAGGCTGCAGAATACAATGTACTGGGGCAATTTTAAAAAAAACAACTTAAAGCCCACCCAATTTAAAGGGAATATATTATGCAAAATTGACTTTTCTGAGGTTTCTACCATGTTGTTCCCTCATCAAAAACATACCCAGAGTTGTGTTTTGTTTCATTCACACCTGTTAGTAGCCTGGCCTACAAGACAAACTCTTTTTCTATTCTATACAAGAAGTTAGTCTGGTAACTCTTTGCTAAAGTTTCATTTCTGTGGTGGAACAATGACAGACAGAGTAACCAGTCAGAGAAATGAAGGGCGGGACATAAGCGGCGCACCACTGACCCAAACAAACAAGGAATCTTGCCGTTTTTTGTGTTTTGTTTTTTTTTTTGTTTTGTTTTTGTTTTTTCATAAAACACCAGAATATGACATATTATGGGCAGCTCTGTGCTTATTTCTGAACGGGGACAGCACCAGAAGTCAGTTTTACAAAGACTTGTGGAAAAAGTAATTTTTTATGCTTTCGTTAGCTGCATCACATATCAGCTGGACTTACTGTTAAAATGGCAACAAGACGAGAAAAAAATACGCAGAGGACTGAACAAAAATGAGGACTTCAGCAGAACCAACATGTGACGAAGAAAAGCTATAAACGTGGTTAATCAGGTTATTAAATTTTCTCGGTTGCTAGTGCTACCTTGCTTAGCTCTTCAGCTTTCGTAAAGGACTGTGATTGGCCAGTTCCAAATCGAACTTAAGAAATGCTCCACTCTGCGAGGGGAACCAGACTGTCCTGCTTGCGAAAAGCAGTCTGTTAGAGTAATCCTCTATTCTCTGGCACTGTCCATTCCAGTCAACAAGCCCTCTACATCCAGTCTGCTCTCATTCATTTATCCCCAAAAAAACAGTGTATAGCTCTGTTTCCACTTGACTCTCACAGCTATTTTGCATTTTGTGGTAAAATGGCACCATACAAACAGTTTGATGAAGAAAAGTGCTTTTTTCTTTAATTATGTTCAAAAGTTGCAACACTTTGCACTCTGCTGCCCTCTGTTGGTCTCTTCACTTCTTTTATTATGGCACCAGTACAGTATTTATTTAAAAGTTTTCTTTTAGCCAGATAATGTTTTTAAAGGTTGTAAAACATGCAGCACTGTTCTAGAGGCGACCAAGATTGGTTTAAGAATAAGAATAAAAGCATAATATAGCCCCTTTATGATAAATTGATTGGAATGGGAGGGGCAACAGACAGACTTCATTTCACTGATAATGTTAGCGGGTCTCAATGGCCATGCTAGATACTGTAAAGTAACACTGTCTAACTTTTTAACATTTGCACACAGTAAAAATATTCCATGCATTTAACTCACATAAGGTTTTTATTACGCAAATGTATTATCTTAATTAAAGTGAGGTGTGAAGGAGATGGTAATAAGCTCAGCCATGGAATCTAGTTCATCTCTTTATATAAAACCACTTTTTTATGTTTGAAAGTAACATAGTGGTGCTTCAGTTGTTGTGATTAACCTACTATTTTTTCTTACTATGTTGTTTTTTTTCCCTACAAGCATATTAATACCTTTGTAGTGTGCATTATGGCTTAACAATTAGAATACAGTGTACTTCAGGGTACATAGTAATAGTAGTATATTTCTAGTAATGCACAAAGCAGTAATGGGAATTTCCATTTCCTAGGGGAGCTCATGAGAAACAAAGCGTTGTGGAGGTCTGTACCAACAGTCTTATGAGTCATGTCTCTTCACGAAATGCAGTCCCCTTTATGGTTGTGATTAGAAATAGCCCAGAGCCAAGATAAAAAGTCTGCGTTGTTTTGGAGATAAATCTAAGAGAGGTTTCTTTAGAATCAGATTAACTAACTGTTCATTCCATTGTTGAATCACTGTTGATGTCAAACATGCGAAACACTGACAAACTGTACGTCTCTGATCAACCGATAGGGGTCACAAGTACTTTCTGTGCCAGTCCCAGGCCTAGATAAGTGGAAAGGAGACGTGAAAAAGGGCATCCAGTGTAAAACAATTAATATCCAGATTGGAGACAGATTATTTGCTGAAGGGATAAGCCAAAAGGGATAGAAGATAATACTTAGGTCTTTAAAACTGTCACATCCTTCTTGTAGTTGTCTACATTGCAGTTTTTTATACTGTCTTGTGTATTATGCACTGCTTCTGCATATTATGAATGAGGTTCCTTACAAAACAAAACCCTTTGGTAAGACAAACTAAAAATAAATAAGCGGGTCATGATGACAGAACATGGAGTGATGAACAGCGTGTCCAGGATGCGAGCGAACGCTAGCCCCTGCGTGTGAATCAAAGCTATATACCAGAGTCCATATTCTGCATAGCAACAGGTGACTGCATAGTTTCAGAGAGACAGACGTTGAGCAGCAAAATGTGAAGCTTGAAGTGCTCGGCTCCTTGACTTTTCCACTTGTTCTATGGCTTCATTTAATTGCTCCCTTAAGGTGTTAAAGGTCTTAATGAAAGGGCATTGAGTGATTTTACATGTAAACATTGCAGCCTATATCCTTATTCAAGTGAGAGGTGTACGCTGAAAGACGGACACAGACTGAGCGGTTTGATGGACGTCAGCGCATCAGCCGACAAACTGGCTTCCAGAAAAAGACTCTTAGTTGCCATAGAAACACCAGGAGAGGAAATTAAAAAGGGTAGCGTGTAGGAAAACATATTTTTTGTCATTATAACCCCCTCAAAACCTCCGCCATATTCTGTTTTTTTAGTCCAATATAATGTTGACGCAGTGTACGGGTAATTATATTTGCAGGAAGCAGTTGTGTACGCAGGCCTCCCACACTGGTTGTCTGCGCATAATGCATTTTCAAGCTTTTAAACCATTACAAAGTTTAATAAATTTAAACATTTTCGACAACATTTGAATCACCCCTCATTATATGACAACTTCCTGTGCTTACTGAGAGTATTTTTGTTTTCGTACACTCCTGTTGACTGTAAATGTTTGGATCTAGGCCAAATGGGAGGGTGCTGCACCAGGATGGAAAAGTACCAAGTTCAGGTTATTACAGGAAGTTGTGAGTCATATTAAATTTAGTATTTTTTTGTACACCATGGCTCTATAAAAATGCAATAGCTGATAGTACGACATGCGTACAAATGAGTGTGTTCAGTTGTGTGACAAATGTTTTTAGTTTTTTGGTGTTTTTATGGCCTATAGCATTCAGAATACATCCTTTGGACACTTTTACCTTCCATGTCGCAGTAGTAATGATAGTAGTAGAAGTAGTAGTTACAGTAATAGTGGTAGTAGCTCTTGTAGTAGTACCTATAATAGTTCGAGCACTAGTAGTAGTCATACTAGTAGTAAAAGTAGCATTAGTTGCAGTAATAGTAGGTTGTAGCTGTCATAGCCATAAGTACTTTCTACTTAAGCCTATAGAGCATTTATACCAAAGCCCTTGCACACCTTCATCTCCTGTGTGGGTAGCAGTAGTAGTAGTGTTGTTAGTAATAATATTAGTAGTAGTGATAGTGGTAGCAGTTGTTTTATTAGTAAAGGTTGAAACAATAGTAGTGGTAGAAGCAGTAAGTAATTCCTACTTAAGTCAATAGAGCATTTATGCTATAGTCTTGCACACCTTCACTTCCCATGTGATCCCTTTATGATCATTTAGCTTCAAGTAATAAGGAGATGTTGCAAAAATATGATTATATGTATCACTTCACACTGTGCGTTTTGGCCCATGGGGTAAAAAAAAAAGTTTTTTTCTGCAGCAGTAGCATCGTTTTTCTATAGCAGTGCTGTGAGGGGCCACAAAGTTAAATATTATATGCAAGTTCTCCACACAAAAAGTGAAGCATTTAGCATTGGTTCAAGTTTAAAATACAAATGTACTGCACTTGAGCAGCAGTTTATGTTAAGAGCTCTAAAACTGTTTTTTGTTTCTGCCTTTTCTTTGCTTCTCTAGTAAAAAATATACTATAATTTAAATAATCATGAAATAATAAAAATAACCTTGTGTTATTTTTCCTTCTCCAGCAAGGAAAAACAAGAAGCTGATAAAGAGAGGAGGACTGCGGCCGCCCCCACAGGATCCCACCGTCCACATGAGCGTCCCCATCATCCCCATGGGCCTGTCCCAGCTCGTCCCCACCATGTTGTCTGTGCTTAAGGCCATCGAGCCGGAGATCATCTACTCGGGCTACGACAGCACGCTGCCCGACACATCCTCCCGGCTCATGACCACTCTGAACAGGCTGGGTGGGCAGCAGGTCATCTCCGCCGTCAAGTGGGCCAAGTCACTGCCAGGTAACACCATGTTCCTGACCGGCAGGGCCTGCAAGTGTGAATAACATTTGATATAGTAAAGCTCTCATACTGCATTCAGTCCTGTCATTATCAGAGACGCAGAGGACTCTGGATTTTAACATCTTTACATCTTTAACATCTTCAGTTTATTCCCCTTAGGGGTCATATGTACTGAAGCCTATCCCTGTAACTTCAGGCCTTAGGCAGGGTCACACTATACGGGACAGTCGCAGTCGCAGGGCTGACACAGAGAGATACACCAGGGAGCCCCAAGGTCTTTAAAGTATTAAAAAGGTGTTGAATTAGATGTGGTCAAAATCAAGGCCTTATACGTATTAAATCTAATCAGTAGGTATTCTTTTTTTTTCATTCAGGTATAAAAAAGTACCGTCACCTCAATAACAGTGTCAATACTTTTTAAGAAACGTTATCATTGAATTTTGTGAATCAATTAGGAGTTATTTAATCTATATTTGACATTTAACATTTAAAATAAAATTCATATAGATTATTGTTTTTTTGTTGACAATGTTGGCATTAAATGTCATGCTAAATGGCATTAAAATGTCTTCAAAAGGTCTTAAATTTTACTTGACAAAACCTAGAACTACTCTGATACACAGACAACCATTCACCCTCACATTCATTCACTAGGGGCAGTTTAGAATCACCAGTTACCTAACACATGCATGTGTTTGGACCCACGGTAACACAGGGAGGACATGCAGACTCCACCTGGGGAGTTTATGTGTCAGAGGATCGAACCCACAACCTCCTTGCTAGGAGACAAAAGCTATAACTGCTCTGCCTACTGAAGTAACCTACATTTTTTATCAAAATGTACTTTCTGTGTAAACTGTCTAAAACACACTTTAGCTTGAAGAATCTTTTTAGGAAAAAATGTTTTTACATTTACAGTTTTTTACATTTTTATAATCTCTAATGAGTAGAAGTATTTTTATTTTTTTTTAACCTTGGTTGCAAAATTAATAGTAATAATGGTAGTTAAAGTAATACTAGCAATAGCACTACAAGTAGTGATTGTAGCAGGAGCAGTAGTGGTCATAGTCTTAGACCCTTAGTAGAAGGTGTCATATAGTTAATGAAGTAGTAGAGTAGCAAGTAATAACCTGAATAATTTGAATTAACAGTACTTTTACTCTCCAGTTGTAGAGTGCTCCTCTAGTGTAAAGCACCAGAGGGTGGCTCATGGATTATTTGTCAAAGGTCGAGCTCATTATGACCGTCACAGATGTGGAAATGCTAATAATAAAAAGTGACTTTTATATCCACATACTTAAAGGTCTCTCTGATTTTACTTACCACACACTCACACTAAAACTCATTAAAATAGTGTCAAAGTGATGACAGGGAGTTATTCATTTAGATGATTGACATCTGCCATTACCACCAAAAATATGACCATATGAGATGAGCAGCTTAAGAAGTTATGTATCCTACTGGTAAAGTGGCACTGCCAAATTATTAATACTTAACCTATTAATAATGTACTTCACATGTTTAGTGAATTATTAAGGTCATGTAGCACTGTACAGTATCAGCAACCTAGAAATAGATGAGACTGGACCTAGACTTTTATGGTATCAGCATATCTGGTATATAAATATCTATTTATGTGGTCTGCTGCAAGTGTAACTAAATTATTTTTGATGAAGAGAGCGTGATTATTATGTGCATTATGGTATTCTTCATTCATCAAATCTTCTGACGTCACGGCTGAACTGTACAGCGCATATGGACATCAGATGAATTGGTCATGCATGATGCTATTAACAGAAGTTAATGTACAGTACTCTGTCTACCAGAGGTGGAAAGTTACTAAATACTTTTACTCAAATAATTTACTTAAGTACATCTTTTGAAGTCATGAGCTCTACTTGTACTTGAATAAATCTCAAGTATTTTTTTTTAAGTTTCTGAATAAAATAAAAGTGTTTTTTGACCTCAGTGCCAAGGTGGGTAGTAGTAATAGTAGTAGTTGTCAGAGCAGAGGTAGTGATTGTGGTTGTAGTTGCAGCTGTAGCGGTACTACTAATACATGTTCAACTTGGTAGTCATAGTATTAGTAAGTCATAGTAGTAGTAATAGTTGTAGTACTGGCAATAGTAGCAGCTGTTTCAATCGATCAATCAATCAAATAGCGCAGGTAGTGGTAAAAGCAGTAAATATTTTGTACTTTATACTTGTACTTGTACTATATAATATATTATAACAGGTTGGCAAAGTGGTTAGCACTCTTGAAAGCAAGAAGGTCCTGGGTTTGATTCCCCGGACTGCATGGGTGGTTGCTCTGGTTTCTCCAATCAACCTAAAACATGTGCAATAGGCTAATCCTCCAGGTAGGTACTCTTGACCGGGATTCTGGCTCAATATCTGGCGAAGTATCCCCGGACGCTGCACTGCGGGTGTCCGCTACTCCTAACAGGTCGCCCAGCAGTACTGAAGGATGGGCCAAATGCAGAGAACAAATTTTCCTACAGGAACAAAATTGTCTACCTTTACTTTACTATTCACTTAAGTAACAATTTTGTTGCGTACTTACTTCTACTCAAGTAATATTATATAATATAATAATTTGGAGTAACAGTACTTTAGTAACAATACAAGTAGAGATTTAGAGTACTTCTTCCACCTCTCATATCTACATTAATCATCATAACAAAAACTGTAGACAAAATATTCACACCTTTTTGTACTTCATCCATCTTGGTACAGTCTCAGCAAACTGTCTATTACATGTAAAAGCAGGAAACACAAAGGAATCTGAAGCATTTGTTTAAGTTTAAAACCATGCGAACAAAGCCACATGACACGCTAATCGCTTTAAGTTGATGTTTTTTTTCCCTCGCCTGTCATTATAATTGTGTCACAGTAAAGAGCTGTGATCACATTTCCCAGTGAGAACCACCCAGAGAAGCGTTTTGCTGTGAGTTTGCTGCGTGGGACTCAGGGGTAAATCAGGTCACGCATTCGCAGTTGGACATCTGCCAAATGCAATGGTGAGGAAAGGTTCTTAGTAGGGAAAAAAGGCTTACGTAACACGGCGCTGGTTCAGAAGTAAAGGGAACCGGTAATGTGTGGCTCTAATGTGCTGAAACAATGACAGCACAATTTAGGCCTAATTTAAACCTCGATGAGGGATGGAGCTTTTTTGTTTGTTTTACATAAGCTGGTTTTGTAATTATGTTGTATACTTGAATGATGTCTTTTGGTTAAATGATTTTTGAATGGGAATTAGCCCAGGAAAGAAACAAATATGACATTAACGCATATGGTCAGGTTGATTTTTGTTTGATTTGCAAAGGAGAAGGACTGAGATTATACTCTAAATGCAATTAGGTAGACCAATTTACCAATCAGAAAGACTTCAACATCACCAGAATAAACTGTATCTGGAAATTCTCCAGAAAACCGGGACTGCAACATACTGGCTGTTGTCCAGGGTAGAGGCCGACCGATAAATTGGTCGGCTGATATATGTATACATATCAGGCTGATTTTTGCATTTTTTTAGTCAATCAGAAATTGGATGATTCTTGCCCTTTGTTGACACTTTTTGGTCAGGCACACGTCCGGGCAACCATGTGACTAAAGGACCCCAGCTTCCCCAACAGTCTTGTAGCAGTTTGGACTCTTACTTTTTACTCTTACTTACGCTTTATCTCAGCCTGAAAAGCTCAAAACGGCAATAAATAGATTTTGCTCGCGTCTCTGGAACAGAATCTCTCTCCTGCACCAAGTTTGACTGAGATTGCCTTCTTGGTTTTCTCTAAAAAGTCATATTTAACTGTTCTGTCATTTTCTAACACATTTGTTTGCCTTATTAAGAAGCATTACTAAAGTGTTTATCGGCCATCGGCTGGAATAGTTGCTGGATCACGCTCCAGCCATACTCAACCCCTAAAAGGAATAAACAGAAAATAGATGAATCCATCAGGGAAGCTAAAGTGTTGCATAAGCCCCGCCCCAATTTAGATAAGTGCTTCTGATTGGACAGATTTGGGGGATATGGGTTGGAAGAGTATTCAGAATCTGTACTCAGGTAAAAGTATTGTCACTTCAAATGGTTATTATTTAAGTAGAAGTACAAGTATTTAACACAATATTTACCTGTGTGAAAATAAAGAGTGTAACATTTACTAAAGCAGAAAGTACTTACTGCTACCCAGGCCCTCGACACAGGTGGGCAAAGGGGTCTGTTGTCTCGGGCTTCATGGTCAGAGGGGCCCTGAAATGGTCCATCTTCTTATATTCTTATCTTATATTATAATGGGCCCATCTGAAGCTATCTTGCCTCTGGCCATCACTGCTATTACTACTGCTGTTGCTGCTACTACTACTGCTAGTGGTACTACGTTTACTACTACAATTACTTCTTAACCAGTTTTGCTGTAACTACTATTACTACAATACCACTGAAGTGAAAAATATGTTTACTCATTTAAAGACTTTAAATAATTACTTAGAAGTATCTTGTGTTTCTTCTAAGTTTTGTGTTTTGTCCTAATCATCTTTTATTTTGTCCCCCCCAGGCTTCCGTAACCTGCACCTGGATGACCAGATGACATTGCTGCAGTGCTCGTGGCTCTTCCTCATGTCCTTCAGTCTGGGCTGGAGGTCTTACGAGCAGTGCAACGGGAGCATGCTCTGTTTCGCCCCGGACCTCGTCATCAACAAGTGCGTATACGCTTTTCCCGTTCAGCCCCTGTGTTGTTTTCCTCTGTGCTCTGAGTTAGCCGTTAGCTCATTAGCTGTGCCAGTTGCTGCTTGTCACTGCTGTATGTGACTCAGCCGACCCAGAATAGAGGTGAGGTCAGGATGCGAGCTCTATGGGACACGGCATACGTCACATCAAAATAGACATCACATGGGACACTGTCATTGCAGGTTAGGTCGCTTAATTTAGGTTGACATGAAAAGATGCTGACCACATTCGAACATGGCACAAGCTATAATGCAGGTAATCAGATTTTACAAAGTGACACACAAAACTAGGCCATCTGTTTGTGGTTCAGAGGAGTCAAGAACTAATGTTATCTGTCTGTGAGAAAAAAGCTCAAAGTGTGCAGTTCTTAAAAATGCTTTAGTAATCTGTCCCATTTAGGTGCTAGTAATTCCTTGCATTTGCTTTTTAAAAGTTTGAAATGTGCCTAATAAATAAAAAAGCTGCTTAGTAATTATTTTTGCTGCTTAGATAAAAGTGGGCATCCTAAAATGATGTCTAAAAATGAATTGTTTTTCAAGCTAGAAAGGCTAGAACTGACTATAAAATCTTAATTAATAGATAAATATCTGTAAACAGACTTAGCCCCATAGCCCGTCCTGTCTTTTGATTGTCATTAGTAATCAAGGTTTGTCCACTTGTGGTGTAGTCTTTTCTTTTGGTGCCAACAGACTCCAAGATGTCCCATGATTGTCAGGTTATAAACTGTGGCGATACAAAAGCACATTAGAGATACAAGTACCTTTTTGACAGATTTTTTTTACATGCAATGAAAGTTTACATGAATATAAGAAAAGAAAGAATAGAAGCTAAGATAATAGAAGCCAAAACACTAAAATGATGTTTCAATGATGTTAAACTTTGAAAAAAAAAAAGAAAATGTTATTGTTAAATACTGTACCCGTCAAAAGTTTGGACACATCTTCCCCTATAAAATTTTTACTTTTAATTTTTATTCTTTCACACCAAGTACCACCTCAGAAAATATTTGGCTTTCAAATACCATCTTTAAACGACTAAAATGACCATTTAAAGAACGAAACAAGAACAAGAACAAGTTAGTCCTGGCTCAAACCAGGACTAGACCAGGTTAAGGCGAGGACACAAATTTAATCTCTAGAGCAGAACTCAAACAGGAATAAAACTGGATCTAAATTAAAATTAAATCAGGAACTTGAACTACCACTGACATAGAAAAATGTGTCTAAACTTTTGGCTGGTACTGTGTGTTTCAGATGATGACTTGGACATAGGAAGTAAAAAATAATTGTTTATAATAATTGTTGTATGTTTAGTTCTTACTAAAAGCAGGGCTAACAATGTGTACTGCAGCCACGCTCAAGCTAGACAAAGAATATTGAAAACATGTCGCTCTGTCTGAAATGTATATTATTGTTTTCTGGAACAATTACCAGAGGTTCACTGACATATTTTTGTTCCATAAAATGCGTTTTTAATATGAAGCCACACAGGAGATACCCAAGTACCACCCCCGTGTCTTAATTAGAAGTCCTCATTATTTAAGGGACACTCAGGACTTCAAATTGATTGTGTTTTGAAGTATCTGTGCTTACTGCAGCGTTTTATTAAGGACCGGCCCCAGAGGAGAAGCCCTACTCCACACAATATACTGTAGCATCTTCCTCCAGCAGCACAATAAATCTGATGTTCCTTCATAAATATACACAAGATTCAAGGCTTCGTGGAGGACTATAGAAAAGGAAGAAGATAAACAAGCCTTGGTTTCTACGCAATCAGTACTTTTGTCCTTGGTAGCTTTTCATGCCCCTGTATTTTCCCCTGCAGTCTAATTTATTTTCTCTGTACATTTTATGAAAGCAGGTTTAGAAAAGGATGGCAAAAAACCTCATTAAAAGCTATAGACAAGTGTTTCTTTATGTTGTCCCAGAACTGTGTAGTGAGTGAAACGTAAGTTACACGATTTGTTTGCAAATATCTAAAATTACTGTATATTTTCATATAGACAGAGGTGGAAGAGACACTGAATGAAAATTATACTACTACTTATATTACTACTATCAAAACAAGATTAATAAGAAATCAGTTTATTCAAAGTCTCTTGCATGACAAAACACGTTCAGATTAGCATAATATATATATATATATATATATATATATATATATATATATATATAGATAGATAGATAGATAGATAGATAGATAGATAGATATATATATATATAGATATAGATATATATAGATATATATAGATATAGATTGTGTTGCTTGTATTGTGATGCTAATACCATGATGCATATCGCATCACCATATTGTTGCCAATACGCAACTCTTCACAGACATTACTAATACTACTGCTACTACTTGTTATTACTACTACTATTAGTACTAGTAGTACTGCTACTACTGCTACCACTATAAAAACAGTTCATGCATTGCAATCTTAAAAGCCCACTGCCTGAGTTTTTAAGAATGTGAAAAAATAGATTTACTCTCTTTTATTTATTCTTGTTTTATTTTTTTATGTCAGTTTTGTGTCTTTGTTTTTGTTTTGTTTTTTCTGCTGTTTTGTGGTGTAGGCGGTTGGAGCCAGTGCTAGAATTGATATCTTTCCAGTTGGATTTGATACAGTCATTACTTTAGTTTATAAATGCATGCTCAAGCTTGGACTCAAACAATGGAAGTGTCCTTGATCCAACTGGGACCCTCCCTCTCTGAGTGTGTGATCAGCCAAAAAACTCAGTCCCTGCTCTAGTTCCCCCTCTGTTGAAAATGTTTTAAATAATAAAGTCCAGATGAGGTCTCGGAGTGTTCTTTTTACACAGATGACTTCTATTATGCTGCTATTGACTGAATAATTTGTTTTCCTGAAGTACAAGGAAACAAATCAGGTTGTGTATCATTTAAAACTAAATGCATTTTGTCTTGATTGGCACAAAACACCCCACAGTCACTCCACCTTCTTGCTTGTTAACATGTAGAAATCATTGTTTCCCCATGCTCCGGGAGAGGTAAAAAGGTAAAAATAGACATGAAAGGTGCAGGAGTAGATGTTACCAATCCACGACCAACACAGCAGCAGGTCAAAATGAATAGACATCTTAAACCTGGGGCTATCTGGAGAATGTGCTGTATCGATTTTTAAAGGAAGAAAGCAACATGGCCATGTGTGTTAGTGGAAGTGAGGTGTGAAAATCCATCAGAGCTGATTTCACAGCCTGGTTTTCTCTTGCAGCGCTGTACCACATCCCTGCTGGGGCTGTTTACTTTGAATTGAATAACAGGAAGACCAAAGAGCCCTATAAGGTTTTAGTGTGCTTCTCTTGTCTCCTAACCCCCCCTTTTTTTTTCCTTTTGTGTGATTTCAGGGAGCGCATGAAGCTGCCTTTTATGAACGACCAGTGCGAGCAGATGCTGAAGATTTGTAATGAGTTTGTGCGGCTGCAGGTGTCTTATGAAGAATACTTGTGCATGAAGGTCCTGCTGCTGCTCAGCACAGGTAATAATGATGGACTCTGGGCCCTTTGGCCCAACACCCCAAGGCTTCAATAACAATTGATTTTAGAGAGAAGAAAAAACTATTACTATATACCCCTGTACCGACTGTGACTTTGATGTTACAGCTCATTCCTGCTGACTATCAACAATACACTACTATTATTGATCTGGGTGCACAGTGGCAGAGTGGTTAGCACTGCTGTCAGTCCTTGGGCCTTACATCTCCCCAATGTTACTGTAGGCTTGTCTCTGGTTTCCTCCCACCGTCCAAATACATGCATTTGTTAGGAAAATGGATGACTCTGAGTTGCCACTGAATAAAGGTGAGAGTGAACAGTTGTCAGCCGTGCGACTAACTGGCTATTGTCCAGGGGTACCACTCTTCAGAAGATAAATGAATATTATTGATCTACAAATCATTTACTTTAGCTGAATATTGCAGTTAAATGAATTAAATATTCTTACATTGCTGTTGGTTTTGAGCTTACTATTATAAACATTCTTTAGCCCTGTGTGCAGCCTGTGCCAACTGGTTTAACAACATGAGAGAGCCGGAGAGGGCATTTAAGGTGATACAGTACAGGATCTAATATGCAAATTGTGCTTGGCACATTGACTGCCAAAAAATTAGGGAAACCTCAACAGTCTTTTTCTAACTTCCTATACTGATATTACAATACCAAAAATTGTAAATGTGTGTGTGGCATTAATTAATATGACAATTCAAACCACTGTTTGATTTGATCCGAACTTTATTGTAACTTGTGATAAGAACAATGTGAAAGTTTGGCACGTGTATCGTCAACAGTTCAAGTCATCTGTTGCAACATGTGTGTTGTACGCACTCATAGCACAATGACAGAACAATATGTTCTTGTTTTTGAACTAAGTTAGAACAGGTTTACTGACACAAGTCAAAATAAACGATTTATCGGTCCCCAGTTTTAGCTATTTATATCCAAAAAGGGGTGGTCTGATGATGGAATCAAGCCACAATGGTGTCACAACACTGGGCACTTTGTGCCGATCCCATGCCCAGATAAATAGAGAGAGTTGAAACAGGAAGAGCATCCAGCGTATAATCTATGTGAAATCACTGCATGCTAGGAGAAAGATATATAAGAAAGAAGATCTACCACTTGGTTGAAACACTGAGAAAATAGTATTAGTAATGAAAGTATTATTAAGTTATTCCCATTTTATTTTGGCTTTATGATGGTCCACTGCAACCAACTTTTGACCCACCAGTTGACTTTACACTGTTTTAGGTCATATCTGTTTCGCGGCAGCCCCCATTGTAGTAGAGTTCTCCATAAATTTTACCTAAAATTATCACTTTGCTTGTTCTTGGGACAAATGTTTTGTAGAATAATTCCAAATTTGACAGTGTAACTTTTACCACTGTATAGCAACACACCCACTTTTACTCCTGTAAAGCAAATCCTTTGATGATTTTGGACTGAGGAATCAAAGCCCAGGAATGTGTTGGCTCTCGTAGGCACTCCGAGATCACCTTAATAACCCTCGTGAACCTGTTGACTCTTGCAGTGATCTACTGCAGTTACTTTAGTATGGGCTAAATCTCGATCCAAGAAATCCAGTTTTAACATCAGTGGAAAATCTTGCGTACTTGGCGCCTAAAGAGACCTCTATAAAAATAACGTCTGCCAGATTTCAGTGGACCTTTCTATTTGGAGGTACATTAAGGGTATATATTTTTGTCAGCGTGGTTCTTTAATAAGCACTATGGCTACAGTTGCAGATATCCACTGGGTAGTAAATCTCTGCAGACAGCACCTTCAGCTGCTACACTGGAAAATACATGAGGTCATATGAGGATAATATATACTTTTGTTTATCTCGGCCAAATAACACATGCAAGGCTTGTCTGATTCAGCATTTACAATATAGATTATATTTGTATATGTTATGCTTAGAAAAACTGCTTAAGAGAGGTAACACACAGTAACTAAATTGAGATTTTCAGTCATTCAAGTTTAGAGAAAGACAGCTGGACTTAGGTAGGACTTAGATCAGACACATTTGAACTATTTCTGCCTCTTTGCGTTTCTCAGCTGCTGGGTAGGGGCCCAAAAGTGGTTGCAGAAAGGTTCAATATACAGTATTTTCAACATTCAGCTCATTTAATGCCTAAAATACTGTTTTAATTGGCGAAAGAAAAATAAAATCTGAAAAATAAATAAAAAATGTGCTCTAAAGGTTGTTCCAAAAAATTTTTGAGAAATAACCTGGGGTCAATAAAATGATTTGGGATCCCTTAATCAGACTAGTTGAGAGCCACTGCTTTATACCATTGTTTGGGCGACTTGGGTTCACATCAACTTTTTTAATCCCTAAGGGGAAATGTGGGGTTGAATATCCTAATCTTGTCATGTCTTGTATTAAAATATGTCCCTTTCCTACCTCCACTATATTTCCAAAAGTATTCGCTCAGCTGCCTTTACACGCATATGAACCTAATTTTTATTCCATAGGGTTTAAGATGACGTGAGGTCAGACACTGAGGTTGGATGAGGAGGCCTGGCTTGCAGTCTTCGCTCTAATTCATTCCAAAGGTTTTCTGTCAGGTTGAGGTCAGGACTCTGTGCAGGTTCAGTCAACTTCTTCCACACCAAACTCACTCATCCATGTCTTTATGGACCGTGCTTTGTGCACTGGTGCAGTCATGTTGGAACAGGAAGTGGCCGTCCCCAAATTTTTTCACAAAGTTTTCCACAAAGCTGCTGCCTATTTGCTTGATTTTATTCGCCTGTGGCCATGGAAGTAATTGGAGCACCTGAATTCAGTTATTTGGGTGGGTGAGTGAATACTTTTGGAAATATAGTGTTTATTGTGGATATTCACACAGCATTTTCTTGCTGAGTAAAATGACTGCAAAGATTGGATTTACAAACTCTTATTGTCATAATGATAATTATTTTAACCATTCAATCATCTTCTTACACTAATTCCCGTTGCAGGTCACAGGTACTGGAGCCTATCCCAGTAACTTTGTGGCTTAGGCAGGGCACACCCTGGACAGACGCGAGCTAGTGGCAGGGCTGACACAGAGAACCATTCACTCTCACATTCTTTCATTAGCGGCCATTTAGAGTCACCTGCATGCATGTCTTTGGACCACACTAACCGCTCTGCCACCGTTACCCCTATTTTAACAATTTTCCTCTGTCTTTGCATCAGTGATCCTCAACTGGTGGGTCAGGGCCCAAAAGTTGGTCAGTTTTTACCTCATGTTGAAACAGATTTTAAAATACATTTGCCACAAAACTTAATGTAAAATTATTTTGAGAAATAACTTTGGTTCTGTAAAAAGTGGGTCAAAATAAAGTGATGAGGAATAAAATTGAGTCCCACATTCAGACAATTTGAGAACCACTGACTATGGTTTGGATTCAATTCCACTTTACTAATCCCTGAGGGGAAATTTGGGGTTGTCTTAATCCTGTCATGTCTTGTCTAGTCAGATGAAATATGTTCCCTTTCTATTTTGTAAACATTCATATAGTGTTTATGTCACAAAGCCATTTTTCTAACAATATCCATATGACATTAATATTGCAGTCAGTAGCTTGTGACTTTGGAATACCATTGCATTGGAGAGGGTTAGCATTCTTCTTTTTTCCTTTTGGCTTTTCCTTTCTGAGGTCGCCACAGAAAATCATCTTCCTCCTACTAAACACTGATATTGATGGGTTTTTCTTCTGCACACAACTCTCTTCATTTATCTGGACCTGGGACTGGCACAAAGAGTACACTTGTGACAGAGCTTGTGACAGTATACACAGAGTGAAATATGTAAAGCATTTGTTTATTGTTTATTTTAAATGTGATTATGGCATTCAGTATTTTATTATTATTACTGTTGTTGTTGTTGTTGTTATTATTATTATTATTATTATTATTATTATTATTATTATTATTATTATTATTATTATTATTATTATTATTATTATTATTATTAATAATAATAATGTGCATCTGTATGTGTAACCAAGTCTGAGTTTAACCATTGCATTTTCCATTACATAATCAGACAACAAAGACAGACTGTGGTGAGCTGTGGTGTGTATATAAAAATAAAATGTCTTCCTGCCAGATCTGCAGATGCCTCTCTGAGAGGCCAGATAGCATAACCCATTTATCTGATTATGTAAATAGGCCGGTATTTTAGTCTGATCCTGCCCCGTGTGGCTTTGCATAATCTCTGGGCCACTGACTCTGGCTCGGTCTGGGCTCAATGCCAGGCTGCAACAGACAACCGGCCCATAATGTGCACTCGTGGAAACTGCTCTTCTTTCACATTTTCTATAACACTATTATTATGAATATAGCAGAGTACCATCTTGAATCATTTTGGATTAAAAATGTTATAAATGCCATATATAAATATCTGAAATGCTGAATCTTTTTCCAGGATGCTGTGATGCCAATAACTACTGAAGAAATGTGTCATATTCACATCGATTTTTGCATATTTCCCGCTGCATTTGGTTCAGCGGTGTTCATCTTAAATGTCATTCACATTGTTAGACTTAATGGCCACAGACCATTTGCATTTATTAAAATGTCAAATTCAAATTGAAATGGTCATGCCAATGTTTCTAAATATTTCACATGAACACATTGTGCATTTTGCTTTTAAACTGTAGGACTGAGTAGTGGTAAATTATATGATCCAATATTTGCTATATCAAAAAGACATTTTTTATTCTAACTTATTGTGGACTAGATTGGACATCACGTTAGCCCAACTTTAACCCTCGAGCCCTAGTAGCCCTAGTTCTGTGCTGTGTTTTTGTATTGTGAATGGCATTGTGTCCTATGTAGAGTACATATATGTTGGTTAAGATGATTACAGTGCAGTACAATGCATTCATAGTAACAACAACGTAAGCTGGCTATTGCAATGCCTTTGTCACTCTATACATCCATTTATCTACACTTTCTTTTCTTTTCTTTTTTTCTACACAGATCTACACTTTGGCAATAAAGCTTTCAAACAACATTATAGTATATACTGTATGTTATATATTCTTTCGTCTTCTCCTTTCTAGTCCTGTTAGGGGGTTACAGAGCCTATCCCAGCAACTATGACGGGATACACCCTGGACAATGGCTAGTTTTTCGCAGCATACACTCACATTCATTCACTAGGGGCAATTTAGATTCACCAAGTTACCACATAACACATGCATGTCTTTAGATGGGGAGAGGAAGCCGGAGGAACCACTGTGCACCTCCTCTTCTCTATATTATTATGTATTTGTATGTCCAGTACTTCAAAGGAAAATAACAAAAATACAGTAGCTCAAAAAGATGCCTGAATGTTATGTTTCTATACAGAGCATGGGATTCTAACATCAACAACATTTTTAGATTTGAACAAAATACAGTGGCCTTTGACAATACAGAAAGGACTGAATAGCTTTTTGCAGGTTTATCTATGGTATCGTTTAAAATCATAGTGGTATTAAAGTTTAACCTTTTTGCACTTGACATTAAAACGCTTGTGAGTGGAGCATATACTTGACCCCGCTGTGTTACTCACCCTGTGCTTGTCTGTGTGTTTAGTACCAAAAGACGGTCTGAAATGCCAGGCGGTGTTCGACGAGATCCGCATGACATACATCAAAGAGCTGGGAAAGGCCATCGTGAAGAGGGAGGAGAACTCCAGTCAGAACTGGCAACGCTTCTACCAACTCACCAAGCTGCTGGACTCGATGCAGGAGGTCAGACCACCACAAATACAGGCTACATATGCACAACATTAAAACTGACTAATATGTTCATCAACATTAATGAACACCATGAAGTTATAAACATTGGTATTGATGTTTAAAGGTGCTATGAACAGTAATTTTTTTAAATATTTCATAAAAATTACCCACGTGTGTCAAGATGTGATGTAAACATGTTTAAATCAAATATTAGTTTTACTGGTAACAATGGTACAGCTGAGTTATTAACAATTACAAATATATTGGACATAATGGCCAGTTGTTTTTGTTTACATTTTTTGTTTTGGTTCTAAAACTGCTATGCTGATCGTCCAATCAGAAAAGCAGAAAGACTTGCAAGTGACAGACCCTTGTTTTGATTTAGACTGTTTTTAATCCAGGACGAGCGCATGCTGCTTACAGTACCTTTAATTATTGCGTAATAACCTCATGTAAATTAATGCAAAATTAAATTAATTAAATTATAAATCATTGCCATAAAAGTAGCTAAAAATTCATTTATTTACTAAAATTGTTTATTGCATATTTATTAATAGTTTATTACTGAATAATCCTGACGAGTACATCAAAACAACTACAACCAAAGTGCATTTTAACAACAACACTGCCTGATATTGCCTTCAAAATGTGTGGCGCAATGACATGGCTTAATTTTGCGAATTTAGGATTTGTTTAATCTACACGCCTGTATGTTGTTAAAAAAGTATGTATATTTACGTAACATGACATTTGACCAAAGTTTAGAGCTTACCATGAACTTCCTGTACAGCACTAGACCCATTTACAATTATCAACACTTCTTAAAATTACAGAACCCGCCAGGGGACATAGGTGGAAGAAAAGATTAAATCGTTAAATTGTTAATCGTTAAATTGTTCCCTCGAATTAGTTATATCATTCCCTTGAATGAGTCCACCAATGTTCTTACAAGGGCTCTGTAAAAAATGGCATGAATGCTTTGTCAATGTTTCCTTCCTTTTTCTTCATAGTTTTTCTCTATAGTTTTTTTTAAATTATTATTTCAGTTTGACCTTTTCTGTTTATTACACAAGAAAAATACTTTTTTTTTCTGTTTTATTAGCAGCCATTAAGTCAGCATTGACAAGTGGTATAGCCAGTAATTTGTATGTGAGCTTCTGGCAGGAGCTAAACATTGATTTATTAAAATTCTACATCATAAAGCCAAAACTATTACTGAAATACTAGAAAAAAATTGCACGCTTTCCTTTCCATTTGGCTCTCCTTAAGCCTCCTATACTTCCCCATTAGTCTAAAATCTCGATGAACACACTCAAATCCAACTAAGTGCATTTTGCCCCTGCACGATTTGTTAATGTACGTCTTATTTTAGCGTAATCCTCCCAAACTACGATGACATATCAGTGATGCGTTTGTGTGTCTCTGTCCACAGATGGTCGAGGGCCTGCTCCAGATCTGCTTCTACACGTTTGTGAATAAAACGCTCAGTGTGGAGTTCCCCGAGATGTTGGCAGAGATCATCTCCAACCAGATACCAAAATTCAAGGACGGGAGCGTCAAGCCTCTGCTGTTCCACCAGAAATGACTGCCTTAAACTGTGAAGCAATGCCTTAATTAAAAGCATCCTGCCCCGTGCCGCCCCCCTTGTACTGTACTCTATCTAGTACCTCTACTTACAGCATCAGCTTTCGTCTTGAAAAAGCCTTTGCTTGTCCTGCCGTTCATCATGTTTTTTGGGTTTTTTTTTTACAAGCTTCGCCCCGTTTCTCTCTCTCTCTCTCTCTCTCTCTCTCTCTCTCTCTCTCTCTCTCTCTCTCTCTCTCTCTGGGAATTTGGCCAAGCCTCCCCTAGCCATTTTGAGTGGAATATAGGAGCACAATAACCACCTTGGATTTGGGCCCACCTTCAAGGTAGCAACACCCGAGTTGACAACCTCATTGTTGGCAGAAGACTGAGGGGAATTGGCTTTGAATGTCTTGGGGCAGGACAAATGGATTTAGTTTGAGTTTTTTAAAGCCCCTTTTTTTCTTTCTGTCCTTGGAGATCTACTGCTGCTTCTATTCTCAATGCCTCATACCTTGGCCTCACCCTTTCTGCACATATAGAAAAATCTAGTGTCTGTTTCTGGTTTCCCAAGGACTATCAGCAATGAAGAAAAAACATTGGTATTTCACTGTCTATAAAACCCAAGGACGTCAATGGACAATGCATCAGCTGTGAATCGTAATAGGAATCAGATTTCTACCAATTAGATTTTTTTCAAAAAGGCAACAGGAATATTTTCGTATTCCGAGCATGTGTTTCTCCCTGCGCACAAAGTCCACAAAGCTCTGCCTAATGTTTACACAGGATGTATCTGAGAAGGGAAGACGAGTGCCTTTTTTAAGCTTTCAGAGCTCCTCATAGCCATCCACTCAAAAGCTGTTTTCGCAAAAGAACCTTGACATACTTCGCCCATATGTATGGTGGTTTGAGTTTTTCCACCCTGGCAATTCCTGTTTAGCTTTAAGTTGCTTTTCTCTCTGTGCTATTAAAATGCACAGTTCTTACATAATGGTCCCCAGATGTTAGTTTTGACACAGACAGTATGGTACCGATCACAATTAGGGAATGTCAAGAGGTTTTCCCTAATATATCCACAGCATCTATCCAGTTTACATAAATCTGATAAAAATGTAAGTACTTGTGTTTCCCAAAAGTTATAAAGTCCAGTTTTGTATCAAGCTTATATATATATATATATATATATATATATATATATATATATATATATATATATATATATATATATATATATATATATATATATATATTAGTAATTTGTTCAGACAACACTTATTTGTTTGCCATAGAAATGAGAATTTTGTTTGATTGAAAAAGCCAAGATGAAATGGCAAACTGGCAAAAAAATTAAGCCTTTCCTTTCCATTATATAAAATGACAAGAGTAGCCTAGTATGGATAGCATGTGCAAATGTGGCAAAAACATTTTAAAATGGAAACATATTAGTGTGGACATGGCTTCTGTGTTGTTTATGAAGTTCCACAGTTTTTAATGGAAATAACTTAAGATCAGGTGTCCTACCCAGAGCCGCTGAAAGAGAGTTGCTCCAAAGGAAGGCCAGCATATAGGTGGTCATGTAATTCATGTAGCCACTAACATTCATTAGTGAGTATGTAATTTGATTTAAATCTGTAATATATAAGTGAAATTGTATAGCTGTGGTAGCTTGAATGGCTAACTACTGGGATTAATTCCTAGGAACTATTTGCACAGCATTGAAGTCATTGGAGCTGTCACAACTCTCTTTCCATGGCTCTGATCCTTTCTAACTGAATGTATTTGTTAAAGAATCCCCAATCCCAATCACTCCTAACAAAATGCTGTTTAGTTTGGAGTAAAATATTTACACCAGTAACCATACTATTTCTATCTATTATAAAATATAAGTAGTGAGATCATTGTTTTGTATATATGTCCTTACCCTCCCATGCACACAGTGCAGGTGACCTTTTGCGGGACGCTGTGTCTAAATCATCTTTATGAACTGAAGCTCAGGCTGTGACCGGATGTGTTTCACTAGTGCCAAAAGTCCTAGCAGGTTTATTAGAGATTTTATTTTTCCAACAGAGAGAGTAACTTCTAATAATAATTATAAAAAGTGGTGATTGTTATGCTTCAGGTTGCTCAAAAATTAGTTTTATCTGCTCCGGTTTCAAGTATTTTTGTGTAATATATCAGATTGAATCTTGTATTTTTGGATATAAAGGTGGTTAAAAAAGTATCCTCTCTTCTCACCAGCTTTTGTGACAGCCAAAGCATTCATAGTGCAGTGAATTAAAAAAAGCACACACCCATAGGAAATAGTTTATTTTTTCTCTACAAAACTGCCAAGTCTGTCTGTATCAAAATAGCTTAGACATTTAGCTGTAACTCAATGGTACTTATTCCTTTTGCAGCGCTAAACAGCATTTAGCATAACAGCTAGCATGTTGCCACAGTGACGCTAATCTGAGCTAACAAGAACCACTATTCTTTAAGCGCAATCATGTTTTTAACTAACAATTTTCTGCATTGTCTTCTGGATCTTGCGGCAATTTTGGGGGTTTTTACTGTTGTTTCTTTACAGTATTACAGTCAATGGTGGTGGTGCTTGAAAAATACCAGCTTTAACATGTAGATGTAACCATATCTCACTCATTTCTAAAAGGCCATAGGTGTACATAGATTAGCTTATAATGCGGTGCGGACATATCCAGTGCAATGTCTGTTATATTATTACGAAATATTTTTTACATGGACATAACCTCTGTATGCTTTTTACACATGTCAAAACCTATAAGTCCTTGAAGAAAGGGAGACAGACAGCCATACAAATAACGTCAAATCAGGAAGTAAAAAAAACCCATAACCAATATATGAATGCTTTTGATTAACAGGATATTTCTGCAATTTTGCCACTTCAGCTCCTTTGATATGAATAATTTTGTTTATTGAACAAGTATTGAATTCTTGTTTCCGTCGATTTGTGTGTAAAGGGTGTTAAAATAGGAAATGTTTTTAAAAAAAAATCCGACTTGTGAAGTCATTGTATCATAGTCAAAAGTGGGAAAGTGTACACTGTGTTTTCAAGGAACTGAGGCGGGACAGGATAAGGTTAAAAAAAAAAAGAACTGGGGGATATTTTATCAGAGTGACCAAAGCAGAAAAGGACAAATTATTTAGACAAAAACATATTTGAGCAGTTACGTCATAAAAGTAGCACTTAAACAAGTCCAACAACAAGTACTTTTATTATTTTAAATCTTGTATTGCTGTGAGGATTTACTGGTCACTTTAAAAGTATAAAATAAAAGTATAGAGCCTGACGGAATTGCACTACCCTCACACTGGCTGATAAAGTCTATTTTGTATAAAAAATTAAAAAAAAACATGCAAATATTATCTTTAAAGTTTAAGGGCAGATCATATTCACTGGTATATATGGCTATGGCTTTCACTGAAGTCCGTTTTGTTCGTATTTCAGTTCATGTAAATGTAATCTAATGTAAAGTTCAAAAAAGTATAAAATGTTTGTTTAAAAAAAAGAAAGAATAGTTTGTATAACTTCTGTATTACACCTCTTCTGTAGTCATTGTCGATATTTTCACCTATTTGATTCAATGTTGAATTAAGCTATCTGTGTTGTTCTTTGATATTGGAGTTAGCGTTGTGTCGGTAACAACTTTTGGATGATGTTTTTCTCTTTTTTTTTCGTTGTTTTTTGTCATCACTGACTGAAAGTGGAAATTTCTGAACGAACTGATTTCTCTTTAGTTCAAACATCTTACACAATAAAGTTTCCCGTTTTTCAATGCTTAGCTCCAACTTGGTCTTTTCTTTCTTTCTTTTTGCTGTAAAAATAATTGTGTATACTGCAAGGTCATTGTTGAAATAGATAGAAACATTACATTACACAGTCTTTAAGTGCGTGGGCAGTTGTGTAAGGTGCTCTTGAGTGCTTTGTATTATGTCTATAAAATGCTATAGTTCCTGTTCATTTAAAAGTAGAGACATCACCAGCAGCACACCGCAGTCTCACTGAATACTCTTCTCATTCAACCTGGAGTGGCACATACAGAAACAAATACACTGCAATAGTATTTATTTAATGTAAAAACTTTGCTACTTAGACCTGCAGCAGGAGAGACGATAGTAGGTGAGCAGAGTAAGATTTTTTTTTTTTACCAAGCCAAGAGCCAAGACATTGTTGGTGGTGAGATGTGAGATGGAGATGTGGTAATGATAAAAGCTCCTGGGAGGTGTTCCACAGCTGAGGACGACCACCTCAGCTGCGGTGAAGTGACCCACTGCTGTGGTGGAGGGGAGCTGAGTGATGATTGGCTGAGATGGTCAGGTGGTACGCAGCAGTGCGAGATGAATGAGAGGAATTAACACTATAGCTTCATTTGACTGACCAGTATGCAACAAACCATGCCTCTTTAGTGTGCAAAAAAAATTAACCAGAGAGAAAAAATCTACTTGCTTACTTACATCCACCATTGACTTTGTGTTTGGAGACTGCATCTGGGTTTTTGTTATTGTTCCCTTAACAAAAACATACCTGGAGTTGTGATTTGTTTCATTCACACTTTTAAGTAATCCTGTATCCTCTGGCTGTGGCCTTTCTGAGGCCTCAGAACGCTTGATTCCACAAACCTCCACCCGCTCCAGGAAGCACTGGCCAATCAACAAGTCCTATATCAAGTCATTAATCCAAAAATCAGTGAGCAGCTCTGCTGATTCGTCACAGCTATTTTTCATTTTGTAATAAAATGACATCATACAAAAGGTTTAAGGAAATAAAAAGCTCTTTTCTATAATTCTGTTCATAAGACAGCTGCATTTTGCTGGTCTCCTCTTCTTTATGGCTGTAGTAATTATTGAAAAAAGCTTTCTTTTAGTCACATGTTTAAAACGTTTTGAAATGTGCAATGCTGTTTGGGAGGTGACCACGATTGTTAAAATATATATATTTCACTTCTCATCAAGATGCTCTGGTAGCCCAACACCTGACACAGCCCTTGTTTGGCTGGGAAATGTCTGAGCCAGTATGTCTTGTGTTTCATCATTATATGAGGTAGGCAGTAGCACGAAGGACCCACACTGGAAGTTGGTATTTGCCCTGGCTGGGATGGGAACCCAAGTCCCCTGCGTGAAAATCAGCTGACTTACATGCTGAGCTACCCAGCTGTGGGGTAGTCCAACAGTAGGCGTCTCACTCCCAGACGGCCGAATAGCAGCCATTGAGGCCACAAGTACCACAAGCAAAGGGCAACCTGGAACAGGCCACAAGAAAAGCAGCTACAGCCAAATACCTCCAACGAGTAAGGCAAGTCCTAAGGAGTCAATGGCAAGAACAAGGTCCAGGCAAATTTACAGCTATGCCCTGCTGGTCATCAGATACACTGTGGGAATAATAAGCTTGCCAAAGGAAGAGATTCAGGCCACAGATGTGAAAACACGGAAGGACAAGGTGCTGGAGGAACTACCATGGGAGGAAAAGCCTTGTGGGACTTCCAAATCCAGACCGAAAAAATGGTAATGGCGAGCCAACCGGACATTGTGGTGATGGACAAACAGCAGAGGAAAGCCGTTGTAATTGACATCACAATACCAAGCGATTGCAACATCAGGAAAAGGAACACGAGAAACTAGAGAAATACCTGGAAAATGTAGGCAAAAGTGGTGCCCGTGGTCATCAGAGCACTCGGGGCAGTAACCCCCAAACTGGAAGAATGGCTACAGCAGATCCCAGGAAAAACATCAGACATCTCAGTCCAGAAGAGTTCAGCAAAGATACTGCGCAGAACCCTCAAGCCCCCAGGCCAGTGGACCCAAGCTTGTATATATATATATATATATATATATATATATATATATATATATATATATATATATATATATATATATATATATACTCATTAAATTGATATTCATCTAGCATCAATTTTAGCTCTATTTTCACTCAAATTAATAATTTGGATGCTTATAACATTGAGTTATAGACTCTCCATTCTCCAAGGGTTTGGAAATTCTCTACTCATATAGTTGATATATATATATATATATATATATATATATATATATATATATATATATATATATATTTCTCTACTATATATACTATTATAAGCATCCAAATTATTAATTTGAGTGAAAATAGAGCTAAAATTGATGCTAGATGAGTCATGAGTACACTGTGAACACAGTGTCGAGATCACTCTCGACATAATGCTGTAATATGCATAATAGCTGTAAGCACGTGTATTTTTTATTATATCAAGGCTATGTCGAGTAAACAATACACAATATGCAGTTAGCAATAGCACACTGTCCATTTTCCTCTGTTGCTAATGTTATGGAAATGTTTTTGTCTTGTTGCCTATCACATTAAGCACAAGCTTTTATACATTTAGTGTTTCTAGAAGTTAAAAATGATAAGATCACATTATCTGTAAATAAATGTGTTGCTAGGTCAACAGGAGTTTAAAAATATTTATCCAATATATTTTTTATGCATCCATCCATCTTCTTCCACTTCTCTAGCTTCAGGTCTCAGGGACAGCAGTGTAAGGACAGATGCCCTGACTTCCCTCTCCCAAGGCATTTCCAGGACAACCAAGATATTCCCTTATAGTTGGAAACCAGTATTCCTTGCAATCATTAGTTCCATCTTTAGTTTGATACACCAATAAACTAGTATTAGTATGATGCTCAGGTAACCTCTAAAATATGTGCTTTTATGTAAATAATATTTTTTGAAATGACAAAGCCACACTGCTACAGCATCAATGACATTTATTCTGGTATTTTCAAATCACATCTCAAATAATATTTAAGGCTGCATATAAACTCAAATGATACAAAATCTGGGCAAACGAGAAGGAGTTAAGTTAGTAGTTAGCTAAAATATAAAATATACAATTTCATACTTAAAAATTATACCTTATCAAATGCTGTGTATTTATTTACAAAAACACCTCAAAAATCAACACAGTTCTGCCTTTTTCCAAGTCTTTTAAATAAGATATGAACAAAGTAGTCTCATTTCACATTTTGTCTAAATCTCCCATTTGATTTTTTTGTTGTTAAAAAGCCACATGTCCACTGAAATAAAATATGAAATACAATAAATGCAATAAAACAGTTTTAAAAGTGGTTGCAGAATGTTTGCCAAAGCCCCAAAGCAGACCAAAGCTCACTCTTTGGAAAAAATAATCACTAAAAACTATTGCCTTAGGATTTAAATGTAATAATGTGATGTTTTTATTTTACCATGGCGTGAGATAAAACACTGAATTTTCTTTGGATATTTTTCTCAAAGCTCTGAAGCTTACAGTTTTGGGACCATGAAGTTTGCAGTGGAAATATGGAGAGCAGGGTACTCTCTCTTTCACAGAACCACAGTTATAACGTAACCTACAGGTGATGGTTGACTAAACCAGTGGTTCTCAAACTGTGGAATATGCAAGATGTCTATTGGCAGAAGTCTACAATAAAAATATAATTATAAGATGCAGGGTTAACTGTTTTTGTACCCTTGTTCAGGCTGAGGTTTCCAGCATAACAGGAAACATAGTTCAAAAACATTATAAACACTCCAAATGTGACCTTAAATGCTGGATTTTTGATTTGTGAATACAGTTAATAGGTGTTTCAGTTATAGTGGAAATAATACTACTGATCGAATGATTCCTACAGTAAAAAAATCTGCTCTCTGTAATAATGCAATTTTAGTCTTAGTCTTTTTTTAGTCTCTAAAGCTTTCCGGCTCAAATAAACATGTTTTGGCAATGTTTTTAGAGAGTAAAGCAATACACCTCCTTTATCGTATGAATAAAAAGTGTAGGGTTTCATTGCTTTTGTGCTTTTAGACATATAACAATTAAGAGACCCACTGTGCGTTAACACCCAATTTTTGATAAAAGGATACCAGATCCAATTAAAAACTTCCTTATTGGAAATTCCCACACCTGCAGGTAACAGGAACCAGTCCTTACTGTACTTTGACTTGTCTGCGTGTAGGGCTTATCTTACCAACAGTGGCCTTTTGGTGAACCTTTTTTTTTTTTTTTTTTTTCTAACCTGGTCCTGGATTGATCTGCCTTGGGGCTCTCTCCAAGTTTGATCTTGTCCATAGGAATTACCGCACTGCTCGCAAAACTATACCTGGTCATTAGCTTCTTAAAGAAAACACAAACATCGACTAAACGGTGGAGTGAGGAGGTCAACGAGCAAAAGGTTCAAGTTCAAATTTAAAAAGGCAGTTGTTTTGTGTTATGTTTCCTGTGTCCGTCACAAGAAGGTCTTTGCTGGGGCTCAGAGGAAGGACAGTGCAGCGCAAAAAGCAACTCTTTCATGTGTTTGGTTTTTCCTATCCCACCCCGCTGTTGTTTTGTGTTTTGTGTGTCTCTCAAACACATTCCAAGTTCATTACGACATTGCCTTCAACCAGGATTCAAGAAAAACAACTAAATCAATAACAACAGCTGGTTTTGGTCTTTTTTTTTTTTTTTTTTTGTATCCAGTGCAATTACAGATCTCACACCCTTAGTCCCATTTGTTCAAATATGGTGTTTGGTCCAGTTTTGGGTCCCAGTCTATTTGGTGATCCAGATTGCTGGGCTATACAAACTCCACATAGTTTTCTGGGATGAGTCCGGTTCGTCCGCCCAGGGTCCCCTCCAACCAGCCTGGCTCCCTGGATGCATGAACTACATAGAAAAGACACACAGATAATAATGGTTATATTATTAATAAACATGGTGTTGCAGATAAAATAAATAGGTTAGAAAACAGACGTACATAACACAACAGCATAGTTCAGATGGTTATAATTACCAAAGTGTTTCATGAGTTTAGACTGGATGTGTCAAGGTGAGCAAGAAAAACAACAGAACAGCCCAATATCAAACATAGGGACTATTTGGTGTTTGAGTGTTGCACAGTACACACACTAATAACATTCCTCTTATTCAGGACTGCCATCCATTTCCTATTTTATACAATAAGTGCAGTACCAGCTGATTTGAGTTAGATTTACAGGGCGCTAAGCCAATAGAAACAGATTAACCAATGAGAACTGAAGTAGCAAGATAACACAGAACCTTCAGGACGATTCATTTAAAAACCAACCAAGCAAAGAAAGAAAGCATCATGTAAAGCCTGCTCCATTTTAGGCAAAGCATTTTAATTTCTACGGAAGCGCATTGTGTGCACTTGGGAAAAAAAGCTCTGTTTTCATGAGTAAAATAAATCCTTAATAATGTTTATCACAAACAGATCACATTGAAGAGCTGCTGTATACAGAAGTGCATACATGTCCCATTACTAATAGGTTTTATTTTACTTCAGGCTTGAGAAAATGTGAGATTATGCAGAATAATTTATTCATCGACTCTGACATCTCAGGTCTCTGCTAATTGCGTGCATACTGCTGCTCACTGCAACGTAGCCTTGCTCAAGAGAAGCTAGACCTGCGCCAGTGCAGTGCACACATTTGTGTCTAACTTGCTCCCAACCATGGTGGTATAATAAAAGCTTGAATAGGCATTATGATGTGTAATCCTAAAGAGCATGTGTAGCGAGACTGTGGGCATGTCATAGATAATACAGCTTTTACAAATCTTTTTACATTTATTTGCAAAAATGCATCCAACACATTCCAGGCGTGATGCTGGTGATCTGAGCCACAAACAGCCTGACTACACACCTCTTTCCTCTCAGTGTGGTTGTTTACTCCTCGCTGTTCATCCCGAACGCACATTTAAAAGTTTATTTTACTGATAAAAATACAACTTTTTTTGTTAAAAATTTCACTCATAAAAACTTTCAATTTTTATAGTTTTAAAAAACTATAAATTTTAAAGTAAAAAAAAAAAATCTTATAAAATCCAAACCTGTATTTTTCCAGACCCACTTTAATTTGATGACCAAGTGAAAAATCTGGTAGCGAGGGTAGCAGAATAAAATGTGTGTAATATTGTTTGGAAATGTTGGTATATAAACAACTTCCCACTGTTTCATCGTACAATAAGGTACTATGTTTTCAAAACTTTACAATCTGGGAATCAAAATATCAAAAATGCTGAATGAAGCGCAACCCAACCCTGGCATGTGGACTTCCTGTCCCATTTAGTGTTGTTTGATATTTTAGTTTCTCACCTGTATATGTATCATTATAAACTCTTAAAGCAAATTACACACATGGTGCCAGCATTGTGCAAGCATTAATAATGTAATGTAGGTTTGGTGACAAAAAACTGTAGTAACACTACATAATAACTACACACTGTAAAGTTATAAGTTATAAGTAATAATTAAGGGCTAAAAACTGTGAATTTATCATTTACATTTAAAAACACCATTTAGTTACATACATTGTTGTTATGTTTAATTCTTGAGTAATAGATACAAGTAAATCAGCATCTACAAACTGTTTATTCACTAAATTATAGATAATCATATATTTATTAATGCCTTAGTGCAGTTAGCCTTATATTTAAGTGTTACCACATAATTGCCTGTTATTTAATTAATACTTATTTAATTATTATGGATAATGTAAAAATGATCATCATTTGTCAGTTCTTATATACATACAGTAGTGCATACTGAAAATGAAAAAGCTAAAATTACCTCAAGAAAAAGAAAAACAGATTTAATTAAAAATGTCCTGCTTAAATGCCACTCTGTCTGAGTTTAATGAAAAAGAAGAGCTCCTCGTGCAACATACGCAGTTAAGTTCTGTATTATTTGCACCTATGTAAGAAAACCACTGAAAGGCCCTAATTAGTTTTTCGTGTGTGTGTGTCATGTCGTATAGGACGTATTTGTCAACAGCTGTCCATTACTCCTCCTGAATGTGAAATTTAAACAGCACTGAGTAGCAGCACATGTTCTGGTTAGCTACTGCTGGAGGCTAAGTTTGCCGTTTTCTGTTGAAGTATGAGTAAGACTACAGATTTGTGGGCAGTTTTGATGTTTGCTGCTTTGCGAAAAAATGGATTTGTCATGTGCATAATACATGTAAATAGCAGTGTAAATAGACAACGTCATCAAAAACTTACAAAAAAATAGCATAGCACTACAGCAGTGTGGCCAAACTGGAGCTAATTTTATTCCTTGTCATTTTATTGTGACGCATTTAACCAAAGTAATTTATTTATATGACCTTTATACAGGGTTCATACACTTTTTTTAAACCAAGAATTTCCCATGACTTTTTCATGACTTTTCCAAACTTTTGACTACATTTCCAAGACCCAATCAATGACTTAGGCCTGCACATTAATAAATAGTATTCAAAATGTCCAACATGGTACATAAGAAACAGACTTTTGGTGCAATTTTGTTTGTTAAAATTGAAAATTAGTCACTTGAAGAAAAAAGAAAACAGCTGAAAACATTTTTTCTACATTTTTTTTTTTTAAACACTGTACATTTCCAAAACTTTTCCAACACATTATAACAAAATATAATATTCCAAAACTTTTCCAGGGCCTAGAAATTGCATTTTAATTTCCATGATTGTACAAACCATGTTTATACACTCAAGGAAAAAAGAAACGCACCACTGCTTTTTTACCACATTTTTGTTTGGTTACTTATTTTTGATGGAAATATTCCATGTGCACATCAACCATATACCCGTCCCTGATATTCAGACCCAATTAATCAATGCTTATGACAGTTTCAATAACAATAACATGACCAAACAATAATAATGCAGCAGTTGTGACATGTGGTCGACCAGATCTGGGACGGTCATTGGAGGATCCAGTGGTGTGGAAACGCTCAGCAAGGCGTACAACAGTAGAGTGATGGACTCCAAACTCCCTGGCTACAGCCGTGTGCTCCTTCCAGCTTGAAGCAGGCCAATGGCTGCCAATCTCTCTCTGGTTGCAGCAGTCGTGGCATTGTGAACAAATGTGTTTTTTTTCCCATTTTGGTGTCTTTTTATAGGGAATGGTTGTGCACAATTGAGGACAGGTCCAATTCATCTCTGAGTTTTACTCATGACCCAGACATAGGTGATTAATACAAAAATACAGTTGTTATTGCTCATCAAAATCAATCAACCGGAACCAGGAAAACAGTCATTTCATTTTGACTTAGAATAGTACTAAACTCATTGTAGTCTGTAATTTTTCACTGGCTGTAATATTTTTTGACAAATTGAGAAAATGAAAGTGGTGCGTTTCTTTTTTCCTTGAGTGTAGAACATGTATTTTAAATCTGTTCACGTAATTACAACAATTTTTCCACACTTACCACTCGAGAACTAATGCTCTAGTGGACAATGTCATCTAGTTACAGTGAAGGACAGGGCGGCAGCTCAGTCAGTAGAGACGCTCGCCCACTTCCACCCTTTGCATACTGTTGTTGTATCCTTGGGCAAGACATTTGAACCCCTTTGCCCCCAGCGTCTGTGCAAACTGGTGTATGAATGTATGTTTGTAAGAGTGAAAGCTCTTTAAATGCCCATGGAGGTAGAAAAGCACCATATAAATGTCAGCATTTACCATTTATTCCCCTCAGAGAGATTGTAGTAGGCCAGTCTGGGGATTAAACCCACAACCTCATTGTTGAAAGGCATGAGACCCAACCATTCTTTGAATTTGCGGTTAATTTTTGTAATGATTTTACAACGACCCATATAAGAATTGCATTTTGAAATGTAATGTGTGCAAAACAATATTTATACTATATAAAATTATGTTAAATATTACTGCGACCTACTTTTGTGCCCTGGCCCATCATCTGAGAACCACTGCTCTAAAGGGCAGTGTAATCTTTTGAGCCAATCTGTATTCATATTTATTAGCTAAATGTTTCAATAGCTTGTCACATTGCCTTTGAACCATATATAGTACTATTATATGCTGTTCACCCCAATAGGTTAGTGATGTGCCAGAAATGTGGTTTAGTGAATAGTTAGTCTCACTAGCCAAAACTAACATCCCCCACTGCTTTCAGACTTCACAGCTGATGCAACAGAGCTCTTTTGGAGACCTCTCCCACATTCAACTGGACAGGCCGGATGAACACATCTATACACTGTTATTTACTGCTGTTCGGAAGGCATTATGGGGGCTGTAATATGAGCGGTGTGGGGACAGCTGGGATGCTCCGGCCCGGATGATCTGTGAAGTGCGGTGTTAGTATACTTCTGCAGCAATTATATGTCCCCAAGGTCACAGTCTGACCCTCTGGGCTTTGATGGCACTCTGCTCTGGATTACGCAACAAAGTCTTTACACAGCAAATGCTATTTGAGGGCCTCAAGGTCTCACCTACTCTCTGCTGAGGTTTAAAACTCATTCACCAGAAAGGTTAAAGTGACCTATTTGTTGCTGGAATATCCCTGAAAATGGCAATAAACATATCATAGTGGTTAGAAATAAATGTATAAGTGTAGTGTTGAAGCTTTCTGTCCTATGACATGGTACACTTTGTATCACATCAATACTATTTAGCAAAAATAACTGAACCCTTAAACTCTAACAATTTAAAGAGGCTTTATGCCCTTTTTTGGTGACACTTTTCTGGAGTGCACAAAAATGTCCCACCTCAAACGGGCACCATGTGATCAGCTATGGGGTATCCTATGGAAATATATATATGTCTATGAACAAACCCAGAGTATACAGGTCCAATTATTATAATTTTTTTATTTATATTTTTGCCCACATATCACGCATATTGTTAGGTTGAAAATAACCTAATAATATGTGTGATATGTGGGCAAAAATTTAAAAATGTTCTTCGTCTTCAGCAGTGCTCAGTTTATCCACAATGAGCAGAAAGCTTCCACATTGTTGTCAGGAGCTTTGTAATGCCTTCTTTCCCAAGATAGACACATTTATATATCTTTTTTAATATATATATTGTTTACCTAACATCCATCATGACATGCTCCAACAAAAAGATTTACTGACTTTGGATCCTGTGTCTTCATGTTCTCATTTATTTACTTTCTGTTGTGTTTTATGTAACAAGTCAGAGGAGCTAGAGCCTGTCCTAGCTGGCATAAAGCAGGATATCCTGGACAATCGCTATTGTAAGGTTAACACGCACACTCTTTAAATGTACTCACAGAGCGTAATTCTAGTTTACCCAATCCCATAATGACTGTAGAGAACAATGGAGCTGGTAGCAGTTCTAGCATTATCTCTAAATTGGTACAAATGTGGTCTTCATTAGGACAATTGGGCTGAAGAATATACTTTGTAGAGGCGGATACATGAATTTACAGATTTTGGAGCTGAAGTCAGAAGACAATTAAATTAGGCTGTGGAGTGTTTAGATTCCTATAGAGGGTCATCCGCCGTTCAGAGATTTAAATAACTTATTTGAAAGGCCCAGGGGGAGATACTGTATTCTACTTGACTTCATTATATCACAAGCCTGTGGAGTATACAGAAAGCGACTACACAAGCTTATTGTTAATGCAGGTGTGGTATAAAAAAGCATGTAATAAATTAAGCAAAAAAAGCATATACCATGTAACCTTTCTGTCACAGCTAAAAATTATTATGAAAGTTGTTTTTTTTATTGGAGAAAAGTGCTGTACTAGTAGGCTATGTTGTCATAGTAATCATATGTGAAGAGAGACCACAATAGACATTATTTAGGCTTTTTTATCCAGCTCCAGTTGGTAGAACATTTGCCTATAACTCATACACTTTGTTACCAAGTATTTTCCATGACTTTTCCATGACTCCAAAACTTTTGACTAAATTTCCAAGACTTGAAAAATGACTTACACATGTTTAAATAGTATTCAAAATGTCAAATGTGGTAAATTTGAAACATAAATTTGTTGCAATTTTATTTGTTAGATTTGGAAATAAATAAATTGAAGAAAAAAAAATTGTTGGGGCGTCTTTTCCCAGAAATATATTATTCCACTAATTTTACTTATAGCCTACACACTTAAGAAAACTATGCTATATTATTATTATTATTATTATTATTATATTATAAAATATTCTGACAAAAAGTAGATATGGGAGACTTTTTCCTGCAGTGAGAACAAGAAGAGGCCAAGAAGACAGGATTTCTACTGAACACTTATATTTACTGTATTCTAGCTGGCACAGGTTTAACTAGAAGTGGCTGAATGTTACTCAGACTGTTTAAATTTCCAAAACTTTTCCAAAAGTTTACACCAAAATATAAAATTCCAAAACTTTTCAAGGGCCTGGAAATAGCATTTTCAAAACCCATGCCTTTTCCAGGTTTTCTATGACTGTATGAACCCTGATACCTTCAAATATTCAAACAAAGAGAAATGAGGAAAAATATTGCCACAGCATTCACACAGTGTTTAACAAGACGGAGATATTTGTGGGGTGGCACTACATTTAGCGCCTCTGCCTCTCTGCTAGGAGGTTGTGGGTTCGATCTTTAGGCTGGCTGACTACAAGTTAAGTCTGCATGTCCTTTTTTGGGTTACTGTGGGCTTACTCCTCTTCCAAATCCAAACTCCAAACCCAGGCACGTGTTTGAAGAATTGCTAAATCTTAATTGCCCCAAGTGAATGAATGGGACAGTGAATAGTTGTCTGTCAGCGTATGTCTTTGTGCATTTCCTTTGATCAACTGGCCACTGTCTAGGGTGTACCCCGCCTAAGACCCATAATGGCTGAAATAGGCTCCAGCTAGCTACATGGTTTTAGGAAAGGTTGGTATGCTGTTGTTGCGTGTGATAAAAAATTGTATACCATTAAATTTAATATCATATGTGTTATCATAATGTTCTGTAACAAAACCAAGAAATAAAGCCCATCAGATTTTCTACATTAAAACTAAAACTGCTTCTCCCGACACACCTGCTGTACCGCCTGGTCTAAAAAAGTGACTCACCATTTTCAAAGATGGTCCCGGCAATGAAGGACAGTTCGGAGTCATGCTCAGCCTTGCAGGCGTACAGAGCGCGCGCCTTCCTGCCTGTGATACTGCAACACAGCGAGAAAGGGGAGCTGACTCACACAACATGGACAAGAGTTTAGTCCAACAAACATTTTAGACATTCAATGTATTAGCCAAGAATAGTTAAACATGCCTGCTTACAGAAACCACAGATGGTCAATTAAAACAGTGTTAAAGGGTATCAACTTCAGCAATTAAAGTTTTCTTTGGCTGCTGGTAAAAGAAAGTAAGTTGTGTCTTGTCAAGGTTATAATGAATCATTTGCGTGCTTACTGGGTGGAAACTGCAACAGCCATTGTCCATTGGGAGACACCAGAGCCTAGAGTCTTTCCATGCTATAATAGGTCACTACTGGTTTACCAAATGGTGCCTCCTCTCTTGGCAATTGCCTTCTTATATTCTGGCACACAATACTCAACTTCCCATAGCTACTCTGTTATGCACGCATTGTCAGATAATACCAATGCATAAACACTATACTGGATGTGTTTTTGTTGAATGCCGTACTTTTGTCCCCTACATAGCTACATCTCTTTTTTTGATAAGAACCTACAGCTTATAGTATTTGGGGCAAGTGATTTAGAATAAGTAGTAATAACAAAAACACAAGTTAAAAGGGCTATATTATGCAAAATTGACTATTCTGAGCATTCTGCCTTGTTGTAATGTTGTTTCATCATCATAAAAATACCTGGAGTTGTGTTTTGTTTCAGTCACATATGTTTAAGTAATCCTCTATCCTCTGGCATGGCCTTTCGGTGGCCTCTAAACGCTCTGCTGCGCCTCTGGCTCTGCCCGCTCCAAGAAGCACTGACCAATCAACAAGCCCTATACATCCAGTCAAAAACTGCACAGCTCTGCTTCCACAGCTGTTTTTCATTGTGTAGTAAAGTGGCATAATACAAAAAGTTTAAGGAAGTGATATGCTTTTTTGTTCTTTGATTATGTTCAAAAGACCGCAACGCTCTGCTGCCCTCTGCTGGTCTCTTGATCTGTAGCTTTATTGCACCACTAGCATACTTATTAAAAACACTTTCTTTTAGGCAGATAATGTTTTTAAAGATTGTAAAACATGCAATGCTGTTCTAGAGGTGACCAAGATTGGTTTAAAAATATGAATAAAAGCATAATATAGCCTCTTTAAGGATGATTTAGTTTAAATGCACCACTTCCTATCAGGTGTTATGTATTTTGCAAATTTAATATTGGCATAAGTAAAAAAAAAAAATTAAAAAAAAAGCATCATTGAAATATAGTATTTTGTCAGCTTGAACATTTCATGGTGGTCAAAATTACTAGCAGCACAGTATTTCCTTTGCTTCACTGAAAAGTTGTCAAACCCTTGTTAGTACTGACCTGCCAGGGGAGGAGTCGCTAGATGTGGAAGACATCTGCTGAGGACTTGATGGAGCTGAAAACATCGGCCACGAAGGAGACCGAGGTGAGGTGGGACTGGGAGAGGTCGCACTGCCAGATACACACAAAACTCCAATAAGTTACAATTCGATAGTTGTAGTGAAAGGAACAGTATTAGTTTAATTTGTGCCTTACCTGGTTGGTATGCTGCCTCGACTCTTAGGGTTTAACCTGAACCGCAATACAGATATAGTCAATGATTTTCTATTGGACAATGAGGTGCTACATAGCCAGGGGTTACTTAAATGTACTGTAAGCAGCGCTCATAGTGGTTTGAAAACAGTACTGCAGTCTAAATCAAAGCAATGGTCTGTGGGCTGCCAATCTTTACGCTTTTCTGATTGGACGATCGGCAATGCAGGGTTTAGAACCAAAACAAAAAATGTAAACTTAAGGTACAACTTAAATACAGTATGTTTGTTTGAGGTTTAGATGCGTCTGGAAAAAAGATTCATCCATGAAGTTGCATTTTTCTAGTATTTTCCAGAAGGCAGCAGACCAGACAATGATAAACACATCTGAATTGCTGAATTAATTAGTTTTTAATCACAGGCTGTCTGCTGTAGTTCTGCCCAAAACATCGAAACAGCTGTGAATCCAAAAATCGTGCCACTGCTGCTTAAAGTAATTAAAATTGGTTTTAACATTGACAAAACACATAAAAAACCCTAAATTGATTTTGAGGCCATCATTGTTGTGACAGATTGAGTGACAGATGTGAATATTGCAGTACAAACAAGAGTGTGTCTAAGCTCATTAACAATTAGCCAAATTACAATGCCAAACCTTGATTATTTCATAACATTTAGGGAGTTTTCACATCTGAAAGTCCACACTAAGAGCCCATGATTTGTTTAATTATATACATTTGATTTCCTAACTGGACATTGCCATTACTGTTATGAAAATAAAACAACAGCACAGGCTGCAAAGGCTTCTTTGCACCATGTTTTAAATATTTTATAGTAAAAAAGGTTAAAGAGGAAAGGTCATCTAGACAAAGTGTATTACTTTTTAAACTATACTGAGATCTGCTTCCCGTTTTCCACCTACTGTTCTGTAAAAAAGGTTTTGTGAAGTGTGTACATTTGTAGCAGTAGTAGTAATGGGCAAACATATAGATCACTGTTAAGATGCCGGTGTGTTTAAGGGATTTTGTACCATTTTGAGATATGGATCGAAGATATGAACTTTATTTCACAACTCCAAAAGAATAAATGTTTAGTTTTTACCATTGTAAGATAAGGGCTTTGGGACTCAGTGAAAGAGAATTACCCCTGAAATACCTCTTTACATTACACACCAACAGGACCTTGTTTTTAACCAAGACCACCACCTTTCTGCCTATAACATGTACTGTATGTCTTTAGTACATCCTGCCATTAAACATAGAAGACAAATAAAAAATCCATACAAATGTAAGTACAGAGTGTCTCATGGCTTAGCCTCTGTCACTTCCTGCTCCTTTTGATTAATTTACTAAGTATTAAGCTGAAGGAGTTAAATCAGCACAATATTACTTTAGAGTGGTCAGTCTTTACAGATCAAAGAAATTGCACCCGGCAATTATGGGCCCTTTGTAGAGCTCAATTGTGCTATTTAAGCTAATAGAGCAACCATTGTGAGACAGAACAGCACATTATGTCAGATTACTTCATAAAAAGGTTGATGAGAAAAGATTGTAGACATTTTACAAATCATTACAAACTTTATACTTAAAATTATTTACTTATTAACAAAGAAAGGTGCACTGAGTCATCAGAGGCCAGTTCAGTTTTTCCACTGATGCCATGAATGTGGAATATTCTGGTCTAATGTGGTCCTCAGATGCTTGTATATTCGCGGGATAGGAAGACATTTTTCTGAGTTGGATTTGGTAAAGGTCTCTTAATCATGTAATAATGTTGTTTTTGGCCCCAGAACATACCAGTAGTAGTATTTTGCTTCATTCACATGTTTGTGTAATCTTGTTTGCCGAGGCACTGCCTTTCTCAAGAACTGAAAACGGTCGGTCTCACAGCTCCTCATTCACACGTAAAACCAGGAAGTGCTCCTGCGCATTTCTGAAGCTCATACACCGTCACCTGACATGTTCTGGAAATTTCGGCGCCTAAATTGCCGTCACTATGAAGCAGTCAGCTCATTTATCTATCTCTTAGTGTCATGTTGCTAATAGCCATGCTAAATAGCCATTTTGTGCTCTGTCCATTCTCAACCGTAGCCAGCAGGGGGCGATAGACATCTAAACCAAGCGTTCCATGAAAATTGAAAGTAACAGCTCCCTAAAAGAAGACGTTTTCCATACAAATAAATTATTTTAAGGTACAAAAAGAGTCCAAAACCATTTCAAAAAGCCAGAAGAAAGAACAATATAGGACCTTTAATGTGCTTTCAGCTTGGAAAGTTGTAATATTGACGTCAGTAATAATAGACCAATGGAGTTTTAATCTAATGTTTAATGAGGGGTTAAGAGAAGTCACATCTAATGCTAGGCTTCAAAGAAATGAAAAAAAAGTAGCTTTAAACTTGGCTGTAAAATAAATAAATAAACAGTAATGATTGACATTTTAACGCAATTCTTATGTGAGCGACAAACAAAAGTAAGTAATAAGCTACTTTTCTGCTGTGTCCATAATGTTGGCCTACACATTTTTAATACAAGTTTCCGAGTTCTTTTTCCGACTTGTGCGGCCTTCGCATGCTTTATCCAACTGTTTCCGAGGCCGACATGAATGCAGCATTAGGCCTACTCCAAGTTTGAGATCCTAACTGGCCTATCCAAAGACAGCAGCTATGTCAGATTCAATTTTAGCGACATGGACATTATGCTCTTCTCATTCTTTATACATTAGAAAGCCCAGACAGTAGCATGTATATGGACAGTGTGGGCTTTGGAAACCCCAGTCGATAAGATTCATATTCATCGTAAACACCATCACAGACTTTAATTATCTTTCACATTCTTTCCCCGGCAGTGCATTCATTAAACTGCCCCCCCACCCCACCCCCTTTATCTGCCCTGTTGCACAAATCAGCTCATTCATATCCACTTTGTTAGTGAGGCAGGCCTTTTTTTTTTTTTTTTCCCTCTGTTTTTGACGTGCACAGTGGTTGCTATGGTGACGATGCTATTTCTATGGTGGGATTTTGGATTGAGAATAAGGTCATAGGAAAACATAGGGTATATTCATTCATTCATCTTCTTCAGCTTGTTACACATACAGTACTGTTTTTAGGGTTTCTGAACCATATTGAGATAAAGACTGAAGATACTAATTTCACTCACTAAAAGAAGAAATGACAAAATAAGGCTTTTGTGGCTTAAAAGAATGAGCATTTGCCCCTGAACTAGAAGATCTTCGAGTCTGAATCCAGGTCTGGGTAGTTCGCTCACATTCATTTACTATGCAGACTCCACAAGAGAGTTGGCTGTCTCGAGGATTAATACTGGTCTTGGCCTTGAGACAAGTCTTGAGCCACCTTTTTTTACGGTCTTGGTCTTGTCTCAGTCTCGGCTTCAGTTTTACTCAGTCTTGTCTCAGTCTCGGATGTGGCGGTCTCTGAGATTTTATTTACCAACATTATAAAGAAAAATCTATTCTTCATCATTTTGGGTTAATTAGTTTTCCGCATCAGAAGAACCAGGAAAACAAATCTGTCTCTGTTTGTTTGTAAAGACTGTTGCATTAAATCATAAAATAATCATTGTATTTGAACAGCTTTTTTTTTTTTTTTTTTTTTTTTACTTTTCCCTTTTATTTAGTGTTAGTTCACAGGTGTGGTCTCAACCTGGTCTCGATTAGAATGGCCTTGACTACAACATTACACTCCAAATAAAGCTCATTATGTATAATAGATTTTTATTTTTTATTTTTGTTTTAAATCCATTCACTAAATATATATATAATATAAGGCGGAGACAATGCACATTAATTCTTCTTTTGGTTGCTGAGGTTGTCCTGTCTGTATAATTGCAAACCTAATGGCTGCACGCTTTACTTATTTATTGAATTGTCGGTTTGAGCGATTGTTTCTTCCCACTCCATTTGTCACTTAGTGCTTTTCACACAGCCCTCTCAGTGGCTTTTTTTCCACTTCGATTTTCTTTCAATCTCCTATATCTGCTTTGAGCCGCTCCTCTATCTGCTTCGCTATTCAGTACAACTTCGCAAGACATGAGAGAGGTGATTTTCAACTGTCAATCAAACAACCAACTTAGAAAAAAAACAGGGTTTCTTTCTTGTGTGGCATCTTGGACACAAATTATATATGAGCACAAGACATGTATACATCATGGATCATGAGTGAATTAACTGTCTTGTGAGATATGAACACAAGCCTCCACACATCACACTGGACTTAATTTAAGTCATCTTGTCCCGACAGTCCATCAATATAACACATAACAACACACCCACACAATCTCGGCAACAACATGAAAAATGCATGTGCCTGAAATGAATCGGAAGCAGAGCACAACCAACAGGACTCTCTCCCTCTCTGTGTGGAGAATCTTTCTCTTTTTCTACAGAGATAAATTGTTTTAAGTTTTACAACGTTGAGAGCATCCATTAGAGGCAGAATGTGCCATCTGCTGCTCAAAGGTTGAGATCCTTTTAAAAATGTCACGACCTGAAGGACTTACACATACCAATGTGCAGCTCCAGAACAAACACAGAGTTGGAGAAAAGACCCACAATTAAGGGTGCTCCGATCGATCGGCCGCCGATCATGATCGGCAGATCATGGCTAAAAATAGAGTGATCGGTAAAGTGATCGGCCGAAGGGCCGATCAAATTACAATAAACACGCGAGGCTCTCACATTGATCCTAGGAGCTATGTTGTCTGGGGCTTAATGCCCCTGGTAGGGTCTCCCATGGCAAACAGGTCCTAGGTGACGAGCCAGACTAAGAGCGGTTCAGAAGCCCATTATGATAAGTAAAAATGCAAGGTCCGTTACGTCGCCCGGATTGGCGTCACCGGGGCCCCACCCTGGAGCCAGGCCTGGGGTTGGGGCTCGCAGGCGAGCGCCTGGTGGCTGGGTCTCCTCCCACGGGACCCGGCCGGGCCAAGCCCGAAAAGGCTACGTGGGACCGCCTTCCCGTAGGCCCACCACCCGCAGGAAGGATCATAAGGGGTCGGTGATGTGTGACTTGGGCGGCAGTCAGAGGCGGGTGCCTCGATGACCCAATCCATGGACACAGAAACTAGCTCTGGGAACATGGAATGTCACCTCGCTGGGGGGGAAGGAGCCTGAGCTTGTGCGGGAGGTTGAGAGATACCGGCTAGATATAGTCGGGCTCACCTCCACGCACAGCTTGGGCTCCGAAACCCAGCTCCTTGAGAGGGGCTGGACTCTCCACCACTCTGGAGTTGCCCGCGGTGAGAGGCGGCGGGCCGGTGTGGGCTTGCTCATAGCCCCCCAGCTCAGCCGCCATGTGTTGGAGTTTACCCCGGTGAACGAGAGGGTCGTGTCCCTGCGCCTCCGGGTGGGGGAAAGGTCTCTCACTGTGGTTTCGGCCTATGGCCCGAACAGCAGAGCAGAGTACCCGGCCTTCTTGGAGTCCCTGGGAGGGGTGCTGGAAGGTGCTCCGACTGGGGACTCCATTGTTCTACTGGGGGACTTCAATGCCCACGTGGGCAATGACAGTGATACCTGGAGGGGCGTGATTGGGAGGAACGGCCTCCCCGATCTGAACCCGAGTGGTGTTTTGTTATTGGACTTCTGTGCTAGTCACAGTTTGTCCATAACGAACACCATGTTCAAGCACAAGGGTGTCCATCAGTGCACGTGGCACCAGGACACCCTAGGCCGGAGGTCGATGATCGACTTTGTAGTCGTGTCATCGGACCTTCGGCCGTGTGTCTTGGACACTCGGGTGAAGAGAGGGGCTGAGCTGTCAACTGATCACCACCTGGTGGTGAGTTGGATCCGCTGGCGGAGGAGGAGGCCGGACAGACTCGGCAGACCCAAACGCATTGTGAGGGTCTGTTGGGAACGTCTGGCTGAACCTCCTGTCAGAGGGGTCTTCAACTCCCACCTCCGGGAGAGCTTCAACCAGATTCCGGGGGAGGCTGGAGACATTGAGTCCGAGTGGGCCATGTTCTCTACCTCTATTGTCGGTGCGGCTGTTCGGAGCTGTGGCCGTAAGGTCTCTGGTGCCAGTCGTGGCGGCAACCCCCGAACCCGGTGGTGGACACCGGAAGTAAGGGATGCCGTCAGGCTGAAGAAGGAGTCCTACCGAGCTTGGCTGGCTCGTGGGACTCCTGAGGCAGCCGACGGGTACCGGCAGGCCAAGCGTGCTGCTGCCCGGGCAGTTGTGGAGGCAAAAACTCAGGTCTGGGAGGAGTTCGGGGAGGCCATGGAGGAGGACTATCGATCGGCCTCGAAGAAATTCTGGCAAACTGTCCGGTGCCTCAGGAGGGGGAAGCAGTGCTTCGCTAACACTGTTTACAGTGGAGGTGGGGGGCTGCTGACCTCGACTGGGGATGTTGTCGGGCGGTGGAAGGAATACTTCGAGGATCTCCTCAATCCCGCCGACACGTCTTCCGTTGAGGAGGCAGAGGCTGGGGACTCAGAGGTGGACTCGTTCATCACCCAAGCTGAAGTCACCGAGGTGGTTAAAAAGCTCCTCGGTGGCAAGGCACCGGGGGTGGATGAGATCCGCCCTGAGTACCTTAAGTCTCTGGATGTTGTGGGGCTGTCGTGGCTGACAAGTCTTTGCAACATCGCGTGGCGGTCGGGGACAGTACCTCTGGACTGGCAGACCGGGGTGGTGGTTCCTCTTTTTAAGAAGGGGGACCGGAGGGTGTGTTCCAACTATAGGGGGATCACACTTCTCAGCCTCCCCGGGAAAGTCTATTCCAGGGTACTGGAGAGGAGAATTCGGCCGATAGTCGAACCTCGGATTCAGGAGGAACAATGCGGTTTTCGCCCCGGTCGTGGAACAGTGGACCAACTCTATACCCTCCATAGGGTGCTTGAGGGTTCGTGGGAGTTTGCCCAACCTGTCCACATGTGTTTTGTGGATTTGGAGAAGGCGTTCGACCATGTCCCTCGTGGTATCCTGTGGGGGGTGCTCTGGGAGTATGGGGTCCGAGGCCCTCTGCTAAGGGCTGTCCGGTCCCTGTACGAACAGAGCAGGAGTTTGGTTCGCATTGCCGGTTGTAAGTCAGACCTGTTCCCAGTGCATGTTGGACTCCGGCAGGGCTGCCCTTTGTCACCGGTTCTGTTCATAACTTTTATGGACAGAATTTCTAGGCGCAGCCAGGGGCTGGAGGGAGTCTGGTTTGGGAACCACAGGATTTCATCTCTGCTTTTTGCGGATGATGTTGTCCTGTTGGCTTCATCAGGCCAGGACCTTCAGCATGTGCTGGGGCGGTTTGCAGCCGAGTGTGAAGCGGCTGGGATGAGAATCAGCACCTCCAAGTCCGAGGCCATGGTTCTCGACCGGAAAAGGGTGGTTTGCCCTCTCCAGGTTGGGGGGGGAGCTCCTGCCTCAAGTGGAGGAGTTCAAGTATCTTGGGGTCTTGTTCACGAGTGAGGGAAGGATGGAGCGTGAGATCGACAGATGGATCGGTGCAGCGTCTGCAGTAATGCGGTCGTTGTATCAGTCTGTTGTGGTGAAGAAGGAGCTGAGCCGAAAGGCGAAGCTCTCGATTTACCGGTCGATCTACGTTCCTACTCTCACCTATGGTCATGAGCTTTGGGTCATGACCGAAAGGACAAGATCCCGGATACAAGCGGCCGAAATGAGATTCCTCCGCAGGGTGGCTGGGCGCTCCCTTAGAGATAAGGTGAGGAGCTCAGTCACACGGGAGGAGCTCGGAGTAGAGCCGCTGCTCCTCCACATCGAGAGGAGTCAGCTGAGGTGGCTCGGGCATCTGTTCCGGATGCCTCCTGGACGTCTTCCTGGGGAGGTGTTCCGGGCATGTCCCACTGGGAGGAGGCCCCGGGGAAGACCTAGGACACGCTGGAGGGACTACGTCTCTCGGCTGGCCTGGGAACGCCTTGGGGTGCCCCCGGTAGAGCTGGAGGAAGTGTCTGTGGAGAGGGAAGTCTGGGCATCTCTGCTTAGACTGCTGCCTCCGCGACCCGGCCCCGGATAAAGCGGAAGAAGATGGATGGATGGATGGGCTCTCACATTTACTGTCCTGCAACTCCGGTTTGATTAAACAGCAGTAGCATTATTTTAGTAGTGTTTTTAAGTTAAGCCCTGGTTATAACTAACACAAACCTGCCCTGGAGGCGCTGCTTTGTGTCCCCGCCTGCTTTAGGAGCGCACGGGACAGAACCGAGGTGCAGCACTGCGTGTATTTGCAAACACCAACGTAAATAGAGCTACAGCTAACCCGCTAACAGTTACGTTAAAAGGATTAAGAAAGTTCAGAGTCTGTGTCTTGTTGCGTGGAGAAAACTGTGCGTTTTGTGGCTTAAACTGCACCAAATGGCTGCTAATGGAAAGAGAAAGTAAAAAGGCAGCCCATGTGTCCGTGTGTCTGAGAGGAACACCTTTCATCGTTGTCTTCTCTGCTCTCTTTGCACGTTTTCTTCTTTCAGACGTTGTCAAAACTGGCAGCAGGAGCTGTCTGCTCTTTAGTCCACTGTGTTTCAACCTGGTTTGGCTGCGCGTTACGCGGACACAGGCGCTGCACCCGCAGACTCGCATTAAAGGAACCAATTAAGAACAGCTGATTTTTACATCCGCGGAGCATTCAAACAAAGCCACACAGACACTGGGCACACATTAAAGACCAATAATGCAACAAAACCTCTTCTAAAACAAAAATAAGTAGAATTTTGTTGTTCTTTTATATTTACAAAGGCTACAGTATTTTTCAAATGGAACTAATAATAGCCTGCATACAATACATTACTACATTGAAGACCACGTGATCGGTATCGGCCATGATCGGTATCGGCCATGATCGGTATCGGCGATCACAGCAGAGGCTGATCGGTGATCGGCCTCAAAAACCCTGATCGGAGCACCCTTACCCACAATTCATTAATTTTTGTAGCTGCCATACGTTTAAAGCCTGATGCCCTTCTTGACACCACTCCCTGACTGGCACATGGGAGGCACTGTGGCTGGGGTCTGCTCCTTGAAGAACTGAACCCTGGTCATCCGCGTGACAGGCGGGGGGTACTAACTATTTTAACCTAGGACAAAATAACAAGGCCAAATATGCAACAAAAGGTTTAAAAAGCAGTCATCGGGACTTCGGGACTAAAGTTGAAGACGTTTGGCCTCCATCCTATATGCTCCTAGGAAGGACTTTTAGACTTGAAGCTAAATTCAATTGGTTCTGGAGACTAAATAGACTCTGAAAGAGCCTGAGTGGTTTCGGGTCATTAGGAGTCCTTTGACCTCAGCTGGAGTGAGGGGGACAGTCGTTAACCCTCCTGGGCCTGGTCAGTTCCTTCAGATGTTAATGACCTGAGTGAAACTGGTTTGTTTTGTTTGGGTTTCAGGAGACTGTTGTAGAAGGAAGGTTGTATCTGAGCCCACCATTTCTGTTTAAAGAAGGTTCATCTTTTTTGACAAAGATTTCTTCTTTGATTTCTCGCTTAAATGTTTACATCTGGGCCAGTAGTGTTTGCTTTTTTTTGTTTATTATTTGTATGTATGAGTAATTTATGTTCTCTCATTGCTCTCACTCTTTTTGGGCCAACAAGTTTCAATATGGCATTACTGGCAGAAGCTCTTCTCAGACAAAGATACCTTGAGAAAATGGAGCTGTATGTGTACATTTAACCAGGAAGACAGTTTTCTTTTCCCTCTCTAGGTCTTAGCGCCTGTCTGTCACTGTCAGCCAATCACAGCCTGCCACCTATGCTTCTCCTCCAATCATCTCTCAAGCCATTCATAACACACCCTCTCCCCTCAGTCGTGCTGCTGTTTCAGCTACATGCCCCAACCTCCCTCCACCCCCGCAGCAGCAGAACTATCAGCCTCCTCACTTCTCCTCATTTTAGGCTTTCCAATTCAGTCGTGTGTAATTTTGTATCAGATTGTTCAGATGTCACTGTTTTGTTTTGTTGTCATGTATTTTAGCAAGGTAGCTAGTGGTTAGCTTTCCTTGTTACACACATACAGTAGCTTTTCTTTAATATTGTACTATTCATTCTCTTAGTTTCCTTTAACCCTTAGGAGTCCATGATCACGCCGGCGTGATTGAACAACGTCACGTCTTTGCAGAGTTGGAGTTAAAAAAAAACATTAGTAGTGTCAGTTTTAATTTCATGTCAAAAGGCCCAGTAATCTTGGAGATTTTGAGCATTAAAGTTTTACAATCGTTTACAACATTAAATATGATAAATAAATAGACACGCATCTAATTAATGCTTTATCAAGGAAAGTTCCCGCAGTGATTTCAGATTGTATATTTTTTGTAGATTGTAGGTTTACTAAAAAAAGGGTCAGAAAAAGGATATTTAATTACCAGAAAAGAGATATTTACTTTCCAGCTGTATAGAGGGCATTTTCCACCTTGTAAATGTTCAAATGTGATAGAATTACTCCTTTTTGAAACCTTTTAACATCTGACAAATACCATTAGTGCATATTTTATTCATACAATGAGTATATAATGAACTGGGCCAGGTCCAGGTCTATTTTTAATATTATGTTTAATGCCTCCAAAAGGCATTTAGCGTTCTTATAAATCACTGATTCTTTTACATGTTGTTTATAAGAACATTTTTGTCACTTTTGAAGCACTCAGAAACCTTTGTTAAGCATGTTTGATTTTCTCATGCCAAAAAAAAAGGTCAACATTTTAGTTCTAATTTTGTGTTTTTTGTGCATTCTAGGCTGTGGGGTGTTCAAATAGATAGAATTGTCCTGAAAAAAATGTATAATATTCATATGTTTCTCAATTCCAAAGGTAATATGGGTAGATTAAAAAACACTGAAAAACTGCAAAAATAGGCTTGACATAAAAAATACAACGCAGATGTATTTAGTATTCAGTAGTATTGCTTCTTTATACTATTCTACCTTCTCCTTTTGACTGTTCTCTTCCAAGCATTACCACAGTGAACCATTTTCTGCATCTTCTTCTCTCACAACAACTAACTTCATGTCCTTATTCACTATGTCTGTAAATCTCCTCTTTGGTCTTCCTCTAGCCTTCCTGCCTAATTAACTTCTAACCTCAGCATCCTTCAAACTACATAGTCTGTACATGCCCCAACCATCTCAGTCTGGAAAATCTGACTTTATCTCCAATACATCTAACATGAGCTGTCTCTCTGACGTACTCATTCCTATCTTATTTCTTATTTATTTATTTTTAAAATAGGGACAGTACATATTAATGAACATATATGTAATATGTAAATATGTCAGATTCTAGCCAGTGGCTATCCATCTTTGTCAATCCCAAAAAGAGCCTCAACATCTTCATCTCCAGCTCTGCCTTGTGCCTTTTCCTCTGCGCAACTGTCTAAGATTGCTGCACACCTTTACTTTCACACCTGACACTTTTCTCCACCTGATACAACACACTTGCACACTCCTGATGGAAATATCATAACTTGCTTCTATTCATTTGATTTAAATATTGCAGAGCTTGGTTGTGGGCCAATATCTAACATCAGCATATTTAAATGCCAAGCAGAAAGTGAAACAATCATTTGTGTTTACAGTGCAACATTAAAAACAGTAATTATAAAAAATTCCCACTGAAAATGTCTTACAGCTCAATCTGAGTTTAATAATTCACATTTAGACTCAATATTCTCTGCCACAAAGAGTTTTAATTATTCCAAGTTTATTAGAAAATGCATTAACACCAGCCGTTTTTGGTGATAAGGTTCAGATGGTTATGTCTGATATTCAAAACGGTACAGAATACAGAAAGCAGCAGAGAAATGAACTGTCACGCCGATAAAATCAGCTCAGTGGAGTCAAGATGACAAGAGCAGAATCTTAAAAGACTGTTCAGAGTTGAGTCATGATTTTGGCAGTGCTTATGTGTTAAATGTGAACTGTTGAAGAGATACTGGTGCAGAGAAAAGCACAGACGAGTTTTGAAAATATGAAAAAGGTTAGGGTCTGCAGTGTAGTTTAGCAAATGTGACCCGTGGACTGCTGCTCAGTTTGTTCAATATTTTCATGACAGGTTCCTTTTGAAATATTTCTTGTCAGAGTGATTTTCTCCATTCCCTCTGCAGACTATGTGTGTGTCTTGGGGTGTAATCCAATTTCACAGCTCCTCACCTTCCTCTAAGCTCTCATTTAAGACTTACACTTTTCAACTCATTTTCAAACAGCGTGAACAGGACACCGGGTTTGTACAATTTACCTCAGCACTGAAGGGTCATGGTCTATCATTTACAGTCATTTTAGAGTAATTTTGCTACCCTTTGTATGTGTTGGGGTGGCACAGTGGCCAAGTGGTTAGCACAACTGACTTATAGCAAGAAGGTGTCTCTCTGTGCTTGGGTGGGTTTTCACATTTTGGTTTCCTTACATTACACAGCAAGCTGGATAGTTGCAGGATCATTCAGGTCAATGGCATTGCTGTACCGTCGTGAGTGGGAGGGTTTTAAGTTTCAGACAGCAATAAGCCTCTTAGCAAAACTTGTTAACAACATGGCAATGCTGAAAAACTTATCGTATATGCTGCTATACATTTACAGAAACAGCAAAACTCCTCCAACAACAGTCATCTTGACAGGTCGCCCCAGGGGCATTGGATGGATGGGTTAAACTGCAGAATACAAAATATCCCTAGGGGCACTATAAAGTCCACCTTAACTTTAACAGTCACCTAGTCGCCATCCTATTTTCTACCATAAAAATTCTGATCTGTGGCTTGGACTTCCAGGAGGCAGTACCAATGCAAATGTGAATGCAAGGATGCAAATGAATAGACATAGTTTCAGACAACCAATCAAGAGAAATTAAGACTTGCACAAAGTTTCCCCATTAGGCAAGGCGGGCTAGGCTAGTGCATATGATTAGGTAGATTACAAAACGCTAAAAGGTTCAGTCCTAGCTACAAACAGTAGTGAATGATGGCTAGTGCTAACCTTGCATTTGAGATTAGACAGATTTTTACTTGCTCAAAATCACTGAGGGAATGTGATTTATGAGAATGGGCCCAAAGGCATTTCTAAGTAGTAATACCAAGTAAAGTAAAGAACAAATACACAGGACACTTTTTAGGGACTGAAGTGTCAGGACTGAAAATAACACCAATGTCGAGGGAAAGGGCCTTTTGGCAGTTAACCTTTGACCCCTCAATCTCTCTCCTGCACAACAAGGAGCTGAGCGAACACTTCTTAGAAACTCATGACATGACAAATGGACACGGCGTACTCTTGAGAGACTAAGAAAACAAGGTGTAAGTGTGGTATTTGCACACGTTCTAAAACTTGTAAGAAATCTTCAGGCTTTGCACGGTTTTAGAGTTTAACAGAAAGTATTCAGATTAAAATAATGCATCAGATTAAGGTGAATTATTTCCCTTTTTAATGCACCTTCCTGGTAGTGGCAGGTTTGGTCTAGAAGTGCGATAAGTAGTAGTAGTGTGAGAGTGATATCTGATGTAAAACTGAAGTAAAGACTGTTTTGTATCCATCAATGTCTAGCATTGGCCTCACCTAATGAAAATACAGTTACCATGAAAGGAGTACTTCAGAATAATATTTCTCAGATCGAAATATAAAAGTGAGAGTAAAAGTACTGTATGTTTAGGAAAATGTACACAGACAACATATTTGAAGTAACTACTTTCCACCACTGGTTATATAATTACCTTGAGACATTTTCAAACACAAGCAGACACACAAAGAGATTCATAATATATTCATCTAAACATGTGCTGACCAAAATAAGACTATTTTAGGTCCTATATTATTCTTTTTTCAGGCTTTTTGAAATTGCATTAGTATTTCACATTTTAGAACTTACAAGAATGTATATGTATGGGGAACTGTTACTTACAATTTGCAGGCTTGTATTAGGTGTCTGTCGCAACAGTGAGGAATGGACAGAGCATAAAATGGATATTTAGCATGGCTATTAGCAATATTATGCTAACAGATAGATAAATGAGCTGCCGAAGTTTCCAGAACGTGTCCGGTGACAGTGTATGGGCTTTAGAAACGCGCAGCAGCACTTCCTGGTTTCTCGTGTCTATGTAGAGCTGTGAGACCAAGCGTTTCCAGCTCTTCATTAGGGCATGGGCTCAGCAAACAGGATTACTCAAGCATGCGTGAATGAAACAAAATTCAACTCCAGGTATGTTTTGAGGTGGTTCAAAGGCTCAAAAAGTCAATTCAGCCAAATAGGGAACGTTTAAAGATTTTCAGAGCAGCACCAATAATTTTCTTACAAAGGTTATGGGGATGTTACAGATAGGATTACTCTATTGGTCTCTGAGCTTTTGTGCACAAAATGAAACATATTGTATTTTCTGAAGGGACTGAAGTAAATGCACATAGATTTATCACTGAGTTTGAGTCACTTGAGATTCACACTTGACGATGCACTCGGTCAGAAATACTCTTCCTCTTTTCACCCGTGTTTTCATTAGTGTCGCTTTATGGAGGAGCAGGAAGGCACTCGAGAGTTTGCCTTTTTAAAGCTGAAATAAAATCTTCAGCTGTGTCCAAGAACATAGACCAGCACACACTGCTTTACAGTGAAACAAAATATAGATGCAATAAACTGGTAAGAGTAAGATGTTCTGCCAGTGTTTGTTTAATAAAAGAGACAATTATTCTGGACACATTTACTTCACACAGAGCCAATAAGTATGTTTTAAATTATGAAATATATTAGGAATTATAGTTTGACATTGCCAGGAACTTGTGCATGTGCATTTCTTGTTTTTGCCAACTATAATCTGTAGCAGCATATATAAAAGAAGTTATTTTGATTTCAGAAAAGGTCAGCAATGGGCCAAGGAAAGAATTATTTGTTTTTATTTTGCAGATCAAGGACTTTTTTTGTACAGGATTATTTTGCAAAATAGGGCCAATTTTGTCTGATAGTGAACTGTGTGAATCTGGGTCACTTTAATGCCTCAGTGGAGGTCTTCATAATACTTCTACTTTATGTATGTTACACTTTAGGCATTAGTACTCTGCAGAGTGGTCCTGTGTGTATTGCAACATGTATGTGTATTGTCAAAATAAAACTTGCAAAATGATATTTTTGCCTTATTAGTCATCCCTTTTCTGACATATACAGTGCATCTCACCAAAGCCATGTTTTTACTCTGTTGGAAAAAATGTATTGAAAGTATAGGACTTCTGAATACTCCCCTCTATGAAGCAGTAATAAAGCATTATTAAATATGTCATTAACAATAATCCAGTGACTAACTTGTTGTTTATAAATACTGAATTACCACAGATGTGTGTGTTGATTTACATAGCTCTTATGTAATTTTTGTGTTTTTGATTAAATAAAATGTAAATTAAACTTTGCTTTGCTCTCTTTCTGCTGGATAATAATCAACCCTGGCTGCGATACTAGATTTGAGAGTAAACTTTTATGATTTTTGGCAAAAAGTTGCTGTATCAATTGTATCGATATCAAGTCTTATCACTCCAAGTTAGCCAATATCATTCTTTTTGATTGAAAGATGTTTTATTTGTTTTCATTTAACATAATATACTACAGATGAGAGATATATTGAGTACACTGTGAGAAGTAAATTAATAATCAATATTATTCTTGATTCGGATCAAAACAATACTAATCGATATGTATTGTATTGTTACAAAAGCCTATCCTTACGTCCCTATTTGTACAGTAAATGATACTAACCCTTAACTAATACTCAAATAATGTCTGTGGTAAGTGTTTAGTTATTGTAAAATGGTACCAATAAAGCTGCAGTTGTAAAGATCAATGATGATGATGAGGCAGAGCACTCTCTAAAGGAGCATTTATGAAGGTGACAGTATAAAATATTCACACTTCTCTTTGTGACAGACTGAGACTGACAGTGTCTTCTCTGTAAATGAGATGATTGTGCTGTGTTTTCCCCTGAGAGCCAGTCCACATCTTCTGCTATTATACTGTATTCATAATGTGCGTGTCAACATAAAGCAATCTGAGAAACAACAAGAGTAAGCACATACTAACTGAGACACAAACTGTAAATAAAAACAGAATGGTTTATAAATCTAATAAATACAGCATTTTATTCATCATACAACATAAACAGTATAATAGAGATTAAAATATTTCACCATTTAATGAAAACTAATAGCTCATTTTGAATCTTGAATAGTTAAAATGCCTATTTTCCCAGCCTTTTGTTGTCAACTTTATTGACATGTGTTGCTGCCATCAAACTCAAAATGAACTACTGAACTATTGACTGCTACTACTGAAATAGTAACATATCTCAATTTTAACATCTGACATTTTGTTTATTTTGTGAATAAAATTAGGTTTTATGATATTTTTAAATGATTAATTTCTGCAAGCGCCATACAGGCCTAACCAGCTGCATGTCATCACACTATTTCTGATGTTTATATGAAAATGTATACAGCTTGTACAAATGTATATTTTGTAGATAATATACAGCACATTGTGGGTTGGGCCTCTGATTTCCATTGTAAACATATATCACATACTATGTCATATGACAGTAATTTGCCTTGAACACCTGGCCATTCACAATCTGAGTCTTTGCATACTCGAATTGTGCACGTTTTGTTCACTTTGTGTGTATGATATCCTATGCAATAATATACTGCGATTATGATGCATTCATGGGACTGATAGGAAATTGAAAAGCTAAGTTTTTTTTTCCCCCAAGTTGTGTCAGCAAGTACTAATTTGTTAAAGTATTTATAACAATAGGTTTTGTGATTGCAAAAGAGCCAGACTTTTGAAATGTTATGAAGTGTTAATGAGAGTCATATTAGGTGAAGTAACAAACTAACTTAGTGTACTTAAAAAAAGTAGAAAACTGTTAATTAGATATTAATGAATGTTTTTCTCTGTGTGGTTATTAAAAAGAGTTAACACTTAGTCAAATAAAGAGGTAAAAAATAGTAACATTTGAGTAGGTGCATAAAAAAAAAATAAAAAAAAAACGCAAAATTTACTAAAGTACAAATAAGTCATATCAAATATATTTTCTGTTGTTGCTCCAATTACTACCACCACATATTTTTGTCAACTTTTGTGTGTACTCAAAAGGGGCCGACCCCATCACTTGGAACACTGGCAATTTTAACAACTTTTGCCAACATCTAAAAAATGCTTTATAATCATGAATGTATTTTCAAGTGAAGTATATGTTGTCCTTTAAAGGTACTCATAAAGTGCATTTTATTATAGCCATAAAGTAGCCTTTCTGATTTACGAGAGTGAATCTATGTTTTTCCCACCTCCTGCTGTTAATTATCTCATGTTGTTGTTCTTTATAGTCACCAGAATGACACTTGGAAAAATGTACAACTTTGTATTTCTTGGCGTTTGCTGAAATGAAGTCAATTAAAGCCTGTGTTTCTTGGAGTCAGTAACCAGGTCCTTCGTGTTATTGCAGCATTAATTGCCATGTCCAATTATTACATTCACTCTGTATGTTTCTGTAAACCTAGACTGTTATTATTTTATTTGAACTGGGATCAATCTACTGGATTTCTTAGTTTTAGTCTAGACTTCACATTATTTAACACTAACCAACCTGCAAATGTGGGTGGACCTTTATTTTGGCTGGTAACACATTCACTCACTATGCATGTATGTATATTTAAACAAAAGAGTTAAGGCTTTCGCTTGAGTTTCATTTCTATGAGAGGAACAATCACAGGCGGAGTAACCAATCAGAGAAATGAAGGGTGGGAAGTAAGCAGTGCACCGCTGACCCATAACATGGCACTTATGAAGAATTGTGGCTGGTTTTGCTGTAAAACACCAAAATAAGCTGTATTATGAGCAGCTTTGTACTTATTTCTGAATGAGGACAGCAGCAGAAGCCAGTTGTACCGACTTATGGCAAAATTTGGTTTGTTTGAATGTGGTTGTTATGTCAATGGGACTTTACTGTTGGTTAAATGGTAACAAGAAGAAAGGAAAAAAAACACTAACAACTGAGGACTTCAGCAGAATCAACAGGAGATGAAGTAAAGCACTAAACGCTGTTAAATGGGTGAGAGAAGATATACATTTTGCACTGTATAAGCCGGCGCCATCTTGGTTATTTTTCATAGGAGATTATTTTTCGCATTTGTAAGACACACAGCAGATAAAAGCTGTGGTAAGTTGATTTGAAATGGCTCACAGTGGGTGAGGAACCAGACCCTCCAGCTTTTGTAAAGAAAGTAGGTGGGGCTGGTTAACCAGGCACGCCACAGAAAATCATCGGCCTCCTGGGTGGTGCAGTTATATTAATTTGGCATATGTTTTATGCCAGATGCCCGTCTTGACCCAACAAGTTCCCTGGCTTGTGACTGGATTATTATATACTGTACTGTATATTATGCAAGCAACTAAATTGTGGTTACTGGAAACCCTAACAACTAATTTGACACAGTTGCCAGTAGTTTATAAATTTGACATAATCCAACCACAAGTCCCCAAGCCACTACACTTTGAGCCAGTCCCAAGCCTGGATAAATGGAAAAGGTTGCAAATCACTGCACACTAGGACGCAGATGATTTGCTGTGGTGGCTCAGAAAGTGAAAACTCGAAATGAAAGAAAAAGTTCACACATTTGACAGTGGCCTATACTCACAGTGAGCTGGGCCTGTTTTGGCGTGAATCCGGTTCTCCGTCTGTACTGGTCAGGCTGTGTCTGGGGGTCCTGCCCTGGCTGCTGCTGCTGCTACTGCTGCTGCTGTTACAGTTGGCAGAGGACGACTGGAGCTCTGCCATGGAAGCATTCACCACACTGTTCCTCTTCTCACCTACGAGAAACACACGCTGTTGTCGGCCAGAAATCACAGCTATATTTTAGTTAGCACTAAATCGAGATCTGTTCAGTCACGGGAGGCTGATGCTGTATCACCTGAAAGACTAATCCCTTTTCCTGTTATGTATATGCTTTTTCTCTGAGGGTAAGGTCATCAAACACAAATATAATCTGTGTCAAACTGACAACTGGTCACATCTTTAAAAAAAAATGTGCAAAGCATCTTAGACTTATATTACAGTTTATGAAAGCTTACCGTTTTAGGAATATGTCGGTGTGTGCTCTTTGAGGTCAACAAACAGGACAACCCTTACAAAATACATTATAGGGACAGCTAAAAAAAAAAAATGTATAAAATGTAGGGGCATAATAATACATTTGCAGCAAAACAATATGTATCCATTAGAATTGTTTCGATCCTGAATTAAGAACAATATTGGCTGATTTAGAATGATATGATTCGATACAATTCAACATATTCATATCAATACAATTGATACAGCAACGTTTTGCCGCTCTCATATTCAGCATCGCAGCCGGGGTTGATTATGTCCAGCAGACAGAGAGCAAAGCAAAGTTGAATGCTAGATTTAATTGAATTAAAAGCACAAAAATTACATCCAAAAAGATGTATCTGGTTTTATTTTAACATGTATATATTTAAAAGTATCTATTAAACTATCTAATATCAATAGTTCCAAAATTATACATTTTTTCCCCCATGTATACTAATTTATACTACCTAGAAAACAATATATGATGAAGGTGATGCATATCAATATAATTGTATCGTAGGAATAAAAAAAAAAAGATACATTGATATAATAACTGTATCATTACACCCCTAATAAAATGGCCTCTAACTACTTACTTCCTCACAGACTTGTCACAAAATTTTTAATGAAGAAATTTCAACTGGACAATTTTTTAGTAATTGAAAATCCAAAGCAAGTTTTTAAGTCAGTGGTAATGTATATACAGTATTATATATTGTATATATTATAAATGCATTCACTATATTTCATTGTAAATTAAAGCCAGTTCTGTGTATAACTATCTTAGGTGGCTCAGCCTTCCTGCAACAATGGGCCTTTAGCGGGGTACACCCAGGACAGTTTCCACTTCACTGCAGGGCTGACACTAAGGGCCAGATTTATCAAAGATTTGCGTGCACGCTAACTGAATAATATGCGCTAAAATTGGAGCAAACCCAGACGCAGTTGAGAATTGCGTGTCTTACAGGAGCAGAGTGTCACGGTCCCTTCCTCGTTGTGGCCGTACTGTGTATTTATGTATCTGTGTGCAGGTGAAGCCCTGGGAGGACCTGGCTGTGCGTGCGTCAAGGGCCCGACGCACTGCGCGTATAAAAGACCCGCCTACAGCCGGCCGAGCGCTCTCTCCGCTCCCAGGCCAACACCTGCGCCCGCAGCACCTCGCCTTTGCTTTATCTTTTCGTTTAGCTTTACTTTATTCCATATGGCACCCGCTATACCTTACACACAACCAGGCACTTGCTTACACCACTGACTCTACAGACAGTCATACTCCATGGTTAGTTTATTTTGTTTTAACTTGGTTAATTTTTCTGTAAATAAATATTCATCATTGGCCTGATTTGCTACTTGGCGTTGTTTTTGTTATAGCCGTGAGCCGGGTTATGACAAGAGCGAACGCAATGCAGATTTTGCTTCTATGACCTAATGAATCTGTAAACTGAGGCGTTCTTCCCAGAGTGCGCAAAATGGAAGGCGGAGAAAATGCAAATTCATTCATTTACCGCCCGCAATATTATTTATCAAGGCTCACCATGACTTTGCGTGCAAAAATAGCGTATAAATTTAGCACGTTGGAGAAGGACGTGCTAATCTTTTGCACAGATATGGCTGCTGTGATTCATGTGAGACGAAGGAGAAGAAATTAAGAAATACGTAGGGTTAGAGTGTTTGCCACGCATGCAGATCTATTTGCCATGACGGATGAAAAAATTATTCACCAGCACTTTCAGCTATTCTTAGTTAAATGTTTGCTTCCGTTTGTGTTCTACTTCTGCACCTTCCATGATGCAAAACAATACACGCAATGATGCCGTTTAAATAGTTCCGCCCCATCTGTTTGCACCTGTCAACAGCCACGCAATTTGTCTTAGTAATTCACGCGCAACATGGCCATTAATAGTGGCCGCATATTTTCTTATTTTCTCGCAGTTTAGCACCCGTCTTAGTAAATATGGCCCTAAGAGACACTGACAAACTAACATTCACTCTCACATTCATCCACTAGGAGCAATTTAGATGGATCAACAACACATGCATATTTTTGGATGGTGGGGGGAAACTGGAGTACTCGGAAAGAACCCACAGTAACACACAACCACTCAGAGAGGTCATCGTTGCTTGGTCCAAGGATGAAACCCACAAACCCGTACTCCTAAACTGTTTCCATTTGTTTTGTATATAATCTTTCTTGGAAGCTAAAACACAAACATAATCTGTATGCGTCAAGTTGACAATTGGGGACCTTCGTATTTAAAATATACCATACATTTAAGGCTTTACCTTTTTGGGAATGCGTTGGCGTGTGGAAAAGTGTGAGTGGCCTCTCACTGCAGGATGGGGTTTTATTCACTGAGCTTCCTCTCCGGGACAGCTGCGAATTAGCCGAACCTCCAGTCGGCATGTCCTGGAATATCTGAAACAGACAATGGCACGAGCACAAGTTATATACTGATGACACAATATTGATATAAAGTAATTGTTGTTTGGATGTCCCTGCAGTTTTATTTCATCTCCTAATTTGTGCATCTTTTACACTTGTGCTTTAATCTTACAGGACAAATTAACTGCGATTACTATTCTTACTAGTGGTCCTTATGTTTGTATGTTCCTTCATCATTTCATTCACAATCATTGTAGCTGCATTACTGAAAAAGTTGGCAGAAGGTGCTACCTTACAACTATGGGCCTTGAGTAGGGTACACTCTGGACAGTAGCCAGTTTAAATGTACAGCTAATGCAGAGACACAAACAACTATTCACATTTGTTCAGTACAGACAAATTAAATTCACCAAATAGCCACAAGTGTAAAACATTAGGTGATAAATTAAATATTACTGAAATAAAACCCACAAAACAGTCACTTTTAAATACAATTGCCAACGAGAGGCAGACATTGAGACATTTGTTTTAACAGCTGCTGAAAGCTGTGGCTTCTTTTTGGTATCTGTCCTGGCACTGCATAAACTTATTTACTGTTCAAAGCACAATTAAGCAGAAGGAGAGTGAAACTCTGTGCTTTGAGAGAATTGTTTTTTCATCTATGTTCCCCTTTAACTAATTATGCAGACATTTTCTGGAGCTGACATCTTTCCACAAAATATTTCTCCAGCATTAAACTCTTATTTTACCAAACCAAACATCTCTGTCATCATCCCTTCATTCATATATCTATCAACTGGCTTTCTTTTGGCTCGCTCCACACTCAAGACTCCACTCGTAAAGGGAAAAATAAAAGTAATGTTCTGTTTTCTGCATTTTGAAGTCACACAAAGGGTTTAGATGGAGAAAATAGGATATAAAAATTATGGTTATTCATAAAAAATGATGCAACTGTGAGGCAAACGCTCTTGCATATACAGTGTTGTGACAATCTGAGAATTATCAACAGGCACAAACCCTGATTCATCTCACTGTCAGTTTAAGAAATTGAACTAAAAAATATGTATTTTTTCTTGTGTATGAGTAAAAAACTTCACAGAGTATATTGTAATATAAATAATAATAATAATTGAACACTGGATACATTATGAAATGGCACAAAAAAAGGACAAAGCAAAGAGAAATGCGGATATATACATTGGCAAAGCATTCACCCAAGTGGTTGTTAATGCTGGAACATGCATAAGAAAGGCTAAAATAAGCAGAAGAAACCAGAAATTTGTTGCAAAGAAAAGAAAAGGAAAGTTGAACAAAAAGGATGAATAATGTTTAGGACTCTTAATGCTGTTCAATATACAGAGATAAGATAAATGATTTTGTAAAAAATGGTTGAAGATATGAAATTAAGTATACTAATACTAATAATACTTGAAAAAAAGAAGTATAAAGAATGCAGAAGGTATGAATGGTTGAAGTGACTGAACTAAATAGCCTGTATTTAGTTCAGCCACTTCAACCGTTCATAGCTTCATTCTCTTGAGCTTTGCTAAAAAAAATATGAATGGTGCAAAATTAGCACAAGTAAAATGGTAGGAACACAAAACGTAATAGCACACATTATGCTGAAATTAGAGAGAAATTAGAAATGTTTGAATGCCTGAAAAGCTGAAAAATGTCTGAAAAGTAATTAGTTGAAATAACAAATATGCAGAAGAACAAAAATGGGCTATATTATGCTTGTATCTGTCTTTTTAAACCAGTCTCGGTCACCTCTAGAACAGCACTGCATTAAAAATATTTAAAAACCTTACGTGACTAAAAGAAACCATTTCTAATAACTGCTTTACTACTGCCATAAAGAAACAGATTAAGAGACCAGCAGAGTGCTGAGTGTTATACTTTTTTTATTCAGGATCAGAAAGAAAATCTTTTTACTTCCCTTTTTGTAATGATGCCATTTTACAACAAACTGAAAAATATCTACGTAGAATCATTGGAAACAGAGCTGTGCACTGTTTTTTAGATAAATGAATGAAAGAAGATTAGATGTAGAGAGCTTGTTCATTGGTCAGTGCTTCCTGGAGTGGGCGGGGGTTCATGGGAGAAGCAGAGGTTTGTGGAACTGAGTGTTTTGAGTGCTCAGAACTTCCATGCCAGAGAATAGAGGATTACTTACATGAATGGAGCAAAACATAACTCCAGTATGTTTATGATGAGGGATCATCATTATAACATGGTAGAAAGCTCAGATATTGCAGAATATAGGCCCTTTAATACTTCTGCGGTCACCACAGCAAATCCTCTGCCTCCAAGTGTGCAGTGATTCGCATATTGATTCTGCATAGATTTTTCAAACCGATGCCCTCTCCATTTATCCAGGCTTGCAACCAGCACAAAGTGTACACTGAGTTTTGACGCTGTGTGGCTAGATTTAATAGAGGAAAATGTACTTGATGAAAAACACTAATATTATATTAATGTTATTCAGTCTTAACAATACACAATCCATTTGACAGCACCAATTATCTTTTTTTAAATTTTTTTTATTTGTGACAACCATATGACAGCAGAAATTATGATTTCTGTGTTGGTTTGTGCTTTTACAGGAGCGTGTCTAGCGAGCGTGCAGATCTCCTAGTGCGCAGCCTCTTGTTGTAAATGTATGCATGTACACAGGTGTTATTTGCGGTGATTTTCTCTTTGAGTCCATGTGTGTGCGTGATGTCCGGGTCTCTAACAGCTAGCCTGCTTCTTCTGTTGCCATGGTGACACCTTTAAGCAGCTTGGCATACCAATAATCTGCTCCGACATGAAGGGGAAAGTAGCTTTGAAGTACAGCGTATATAAGGTAAGCGTACATAACCGAGAGTCGCTAAGGGGAGATGCTTGTTAAGATGGAAAAGAAAGTGTGCTCAGGCTCAATGGCACAAATATCAATCCACTACACAGAGCAGAGGGATTTCATCTGAAACTGTAGCTGCTGATACATATAAATATAAGATGTTACCTTCTCGTGGTGCTCGATGAGGATTTCCACGACAATGTTCTGGAACTTGATGTCCATAATGGCCGCCACCGTCTCCTCCTGAGGTCGCAGCAGAGTGGGGCCGAACACGACGCCCAGGTTGGCCACAGTCATAAGGTTCTGGAGGTGGTGACTGGCCACACTGTAAAATAAATATAAAGAAAAGCTACATTACTCATACTCACATACATGTATACATATAGTTTTTGTTCATTTATTTCACCATTTATTCCCATTAGAGGTCTTGGGGGGCAGGAGCTCATCCCAGCTACACATTTTTTGTATTTAATTTTGTTATGCAACTAATATCTCACACGCAGTAGATAGGTTTGCATTAACTTAATTCAAACTTGCACTCATAGTCAGAAACTAGTCAAGGTTTTTATGTAGCTCATACTGACTGGAATATAAACAATGGCCAAAATATAAAAAGTGCACACGGTTGATTCAAATAGTAAAAATCTGTGCATTTTCTATTAATTCCTGACTAATTATAATATATATAAAAGTGGCAAAGGTGTTAGGGGTGTTGAGTCTAAATCTCTGTCCTGCATCTAACTAGTCACTGTCCAGGGTGTGAATTCTGGAAACGTTGGGACGTTTTTTAAATTTGAAAAAAAAAAAAGAAGAAAACTGAAAGACTTTCAAATCACATGAGCCAATCTGAGAAATGATACACTTTTATGCACAAAATGAAAAAACATGATTAGCAATAAAAGTTATGTCTCTCAGAAGTAAAGATGGAAAAAGGCTCTCCAATCGGTGAAAGAGAGAGTATAAAGATTGTGGAATACTTAAAAAACAATGTTCCTCAACATCAAATTGCAAAGGCTACAGCTACTGTGCATAACATCGTTAAAAGATTCAAAGAAACTGGAGAAATCTCTGTGCATGAGGCACAAGGCCAAAGACCTTTATTGGAGCCCGTGGTCTTGGGGCCCTCAGACGGCAATGCATCACTCTTCATGATTGTGTCAGTGACATTACTAACTGGGCCCAGGAATACTTCCAGAAACCACTGTCAGTAAACACAATCCACTGAGCCATCTGCAGAGGCTCCATCATGCAAAAAGCAAGCCATATGTAAACATGGTCCAGATGTTCCATCGTGTCCTGGGCCAAGGCTCATTTAAAATGAACTGTTTCAAAGTGGGACAGTGGACTATGGTCAGACAAATTCAGATTTGACATTTTTTTTGGAAATCACGCACACCGTGACCTCTGGGCTAAAGAGGCGGAGCTTCCAGCGACTTATCAGCGTTCAGTTCAAAAGCCAGCATCTCTGATGATATATTTAAGAGCATATGGTATGGACAGCTGTGTGTTTTGGAAAGAACTATGAATGCTGAAAGGTAAATAAAGGTTTTAGAGCAACATATACCAACCTAATGAAAACGCAATTAAGAGCCATATTGGTTTGCACTAAAGGGTTGTTATGGTGATTTAGAGCAACATATGCTCTAAAACCCAGCTGCACTTAAGCTGCTGGAAACCTATATAAAGCAAGAATGCAACCAAATTCAAACACAAACACTCCAGAAACTCATACCCTCGATGCCCAGACGTCTTCAAAATGTTTTGAAAAGAAGAGGAGAAGCTGCTCCATGGTAAACATGCCCCTGTCCCAACTATTTTGAGATCTGTAGCAGGTATCAAATTTTAGTTCATTTTGCGCATAAAAGTGTAAAATTTCTGTTTAAACATTTATGTTTTCCATGTTATATTGTAAATAAAATATTGGCTTGTTATTTGAAAGTCTTTTAGTTTTAATTTAATTCAAATTTTAAAAAAACATCTCCGCATTTCCAGAGTTCGGGTTGTACGAGCATGCAGTATACATATGAACATATCTATGGTCTTTGTCAGGGCTGCTGTATAGAATCAATGAAGACTAGAATTAATTACATTCAAGGCAACAGTGTCACATCCCTGTCTTTATGTCTTTTAGTTGGTTGTTCTTGAACTTCACCTATTGGACAAATAAGCTGAAATGTTCACTATGCCAAAACAGATAAAATTACTGCTGGAAAGGTCACCATTTTTAGCAAATTGGTTGGAAATGAAAAATTATCTTGGCAAGGTGGTCTCACAGTTTTTATGATCATAAGTTCCTCAATGAGAGACTGGAGTGCTCCTAAGTGTCTGTTTAAGCCCCACTGAGAGGCGTCTTCAATACCAACCTGATGAAAATGCAATTAAGAGTCATATTGGTTTGTACTAAAGGGTTGATATGGTCATTTTCACTTTCAAGATGTCCTTGCTTAGAGGTTACAAGCTATTTCACGTAATAAATAATAATGTAATTCATTTAGTATTGCATGACGTAAACGGGCAAGTTTTTCTGTCTTTCTTTTTGACTTTTTCATTTCAGGGCGGCCACAGCAAATGATCTGCCTCCTAGTACACAGTGATTCTCATACTGACTTGGTATAGGTTCTACACCAGATGCTCTTCCTGACACAACCACGCTCCATTTATCTGGGACTGGGATTAATAAAAAGAGTATACCGCCTTGTGACTCTCAGTGGCTGGATAATAATGAACTGTTTTTTACTATACAAAAACATAGTAATGCGACTGAATTTTAAAGCGGAACTCAGTAACTCTGCTCATTTCTTCGCTCTTTTTGCCTTTCGTTTCTCTATAAAGCTCCCCCTACAGTCCGGAGTATAGCACTATCGTAAATACTCACAAGCCCAGGTGACTCCTGTGTGACCAATTGATTGTCTTTACTTTCGTTTTCCCCTCTGCGTATCTGTACAAATTATTTTCTTCCATTTGGCTGCTCTGGCACAAAGAAAATTGAGAAATAAAGTGGTTGCTAGCGAGACCCAAGACTTCTGTGACTCCGGGTAGGCGACACTCACTGTTGCAAGTGTCACTTTCAGCCCAGAGACACTAGGGGGAGATGCCACACTGCTTCATTTATCCCACAACAACTCATTTAACCATCACACGGACTCCGAAACAGTTGATTTAAGGTAAAAAAGTTACTGAGTTCTGCTTTAAGAGCTTGTTGTTGTGCTGTCCCAAGATGATAATGTAAACTAATAATCTGCAGTAAGTCTGTTAGGCCAGCAGAGGTCGCTGTGCACGCCACTGACAAAGCCATTACACAACAGAAGAAGTCATAGCTCCAGTCAGAGCTTTCCTTACAACTTTTTAAACTTTTGGGTTTTGGGGCAGTGCAGATAAACACAAATGCCCGTAAGGATACACACATGCATTACTATGAGTCAGTTGTTAAAATATACCTTTATGAAGCATACAATTACTGTATTTTTATTGTTACCCACTTTTCACTGAAGATGTTGGTTTCTCAGTCTACACAAATGTGGAGTGGCACACACCCACAGTAAAACAAAAACAACTTGGTGAGAACGCCGGCCTTGTGTGAAAGAAAAGCCAATACCCAACAGTATCATTGCGTTTTTGACAAATAAGTTGTGTAAATGGCCTGTTACAGAGCAGAGGGAGTGGGGTAAGAGGCTTACTATAGAGGTTTACACAACAAAGCAGATAAACAAAGGGAATAACTTTGCAAATAGGTGCTAATATCCATACCACATGTATCCCAACATACCTAAACTGTGAATTGTAAAAACAAGGCGCGAGAAATACAATGCTTCCGTGCTTAATGCCCTCTGTTCACAGCCCCAACCACACGCATGTATGCGTCACACTGGCACATTCACTGTGGGAGATCCTCTGGACCAACGCTTTGACATTGTTAATAAATGAAATGGCTTTGGTTGGCAACTGCAGGATATCCTCTAGTTAGGAAAACGAACTGTTCACACATGCAGCTGCAACAGCTGCTGAAGTCAGGATCAAGTTTATAGCAGTGGTTCTCAATCTTTTTCGGCCATTTTAACCCAACTCTTTGGCTCTTTACAGAACTAAAATTGGAATTGAGAAAAAGATAAATCAGAAATAACCCAGGTCTAAACAAAAGAAGGAAGAGTCATTGTTTTTATTTTCTGCTTATTCCCGTTTGGAATTGCAGGAACTGAAACCTATCCAGCAGCTATCTGTCTTTGGTGTGGTACGCTCTGGACAGTGGTCAGTCCCAGGGCTGACACAGAGACACACACAGACAGACCATTCACCATTCACTACCACATTCATCCACTAGTTCACCTACATTCATCCACTAATTCACCTAACACACGCATGTCTTTGGACAGAGAGAGGAAGCTGCAGTAACACAGGAAGAACTTGCAGACCTCAATAAGTATTATCTGGGGAGCCTTGGTGGCTCACCTTGTAGAGTGCAGACCATCTCTCCATAATTTTCTGCCAACATTTGAACTGTTTCCGACCAATAAAGGCATAAAAATACCCAGACATCTGAAAAAAAATTAAATAAAATACTACTACTTACTAAATAAAGACAAACCATGGACTAAACCAGGACTAAACAGTCATCTACTCATCAAAGCCCCAGCTAGTACAAGCCTAAAACAGGAATCATAACACATCCAAATTGGGACTAAACTTGAACAAAACCAGCTTTTATGTCTGTTTAGAAATTTTGCGTGCCACTAGAAAAAGCCAACGTACCACCAGCAGTACTCGTACCACAGTTTGGGAAACCACTAGTCTATAGGATAAAGCATGGACGAAAGAGGCTTAGGCTAGCATGATATGGCATGAGATCAGTAGTATCAGTGGTCAACATGAATAGTAATCCCTAGTGATGGAGAGAGGGTGACAAAGTTTACATGAAAGAGAAAATCTACACTCTGACCTTTGAACTTTAGAAATATCCATGACCTATTGGGTGACAGAGGTCATTGCTTCTAATCAGAGGATTAACCTGAATCCTAATCCCTAAGATTGACACCAACCACAGGGACACGGTATCACATTTAGAAAGACAGGCGAAGGTGAGACGAAGAGGTGCTATAATTAACCCAGCACTGCTATAACCTGCCCAGCTCCACGGTGGAAAGTTGAATAAAATCATTGGCAAAGTAGCGTCTCGTCTTACTTGGCCAGGTGTTTCATGAGCAGCTCCAGCATCTGTCGGTTCTTCTCGGGCAAACGGTGAACCAACGCATGGATCTCAGTCACTCGGGCATCGGGGTTATCCAGCTCTGATTAAAAGAGGAAAAAAGGACAAAAAAAATGTATTGTAAATCAAACAAATGGTAACACTCAACAAGTCTCTTACATATGTTCCCACACAAGAATATGCAACCACTTATCTTTATGTTTCCAATATTCAATACAACAAAATGCTTTAAACATTAACAAGTGTTGGTTAATTGGTTCCATAAGGTGCACATGCGGCTGCTGTGCATACATTGCAAAGCACCAGTCACATTAATGTAAAGTCAAGAAGCACAACTTGAACATGAACAATAATCTGAAGTGAAACATAATGGTTATGCAAGTCAGTCCAAACAATTTTCCATAATGGACATATATTGATGAGCATTGCTTTTGATGATATACTGTAACGCCAACACCATCACCAAATTTCTTGTTACAGTGTTGTAGTTTTTTGGTGCATGTTGGTAGAGTGGTTAGTGCCCCTGCCCGTCAGCAAGGAGGTTGTGAGTTTGATATCCTTGGACTGGCTGACACACAACCTTTCCTTGTGGACAGTTCATGCATGTGTTAAATCAGACATCTGCAATCTACGGTTTTAGAGCTGCATGTGGCTCTTAAGCCCAGCTCTTGCATCTTCTTGGGCAGCTGACATCTGGTTATGTAAAGTCAATAAAGAAATACGTAGATGACTGCAAAACAACCTGCATCTGCATCATCTTGTCAGTTTATAATAAAACTGTCTCCCTGTTTTCTGGTGAATGCTAGACATAACTCTTAAACTGTTATAATAATCAGTTTTAGCCTCAAATGTCTACACCAGTGGTTCCCAAAGTGGGCTCCAGATGTTTTTGATATTAAGTACATTAAACAAATTGACTTTGAACTGAACTACAGTTATATACTTTTTAAAAAATATTACTTTTAGCCAACAGTCAGTGTTTTCTGTAACATTTTTTTTTAAATAAATCTATGGAGAAAACATACAAATCTTTTGTTTTCAGTATGGTAAAGGTCATTGTTGAGGGTCCATGTGGGATTTTGTGTAAATTTAAGGGGGCCATGACATTCTTGACTTTGGGAATGGCTGGTGTACACAGTTGCGCACATGGACTGTTTAGAAATGCCACACATGAGCACCATGAAATGGTAACAGGAGGTAACTCTAGTTCTCTGAGTGAGATAACCAGTGCAGTATTGAACACAGTTATTTGACAGTTTGTAATGACCACACATAAGCTATAGTTTTGTTAAAGACTAATAATTGGTTACAGCTTTTTACAAATTATTTTTATTTTATTTTTGGGAACAATTGGCTCTTTGCCTCCAGAGGGTTGCAGAGCCCTGTGTTAGATAAACTAACAAATGTTTATCTGTCAGTATCATTGTCAGCCGTGTCACTGACCCCATAGTTTTTGGGATAGGATAAGGGGAAAAGATGAATTAATAAAATGAATCTTGTTACAGATCACAATAGGTTGGAGCTTGTTCCAGCTACTTGGGGCTTAAGGCGGGCTAAACCTCAGACATTTGCAGTGCTAACTCTAAGACACAAATATGAACAGACAACCATTCACTCTCACATTTAATAAGGTCGCATACATATTTAATAAGCTTTAAGGCCTTCCTGTAAAGTGCTCAATCCTACTTTATCTTGATGCATATGTCATATGTTACCTTTTGATTTTATAGACAGACAGTGGTAAAGCAGTAAAGAAAATTAATTAGAGGACTATTTAACCCCAATTACAATGGTCTGCAAATGGTCATAGGGTTGTTCTTTGGAAGTATATTAAGTATTAATTATGTATGTATTCTACTGAGACAGCCTCAGATACAAGACAATGTTTCTGGTTTGCTGTGCTTTAAATGGGGGATCTGTAGCTGCTGGTGATAAACGGGTAGACAAGCAGTGGACAGACATATTGTTGATGTACGACTAATAATTTAAAGCCGCAGAGCCCATTGGATAGAGAGATGACAGGGGACTCACAGTAGATCAGCCCTGGAGCCCTGCCTGTCAGCACCAGATAATACACAGCTAACAGCCTCAGAGCCACAAACTGCACAGGACAAGTCCAGACGAGAGCAACAACATACAGGTAAATGTGGCACATCCAATACGATCGCATATGGTCTATATGATGCAGACATATGGATATAGACATGGAGGATTGACAGCGCAGATGACTTCTTGAATATATCATCAACCTCTGACAGGAAGGATATGTTTTTGCTGGCACCAGTTTGTTGGTTGGTTTGTTTGTCTGTTAGTAATTTTTGCTCTGCAAAATTTTGGGTTTGAGTGTCCTGTTTTACTAAATCGCAGCCTTAACTCATATCAAGAAGCAATAGAGCATACCACAATTACTTATTTCTTTAAAGGTCCTGTATTATGCTTTTGACAGGCTTTTGTAAATCATTTTGGACACCTTTGCATTAGCATTTCATGTTTCATAACTTAAAATAATATATATGTATGGAAAATGTCTTCTTTTGGGGAGTCAAAGAAACTTTGACTTTTGCTTGGATTAGGTGTCCACTGCCCCTTGCTGACAATGATGAGATACCGGACAAAATAAAATGGCTATTTAGCACAGCTATTAGCACCATGATGCTAACAGATAGATAAATGAGTGACTGACTGCTTTATAGTGACAGCAATTTAAGCACTGAAATAATCAGAATAAGTCCATGACAGTGGACTTTAGAAATGTGCAGGAACACTTCCTGGTTTTACTTCTACTTCTATGTAGAGCCGTGAGACTGAGTGTTTGAGCTCTTAAGGAAAGAGACAGCAGCAGCGCATAGGAAGTCAATTAAACAAAATACTACTTCAGGTGTATTTTATGAAAAACTATTTGGGGCCATTTTGAGGCTTTGATAGGACAGAGTAGTAGGAAATCAGGGACAGAGTGGGGAGATACATTAGGCAAACTGTCGGAGTCCAAACTTGAACCCACAACACTGAGGCAGGCTGTAGTTGTACAGTATATGTGCCACAGCTCTGAGCCATACAGCAGCCCCAGGTGTGTTTCTGAGGTGGAAACAACATTATACCATGGTTAAAAACTCTACAAAGTCTATTTAGCATAGGGGACCTTTAACTGGTACTGCCATACTAATCTACTAATCTATAACCCAATAAGTTGTTACATTTATTTTCTATAACCTCTTGAAGCCCATCTTTCAAATTAAAATCGCCCTTTTCATTTGGGATACAAAAGCACTGAATCACTACTTCAAAAGACAATATAAACACTCAGCACATATATAGTCAAGATCTTATTTCATCAAAGATTCATAAGTGCATCTCTTAAATGAGGACATTTGGATTATGGATGGAGAACATACTTTTACAATTAAGGCCTGGAAAGTAACCATGTACCACTAAGTTAAATTAAACATGCTATGCCCATTATTCATAATGTCCTAGTTTATTTTATGGAAATATTTTATATCTTTTAAGTGAATTAGGAGGGTTGTAAGTCAAATACTGACCATTTGAAAGAGATCTGTATCTAAAAGGACAAATGCACTCTAAGGTAAACAACAGCTCATTGTAGCCAGAGCTTGACATTAACATTTTTATTTTTTCAGCTACAAAAATGAGTAATGAATGAAAGATAAGCTAAGGATATTTAGTTTTGAGGCTATCTTTGCTTAGCATTTCACCAAAAAGCAAGTTGAATGTCTGTATCATAACTTGATTTGAAGTCTGTGGTAAAGTGGTAGTGCACAGCAGCAGAGTGGTTAGCACCCCAGTCTCTCACAAGAAGGTTGTGGGTTTGATTCTTGGTCAACTGCAATCTTTGAGTGGAGTATGCATGTGTTAGGGTTAAGTTATCTCCAGCTTTTTCCCACCGTCCAAAAGATTCATCCGTCTGTCCCTGCCCTGCAATTAACTGGCATTGTCCAGAATTTATCCAGTCTCAGGCCCATAGTTGCTGGGATTGGCTCCAGTCACAGGAATAAGCAAAAGAATAAGATGAATAAATTAATTAATGTTAAAGGTGCACATATGGTTTCTAAGATATATGCAAAGCAAATCTGAAAAGGAAATCAATACAAAAACTGGTTTAGTGCCATTGTTATCACGCTGAGAACATGATGGCGTCAGATACATTCATATTACCAGCAGAAATTATGCAAAAATATGACGGATGCAGGTAACGGACGGTAAAGGAAATGTCTGAGTGTTGTGTAAATGGCAGCTGAAATTACAGTGCAACTGCAGACTGGCTGCACAAACCTATTCAAGCCGAGCCCACAGGCTGAATTATTAAGAACTGTGTTGAATGAATGAATGGTGTGGGCAGGATTTACTGAGACGTGGCGATACACCTCCAGACTTAGGTCAAACTCAGTTTCGGCTATGGAGGCCTTTATTTTTCCTCTGTACAAAAGATTTGATTTGTTCAGCACTGACTCGACTTTACAACTCTGTTATTCTTATTGACAATATACTGAGGTGAAGTTAGCTATAGAAGATATATAAATGGATGCTATAGCAAAGCCTGTGCCATTAATCACGGTGCAGATATTTCATCATCTTCTTTTTTTCCATTCAGAATTGACACAGCATCTTGGATGACTTCTTTTTAACATTGTTTTGACTGTGACGACCTAAATGAATGACAATATTCACTGATACAGTACATATTGTTTTGGGCAGCTTATAGGCTGAGTAAAAGGAGTAACTATTAACAAGAGTTAGAGACAGTAGAAAGTAAGTGTAAATCAATAAACTTGTATTAATTGGTAGTTGATTGAATTGTTTTTTTTTTTTTTTTTTTTTTTACAATCCTAGAATAAATAAATACTGGTGCCAAAAATAGTGCCAAAAGTCTGTGTACAAAGTATAATTCATTTGCACTTGTTCAAGTTGATGAATGAAAAAGCTTGTCGTAAGGGACATTTCTCATTTCTAATTGTCCAGCTTGATAAAACTCATTTTAAAAAAAGGAAAAAGCCTGATGTAAAGAAAGATGGGTTGCCTTCAAACTAAAAGCCTGAAGACAAATTATTAGCATCCCGTCTGGCTCATGTAATTATTTAATTGTGAAAGCAACGTAATTTCATTTGTGTCTGCTTAATGCTAATTATCATTATCATATAAAAGCCCTCAATATTTATATTAATTATACATATTTATGAATGTTCTAGTACTGGAGAATGGAGAAATATATTTTGTTTGTTTTGTTTACAAGGATTCCTGTTATTTCTTGGAGTGAAAACTGTGGCTTGGCCTCAAAGTCAAAAAGATATCTCAGCGAATTAATGGAATGAGGTGCTAACAACTCGAGCTAATGACTGGAGCCAGAGTAATGACTGTACAAATGTTTTCAAGATGATTCGTGTCTCAGGGCAGTATTTGAAATCCAGGTGGCACTCCTCCCTCTTCCTCTTCATAGACTTTCCAATATTTTCTCACTGCATTTCCTGCTTGTTGGACCAACCAGGACATCGCTGTGTGTTTAATCTACACATTTAAAAACAAACAGACTATGGGAATGAGCAGAGGTGAAAAGTCAAGCTTAGAAATTACCACTATATGGGAAGAAAACATACAGTACATTTTATTTAGCATACATTGTTTTGAGTCATTTTAGAGGATTTTTTATTTATTTATTTTTATTTAAGTACAATTGTAAAATCTCTAAATGATTAAAAGTATGTGTAACGTCTGTAGTAGAAGTAGTAGCAGTAGCAATAGTGGCAGTCTAGAATTCATAATAAAAGTAGTGTGGGGTAGTAGTAGTACTAGTTGTGGCAGTATAGTACTATCAGTTGCCGTAGATATGGTATTAGCAATAAAGTGGGAGCAGAAGTAGCAGCAGCAGTAGTAGTAGTAGAAGTCATAGTAATATACATAGTAGAGAGGGCAGTAGTAGCAGTAGTAATACTGTAGTATTGGATTAGTAATAGTAGTGGTAGCAGTAATAGTAGTGGTGGTGGTAGCAGCAACAACTCACAATATTTGAATATGAATATTTCAATATATTAATTTTTTTGTAATGATTTTTACTTTTACTCTTACTTCTACTTGAGTACTAATAGTTAGGAGCAGCAGCAGTAGTTGTTGTAGTAGTAATAGTAGCAGTGGTAGTCATACTTGTGGGGGCTGTAGTAGCAATAGTTATACTGTAGTAGTAGCAGACTATTGGACTAGTAGTAGTAGTAGTGGTGGTAGTAGCAGTAAGTACTTTCTACTAAACTAAACTAAACTTTACACTAATACTTTTTAAACTTTTAGTAATAATTTTGTTAAGGACTTTTATTTGTGCTTAAGTAATAATGTGGGAGTAGCAGCAGTAGTAGTAACAGAAATAGTAGTAGTTGCAATAATGGACTTAGTAGTAGCAGTAAGCAGTAGTAGTATATTTTTAACTTTAGTAAACTTTACACTCAATACTTTTTTACTCAGGAAATGATTCTGTTGAGTACTTTTACATAAAGTGGCACATCCACCTGAGCACACTAATTTTTCCAGCTCTGACTCAAACTGAACACAGCACAGAGAGGGGCAGGACGGAGGGGTGGAGCAGAGGGTGGAGTGAATCAGACAGAGTTCATCTGAGGATACTGTCCTTAAAAAACCCACGCTTTTAACACAAAAATCTGCCCTGGAGCGAACAGCAGATGCACGTTCAGATGGCCAGCTCTGCAAACAATACACTTTCAATATGCACCGCCCACACACACCAACTCTATGGAAACTGAGGGCAATAAACAGAGTTAAAGTGGTGATTATGTATATTAACCCACAGAGCTGTCACGCCAAGTACATTTTGTATTTTATCATTACTTATGTATTTTAATTGGTCTTTAGCAGCTCTGTTAACCACTGTACTGTCTGGTTTAACATCCCACAGTTTCTCATTTTCTTCACAGTAGGTCTCACGAGCAGACATTTCCTGGTAACGTTGCCAAAGATACATTTCCTTAAGTTCCTTCCTTCTGATGGCTAAGCTTTTGTAAGTCTCACAGTGTGAGCACAGCAGCCAGACTGTAGTTTTAATGAATAGAAACAATTATGATATACAACTGAAATAAAAATCTATAAATGTGTGACAAGACACGAGATGGGGTAATGGGAACGAGACGAGATGAGATTTTTACAGTACTGAAATAAGTATTTCACACAAATGAAAAATGTAATTTATTCAAAAGTGCAAACAGAACCAGTTTTACCCTTCACAAGAATCTTGTGACATTTTGATCTTGCAAGATCACGAGACTGCATCATCTTGTCACACCCATGATAAATATACCATAAATAATATTACATCAGAAACATTTATTCAAATACTGAAGATGGTGAGTATAAAGTTTTAGAAACAGAGTTTTAGAAATGAATTAAGTAAATGAATTTGGCATATAATGTAAATAAATGCATTACATTTAGAGAAATGTATCTGCAACTTTTCACTTCAAGGAAAATATTGTCTATTCAAGCACTGTCTTAATGGCACTCCAATATGGAAGCCAAGGTGACTTTAACCCTTAACCTTAATAAGGCAACATATCCTGGGACATAAAAGTCATAAATAAAAATAAAAAAATAAAAAATAAAAATAAGTGTGAACAAGTTTACACAACACACATTTTTTTCTATATAAATTATTAAGAATTAAATGACATTAGATAGCTGTTAATCATTTTTTAAATTGTTTTTTTTATTTTTTTTATTTGCCACTTTTTTTAAGACAACAGTCCAAACCAGTGGTTTCCAAACAATGGATAGAGTTAGGGAGACCCAAAAGTGGCTTGTGGGTCGATGGATATAGTTTCAATGATCAGCTTATTTGAAGCCTTAACATTGTTTTAATTAAATAAATTGGTCAATAAAGTTGGAGTAAAATAAAAAGAGCGGTTGAGAACCAGTGGTCTAAAACTTTAGCCTAGTATTGTAAAATGCAATAGTTGTGGGTGGCTAGACCGTATCCAAGCGACTATGGGCCTATCATTCACAACCATTTACATTCATTCACTCACATCCTTGCTAAGACGCAGGAGTGCTAACCACTCTGCCACTGTGCAAACCCCCAATAGACTTACATTTTAAGCTAATTGTAAAAGTGTTTGTATAGTACTAAAGACAACCAGTGTTAAATTAGTGGTATCTTTTTACCACAATTTGAGAATCACTGCGACGTAACTGACTTGAATCGATCCCTTTTAACCAGCACCATGCCAACAAACCATAAAAACCTTCCTATCCATATTTCAATCACACTTTTACAAGCCTCTCACTGTGTCTCTATCTGAGCCTATTAAAAGTACACGCAATGTAAAACCCCACTCGCAGCAGGTCAGTAATGTGTCACACACAACATGAAGAGGCACAGTCGGGGGCAGCTGCTCTGAGCTCGATGGGCCGAGGGAAACAGACGGAAATCCAGAGGAGCCAGCGGGAGTCCTGATCCCTCAGCAGGTGAACTGTGTATTTACAAACGCTCTGACAGGAAGTCAAGACCGCGTTTGAGTAATGATTAAAGGAAATGTCTTAATATATTTGTGACACACCAGGAGTGAGTAAATGAGCACTTAAATAACAACATTTGTGATTGTGGCACTGTGGTATTAATAAATCAACAGCAACATGAAGCAACCACTAAAAGCTGAGTTAATTCTTAGCACAAACTGAAACAGTCATGATATTATTGGTTTTCAAGTCTTATTTTATGACCAAATTTAGTTTTATTGTGAGCCAGCATTTACTGTTTAAAATCATTTGTACCATTTCATGTATCATTTCCAATCCAATTCAATCCATTAGATGGTTACAGTGCTTTAAAACAGGGTAGCTCCAGGTTTGGTCAAGTAAAATTTAAGACCTTTTAAGACTTTTTAATGGCATTTAGAGTGAAAATTGAAGCCAAAATTCCAGAACAACAGAACAATAATCTGTTGAAATGTCATATACAGATAACTCAAGTGCTGCATTAAAAAAAAATCATAAAATTAAACTAAAAAATTCAATGATGACATTTTTATACTATATAAAAGTATATTGTAGATACTGTTGTTGTGGCGATGATACTCATTATTATTCTTTATCATTATTTTATTTATTTGTCATTTTAAATCTTTGACAAAATTAAGCCTTAGATGAGCAAAATACCTACTGATTAGATTGAATACTTTTCTTGATTAGATTTAATAGTTTTCAGGCCTTGATTTTGACACCATCCAATTTTATACCTTTTTGATACTTTTAAAGACCCTGGGGCTAGCCTGTAATATAACAACAAGGGAGGCCAAAGTGCTGTACATATTTGAAATAATAGCACTAATAAAGAATAAAAAACACAAGCACTACTAAAAGATCAAAAGAGAATAAAACAATACAATCAAATCAGGGATAAAACTACAATGAAAGTCAACAACTCGTGCTTGGTTAAAAGCCAAAGCAAAAAAATATGTTTTATAATGAGATTCGGGCCTGGTGGACACACACGAGTAACTCATTCAACAGTCACACTCAAAAAGTTCTCCTCTTAGTTTCCTCTTTGTGTTTGGGACAACTAAAATCATCTGATCTGCTGACCTGAGAGTACGTGAAGGGATGTACAGCTGGGTCAGGTCAGACAAATACTGAATGGCAAGATCATTAAGACCTTTAAACACAAATAAAAACATTTTAAAATCAATACAAAATCGCACTGGCAGCCAGTGAAGACATGCTAAAGTCGGAGAGATTTGGTCCTGCTTATGGCTATCAGTTAAAAGATGTGTTGCTGCATTCTGCAAAGTAAACATTGAAACTATACTGAACCGCCCTGCGACCCACTTTCAAATCCTGACCCACCAGTTGAGAATCAATGCACCAGATTTTTCCAGTGTGAACTGACATAACCTCTCCTTTGGCCAACTTTCATGATGTCGTTTTAACCTCCGCTGAAACCACAAACGTAGGTGGCAGCCCCTATCAAGAACAGGTACAAAACAATAAAGAGACACTTACTGGCAGCTTTGATGAAGCTCCTTTGATACTGGTACGTCATCAGCGGCGCAGGAAGCACTCTGCAAACACACAAACAACACAGATGTGAATCACTGAGGCAGGATGATTGAATGACTTGGCAAAAATCAATATGTGTAAACAGTTGAATTAACAGCTAGAAGAACATGAGGTTTTCTCCGGATATTCCCACCATCTACAGATGCATGTGTTACGTGCAGTGGTTCCTGTACTGAATGAATGAATGCAATTTGAGCTACAGTAGCACTCACGCCCATCACCTCTTCCCAGTTCACCACTGTTTCTTCCTGGGACCACTTTTGATAGATACTGACCACTGGAGACTAGGAACACCCCACAAAATCTGCTGTTTTGGAGATGCTCTAACCCAGTCGTCTAACCATAACGGCCCTTGTCAAACTCATTCAAATCCTTTCTCTTGCCCATTTTTCCTGCTTCTAACACATCAACTCTGAGGACAAAATGTTCACTTGCTGCCTAGCATATCTCACACACCAACAGAGATAATCTGCGTTATTCACTTCACCTGTCAGTGGTCATAATGTTATGCCTGATTGGTGTATGTCTTATTGTCAGCCCTATGACTTCCCCAACCTGAGGCTGATGCAAGATGCTTGGATGGCTTAGCAAAATAAAAAATGGTGGATTAGCACCTCTTTAAATGCAGTATGAAGGAGAAACTAGCTTGCTACAGCTAGCTTGCTAGCTTGTCTCTGTATCTTAGCCTTGGTCTGATCATTTTTCTATTTGATCTGTTTCCGTCTGACTGCTAGCTTGCACAGCTGGATGTGACTTTATCCCAGCAGTTAGTTGGGTTTTTATGGCTCCCACTGGTTTTCAATGACCTCAAAGCTAATCTTGTGTGTATAATGTGTGTCAGTGGCGACAAATCCCTCTATTAACCTTGCATTTTCCTGCTTTTCAATGTCCATTTTGGTTTCCACATTTGCATGCATGAGTGGCAATTTCAATGCAGCATTCACTTATGTGCCTCGTAGACACTGTACATTTGTTCAAATATGCTTCACGAGCACAGCTTGGCCACCACTGCTTACATAGGCTACCCATAATGCATTTCAGCTCCCACTTATGAAATCTATTCCTGTCCTCTTACAATGCAACCAACACAGTGAGTAGAAGCCCCTTCTGACACGATAATCACATGTAAGAGGCGTACAACTGTTGTAGACGCATATGTTTCTCATTATAAAACAGAGAGCCTGGCCTTTTGAGTTCTTTAAAAACCTTTTATAACTGAAAGATTTGCAGTAAATGTATGGGTTTCTCAGTGAAGAATCTGACCTTTTGAAGTATATTCTAGTCTAGTGTAAGCAAGTCTCATATTTAGCTTTGTACTCAGTTTAAAACAAATGTTCAACTTTGTTTAGCATGACTGAAACCCAAGCCTGGATAAATGAAAAAGGTCATGTCAGGAAGTGCGTCAGGTGAAATATCAGCACTGCTCAGTTTTGCTGCCCTGGTAGGTAAATGTAATTACACTTCACTGGGATACATTTAGCTTTTCAGTAAGACAAACAAATGCAAGGAGTCCTATTTCAATGCATCGACACGCAGCTAAAACAAACTGTAGTTGATCTATGCATGTGACCAGTCTATGCTACTAAGATTTTATACAACAAAATAAATAATAAATAAACATTAACATTTTGGTATTTCTTAGTATATGTTAAGTATAGTCTTAACAACTGCTGTAGTTAGAATTTAGTGACAAAACTGCACTGTGGAGTGTGCAGACGTTCAAGCCAACCAAAAAAGAGAACCATAGCTTAAAAGATCACATTGATCTTCTACCATTGAGCTCCACTGTAATGTTTTATTTTTATTATTGTAAAATGTTTTCGATGAGGTGATGGAGTAATGTTAAGCTGGTCACATGATGTGGGCCTCTGGTTAATCGATTAACTGGTGAGGTCTTGGTCGACTAAAATTTTGTTGTCTGATTACTTGTATGAACTCTTTGCACCAATAAAGGTTGTGTAATTTCTGACTTGGTAACTTTTATTTTTCATTTTATTTAAGGGAGCATAGATGATTTTACAGCCATCTTTACCAAATGTTTTATCACCTAATTAATGTGAAGTCACTTGTTTGTATAAGTCGCCACACCTTTGGCTGATTTTGGTCGATTAATCGCTGTGCTGGGCGTACCTTTGGTCAACAAAAAATTTCATTGGTTGACTACAGCCTTAGTATTAATAAAGGACTTTTACAAATGATACAGAGTGCCTTGGATGCTTTATTTGACTGCTGCATACGACACTAAATAGTACAGTATATGCGTGACTCTAAGCAAGTCAAGCACTCACCTTTGTGTGTTTTTATTGATCTTCTACTCTTTGAAAATAGATTATTAAAATGGTATATGATCATTTATATGTAGTTTCCGATACCTGAGATAGTGCTTGATGGCACTGGTGATGGTCTTGATCTCCCACTCAGAACTGTCGAGCTCCACGTCAGCACACGTTTTGGGATCTAGTCGCAAATAAATTCACAATACATACACTTTACATCACTTACATCACTTATCATATATTTTGATAATCATATTTTATATTTACCCATTGCTAGGCTCAGTAGTTTTTGGACTTTGGAGTTCACACCGACAATCCTGTACAAGCCTTGTTCATCAATTCCTGGAAGAAACAGCACCTTTAGTATTAGTCCTATTGAATCCCACATTAAGAGGTACTTATCAGTTTCCATATTTAGTCATACACTTCCAGCATCTCATTCAATTGTTAAATAGTCCTTCAGTCTTAGCAAAAGATGAGTCAATATGCATGCACTTAGGTGACGCATAACCATTTAAAAGATGGTTTGTGGGAAATAGAAGAATAATTGTCAGTAATTAAGTGGCACTCCCTCAAGCGAGTCTTCTTTTATTCAGAACTACACAATACATAGCTGACAATTAACCCAACAAAAGAAACCATTAATAGATATAAAACCATATATGGCAGGGAAAAAGCCCACAGTTGTTTTTACCATTGCGTATTTCAGTCAAGAGCACCATGGCTCCCTTAAAAAGTCAGACAATCCTGCATGGACAACATAAAACCCATAGATTTCAATAAAAAAACATTACAAAAACAAAGACTGTTGGCTAAAAATTGTTTAAGTGTTTTTTTTTTTCAAATAAAAACAATAAAATAAATACATTTATTTCTATGTTACTTAATGTAGACAACCTATGGCGGCCCCTTGCAGTACCTTTGCCACCCACCAGAGGGCCTCGGACCCAACTTTGGGAACCATTAGCTTGTTTGATACACTATCAGAGATGAACAAAAATATCTGAACAAGAAAATTCCCTCTCACTGTAGCTAGAAAGAGCAAGGGCATTATACTGAAATAGTACTTGTAAGTTAAAAATACAAAGCACTGAATGAACAAAAGCAAGCTCTTGGTGCATTTGTACTTTTGTATTGTGATGTAATATAATACAAAACACTAAGTAATTCTGTCAAAATCCTTATAATATTTGTTAAACTACTGTTGGAATAGCCATTAACGCTTAAATAACACATGAAACTAAACATGGTCTGGCACATAACGGTTCTTATTACATGATTAATAAAATGATGCAAAGGGTACTTTTTTTGCAGTGTGTATTTGAGGTCTACACCAATTGTCAACACTGGATTAATGCCAGCTGATAATACGGAGAAACTGCTGGCTATATCTGCTTAGACAAAAATAGCCAAATGACATGAAAATTAAAACTGCTGGTCTTTATGTGGTTAATATACTTTTGGGGTTGCCACAGCACATCACCTGCCTCCCAGCGTGCAGTGATTTGCAGCTTGAATTGGCACAGGTTTTACACCGGATGCCCTTCCTGACACAACCCTCTGCATTTAGTCAGGGTTGGGACCAGCACAAAGAGTACACCAGCTTGTAATCCCATGTGGCTGTGGCTGGATTCTTTATGCAAAGGTAAGCTACAATGTGATGTCATGTATTGGTATTTTGTTGCAGCGAATCCTATAATCCTATAAAAGACAGCTATAATGTTAATGTTGGGAAGCGGGGTTGCAATTGGCTTTGGTACAGATAAAAAAGTGGGTAGCGTACCTTTAAAAGACACTAGATAATATATACTAGAATACACTTCAGCCATAATTATTAAAAAAAAACAGCTTATGTTGGAGATTGATGGTTAAAAACAGCACTGTACCTCGAGTCTCAACAGCATAGATGAACTTCTTCATTACATTGAAGCCAATCACATCCAGCTGGGCCACTGAAGAAAACACCCATGGTCGTTAGTAAGTACTGTATATATGCTCATGTGTGACTTGTTTATTTCATATCCGCTGCCAACACTTGTTTGTCAGGTCTACCATTAACAGTAATTGTGGCTATTGTAGACGTTAATGCCTGATAATTAGAGCTACTTACTGCCTTCAGCCTGGTTGTCTTTGTTTAGATTGTAAACCTGTCAAAGAAAAAAATAAAATAAAATGGCTTTATTTTTGGTTACTGCGGTTTTCGTTTCATTTGTGCCAACATGAATACAACATTAAGCAAATCATAATGAGCTCGCTAAATATAAGCTAGTGTTGACAAGTGTCTGGTGGAAGATTTTAGAGATCCTGAGTGAATAACACACTTTGAGGTTTGGATGAGGAAGGTGTTGAAATACGAAGTTGAAAGACAAATAATATATAAGAAAAAAATAGAGAAAAATATTTGACTGTCTTATTGTGCATTCAGTATCATGTGAATATTTAACTGGAGTAGATATATTTTTAGTTTAAGGTCCCCTATTATGCTAAATTTACTTTTTTGAGCTTTTAACCATGTTATAATGTTGTTTGCACCTCAAAAACAAAAGATTTGAGTAATCCTGTATGGTGAGGTCTACTCCCTCTCTCAAGAGCTGAAAATGCTTTGGTCTCACAGCTCTACGTAGACACATGAAACCAGGAAGTGTTACTGCGCCCATACATAACACCATCACTGTACTCATTCTCATAATTTTAGCAGTAAATTGGCAACACTACAAAGCAGTCAGCTCATTTATCTCTTTGCGCCATGATGCTAAGAGCTGTGCTAATTAGCCTTTCATGCTCTGCCTGTTCCCCATCGTTGCCAGCAGGGGGCAAAAGCTACACTGAGCTTTCTCTGCAAAGTCAAAGTAACAGCTCCCCAACAATGTTTTTTTCCATACGTATACATTAAGTTATAAAACATAAAGTACTAATGCAAAGGTGTCCAAAACTATTTCAAAACGCCTGAAAAAAAAGCATAACATGAGACCTTTCAAATCTAAAATATACCCACTTGTACAAGGACTAGAGGCTGATATTGTCCAGATCAGTAAATTAAAATACTGTAAAAAGTGAATTTATTTCTAGTTTAACTCCAAGTTCAAGATTTAAAGTGTTTAGTGTCATTGGCACAGCAAAGAAATGTGTTTCCCTGTAACATAAAATTCTTAAACACATGCATTACATATTTCAATAAACAGTAAAATATTTCAAGCATTTATGTATTTAAATTGTGATGATTAGGGGTGAACGGTAATGAAAACCAAAATTCAGAATCCCATCGATTTTGAATAAAAAATAAAACTAATCATAACAATAATAGTGACAATTAAAATAAATAAATGCAGTATATCCCTGTCTGTGCACTGAATCTACAGTATAAAAATACATGTGTTTTACTTATTGAATTGAACTACTGAAATAAAACCTCTCTAAAAGATCTACTTGTACAAGGTTGATGTTTTTTTTTTGTGCACACTTCTTGCTTTAGGGAAAATATATAATTATGTAAAATAGTAGTCATTATTGGAAAGTTTAAAGTTCTATATTTAAATTACTATATAACTCAAAAATATAGTTGTTTTTTCCCGACAGTTTCAAAGCCACCCACCACTTTATGTAATGTTCTACTTCGTCAAATTTGTTTATTTAATTTGACCCGGCGTGTAAAAGAGACAAACATTTTATTTGCTAATAGCAGACGACTCATGGCTCCCGCTCTCCCTTTATTATGTGAACAAATGGGTCTCCATGGAAACGCACCGGTTCTCGTCCGTCCATGGCCTCCATCCACAGTCTGCGGTCCTCCTCCGACAGCGCCTGCATCGTCATTACGCCCGGCCTTCACAACAAGCACACGGAGAGGCTAATGCAGTTATCAAATGTCAAGATAAACATTGGTGGGAAAGAAAATCTATCTGAACATGACTTAACAAAGCTGGAAGTAATGTCTCTCTTCAATTAATTTAGGCTGCCTTAAAGAAAATATCTGAATTCAAATGATTTATTAGACTTGTATTAGACATGCAAAACCTTATTTTTCTGTGCATCTCTCTTCTGCTTACACGAGAAAGAGCCAAATTAAAGTCAAAGCCTTTTTGTGGTTAATGTTCTTTGCTTTTGGGGTTGCCAAAGCACCTCTATGCCATATTGATTTGGCATTGATTTCACATCGGATACCCTAACCCTGACACATCCCTGTCCATTTATCTAGGCTTGGGGCTGGCACAAAGTGTGCACTGGCTTGTAACCTCATGTGGCTGGATTGTTTCTTTTCTCACGCTTATTTTTTTGTTAATGTTTTTTTGTGTGCAACAATGAGCCACTGTGACTGGGCAGTTTCCCTTAAGGATCAATAAAGTTTATCCAAGTCTAATCCAGTCCAATCCAATCAGAATAGCATAGTCTCTGATATTACACTAATTTTCAGCTGCCACCGTTGAGCCATGCGACCTCCCGCCACTACAATCTCACACTGTCCTTCAAAGACATGGGATTGAAAAAAGAACAGGTCAAAGAAAGAAAGACAGGAGAAGGAGGAGGAGGAAACTAAGGAAGGGGGTAGGGAAGACATGTAGGAAACCAGGAAAGTTTAAAGCTGAGCTGCCGCTTGGTCTTAAGAAGAAACACAGCTCAGCAGCACACCCATGTGGATGAAATAAAACTACAATCTATATGTAAAAGTTCTATTATCACATTTTATATTGACTACGGTGTTCAACAAAGTATTCAATTTTGTTGTTTTAGTACAGGTTTGTCTATAAACAAATCTTTATCTAGAAAACTACACCCAAAAAGTTATATTTTAATAGTTTTTTTTTACTCTATGTATTGTGTGATGAACAGTTTCACAGTGTTGCTTCCAAATAAACTCACCTGTCGACAGCTTCCACGTCAAAACAAAACCTCTTTTCTATTGAGTCAGTTTTCCTCCTGGTGCAGGACTTGAGAATAAAGCTCTCCTCTTCTCCCTAAAAAAAAAGAAAAACCAAAAGCAACAGAAGTAACTTAAATGTTTTACCAAAGTATTATAATATTAAGCAAGAGCACATATTATGGGACTTCTGTCTAGATCAACAAAAAATCTGCTAAAAAGCTACTCACCATTTTGCCTCCTGATTTGGGGTCAAAAAGGACCATAGTGATCCTCTTGGGCTCCCTGTGATATGTGCAGTAGTACTTGACCCAGGTAGATACAAATGAGCCTGTAAGCACATTTAATACAACATTTCTAATTAGTGTTGTGGAAATACATTTAGGGAAATCAATAACAACAAAATATAAATATCAGTTTGGACAAAGCATGGCATGCAAAAGTGCTCCTTGGATGTAAAAGTTTTAAAAAATTATGTCCTTTTGGTGCTCTTTAGCGTCACCTGATTTGTGTGCTAGTGATTTGTTACCAGAGAAATTGTGCTAATTAATAACTATGAAGAAAATACATGTTGCATGGGCATGTATGAAACAACTACACTTGTTACTTTGCTCAGGCTTCTTGAACTAGCCTTGTTACGTACGTTTCTCTTGTACAAACAGGTATCCCTCCATGATGTGCTGACTGACGCTCTTGTGTTCGTGCGGGTTCTCCTTCATCTTCTTCATCAAACTTTCCACCTCGGAGCGTGTGCTCTCGAAACGGTTCCTCGTCTGGAAAAGAACAAGGCAAAGTACGCTTTAATGCTAAATGTTAATGTGCGTTAAATGTCTTGTTCATGTGGTTATTTTCAGAAGCAGAAAAGGAAGTAGCTGATAAATATGCAGCCATATGAAGTGTGTGTGCTTTATATCAAATGCCATTTTCAGTTCATGTTGCTGTAGAAGAATGGTCCTTTTCTATTTATTCATCTTGTTAATCAGATAATGGGACTCAAGTCACTATTTACACAGCTCAGACTCAGATTTGTTTTTTCTCACACACGCACAGTGCTTATTTTGATATATATGCTTTGCAAATTATAAGAGCTTCTAATGAGAAAACTTTGGGTCCTACGATGAAAGCAACTCTGATTCTCAGGCAGGGTTTACAAATACTGAGGTCAAAAGTTTGGCTGAATGTTGTGAACAGGGATAGAGGCTATGACAGTGTGCTCAGCAGCTGAACGTCAATACTAAATACACTGAAAAAAAGTGGACCTCAGTGACACCATGGAGCTTATTATTTACTTTTTGTAACAGCAGATTGTTTTACCTAAGTCCAATTTGTATATGCAGCCAATTATATGACATTGTGTATAACATATATCTATATTTTCTTAGGTATTTGTGTGTGGACTTACGTTCTGTATGCTGATGGTAAGGTTGGTCTTGAAGTGGTTGAAGTCTTTGGCCAGCTCATATCCATGGTGATAGTATGTAAACAGGCCTTGTAGAAACGCCAACAACTGGGGGAAAAAAGGTTAAGGTTACTAACAGTACAATGTGACAAGGGAAGGAAGCTGAGGAAGTGAGGAAAGTAACCCTGGAGAAAAGCCAAAAAAAAGCTAGTTAGGATTAGCAGTAAAAAAAAAAAAAAAAGGGTTCTCCATGTGGGTACCGAAATGCACCATAATCTGAAAATGGGTATCTCAGAAAGTACAATTAAGTATGGTATCTAATATTGGTTTGTATTGAAAAAATATATTGGGTAAAACGTAACAAATATAGTGAATAATACTGTTTTGGGAGCTAGTTTGCTGAAATACCTGAACAGAAAAAATGAAAATGAAAACAATGAGTGGAGATGCAAGACAAACAAAGTACAATACAAATACAATGGACCTTATAAAAACAATTATATCCGGCTCAAGAACAACAAGTACACGCTTCATTTAAACTGTTTTTCAGTAAGGAAGTGAATATATCCTGAGGAATACAAGCCTGAAGCTGCAATGAATTTTGAATATTGTTCCATATAAAGCTTTTCAAGGCCACTATTCATTTATTCCTCAGAAACATGGCTCCGCCAATGGCCTCTCTGACCAACACCAAACATACAATCACACTTACACAGTGAACCACCTTAGTGGGCAAATACCTCTACCTCCTGAGCTACTGCCACCCAATAATAATACAGCAGAATATTGTAGAAAAGTGAATTTATAGTAATGCATAGTTCATTTACAGCAGTTCAATGCAAAGAGTAAAATAGTTTTTCAAGCATTTATTTATTTAAATCATATAAAAAGTTATATAGAATTTCAGCAATTTCAGCCTTTTATGAAATTAGAGTATCATCATCATTAAAATAATAAAAATAGAAATAATAAAAATAATTTGCTGACATGTGTCTTGAAGATTGGACAGTAACATCATAATACAAATAAAATAAAATAATAGAAATGCTTGCAATATTTCACTTTGTGCAAATGCATTTCATTTTTTGACTTGAACTTCTGAAACAATTTTACATTTCCACAATATTCTAATTTGTTTACATGAACCTTGTAGAATGGACAGTAACAAAATAAATAAAGAATATGATTTTTGATGCAAGTTCACTGAAGCAACAAGAAAATACTAACTAAAAGAAAGGTGTGGTGCTACTAAGGACTTGCTTAATAGTGATATTTTGCCTGCACTGACTGATGGTTTGCAGTCAGAGGTTGCTCACAAATTGAGTGTTGAATGTAAAACAATGGAAAGAGCAGGACCTGGGACAGAAAATAAACTGTGTGGCGTGTGATCTTACAGGTTCAACAAAGTCAAACATCTTCCTCTCCTGGACTTCCTGCACTTTGAAGACATACTCCAGAGAAACCTCGTAGAAGTGCTGCCGTACGTTGTCCACCTGATTGTCCGCCTAGAAAATGAGTTTAATCAAAAGTGCTACATATAAATCAACCTTGACCTAATACTGATGATGCAAAATACACCGAGAAAGTAAAACATCATGGCTTCTTACCTCGTGAAGATGCGATTCCTTTTTCTTCGCTGAAAGACTTAGATGTTTTTCCAACACGGCACAATACTTCTCTGTTTCTTTGTCATATTTTTTCCTGGCTTCCTGTAATCAAGAATACAAAATGGATAATCATCATTAGCACATTGAGATTAAATGGCTATGAATCAGGCTTGACACTTGTCTGCATGGGTGTTGTTGTTTTTTTTCTTGGCGGAAGCACCATCACAGATTTTATATTGTGAATTTTATGACACTATTGTTCAAGAGTGGAGTGTGAAACTGGTCCTTCGAGAACACATCTGCTTATTAGACAACAGGCCGTTTCATCAGAGTTGAGCTCATGGACATAAAAAAAAGCTGTTTTATGATAAACTAGGGACAGTTAGAGGAGCAGGGTGTGCCTAGTTTAGTGTTAATATCTCCAAGAAACAGGCAAACAGGCCGGCTTTATGGGTTCAATACAAAAAGAGAGAAAATATCAAATAAGCAGACAGCAGGTCATAAATTGCCCATGGCGAAGCTTTTACCATAGGAAATTTGATTATTCACAGTCTGCTATTGTACCCAAATTCGGGAAGTTGTGCAGAATGTACAATGAAACTAAATTCAATGGTGTGCAAGTCTTATAAAAACATATTCTGTATACAAAATTTAAGGTGTTTAAACTGAGACATTACCATTTATGACTAATAATAGCTCATTTTGAATATAATGGCAGCAACACAGCTCAAAAAGTTGGAATGAGGGCAACAAAAGACTGGAAAATACAGTTTTACTATAAAAAGGCGGTGCATTTTGGAACTAATTGTGTTAATTTGCAAAATTTCAGTAAGATGCCTGGGTATAAAGGAGCATTTTAGAAAGTCTGTATTATTAGTATTGGATGTATTGGATGCTCATGATCTTCAGGTTCTCAAGTGATATTGCATTAAAAAACTAACAAAAAAAAACCCTGATTAGTCTGTACTGTAATGCAATGCATTTGTATCAATGCATTTTCTTTACTTTTTTACAGTCTCCCAACTTTAGATGCCAATATATCACCTTTGTGCAATGCACTATAGCCTCTGAATGGATATCTCAAGCCATATTCAAACTAAATTGAATGCAAAGTTACATTTGGTAAGTGATACATGTTTCATTTCTGCCTTTAACATCATTACTTTTGCAAAGAGTAGCAAAAATAAGCATATTAGACTGTTCTTGGTGGTAGTTGATGAAAGTGTCCAGACATAAATGTAAACACGCCATTGCTTTCATCATGGGAAATTTAATTATGTGTTGTTGTGTTGCTTGATATTTAGTGAAGCCTTTAAAGTCAGCATATGCTAAAGTGACAGGACACAGGTGCGTTTTTGGCCCAGTCCTGTTTGAACAACAAGCAGCAGAGGCAGCAGCAGTGTCCAGGAGGAAGCGCAGAGAGCAGCTGCAAAACACATTAGTGATGATGAATGCAGCTCTAAACAACAAGAAATCTGTTTCAAGTTTAACTGTTTCTAATGCACTGTGGAAATTATGTATAAAATAGTGCCAAGCTTTCCTTTTTGTGTCTCCATGTGTTGTTTGTGTTAGTCTAGACTGTTATTTTATTGGTTGTATGTTTCAACTACAGATTGCAGTCTTGGCCATAATCTATAATAATGCTAATATAACAATAACAAAAAACAAAAAAGGCCAGTGTTACAATTATTTTAATAAATGTTGTCTCGTCAAAATGTAGAATAAAATATTGTATTTATTTTATTGTCCTGTATGCCTGTGAATCTCAGTTGCTTTCATCTTAGCACCTAAAATTTTCTGATAAGACTCTTATAATTTGTATATCAAAGATATTAAAATAATATCCAAAGACTGAAACACTGTATTTTTTTTCCACATTTTTTCTCCCTCGTTGAGGAGGAGGACTCTGTGCTATACAGCCATAAAGAGACCTAAAGGGCTGTTCCATGTTACAAAGAATTATAAGATTTGACCAGCAGGTGGCAGTGTTAAGTTGAGAAATGTAATGTGAAAATGTGCTGTAGAAACAAGTTCCTTTTCCCATTTACTTTGTCAATCTTATAATTATTATATTATATTATTATATTATTATTATAATTTTAACTTTTTTTAATAATACAGAAAATGAAAATAAAGAAAAATGACCAGATGTACATTTATAAAATATAGTGCAAGTTGCTAAAAAATCCAAATAGGCAAAAAACGCAACTTGGTATTTAAGCAGAAGTGATAAGTAAGCACTCAGAAAATGCATTTTCCGAGTTGTTAAAAATACAATATAAAAATACATATAATTTTGTACATTATTGAGTGGTTAGGTGGTTATTACACTCACCTTGCAATCAGAGAGGCCTGAGTTTGAGCCATGTTTGGCTTAATAACGTTTACATTCAATACGTGTTCAACTTTCACTTCAATAATAACTTTGTTAAATACCTATTTGTTAAAACTCCACTATTATTCTAAATATACCTTTGAGTTTTTAACCATGTTATAATTGTTGGCACCTCAAAAATATCCCTGGAGTAGTATTTTGTTTCATTCATGCATGTTTGAGTAATCCTGTATGCTGAGGCGCTATCTTTCTCAAGAGCTGGAAACGGTGGGTGTCACCACTCTTCACTGACACATGAAACCAGGAAGTGCTCCTGTGTGTTTCTAAAGCCCATACACCGCCATCTGTTGCGTCATGTTGCTTCTAGCCATGCTTATAGCCATGCTAATTAGCTTTTTTTTTTATGCTCTCTCCAAACCCCACTTTTGCCAGCAAAGGGTGACAGACAGGCAAACTCAAAATAACAGCTCACCTAAACAAGACATTTGTATATAGTTTTTTAATTTATAATATATATATTTATAATTTTTTAAGTTATAAATGTAAAACCCTAATGCAAAGGTGTCCAAAATTATTTCAAAAAGCCTGAAAAAAAGTATATTATGGTACCTCTAACTTGAGTTTTGTTGTTTTCAAGTAACAATACTTTAATGTTCCACCTCTGCATTTAAGAAGTTATTTTTGCATGCAAGATGTTTTGTACAATGCTTTAAAATAATGATATCTTGTGTACTTCCAGTTGCTATTGATTGAATAGACATTGTTTGACGGGAAATACCTTTAAATGTAATGATAGCTTTCTCAGTTTCTGTTGACATTAAGTGCGTTGCCGTATATAATAGAAATCATAATGAGCATATTATTATGGGTGTGTATTCAAAAGCAACATTTTCCCTACTTATTAATGTTATGTTGTTAAGTACCTTGAATTCACTGGGTCGTCTAACTTCCTTCGAGTCGGGATTATGTTTGAACCTACATCTTTTGGTGCATCTGTAATTCCCTTAAAGTCCCAGCACCAGCTGCGGCTTTAGGACAAGGTAAATCTGTGCCAAAGGAAGATGGCGTGGGCTGTTTTTAGGGTTAAACTGGGATTAATTTGATAGGGGCACTAGGTCACAATAAAATGCAATGATCCACTGAAGGGACAGAAGATCAGATGTTACAGTGATGTTTAATACTTAATGTTAACGCAATCCCCTTTGGCTTCTCCTATAATTCCCCTGACTAATGACAGCAACAGCAGGTCTGGGAATAAGCAGATTATAAAACATTAAAACTTGCAGTATTTACCACATACTGCCTATGTATTAATAGTAGAGCCCAACCAATATGGATTTTTTTTTTTTTTTTTTTTTTTTTTTTTAAATCGATGCCGATACCGATATTAGGTAACAAAAAAAAAATACAGATATTCGATACATTGGCCGATACAGTTATACATTAAGAAAAAGTATTTTAAAGCATTTTTCTTCTGCTCTTGATTACACGAATATGGCGTGTACACCCAAAGCCAGTTTATTAGACTAAACATCTTTTTAATATGTTGTAGAAAGCTGCTTATTGTTCTTTTTGCTGATTGTTATGTAGGTTGTAGTGGGTATTGGTGTGGGGGATATTATTATATATTTATTTATTTATTTGATTTAGCTTTAACTAAATTTGTTTTACTTAAATTTCATTTAAACTTGCTCTCTGCAAGTAGAGCATGGAGAACTACAAAATGCTTTTTAAAATTTTTGTTCCATGAGGTTTTATGGCAAGGAAATGAGCAAAATATTTGTATTGCCTTTTTGAGCTTTTCAGGCCATGAGAAGGTGATTTGGGCTGTTTCCTAAGAACTGCAGTGTAAAAGCCCAACTGTTTGGAAACATGAGTACGATCTCTGCTGCACAAATAGCAGAATGCCATCATTTGCAAGTAAACAGGTCTTATTCCAACATTCCAGCACACAGTAAAAATAGTACTGTTTATATCGGCGAATGGGCTATATCGGCCGATATATCAGCCGAGCTCCAATTAATAGTACTCACCAGTAGTGGAAAGTAACTACATACTTTTACTCAAGTGATTTTCTTTAGCACATCCTTTGGAAAAAGTAGCAGTAGTAGTAGATGTTATTATAGTAGTAGCAGTTGCAGCAGTAGTAGTAATAGTAGCAGTTGTTGTAATATTAGATGTAGTTGTAGAAGTAGTAGTTGCAGCAGTAGTAGTAAAAGTAGTGGTAGTAGTTGTTGTAATATTTGTAGATGTAGGTATAGTAGTAGCAGTAGTAGCAGTCACAGCAGTAATAGTAATAGTAGTGGTAGTAGTTGTTTTAATATTAGTAGCTGTAATTGTAGTAATAGTAGTGGTAGTAGTTGTGGTAATATTAGATGTAGTTATAGTAGTAGCAGTCGCAGTAGTAGTAATAGTAGTGGTAGAAGTTGTTGTAATATTAGTAGCTGTAAATGTAGTAGTAGCAGTTGCAGCAGTAGTAGTAACAGTAGTAGTAATAGTTGTGGTAAAAGTAATAATGGGCCTTGCTGTGAATTGCAAAAATTTAGTAAACTTCACACTCAATACTTTTTCATAATACTTTTCTTATTCCATTAATAATTTAGCTGAGTGCCTTTACTTCTGCTAATTCTGCTGCATGTACAGAGCTGTACTTTCCACATTTACCTGTAACATTTAGACGGCTAGACTAAGATTATGTAGCAATCTGAGGTTTTAATACCCAGAGGAAGAAAACTGAACACACGCCCACAAAATATAATACTTTCTAAGATTTTGGAGACACCCTGAAAATGTCGCAATAATATTTTACAGTATATTGTCTATATTCATGTAGGGACTGAGATAAAATGAGATCAATGTTCACTAAAGCGTTAAAACAACAGTGTTCTGGCCTGGAGGAGACCACCAGCAGTGAGGCTGTGATTTATGGCTGGATTATAAATTAGTGTAATCTCCTATTGAGGTCATAAAGACGCCCTGCAGATGCACAGTGGACTGACAGTGGGACTGACAGTAAAGAAAATGCACTGTATTAGAGGAAGCTATTTCTATTACATACATTATTGTTAGTACTGTTAGAAACGTCTCTGTGTGATCACCACATGTGCCCCACAACAGGAAAGAACATCCTTGACGACAGTTGTTAGCCAAACTACACACTTGATTGAGAATAAATAAGAGAACAGCCATTTGATTGCTACTTTTATTTAAGGCAGTATTGTATTTCTGCCGGACAAGTTTGTATGCTTTTGTTGCAGGGTGTTAACACTCCCTTTTTCTGGAGTGCAATTTCACACTATCTTAAGATAAAAAAACACCTGATAAGTAACTGGATGTGGAAAATGACAGAGCGTAAATTTTGCAAGCATAACATACTTCTGTAGGAAGGCTGGCTGTGAATAAAGCATGTTTTAACAAGATAGTGTACTTAACAATATAATTTATAATGTATCAATCCCTATCAAATGGCTTTCCAACTATTAAGTTAAGTACTTAGCCCACTCCAGTAACACTCCAAAATAAGATGTACTATGAGCAGTTCTGTACTTATTTCTGAATGGGGACAACAGCAGAGGCCAGTTGTACAAAGACTTGTGGAAAAAGACGGTTTGTTTGAATGTGGTTGTTACATCGGACATCAACAGGACTTTACTGTTGTTAAAATGGAGACGAAGAAAAAAGCAAACAAACAGAACAACGCAGACTTCAGCAGAATCAACAGACAAAGTACAAGCACTAAACACCGTTAATCAGGTCAGGGAAGTTTATTTTTTATTTTTTTACTAGCTACCTTGGTTAGCGTCCGCATTTGTAAATTGCGCTGCAGATAAACGGCTGTGATAGGCCAGTTCCAAATTAACCGGAGAGAAATGTTTTGCTCCGAGTGAGGAACCAGGCTCGCCAGGCTAATAACTGCTAGCTTTGATGAAAGACATTATTATATTCATTGAAGTGTACTTGAATACTACTATGAATTGTGCTGCTTCTGACCATTTTTTGTGGATAGAAAAACAAACTATGCAATTAAAGAGAGACAACAAACTCAACAAAGCAACAATAACAGCAATGAGTGACATCCTGCATACTGTGGTCCACTTCTTTTTTCAGTCAGTGGTACCTCTGTAATTGCATATAGATGTCTGTGTTGGATAATGTGTTTGTCAAAGCATATCTAACAACTGCAGGAGCCCTAATAGAGCTGCATCGATCAACATAATGTGGTCAGCATCAATAGCCCACAGTGAGTCATTTCTGTCACTGAGATATAGGTTTTTGTATTGGCACCTTCTTCACCTTCTTACCTTCGCTGCACTGATCTGCTCCTTCCTGAACCGCTCCAGAGGCATGATCAACACGTCGTTTGCATTTTCAATCTGCAAGCAAAATGCAATCAAATCTTAATGCACAGAATATCCAGAAGACATGCACAAATCCAGTTCTGAATACATTAGGGCACTGAGAAAAAATAATGTGAAAATGTAAAAATAATATAATGCAAATCTGATAAAAGCACATTTTATACACAATAGATGATAAACAATATACCAGAGGTCACAACATATTACTCAAAAAAAAAAAAAAGCTCATAACAGCTCTTGAATTTGATAACAGCAACAAGTCTCAAAAAAGTTAAGACAAGGGCAACAAAAGACTTGAAAAGTAAGTAGGACTAATAAAAAACAGTGCTGCTTGAGACTCGCAAGCAATCAGCACATCCAATACTAAAAATAGACTAAACTTTTTATACCTTCTTACTAAAATGCTGTTAGTTAATGTGTATATATTTAGCTAGTGACCTGCTCCTTCAGCTGTTTTGATTACTACCACTTAGTTTTCCAGCCTTTTGTTGCCCCTTTTCCAACTCTTTTGTCAATATGTGTTGCTGCCATGAAATTCCAAATTCACCAATATATTTTTCATGAAATAGTAAAGCATCCCAGGTTTTTTAGGAGTTTTTCCTTACCAAGAAGGAGGGTCTAATGACAGGGGATGTCCTGGGTTTAGTTCAGTTTAGTTATTATTTATGTTTGATTGTGTCTCTATGTTCGATTTGTGGGACTATTTGTTTTTTGTTCCTATTCCTGTTAAGCTCTTTGAGGCCACTGCAGTTGTGACATTGGGCTATATAAATTGAATTAAACCATATCAAAATGTATGTTATTAATGTTGTGTTGAAAAAAAAATTGACTATTTTCCTACAATACTTGAGCTTCACTGGACCAAAGCCATTTTGTTCAATACCCAAGACTTGTATTTGTAAAGAGACCATTGAAGCAAAAAGCTGGGAATCATTCTTAAAGAAAAAAAATATTGATAACACTGCAATTTCCCGCATGTCCCTATTAACATTTTCCAATATTCAATACAGCTCACTTACCATCCGCGTCCTCTCGTCCTCTAGGTTCTGTAACACGGCTGCAAACTCCTGGAGGGATTTGGCTAAAAAAAAGGAAGACAAATGAAATGTAAATATATCACTAATAATGGTTAGACACAATAGGATGCAACAGAAAATCATCTGCATCCTAGTGTTCCAGTTTTCACACAGGATGCCCTTCCTAACACAACTGTGGCTGGATTAAGAAATAACACAAAGATATTGCATTGAATTTTGAACAGTCATTTAGGCGAGAGGCTCTGATTTTTGCTGGTTGCTTTCAGTGTTGCATTATGTATTAGATTTTTAAGTTAATCTGCCTCTGGATACAGGAAATACTTTTTTTAATGAAATACATTTTTTATCAAAGCCTCACATGCCTCAGAAAATTGAGAGTAAACTGTTGGTGGCATGAAGAGGGCGACTATGAATAGCCTAGAACAACAGTGCGGTTTTGCAGTCCAGCAGAGCAACAAGCTGTTCAGGAAAGATATCTGGCGATAGTTAAACAGAGCGGTGGGTGGGTCGGGTCAAAGAAGAGAGGAGCATGAGAGGGGCGCGGTGTTCACAGCAGGCCGACACAGATCCATTTCAGCTGCAGGGAACGGCTTCAGGGTGGACGAGATACTGAAGGGGACTTGCTATGGTCACTGTTCTAGGTCCGACAAAGTTGACTGGGTTACTGTCCTCCTCCTTTACAAGCTAAAAATTACCATTTAAACTCTTCCTTGCTTGTGTTTTTTTTAAACTTGCTGTTGCATTAAAGTGCTTTTTACATTGGTACTTATTGATACATAATTGGTCATTGACAGAAGTAGTAAATGAGAAAAGAAAAGACTGATATGGGTTTTTCTATGGCCAACCCAACACCCAACCACCGTCGGCAGAGGCGAGGCGACCTCTTTGTCTCCCATTGTCACCACTAAAAGTAGCTACAGACACACCGGAGCGATTCAGACCCACCCCGAGCAATGCGCATGTGCAAAACTATTTACAACAGCAGGCGGCGCTAGTCACTAAACTCTGCAGTTACATAAGACTCTAATAAACAAAACACACACATGTTTAACTCAAGTCTTTATCAGTGAATAAAAATCATACCTGACAAACTTCAACATGTCTGATCACAGTAATAAATAAAAATAACTAGATTATTGCAGCGGTTTGTCTCAGAGGAGGATTATATTTTTATCTGCACGAGGCTACAAGCTAAGGTAAGCTAACTCCAGCTGGGGTCCTTCAGTCACATGGTTGCTTGAACATATGCTTGCCCAAAAATAGGCATGAAAGTGCAAAAATCTGCCAATGGCCAATTGTCTAGAAAAAAAAAAAAAAAAAGTAAAAATCTTTTTGATATATCGGCCAACCTCTACTGTAGATCTTTGGGGTTCAGCTGTTTAATCTGTAATTTGAATGCAGTAAGGCCATGTCATACTCATTTACTCACTGGTTTGTACTAAATAATGTTTGGGGAAGCAGTAGACATTTGACTTCTATTTCTGCTGTCCAACTAGGGCTGTCAAGATGAGAGAATTTCCCCTGCAGTAATTATATGCGATTCAACACCGCGGTGTTGAGTGTAAGCGGTATAGCATAAGCTAATAATAACACTTGAAAAAATGACATGTCCAAACACATTTTGATTATAAAAATAAATTGAAATATAGTTAAGCCTCAGCTCTAACAAAAACCTGAGCCAGGCATGAGTGACAATGTCCTTGCAGCGTGTGCAACGTGTTAGCTTCAGAAAATCCCACATGTTCACCTTATGTGGTTTGAGAGATGAGCTAAGGAGGCTAGCAGTGCTCCCCGCGGCGCTGACTCTACAGAGCGATTGTGTCACACACGTATCTGCAGGCGAGTGGAGAGGGCAGAGAAAAACCTCACGTAGTTATCGCAACACCAGGTGAGTGGATCGTCATTCAAATCTACGGCTCCTCCTCTGAGTAACGCCTAAGCCCCGTGTCTGCTCGGGAAGTGGTTTCGCTTCACTGAGGCAGCGCAGCTTGTGCAGAGGCCTTTTCTTTTCTCACCATTAACCCTCCGTTCTCCACTCCCAGCGTCTCTGAGTGTGTATACATGCATAAACATTAAATGCTTCATAGTTTACAGTACTGCTGTTACCGCGGTCGCTTGTGCCCCCTTGTGGCTGGATTGATAATAGTACGTAGTAGTAGTATGACAATAATACGGTCACCGCGACAGCACTATGTCTGACACTTTTAAAAGGCTCCAACCTTGGTCCAAGTCTGCACTTATTGCTCAGATTATCCAACCATTAGTAAACTGTAAACTTGTAAACTTGTCAACACATGGTAGCAAACCCCATCTTAAATCATTCATACAACATCTTCCAACTATATAAATATTTAGAGTTAAGAGCAGGAATATAAAATATAAAAGACATCTGTGATCATCTCCTCTATAAATAGTCTGGTCTTTACTGCTGATTAAGTTGTTCTATTTTGGAGACAAAATGACAGCGATGTTTCTATTTCAGGAACATCTTGGGCCAGAACAGAGGCTGGGTTAGGTTTCACATTGCCTGGCTTACCTATACACATCTCATCGTCCGTCTCTGCATCGCCGATACACTGAAATTTAAACTCGTTCAGGGAGTCAGCAAATTTCCTCTTGGCAGTAGAGAGATCTGGAAGACACAGAGGAAAAAATTCTGTTAGTATTAAAAGATCAGTTTTAGCAAATTCTGCCAAAGCACGCAATATATTCAAAGGGATTTTTTTTTCCTCAATTTTTCCTCAATTCAAAGTTTTCATCTATGTCCATTTACTCAAAGTGGTAGTGAGTAGAAAATCCCATAAAATGACCTGTAGATATTTTGAGAAAATCCCAGGTGATGTTAGTAATGAAGGCTGCAAAACATAAGCATGTGTGTGATAGAAAGTGCAAAAAACTCCCATTTAAACAGAGTGGATAATTTAATAATACATGAGGCGCTAAGAGCTCCTAGGAGACACTTTTGGCCTCCAGTGCATTTACACTGTGTTTCCTGTTGCTGACCTCATGGTGGTCTGCACAAAAGGGCTACAAGACAAGATCCAGGAGTGAGAGAATAAAAGAGGAAAGTTTAATGTGCGGTACAAAAGACTATGGTCAGTTCATAAGTAATTGTAAGAGGTTTGTGCACTTGATGCATGTCTGAGAAAATGTGAACAAAAGTCCTATCTCACGTATGCAAACTTCCTTTACTGCACAAGATCCATTAATAACTTGTACAAGTGGTATATCGTCATTATCAAGAGCCTCAAAAATTAAAGTGAAGAACATTACCTGTGGAGCAGTGGTTCTCAACTGGTTTGATAAACATCCCCAGCCCTTAGACCCCCAATTTTGATGAACAAAGAAAAAAACTATTTGAAAAGAGAGAAAACTCAGGGAGATCCAAAGAAGGAGGAATCCACTCCCAGGACAGGAGGCTGTGCAGCAGATAACTCCATTTGCTGAGAGTTCATTATGGGGACAATAAAAAGAGGCCAAGTCCGGATGCAGCAGGTGGAGGGTTCATTCAGACAGATATGAGGAGAGGCAGTGGTCTGTGGGTCAATGCGTCGGGATAGGTTTTACAGTGCAAAATTCATTAAAACCGCAAGAACAGACCTTTTAACGCAAGATCATAGAACTTTTCTAACAGTAGACTGGTGACCTGTTTTCCCAGATGGTCTGTTACACAGAATACTCTGAGGGGGCTTCCACAAAAAGCATTTGTAAATGACAGACACTTAAGATGAGGCCAACCCTTGACTACTTCATTACCAACACTCTTTTGTTTATATTTCTAAAAGATGTCCATAACTACCACACTATTGGTCTGAACCAAAGAGAGTTGAGTAAAACCCCATGCGGCGTACAAGATGAATGTGTTAGTTTTTGAACATGTATATAATAGTGGGGATGCACTGTTTCAGCTGTTTGGCATTTTGCTTATAAGGTGGTAAGTGAGATTTGATCCCATGCTGACACAAGGAAAGACAAGGACACATGTACCTGCTGTAATTCCTAAATATGAACTGTCCCTAACTACGACGTGGTCAATCAAAGCTACTGACTCCCACTTTTCAAAAAAAAAAAATGTGTCAAAGAGGAAAGACCCAACTCAAAATGTCAAAATGTCATGCAAACATGCATGTCAGTGGCCTTTTTGGCAAACTGCACCTTAAATGAAGTCAGACAGTGAAAGAGGAAAATGAGCAGACCAGAAGCGCTGAAGAATCACGCGGAAAGACAGATGGGAGTCAGAGAGAGGACAGTGAGTTTGAGCACAGGAGACAGACAGGAGACATAATTGGCCGTGTTTCTGTAAATCCCGCAGTTCATCCGTAAAGTTCTTTGCTGCATTTTCGATTGGGCATGCGCCAACGTGGAAAGATCTGTTACGGGCTGCCAGTCAGAGAAATGGATCACAGAGAGCCTGAGAGCGTCTGCATGGCTTCCAGGAACACACACATGCTCAGGGACATGCTCCTGAGACTGGAGGATGTCAGTGAAGAGTGAGTCATGTAGCGGGGTTTGAAACATGGAAGTAAGTAAAGTATGACCAGAGCAGACCGCAGGCTGACTCAATGTGTACACTGAGGTTTTACAGTTACAGCGTATAGTAAAGCTGACAAACGCCATGCATTTCTTAAATCCCACATGATTTGCTTAGTCACACAAAAAAAAGGACTTTGGGAAATACCACCATGAAGCTGCGAAAAGATTATACTGATTTTACAGTGGATGACAGCCTGGCAAACCATATCAATTCACCTCACAACAATTTCCATTTTATCTTAAACTAAGTTCAGCTCTTTGTACATCCCAAGCCTGGATAAATGGAGAGTGTCAGGAAGTGTCAGGGCAAGAACATGCAGAGGGCAGCAGAGTGCAGCAGAGTGTTGTTTTCTTCTGAACTTATAATCAAAGAAAAAGAGCACTAAGCTTCCTTGTGATGCCATTTCACTACAAATGAAAAATAGCTGTGAGGAATCAGTGGGAAAAGAGCTGTACAGAATGTTTTTGGACAAATGAATGAGAGCAGACTGGATGTAGAGGGCTTGTTGATTGGTCAGTGCTGGGTGTGGGCGGGGGTTTGTGCAACTGAGCATTCTGAGGCCTCAGAAACTCAGCACCAGAGAATAGATAATTACTTAAACATGTGTGAATGAGGCAAAACACAACTCCAGATATGTTTTTGATGAGAGAATATTATAACTTGGTAGAAAGCTCAGAAAAGTTGATTTTGCATAATATAGTCCTTTTAATAATATTTCAACCACACAACTTTTTGTTGTTACCATAATTTTCATGTTACCAATTCAAATACTGGTCAAATATGGAAACAAATCTCTTGTCGTATTCTAACTTAGGAGAATGGTCAAAAACATATGTTCATAACTATGATGTCACCCCTGCAGTATCCACAAGACCGCTGTTGAGTCGAAAGAAGCAACGTGATACTGAACATTTCCAATGGACTCCAGCACACAAATGCATCCAAAGCAATACACTTGTTGGTATGAGTCCCAGCGAGCAACTTTCCATTTAAGATTAGCAGTGTCATCTTTGATTTACTGCTCTCTTCCAATAACACAACTGTGGCACCAATGGCCTGTCTTCACAAGTTCTCGTTGTCTCTACATTTTCCATTACTGCAATAGTCTATCTCCCAAAACATGATAGCATGAGAGATTCTGAGTCTGGGTGGCCTCTGTGGGAATCAAGTCTAGTAATTTTTGTTCTTGGCTAAACTCAGCTCTATCTGTGTCCACACTTGCTCGTCAGCCCTGGTTTTGGCCTGGTCCTTGCCAGTCCTGGTTTTGGCCTGGTCTTCCTCACTCACCCTGGCCTCTCCTCTTTCCCCTCTCTGACAGATCCTCTCCACACCTTATATGTGTAACGTGCTTGAGGTTTCTCCACTAGGCCTCCACGTGCGCTGCTTTCTATAAACATCACAACCACCCACTGATGAGGACAGATTCTGTGTATGTACTATAGTGAATAATAGCTTTATGGTTGTCAAGTAAGAAGCTGGCATTAAAATGGTGTTGCAAATACATAAAATTAAAATGTATCAGGAACTTTTGTATGTCTATAACTGTTGACAATTAGAAAAGTTCCTGCTGCTTACTATACTTCAAGATTAAAGGTGTTTATTGCCATATGAACACAAAGGAACAGTAATGTTTTCCTGTATAATGAGATTCTTTCTTTGTTGTCCAGTCTGAATGCCATAACATTAACATTAACCCTTTAAAGCCTGACAAAAAATAGCCAGAAAATTCTAATTTGTTCTAAGATGTTTATTAAACCTCTTAAAAAAATCAAAAAAAAAAAAAAAAAAAAATCCATAGCATTTTGTTTCTGAGATTTTTTTGTATCACATATGATACATTGGGCAATTTTGGCAACTTTTTACTCATGACAATGTTAACTTAAGATACAAAAACACATTTTACCCATAACATTTAGACTATATAGAACATTTCAGGAAATTTTTCTCTTTGTTTTTTATATATATATATATATATATATATATATATATATATATATATATATATATATATATATATATATATATATACATAATATTTGTACCCTTTTCTTTTGGTGGTAGGCAGAAAAACAGTTCCTGTCCTTGTTTAGGCAAATGTGCACCTTACATTTATCGCAGTAGACATGTGACAAGTGATTTCCGGTGCAGTGCTTGCATCTCTGTTGGGTTCCCCATGTTGAAAAATGATCGATGCCATCCCTTCTTACATCAAGAGGCACACTACAGGTTGGCCTTTTACGGGGCGGTGTTGGACTTTCTGCTGGAGAGGACAGTGGTCTGCCACACTCGATTTTGGCCTTTCCTGCGCTTGTGAGAGAAGTGCCAACCAAAGCCTGAAACCTTCGCAGAGCCATGGGTTTCATGGTCAAATCAAAGTATTGATCGTGTTGATAAATTAGAGGTCTCAGAAACTCGAGTAGCAAATATGATACAAATGGTTTTATAGGGTTAAAGTATTAAACGGATATTCTTTCATTCATATTTTTAAACCAATCTTTGTCACCTCTAGAACAGCATTGCACATTTTACAACATAAAAAATGTAATAAACTCTGCTGGTGTTTATTACAAAGAAATGGTTGAAGAGACCAGCAGAGTGCAGGAGAGTGCAAAGTGTTGCATTTTTTTAACATAAACAGAGGAAAAAAAGCTTTTTATTTCCTTTTTTAATGAAGCCATTTTACTACAAAATGAAAAAGAGCTGCAAGGAATCAGTGGATACAGTGCTTCATACAGTGTTATGAGTCTGAATGGAGCTTCTGTGGCTTTGTGCTACATTGTGAGCATGTGCAGGGTATGATGTGAGCAAAGAGCAGACCTACTCAGAGGCACAGCCTGCAGCCTGTGACTCTGAGATTCAGAGACAAGAGTCCGTGTGGCTCTGACCGTGAAGTCAGGTCTGTCTTTCACAACACACAGCAATACGCATGTTTTACCTTTGTTTTTGCCCATCTACTTGTATGGAGGTCTGTCCTGTGCTGTGGAGGTCAAAAGTCAAAACATGGAGCTAAATGTGATGTGGCTGCCCGTAGCTTTCTTTGGCCCCTGTCTCAAAACCCGCCAGGTATCAAAACTTCATACCAAAAGTAATTTTGTTTTTCATACAACTATCTGCTACAAAGCATTTTGGTCTTTACCACAAATGCATCGTGGTTTGGTGCAGCCATAGTCTCCATATTTAGTTTGACTTGTTTTGTTTAACGCAAGGTGTTCTTCATGGCACAATCCTCTCTCTATTTATCAGCGCTTGGGACCGAATCAAACCCAGATCTCCCACGAAACAGACAGGGAACTAACATCTTCACCAAAGAGTTTACTTAAAATGGGACAGGGAACAGTTTGTGAGTGATATAGTGAAATTAAAATGTCTGATTAGCTAAAACATCTGTGTATGCTGAAACAAAACAAAGGTACCCATTATTGTTATTGTGTGCAGATGTTATTATTTGATTAGTGTTTATATTTCAGTGTTTAGTAAATTGTTTTGACCCTTTCTTCACATTCATCTTGGCAAAACTTTCACTGATGACAACTTTACTCTGGAAAGTTCAGTTCATATCACTCCAACCTATAACTCGAGAGAATTTCTGTTTAGTTTCCTTGTCTTCAGGTGATGTCTTATTGTACATTTTGGCCAAATTACATGATGAGGTCACTGCACAGTTATTCTTCTGGCTCACAAATTCAAATTCATCACACATGTCCGAGCTCTGCCTGTAGCACTGTTTTCGGTGTATGACACAGCGAGACACGTGCCTGCACACACATCAGCTGTAGAGAGGCCATTAGCTCACGCAGGACACGCTCCCAAATCAAAACCACATTGCTACAGGACAGAGGTTTGTGAGATGCAGCCAACACAAATGGCCTCTAAACAAAAGGAGAATTACATGCAACACTGAGTTTATTGTTGAGTGAAACCTTTGTGTAACATGTTGGCATTGCAGGGGTACAAAAAGGCTGTTTCTTACGGAAGAAAATGCAGGTTTTCAGAGGTGGGAAAAGTACTCAAAATCTGTACTAGTAAAAGTAATCAACAAGTAAAAAAAACTACTAAATGTTAGGTTTGTGTGAGTACAACTGCAACCAAATCTGCAACAAATACTCATCATTTTGCTTTTGGCTTTTTCCTTCAGGATTCACCAACGCAAATCAACTGCCTCCTACTGCACAGAGATTTGCATATTGACTTTGGCATTTATCCAGGGTTGGGACTGGTACAAAGAGTACACTGGGTTGGGGCTACTTGCGGTGATTTAAAGCAATAGTATTTTAATCAATAAGTATTCAATAAGTATGTTTTCTACATATTTTACAAAAGTTAATTTTTTTGCTCCCCATAAATGTTGCACCTTTCGTGTCCTTTGTGTACAGAAATGTATGCTCAAAAAACTCCTATAAAATCATCAAACATCAATATTTTATTTTATTTTTTCATACTTCATTTCTTCTCAAAACTACCAAACATTAAATTAATTAAAATGTTATGGATTTTCATGTCTCATTATATACATTTTGAAAAATGTATTACACGAAAACATAAAAAAAAAATTATTTTCCAAATAATAAATAGTAAATAAATAATAATCAAAATAATCTAATAAATAGATTTATGCAAAAAAGTAAAATAAATCTTTGACAATTTTATAGCAGTTTTTGAACGTGTACTTTTTTGCACATTACGGTCATGAAAGGTGCAAAAGTAAGTATAAACATTTATGAGTATGCATGGCTTCAAAAAATAAAAAACACTCAAAATGTGTCTAAAAATATAATTTTTGGCAAAAATTCATTTCCCATGCTTTAACACAGCCAAAATGATCACCAAACTAAAAGTCAAGTACAAGAATTAAGACAGGGTTACCATAAGGGTTCAGTAATACTTCAGTAAAAGTCTCCACCACTGAAGTTTAAACTTTTAAATTCAACTCTGAAAAATTATTGATATTTTCTGCTTGTGTGAATAGTTAAATATCTTTGCAATAAGGCAAAAAAAAAAAAAAAAAAAAGAAAAAGAAAAAAAAAACATTAAATGTAATAGTATAGCTAAATCCTGGCTATATTCTTTAGTTTATTCTGCTTTTGAGTCCTGAATTCCTCCACTTGCATTGTTGTGTAGGTTTAATTTGATAAGAATCAGCCAATGGATATAGAAAACATTTGAGAAATTTGAGTTCAATATCAGATTCTCTCATGAATGAAAGTAGGATTGTTCCAAGATGCAAAACAGTGCACTTCTTTGGCCACATGGAAATGGCATGTATATGTCTTGAGTGTGTGTCCGAGCAGGAAAAGCAGCAGAGGACAGTGGTTGCTAAAAATAAGTGACCTTGTTGACACACAGGCTCTTGGCTCTCACTTCAACCAAAGAATTCCCACTGTTCTTCTCTCCTTCACTTCCTCCAGAGCTCGTAAAGCGGCCAGACCAACAAAAACAAACCATGTCATAGCCATGGACAAGGTTAGCCAAGTTAACAACATAAGAAAATAACATTGTGACTTCAGCATCATCACATGGTTGCCACATTAAACCATCTGCCCCCTAGTGTGCAGTGATTTGCATATTGATTTGGCAGGTTTTATGCCTGATGCCATTCCTGATGCAACCCTCTTCATTCACCCAGGCTTGGGACTGCCAAAGAGTACCCTGGTTTGTGAGTGGATTTAATAGTTAAAAACAATTTGCTGCTAGTCAACGCCAAAAGTGCTCTTAAAGGGGCTATATTATGCTTTTATTCATCTTTTTAAACCAATCTTGTTCACCTCCAAAACAGCACTGCACATTTTACATGCTTTAAAAACATTATCTGACTAAAAGAAAACATTCTACTGGTGCCATAAAGAAACAGGTGAAGAGCAGATGGCAGTGTTTTTGGTAGAAATGTAACAATGGCAATATTAATACAATATCAAATGGTAAGCTCCTGGGGCTGATATGCATTGTTTAGTTAGAGAGAAATAGTAAACAAGCAAAGGGAACTATACATAGACCATGATCCTTTGCTCTATTTAAGCAGCCAACATGACACAATTATTGCTATTAAAAGGACTATATTATGCTTTTTTTTTTTATTAATTTAGAAAACATACCTAGATCTCATGTTTTGTTGGTCAGAAAAGGCAATAATTATTGAAAAAAACCTTATTTGAAGAAACTCATTATTTGACTCTGTGAGAAAGGCTCAGATTATGTCCCTGTCCCTTTAAGAGCCCTCCCTCCACATGTGGCAGTGCAGAAGCAGTGTTTGAATGTTGTCTGCTGCTGTTTGAGGTGGGTTTGTTTGGTTGCAGCGGGGGAGACGTGAGCTGTAGCAGTGCTTCCTGAACAGGACAAAACCATGAGAGGAGGGGGTGGGGGGGTTGGGGGGGGGGGGGGGGGTTGGGGGTATGGGGTGGTCAGGTGGAAAAGGCAGACACAGGTGAAACAAGCTTTTGGCCTCGCACAAACTCAATGTAAAAGAATAAAGGATTACTCAAACATGCATGAATGAAACAAAACACAACTCCAGGTGAGTTTTTGATAAGGAAACAACGTTATAACACAGTAGAAAGCTCAGAAAAGTCAATTTTTCATAACTGTTAGCTAATTTAGTTTTAATCTTTTGAAAAACCACAATAATTAATGCACTGAAGACTTGTCAGGGCATTGTAGGAGAATAGGTTTTGTTATTGTTAGCATTTCTACAATACTGTGAGCCTATTGTATCAAATGCCATGCTATAAGGGAAGGGAATCGTATTTATATAGCACTTTACCTATGACAGAAGTCACCCAAAGAGCTTTTCACACAGAAATAAGATTCTGATATCGTTACATCGCTATTTTTGGGATAAATGAGAGCAGACTGGATTTAGAGGGCTTGTTGATTGGTCAGTGTTTTCTGGAGTGGGCGGAGTTTCATGGAACTGAGCGTTCTGAGGCCTGCGAAACGCTGCACCAGAGAATACAGGATTACTTAAACAGATGTGCGCGAAACAAAACACAACTCCAGGTAAGTTTTTGATAAGGAAACAACATTATAACATGGTAAAAAGCTCAGAAAAGTCGATTTTGCATAATATATTCCCCTTTAATGTTTCTTCCTGTTAAATGTGTTAGTCTTAAGAGGTCCCTGTTTTCATTTCTCATCATCCCTATCCAAAGTTTTGTGGATATTCTTCAAAAGCTAAATCTCACATTATTTACTGCATGTGGTCATACAGTGGTATTGCCTTCAGTCCAGACGCCACAACTAAAGTTACCAATGACATTTGAATGGTACAGTGGCTTTTTCAGTTCGAATGAGGCAAAATGACAAAAACACACAAAAAGACTGAAACATACACAAAGGGGATTTGTAATTAACCACAACCATGCAACGACAGCTACGTACAACGAGGGCTACACACTCGAGACGAAAGAATAGGCCAGTGTGGTATCAACAGGATATCCAGCAGTAGCTCCAAGTCTGCAGAAGCTTTGAATAGAAACGTTATTCATTGAGTGGGACAAAATGCAAAAAATACACAAAGACGCCATACACACATGAACACTATTCATCTGAGAGACAAAGGCAGATTTCAGTCTCCTCGTACGACTTTTTACTGCAACACTGCAATGACAGGAATTTAGGCAAAACCATACTACTGTGTGTCCCGATACTGCATGTCTGATTTCACAAATGAAAGTTGTAATAATTGGATGCCACAGTCGGTTCAGTTGAAAAAGATCAAATCTTGTGGCATGTCAAGTTTGATTTGGGACTGCTTTGATAGAATGACACTGGATTACTGTGTGGTGGCTATTGTTGGGTCTCTACAGAACAATGGGGACAATTTCAGTTATTTCAGTGGATACGAGACACTGCATGAAAGTAGTAGTAGTAGTAGTAGTCAAGCCCAGGGTCCAGCTGTAGCTCAAAATGCACTGATGTATGGCTCACACAGTTTGTATTTGGTTAGCAAGGACAAAATGAAAAATGTCATCTCGGGAATCAAAGTTATCCCTATCATCATTACAGTCTTGTCCATTTAAAGGTCCCGTTGTAAGTTTTTTCCATGCTTTTTTAAATCATTTTGGACACTTTGCATTGGTACTTCACGTTTTTTTAACTTAAAATAATGTATATCTATGGAAAACATATTTTCGGAAGCAGTTATTTTGACATTGCAGAAAACAGTTGGATTAAGTGTCTGAGTAAGAGAAGGAAATAGCAATAAATGGCTATTTAGCATGGCTATTATCAGCATGACACTAACAGATAAATAAATGAGCTGATTGGTTGGAGTGACAACAGTTTAAGAGTTGAAATGATCAGAATGAGTCCAGTGATGGTGTATGGGTTTTAGAAATGCGCAGGGGCACTTCTGGGTTTCATGTGTCTTTGTAGAGCCATGAGACCGAGCGTTTCCAGCTCCTGAGAAGGGGACAACAACAGGATTACAGGACTTTTTAAACATGTGACAGTTCTACTCCAGGTATGTTTTTCAGGTGCAAACAACATTATAACATGGTTAAAAGCTCAAAAAAGTCAATTTAGCATAATAGGAGGCCTTTTACCTTGTCAATGTAATCTAATTCACATAATACATAGCAATACATGTAAACTATTGTATATATTTTGTATAATTTTTCACAAAATTGTTGCACTTCACAACCTGCTAAGAACATGCCATTGCCCTATTTTGGGTCCAGACCAGATGGAAAAGCAAAAATTAAAAAACTGAAAATGTAATGTCAAAATACTCCTTTAATGTTTTTATACTGTGACTTATTGGAAATAACCTTTCTAACAAGTGCAAAATTACCACAGTCAAAAAAAAAAAGTTGCTTACAATGTAACCTTAAGTAAATTCAGGACCGCACAATAACATAAACAACTAAACTAGACTAATTAATCAGCTGCTTTTGTGGTTGTAGAATATACCAATCGAGCTGCAATTTAGATGCACATCTGTCCAACGCTGCTACAGGGGAAAAAAAAAAAAACAATATTCAAAATGTAACTGACTCATTTTTCTCTACCTCCCAAAAAAATTATGGAGGGATGTAACAGCAGGAAATGTTACACTTGTGGCCATTGATCTCTGAAGTGACAGTGATGGATCTTCAGAGCTTTCAGTGGTCAATTTGCTTGTCCTTAGTCATTGTCCTTGACCTCTGACCTTTTTAAAGCTAATTCACTGACAGATCTGGTGATGAACGAGATGAAGAGACTGAAAAAAAACAAACGAATGCATTTAAAGTAGATTTAACCTTAGAGACGTTTGGAAAAGGGCCTACAAAATTCAGCATTAGGTCAGAAGGCATCTTGTTTTAATAGTGTTTTAAGAAAATGTAAATACAAGTATTGCAGTGAAACATGGGGCACTAGATCTTTAAGACTTGAACATAATGATTGTGATGATGATGATATTGACAAAAAAAAAAAAAAAACTATAACTTTGCTGTATCGAGTAAAACTAAAAAGCCAAGACCGTGAGGATGATGACTACATTTCCTACTGAGGAGCACATAAGGTCCATGTGACACCCAACAGAAGAGAAAACACCATTTTGAGCCAACAATGAACCCAAAGCAGAGAAAGTGTTTGAGACAGCACCAGGAAATGGAGATGGCTTCTTTTTCTACGCTTGTTGCCATGGTGAGTGCAGGTTAAAGGGGAAGTTGGGGTTCAAAGGTCAGGTTTGGTCTGTCCTTCCTGCTCCGTCAGCCTTTAAGGGAAGTGACCCGGGTCAAAGGCCCACATATCCAGTCGCATCAGTCTTCCTCTGTCCCGAGATGATGCAGCCCGTACAAGTTATTAAGGTCAAATCTGCCCATGAACTAAGATCCTGTTACAAAACGCACAGTTCCCAGCAATATTTAGAAGAGGAGGAAAGTAACTCGATATTGTTACTCAAGTACATAATACTCTTTTTTTTTTCTTCTTAGGAAAATATACTTTTAACTTTCAAAGAAATATTTTAACCTGAGTACATTTTTGAGGAAGAAGTGTTGGTTATACTCATGTAAGTTTTTAAAATCTCCAACACAGAGGTGGACAGTAACAAGATACTTTTACTCAAGTAAATTATTTAAGTACATTTTTTGAAGAAAAAGTACTTTCAGAGTACATTTTGTAGAGAATACTCTTACTTTTACTTAAGTCAATTTTGGATGATTTTATTTTTACTTTTACTTGAGTAAAACTTTAAATTGTTTATGCAAATAAAAGTATTTTTTGTTTTCTGTGGTGTAGTGAGCAGCACAACTGACTTCAGGTTTCAAAACTTGGGGAAGAACAAAAAGAAGAAAAAGAAGCAGAAGAAGAAGCAGAAAAAGAAAAGGATTTTGCAAAAAACATCCAAATGTGCTTTTTTACTTGAGTAAATTTTTTGTTTGGTACTATTACTTATACTTTAGTAATATTATATTTGAAGTAACAGTACTTTTAATTGAGTACAGATTTTAAATACTTTTTTTTTGACTGCCTATAATTGTTTTGAGGTTTTTAAGGTGATATCACTATTTTTATTTTGACACTACAAAGGCTAGTAATTGTAGTAGACTAGTAGCAGTAATAGAAATAGTAGTAGCTGTTGTAGTAGCATTGGTAAAACTAGTAGTAGCAATAATAGTGGAAGTAGCAGTACTAGTAGTGCTAGTAGCAGGCAAGTACATTTAAGTAATTTTGCTAAGCACTTCTACTTCTATAACATATATATACACAGTATATTTTTTGAAATAACAGAGTACAGATTTTGAGTACTTCCTCCACCTCTGATATTTAGTAATATATATATTGTCACATGGCTGCTGTTTAAAGTAGGTTATGGCTTAAGGGGCAGGGAATGGATATCAAAGTTACATATTTAGTCAATTTCATGGCACAATTGTTAAGCCTGTATTTAAAGAGATATTTGTAACCCAAGAGTAAGGTCATACCCTCTCAGTCAGAGTTTGGGTTGGATCACGCACTCAAAATGATGTCACCAGAAATGGGAGAAGGAAAAGAAATTAAGGAAAAACATTCATTTTTTATCTCATCAGCCCCAGTGTATGAGCTGACCACACAGTAAAGTATCAGGACAAAGCATGGAGCCAAACATCCAAACAACCAAAAAATATGCACAAGAGTTTATGGCTTACAACCTCAGAGCTAAATTTGACCTCATTAGCAAAAACAACAACTGTATATCTTTTCCTTCTATTCCCGTTCAGGGGTCAGCCACATCGAAGCATCTGCCTCCTTTTATCTTCTCTCACAACAACAGAACTCATGTCCTCTTTCACTACATCCATAAATCTTTTTTTTGGTCTCTCTCACAGCCTCATGCCTGGGAGATTAAATCATCATTATTCCTAACTGAAAATGTCGCAAATTAGTGAAATTAAGCATACATTACAAACCTCATTTTTACTGGTGTCCGAAAGGTAACAGAGCACTCCTGTTTTAAAATGTTACGGCACTACTTGCACAAAAGCCAAAACCTGTCGTCTCTTCATCACATTCGTTCATTGCTATGTAATGTTGTTTTTTTGGGACATGAAGAAATATCCAAGTTTAGCCTAAACATTTTCTGTAACTTACATGTTAAAAGTCTGATATTATACTTTTTCAGGCTTGAAACTGTATTTGACACATTTCCATCAGTGGGCTATTTCATGTTTAAAATAATGTATATGTATGGAAAACGTCTGCCTTTGGGCACCTGTTACTTCTAATTTGCAAAGACCGTTGGATTAGGTGTCTGTCGCCCCCTGCTGGCAGTGATGAGGAATGAACAGAGCATAAAATACCTAATTAGCACGGCTATTAGCAACATGACGCTGACTGATAGATAAATGAGCTGACTGCTTCATAGTGAATTTAAGTTCTGAAATTAGAATGATTCTGATGATGGTGTATGGAGTTTAGAAACACTTCCTGGTTTCATGTGCTGGCCCGTCAACAGCAATGGGCAAAGGGGTCTGTTGTCCTGGGTTTCAGGATCAGAGAGACCCAGAAATATTCCCTCCTTTTATATTTTCTCTTATAATGGGCCCCGCTGAAGCCTCCTTGCCCTGGGCCCCAGCAGGTCTGTCAGCGGACCTGTTCACATGTCTACAGCAGAGCGGTGAGAATGAGCGTTTTCAGCTCTTGAAAAGGGACAAGGCTCAGCATAAACAAACAAGCGTGAATGAAGCAATCATATGAAGGATCATGGTTGGTGATACAGAACTGACCAATTATTCTAAGGTTGACTTTTAAGATTTATTAATTAAAACTTATTTACTCACTTGTCATGAGTTTATTTAACAAACCAGGCAGCCATGTTTGAAGTCCAAAAGTCCTATTAGAAACCCCTAAAATACAATGAGTGTGGTTACTTCAACTCAAAAGCATTAAAACTACACAGACCATACCCTTCCTCTCAATCATGCACTAATTGGCTCCACTTGTACAAATACCCTCAGTGGTGGTTTAATATGGGCTGCCACCCTCCAGGACCACAGCCTTTACCCCCCCGCAAACCCCTCAGACGCATCTACTGTTAAAACTATTTTTACCCCACCACACAAGTCAATGATGAAGACATACAGCGTTTATTAAAGTAGCAATTTAGTCATAAAACTTGAGACATGTTGAAATATTTTTCCATATTTTTAAGACACAGTGGATTTTCCAGTTTATTAAAATAGTGTTTGTTTTTCTGGACAGGATCAAACCCGAACAGGAGACGTTGTTTAAGGTCATACAAGATTCAATGCAGACAAAATGGGTTAACTCTGTGGTTCCCAAACAGTGGGTTAGGGCCTTAAAGTGGGCCTTATAAGATTTTATCTAAGTTAGCAACATAAAATCTTAGCAAGTTCAATCTACCAGAAAAATGTGAAAGCCCAAGGCATTTACTGGAAATGAATGGCTACATCCAGCCAGAGTACTCTTTGTGCTGGTCCCAAGCCTGGATAAATGGAGGGTGATAAGTCAGAAAAGGGCATCTGGTGTAAAACCGAAATCAATATGGAAATCACTGCACACTAGGACAGGAAGAGAAGCAATATGGGAAAGAAGAAATACAAATTATGATGACAAATTACCACAATAGCACTGAACTGAATTAACAGTACAATACTTAAAATGTGTCCCTCCTAACAACAGCTAGCTAGGTTTCTTGCTATTATTAATATATTCTATAATAGTTATTTTTTTATAGGTACAACCTGACCAATTCAGCCCACTAAATACTAATACATGACATGAAAATTAACTTTTGAGCTGACCTTTGACCCTCCAGCTTTTCTAACTTTAGACCATGCACTCCCCAGTCTCTTTAAATATCACATTGATGTTTTGACAATATTCTTCCCATGTTTATGTTTTCTCTGTTTATGTTTGCTGTTTCTCTTTGTAACTAGACACAAACCACACTGAATTAGCTGGTTTCTCTGTTAATGACAAGTGTGGTAGACCAAACAGTGGAATCTTTCACATAAAGATTTTGTATTTGTCACAAACTCTGGTGCAATGAGTAAGTGACAACAAGGGGAGACCACAGAGAGATAAAAAAAAAAGTGTTTTTTTATAAAGTTATACTATCACTATGCAACTCAAACACATTCTTTCTTATAAAAATGCATACTGTCCCTTTAAATAGGGGGGAAAAAAACATTGTTACCTTGTTAGAAATAAACAAAACGCTGAACAACCCTGCCCAAAATGACCAGACTAGCCCAGACCATGCACAAGTTTGGAAAACCCTGCCTTAACTGAGAAGTATAATGTAGTAACAAAAACATGCCCTGTCCTAATGATGACCATTTGATATTTACAAGTGTAATGTTGTGAAAACTGTTTGCCAGCAGTGGCTCGGCAGACCATAAACACTGGTACTGGTCTCTAAAACATGGCAGCCATCACAGTAAACACACACAGACACATGGAGGGGCCGAAAGGGGCATATATACATGGGACGTCCCCGCATTTGGATCCACTTAGAAAAGCAAACACGGGCCAGTACATGACACAGCAGTGAAGTTGACAAAGCAGAGCCACACTGGAAACATTCCCTTTGTCTGTATCTCCACACATGGATTTCATCAGGTCCAATGTGTCGGAGCAGAGAGCAAGGACAAGCGCTCACTGTAACCACCCCACAATGGTCCAGCTGGATGTTTATGTCCTAAATTCTTCTACGTATATTTAAATCTAGATTAAAAGGAGTGAGAGCTGATCCAACACTAATTCCCATGTTTTATGTGAGTTAAAGGGGATATTTTATGCCTAATCAACTTTGAGCTTTCTACCATGTTATAATGTTCTAGTCGTACAATGTTTTGGCAGGTTTTCTCAGCTGGATGCCCTTCCTGTCACAAGCAGCCACATGCAGTGAATATCGGTGAAGTGTCCTGTCAAGGGACAGTGACAGTATGCACTTCGGGTTAATTTAGAACCACCGACTCGCCGATTAGTGGGTGAGCACTTAAACAACTGTGCCACTGTCGCCCCAATTTTATGTTTTATGATAACATATATGTAAAGTTGGGGCTATCCTATAGTGACAGACAGTAGTCAGATCAGATAAAGAGACTTATTTGCCCTGTAGATTTATACGAAAAACTTTATTTACTGTATATGATTTAAAGGGGTGTAGCGATAAGTTTTTGCAACGATACGATATGTATGGATTAGAAGTGTTTCGATGCAATTCAATTTGGAATGATACGATTCAATATGATTCAACACCTTCATATTGATAATCGATACAGCAACTTTTTGCCAAAAATCATAAAAGTTTATTCTCAAATGTAGCACCGTGGCCAGGGTTGATTATGTCCAGCAGACAGAGAGTAAAGAAAAGTTGAATATAACATTTTATTTAATTAAAAACACTAAATTTATCCCCAAAAAGCCATATCTGGTTTTATTTTAACATACAAATTTCTAATTTTGATATTTCCAATATTATCGATCGATACTTCATGTGTATCTATATTAACTTCATAGAAAACGATATGATTCGATACAAGGTCATGTGTATCGATGTAGTTGTATCATAGGAAAAAAAAATCAATACAGTTACTGTATCGTTACACCCCCAATGATTTATATGTAAAATTTTACGAATAGTAGTCAAATGGAATTAACTTATTAGGGCTGTAGTCGAGCAAAACAATTGTTAGTCGACCAAAGTTCTGCTCAGTACAGGGATTAATCGAACAAAATTGAGCAATGGATATACTAGAATCGAACAAGTGACTTAACATTAATTAGGTTATACAATATTTACAAAAGGTTGCTGTAAAATATACTGCTATCTGAAAATCATCAATGCTATCTTTAAAAAATTTAAATAAAAATTAAAATAAAAGTTATAAATTAGACCAGCTTTATTGATTCAGAGAGTGGATCCAACTAATCAACCAAAAAGATTCTTGTCAACCAAGACCTTACCAACCGAAGCAACCAGAGGCTGTCAGCCCTAAACCTTATTCTATTAAAAAGACATAAGCTATACTGGCTAACTTGTCAATTTGTATTTACTATTAATAAACAAACTAAAAACAACAGGTTTCATAGAAGAACACTTCAACTAAATGCATATTACTGTAAACTGAGTGTCAAGAGCCTTTACTAACATGTTATGGTAGCTCTCTAAAACAATAAACCAAGTAACAACAGCGATTATAAAGTCATCTAGGCAGAGTGCCAGTTTTACGATGGCTTTCCTTTCCCTGCAATAACACAACCTCATCACAAAACCGGCTGAATGAGGGTCAAAGGTCAACAAAGTGATCAACAATAGCTATATACAGCCCAGGAACAAAAGCAACAGGACAATGATAAACGCAGTCCCAACCAGAATGAACTGGGACAGACCAAGACCAGACGGGACGAGGACAGTTTGAGTGGGGGGCTGAGGGGTTACAGCAAATGATAGGTGGATTTGGACAAATGAAACCAATTTATTTAAAATCATGTAATAGATTCGGCTTCTTTTTCAAAACAGTATATTGGCTTTGTCCTATAATATTAGACACTGTAAAATAAAAACTATGTCAATCACTTAAATCTAAGCTGGCTTTACAGAAGTAGACATAAACAAACTCCTGTGCTTAGACCATCCTTGAAGGAGAGATCCGCTCCTAGGACAGGCTGTATGGATCCAAAACTGATGGTTATAGTCCATTTTAAAGATGCAGCAGGTGTGGAAGGCTTCATGCAGACAGGTGTGCAGTGGTGAGGTATAAAGTATACAGTACAACCTCCACATTTGTTTGAAATGCAGTTTATAACTTTTGGGATGGATATTAATACTAATACTAATATTAATATTTGACACTGCTTTGTGTCTCAGTTTGTGCCACTGTGGTTATGCAATGATCCTGACAGTTCTGACCCACCTTAGCTTCATTATAGACTACTTTCAATATAGAATAGATAGGAAGACAGAGGGCATGTGAGAAAGAGTTTTATTTATTAAAAATCACTGTATGAACCTTTAGGGATTCTTTTCCAGAATGTAAAAATATCCAGGCTGATACAAAGATGAGAGCAATAATTTTAGACAAGAAATCCTCTCCAATGTATTTGATAGTATATTATTTTAACAATTCAGTCAATTTGCTGAATAAATGAGGAGGAGATAAAATGAAATTAACAAGTAGACAACAACAAAAGTCAATCATAAAATTTCAATACAAGGCTACATGTGGCAGAAGATGTGAATTTTAAATATGTAATTCTAAATGGAGTTCATAGGTGACCAGTTTTAAGTAAAAGGTAAAAAAGTTCCTAAGTCTAGCCTCTACCGATACAAATTAAAAGAGGTATAAAACTTTGGAGTGGGACAGTTCCCCTTCCCTGAGTCCTGAGTCTTGTGGTGGTTTGTTGATGTCCAAAGGCAAAAATCAGCAAAAGTCATTCTTTCAATGTTTTTGTTTGTTTATTGTAAAGTAAAAGTATCGAGTCTGAGCGGCTGAGGATCAACTCACTGATTAATTGTTTTGAATTTGGAAGCCAGAAAGAGAAACCTTGTAACTCACTGAGGCTTTTGTGCCCACCTTCTCCTTGTCCCGGGACACATAGTTGTCATCTCCGTAGCAACAGGTACAAAAGTCTGGCCATTACAAGAAGCAGTCTGGCTTGTCTTGTACTAGTTTGGTGTCTGCCTAGATTTCTTTTCGTCTTTTATACTGCAGTCTTCAAAATATTTTACTCATCTTACAATCTCACTGGTTTTATAGAACATGGGGTAAATTTTAGATTATTGTGGGCTGCCATAGTCTTCTGAACCCTTTTGCTGTATTTCAGTTTTGAGCTCTTTTAAATACCTCCCTTTTTCTATGACCTCTTTCCAACGGCGTCCCGCTCTCTCATTTTGGCACCACCACGCCTGCTGCTGACTCTGCACAAACACAAGCACGGCCCGGGAGGTTTTCCTCTTTTAAAAACGGCTGCTGAAATCATCCCGCGGACGACTGACGGACGGCTGCCGGGGAAAAAAAAGAATCCACACCAGGAATGTGGGACAATCCAACTTGGAATCCAACAGGATGACAGCGGCCCAGAAATGCACTGCTTCGAGTAAAAACTGGGATTGTAATTTAAAGGAAACACCGCGATCTTAGTTCATTCAACATTCCTGCTATAAGTGAGGAGAACACCACAAGCATTTGGGTTTTACTGACGTTTGCAACAAGAAGATTAAAATAGACATAACACAAGCATCAATCTTATGCAGTACAAGCCCTTGTTCTGCAGCTGCAATCAGTTTCTTTCACCTACATACTTTTTATATACAACACATTTCAGGTTATAGTAAGTAAAATTCAGCCATTCATCCACTGGATCAGATCCTAGCAACTATGGGCCCACCCTGGACCAGTTAGATGGAGGGCTGACACAGAGGCGCACACTGACAGACAACCATTTAGTCTCACATTCATCAGGGGCAATTTTGAGGTCCCCAGCTCACCTAACACATGTTTTTGTAGGAAAAAGCTGGATCCTGGAATCATGGGGAGGACATTGTTACAAATCAAATAGATTTATATCAATGATACTATTTAAAATATGTTGAAATGCTATGTCTGCAAATATAAGGTGCATTTGTGCCTCTGGCTTTCGATTATGACACTACTCTGTATCTCAGTTTGTGCCACTATGGTTGTTTCATTTAAAATGTATCACAGAAAAAGTTAAATATGATTATGGTCTAAATCATAAAATAATGAAGCTGTATGTGTAAATTCAACCAGGAAGTCTGATTTCTTGTCCCCGCCCATATCCTAGCACCTGTCTGTCACCGTCAGCCAATCACAGCCTGCCACCTTTGCCTCTCATCCAATCTCAAGCCATTCACATGTATACGCCCTCTCGCCTCAGTCATCCTGCTGTTCAGCTACATGCCTCGACCACAGCAGCAGAACCTTCAGTCTCCTCAGCCTCTCCATCACCTCCTCTTCACTGCCACACCAGCCTATACCTGCCGGGGTCTAAGCGCCAAAGTTTATTCCTTAAATAAATTATCTGTTACACTTCACTCACTTGCCTGTGTTTGTTTTAAGTCTCTACAGGTTGATGGCTTAGACACATCTCTAACCCAATAGTTTCTGAATACATTTCTTTTAGCCATTATAATTTATAGTTTCTTCTTTCTTCCTTCAATCCAGCACAGATAAGACATCCAGCAGTCCACAACTCCCACAAAAAAAAAAAAAAAAAAACTGCTTGTTTAATTGCATTCCCTGATATGACCGGGCCGATTTCACTCCGAGCCCCAGAGTGCTCTTCAAAACAGGAAATGTAAGAAGAATATATGACCTTCCCCTTTTACACTGAGATGAGTGTGAACGCATGCAGGATGAAGGCATGCATGTTCAACACACTCCCATTATGTACACAACACACACACGGGCACACAAAGCTACATGCTGATGGATGGATGGAGAGAAAACAGATTTAGCAGAAGGTGACAAAAACATCAGACGGGAACGGGGCCAAAGGATGACCAAGTACTTTTCCTTTTGCGTTGTGTTTGTTGTAGTTGTTGAGAGCTGCTCGGAAACACCGGAGGTCATCGTTGGTACAGCACAAACTTAATGTCTTTACAATTAGAAAAGTGGAAAAAGAACATCTGGGATTTCGATGCGTAATGGTGTCAACTGGTTACAAGTGATAAAGTGATGACAGTCATCTTTGCCAGATATATTCTTGAGAGGCTAAATGAACTAATAGATCTGTCTTATGGTTTACTAAAAACAAAGATTAAAATTTAACAGGCTCTTGAAATTTATAGAGGATCTGAAAGTTGGAACATGTTGCTGTGAGCGATTAATAACTTTACTGCATAAAACCTAAAGAAATACTTGTACTAGTAAAAATATCATGATGTTTTTAGAGGCTAAGGCCATCCTATCACACAAGATGTATTTTGTCAGTGGCAGGTTTGAAATATGGTCATAGACATGCTTTTACGCACTGGCATCCTGGATAAATAGAAGGTTGAATGGGTGTTCTAGTTATAGACTGTGAATACGTAGAAACCACAGTAACCAGATTAGGTCAGTCTCCAAATAGCCATCTTTTACTTCCTCTTAAGCACCAACAGCAAGCAAACAACTGCCTATACTTCAAGTTGTATTGTGAACACAATGAGATCCACTATATAGATATAAAAAATAACATATTCCAACACTTAGCACTTTTTTATTACAGTACATTGGAAGAGAACAGTGATTGTCAAACTTATCACACCAACCTCAGAAAATATAGCTAAACCAGGACTAAACCAGAACTTAACTATGACTAAATCAGGACTAAGACAAGACCAGGGCTCAACCAGGTCTGAATAACTGCTAAACCTGAACAAAATTAAGACTAAACTAGGAAAAAAAAATGGGTGAGACTAAACCAAGGCTAAGACACAGCTAAACCTCGACTCAACTAAGTCTAAACCAGAAAAAAACAGGTCTAACATGAGACTAAACCAGGTCTAAACCTCAGCTAAACTAGACTTACTTAACTAGGACTAAACCAGAACTAAGACAAGACCTGGACTCAACCAGGTCTAAATCTCTGCTAAACCTGTACTAAACTCAGACTAAACCAAGACAAATTAAGGATTTAATCAGGACTAATACACGGCAAAACCAGGTCTAAACCTAAGCTAAACCAGAATTTAACCAGGACTAACACAAGACCAGGACTCAACCAAGTCTAAATAACAGCTAAACCAGGATTAAACCAGAACTTGCCCCAACAAAAACAGCACTAACACACAAAAATAAAATAAAAAAAAATAAAAGACTCCTGAGTGCTGAGTAAGCCCACTGTCCCACAGCCACTGGAATAGACCATTTAACTCTGTACAGTGTGGCAAAATGTGTTGGGCTCACCACTCTGCTTTACGATGCTTGGAGAAAATGCCAGTGAATTAGCTGCCAACACACTTCTGAGTGCCAAAGCCGACTGGTTTGGGGGAAGGGTGAAAAGATGCCAATGTTTTCTGTCTGGGATGGGACAAAAAGTCGCCCTGAACCAGACGGTGACATTTAACCACATTATACATCATGGGACGTGAAAATTTGCTGAAATTAATGACCTAAATACTCCAACTCTTAAATACAAAAATGACATTTTGCCATCACATGTAATTAGTGACTACTGTATTAGTCTGATGGGTTTTTAGGGTACAGCCACTGTGGCAGGTTAACGGTCAAATGCACTAACCCTACTCTTTCGGAGTTTTAAATTTAATAATATAAGAGCTTGTAAAAAGCAAAAACTGGCAGTGAAATGGGGAGTTTACAGTGTGGCCTGAGGTTGTAAAGTTACTGTGCTCTGAGTGGGGCAGATCCATAAAGTAAGCAGAGAAATGAGTTAGAAAATCTGATTGTTTTTGACAGAAAGGTGTACAAGACAGAGATGAGACCAGCAGTGTTGTATGGTCTAGAGACAGTGTTAAAATGTTACAGAGTTAAAACGCTAAGCAAATTTTAGTCTTATTTGCATTTTCAGGGTAGCTCCATGTATTTTCTCATGAAATTTAAGACTTTTAAAGACTTTTTAATGCCACTTAGAATAAAATTTAAGACCAGGATTTCCAGCAAAAGAACAATAATCTGTATAAATGTTATACTAATAAAATATCAGTATTACTCCCTGAAACTCATTGGTTTTATTTTTAAAGCCTAATACAGGTGAAATAAAAATCTCAAAATGGAATCATAAATTTCAGTGGTAACAGCATTTACTGTATTGTGGGGATTTTTTTTTTTGCAACAAATGTGCCTAGGCCTGCAACATTACACAGCCCATATATAGTAAATTTGGCTTTCATAAAATCAAATGAGCGAACGTTTGTTGCCAAATTCATATCCAACTCGTAAAAAAGGCATAGTTCTCTGATGTTACTTGCAAAGTATTGATCTAAAAAATATTTCTGATGAAGTACAGCACTGAAAAATTTGACTTTGATGTCCTAATTTGACAATTTAAGACCTACACAAACAAAACTGAATACCTGCCCATACCATTTAATACTTTTAAGGCCTTGTTTTTGGCAACATCAAATTGAATACCTTTTTAATACTTTTAAGACCAACGGCTATGGTGGTACTGTAGTGGCACAGGCCCTATCTATGTCAAAAAGCGATACAAGATCAAGTTAAAGAGCCCACACGACAATAAGTATTTTAACTATTGACAGTGCACTCTTGAAGGTGCTGTGTGCAAAGTCACTTCCTCCATAGATCACAGTTCTAGCAGCTGTCAGACCTTCAGACATCAAGTGTGAAAAGTGGAAGCTGTGAACTCACACTTATGACGTTAGTAGGAAGTACTGTATGCATACAATAGGTGCTATATACTTTTATGTACTTTTCCATTGCAATCACACAAACATAGTAAGTACAACATGTTCAGCAGTATCGTTACAGGATAGCAAATGTCCCAGAATAAATCCGAATGACCGACGCTATAAAGCCTGGGAAGTCTGAAACAGGAAGTGCCAAACAAGAAGAGGAAGAGGAAGTACGTTCTCCAACTGGAATAAATGAGGCCAAATGCTGACAGCTGGAATGTGAAAGGCACTGTTGGAAATTGTTTCTATCATGATCCAGTTCATTCATCGGTGTAATTTATTGGACTGCTCTTTCTTTTAGTTTACACGCCTAGTCATGACCCAGAACAACCAACAAATTAGCCAGGGATCTTCATTTGTCCAAAAATACACTGTAAAAATAGGTCTTTTCATTTGTTTCTATGTGTTTCACTGTGTCCTTTCGTCTGTTCTCTTTCAGGGGTCTCCCCAGCCTTGATCTTCTACGTCCTCTTCTCTTCATGCCCTCTTTCACAACATCCATAAATCTTTGGTCTTCCTCTTGACCTCCTGGCTGGCAGCTCTATCATGAACATCCGTCTTCCGATATATTTTCACTATCCCTCCTCTGTACACGTCCAAACTATCTCAATCTGGCCTCGCTGCCCACCTTTAGAGCAACAACTTTACTGTCAAATGTAGTCTTAATTTCTTTACTACTCTGCTCAACTACACTGTAAGCGAAGTATGATGACATCAACATTTGGTCACTGCTAAGACAACGCATGCATGCCTCCCAAAACATTTCTAAAGAATCACAATACACAGTTTTGCGAACAGTCAATGATACTGCTTAATAAAACAGCATTAACGTTTTGAAAATCCTAGCTATGCCATTGTTCCTTCTTTGCAGGACCACCACAGTGCAGCCTGTATCTTTGCTGGTTCATAGACACATAGTACTCTTCTTGTTGTAGCCATAATTTCATCTGACAGCTTGCCGATAGCACCCAGCCCCCACCAGGACCCCAGCGTGCAGCGGCAGCAGATAACTCGCTGGAGGTACTGGAGAGTTTTGGGTAAAAATCTGGCATCAAACAGACTCTGAGAAAGGCATATAAAAACTGCACTTTGATCTCATTTTGGACTTAGGCTTTTAGATGTCTGCCTTCTTTAAGTCTACATGCCTGGGTCCTTTTCCCCACAGCCTCAGAAATAAGCATTTAAGTTAATATTCCCTCTCTGTGCCTTGAAGTCTTTAACAGCAGCACCCAACCCCCACATTCACCAGCGCAACCTCTGCAACAGCAAAAGCACCTCCACTCAGCTTTTCCTAAGACTTCTATTTGTCTCCTCATTAATCCTTTATTCTCCTTATCAAGGCATTAGCAGGTTATCAGGCTAATCCCATTAATTCACCACACAAGGTTTGTCACGTTTGACACTTTCACATCCTAACACATGTACGTACAGTGAAAAAGTCTTTAGAGAGATGTTTGTAAAAGATATAATATCAATTTACAAAAATAAACAAAATTGCAAAAAGAAGAAAAATCAGAAGCACTCAATCTTGCAATGATAAACATACACAATACTGTAGTGCCCAGACCTGGACGCTAACTAAATCTTCTAGGGGGTAAATGCTCTTTGCACTGAGCCACAAAAGCCTTATATCTCACAAAGAAAAACTATCTAATAAAACTAACCATTTGTTCTTTTACTGAAAGTTAGTATCTACAGTCCAAATCTTTTAAAACACTCCTGGATGTAAACTGTAATGTGGATCCACACCACAATGAATCATTTTGGCACTGGCCCATAACTGACCTCTCCCAAAACTTTCATAATAAAAAAGAAATTCAGTATTTATTAAAGCACTCCTAGCTGACAGCATTTTTCCATACTTCACTCAAATGTTTGCACAGTACAACTGACTTCTGCTGTCACCATATTTGTAAATGAGCAGGTTTTTGAGTGCTAATTTAGCCATCCAACCAAATAACAGACATGTGGTCCCACTGTGTGTGTGTGTGCATGTGCGTGTGTGAGCGGGCTGCCCTGGACACCTGCTGCAGCCCGGGGCGATCTGTCAGGTTTGGAGCAGCTCAAAGACAAGTCCTGACATAATGGTTCAACTATGTGACATTTAGCATCATTGAGTATGAGCTCATTGTTTTCAAGCACTGGGTTAATAATAGACATAGATGCAGCTTCAAATTGGTGGAGAAATAATTCAAACATAATGCACGATGAATACATGTAAGTGTGCCCCAGTTGCATAGCTAAACTACTGTAAAACCTATCTACACATAAGCCACATTCACATGCACGAAATGACTGAACACATTTAAGAAATCTGAAATGCAAGATACAAGTCCTGATCTGGGATGGTCAAACAAAGGAGATTTAGTGTATTGAGATGTGAGAGTTACACATTTCACAGATTTGTAGTAGGGCTGCCACAATAAATTGACAAGAGGAACAGTAAAGATTTTTTTTTAAACCAATAAGGCAATAAGATTGCCTTAACTTTCTGTACAAGTAGACCTTGAGAAGAGCTACAAAATGCTTTTGGATATTTTGTTCTCTGAGGTTCAATGCCAGAGAAAAGAGCAAAATCTTTTTATTGCAGTTTTGAGATAAAGTGATTTTGGATGTTTCCTATGAACTGCAGAATAAGAGCCCAAACTGCTACCAGATGGTTGGGGAAGCTGGGGTCCTTCAGTCACATGGTTGCTCGGACATGTGCCTGACCAAGAATCATCATAAAAGTGCAAGAATCAGCCAATGGCCTATTGTCTAAAAAATGCAAAAATCTTCTGATATATCGGACTCCCTCTATTACAGTGTAACGAATTTTAAAATACATGTTTCGTACAATTTGTATTCAAAAACGCTGGTTCTGTAAAAAGTGGGTAAAAAAATGCTATTAATTTTAAGATGTTTTGTTTATCTTGGCTTATCTATTGGGCCAGCAGCATAAATCTGAAGTTACTACTATTCTCTGTGTACAAAATTCAAAAGATTATATATGGTTGCTGCTTCCTCCCACTGCCCAAAGACATGGTTGCAAATGAATTGGTGACTGTAAATTGCCTATGTATATGTCAGTAAGTGTCAGTCCTGCAACTAACTAGCCATTGTCAGGAGTGTACCCCGCAGAAGCCCATAGTTGCAGCTCGGATAGGTTCCAGGCACCAGTGCTGCTTAATAGTGATATGCAGAGGAGGATGACTGAATGGTAATGACATGGTACAAACATAACAACTGAAAAGAGCTACTTGTTCTATAAATCTTCTCTTTATTGCAGACCACAGTGGAACTAGCAGCTCTCGCTCCAGCTCTCGCCCTTAGTGGGACACTAAAAGCTGCCCTGGAGGCACCCTCATATGCTTTATTACTGTCCAACAAACCACACACACACACTTCATCATTTATCTTCTGCTCTATTACTACACATAGAAATGGCCTGTCCTTTCAGCCTATTGTTAGCGCATCCATTACTCAGCCATTCTGTCCTCTTTACTGGGTTTCTGTGCCTCTGTCTCTGGGTCAGCGCAGATGAAGTTGGCTCTGGGGAAGAGCGGCTCAGTGGATTGTCTGTTAGAGCAGTTCCTCCGAGGCCGCTGTGACCGATAAAATGAGTGGGAGACGACAGCAGGGCAAGTTGAAAGCAGGGGATGGTGGTTAATAAAAGAGTGGGGCTTTATATGAGATTTCATACAGCTAATGCAATCTATTACAAATCATAACAAGTTCACACTTATTTAAAAGCAACTCTATGTACTCTTTTGCTTTAATACATGTCATTCAAATATTTAGCCTTTGTATCATTTTCATGGGTTCTTGACATGAAAGAATCCCCCCACACACTTGACTGACCAAATATTACTTTATGCAAAAAAAGATTGTTTAGGCTTGCTTCCATAAAATGAAAAGCATATGTCCATCTCTTGCATGATTAAATTTATAACTAGTTTATTTCAAATAGTTTTCAAGTCAACAAACATCATCTAAAGTTATTGTGACACTTCCCCTTTGCTTTCACTTCAGGGACAAATTACTGTCACTGTCTCCCCTGAGAGTCAAAACTGAAACTTTAAATTCAAATTTACAAATCAAAGTTAAAAAATAAATGAAAAAATAAAAAATCTGTTTTAAAATACATTGTAATAGATTTAGTTTCCATGTTGTGCAGTTTTTTCCACAAGCTGTGACTTCTGTCTGTCTGTAAAACAAATTTAGTGACTGAATAGTGGAGAATCAATCCTTCCAAATGAGTTGTAACATGTCCATGTTGAACAAAGCTGGAAATGGAAATGCGCTTTGGAAAAAGTGGTATATCCCTATTATGAATTCAAAATTGCAAATTGTCAATTAAGTTTATAAACATTTTGAAAAAAAAGAAAGAAAATTGTAATGGATTTTAATTTCCAAGTTTTGCATGGCTTTCCAGAATGAGTGACACAGGATATTGTAATATTGAGAAAAACTGAGAAAAGTTATGTTTGAAATAAGGGCTCCAACCATTTAAATCTGTGAAGTGACCTTAGATAACCCACAAAAAGACAATTTCAATTTCAAAGACGCTCGGTGCCACTAAATGTACCCTTTAATGTGTTGCTTGTTTTCTTTACAGAGCTTTGATCAACGGTTACTCCAATTAGTCCCATTAAAACATGAGTTGAAGAGGCCAGCATGTGATGGTCCACTGACGGCGGGTGGGAACCTGCCTGTCGACCTCCACATGATCCTCTGAAACCAATGAGATTTACATTGTTGTGGTTTTAGGCTTTCAGCTCTAGGCCAGAAAAATGTGCTTCTACCACCACAAGGTCCTCAACAACATTTCCCCAGACGATTTCAGATTTAAACTAATTATTGTACATGGCATCCTCAATTTGAAGGTCGTTTTAACTTAGAAACAGCAGTGCAAATATAGCAGTGTGTATACAGATGAATGATAGTGATTTGCTAAAACTGTGTTAGCTTTCATTTGGTCAAATTTGGAGAGACACAAAAGGACATGTAAACACAGCCAGTGCCGTGTTTGCCATGTGCTATCATTTAGCCAGGCCACAACAAACAAATCACTTCAGGAACATGTTGTCAGCTCCAACAAGACAATATATTTAGACAAAAGAAGAATTTGCTCCCACGCACAACATCTGACATCATTGTAATTCAGTTTCTCAGTTCGTTAGACAAATGGTCGACAGTGATGACTTCTTTCCTTGGATCTGCCTCCTAGTGTGCAGTGATTTTCATTTGGCATATAGGTTTTATGTAGGATGCCCTTCCAGACGCAATTCCTGCCATTTATCCAGGCTTGGGGCCAGCACAAAAGGTCCACTGTAAACCCCAGTGGCTGAAATATTGTACAGTGAGAATAGCAATCAACTCAATTAATTAGCACAACACTAGCTTCTCTTCTTTAATAGACACTGGTATAAAGTATAGCAATTGGCTTTATGTCCTCACAGACTGGTTTATTTGCCTACATATTGATGTCTTTAAGTCATCAGTGGACAATCACAGCCTCATTTCTGCCTGCTGGGATTTAAGTGAGGTATTGCGTATTCAGCTCATTGAGCTGTTATCACTCACACAAACAAAGGAAGAGCCAGAGCAGCATGCACAGTGAGCTTTGTTAGCTGGACAAGTGCACAGAGGATTATCAGATTTTAAGCCAGGAAGGCACCAATAATCTACAGATCAGATTACTAATAGACCCTCAAGTTTAGTAATGTGCCTTTTAATGTCAAAGTTAGCAGTCTTTCCCATTCATTTAGATAAGAGCACAGTCTCTGGATGTTATGGATTTCAAATGACATAGATATGGTATTTGGTTCTATTAGCTATAAGTTAAAGTGTCATTTGCAGTTTTTGATGGATCAACTCCAGAATGTGTTTTCCAGGCCCTGAAGTTACCTAGTTGCTTTGGAACAAACCTACAGGATTTCAGTAGGGCCTATAAGAGGATTGATATAGAAATTACATATTGTCAGCATTACCAATCTTCAGGGACCTGAGTTTAAGGCTATAGCCGCACTCAGAAGTGTAGGTGTCACTGCCATTCTCTCTCTTTACGATCTGTGGGTCAGTAATGACCTTGAACAATAGAAATTGAGTCACACATCACTGAGGTCTAGGTCGAGTCTTAAAGCTGCTGGAATTACTACAATCTCAATCAACCACCTCACCCTTGGCTTTTAATGGCTTCTATAAATCTTGTGAAAAACTGTCCACCTGTAAGGGCAAAGGACTTCGTGGTCAAAGCAAAAGCAGGTGCTTAGAAGTAGAATCAGCAGAGTAGTTTGCCAGTTTGTGTAAAAAAAAAAAAAAAAAAAAAGCTCAACTTAGAGCTTAGAAATTTGACTTAAAGTCAGACTAACACCACCACCAATAAACCCCACCTCCCCCAAAACTCAATCTCCTTTAACACAGGTGCCCCCCCTTTTCTTCTTGGGATTAATCTGGCCTTGACCACGTGACCGAGGAGGACTCCACTTGGTGAACATTGCAACCCTGTATCTCCAAACTGTTTATAAATAAGTCTATATGTTATATTTCATTTTTGTTTTGGTCAGGTTGTCTTTTATTCTAGGCTGTTTCTTAGTTATTGTTTGATATCACTTGTTTGGAGCTACCTTTCACACTTTTTGATGTTGCTCTTATACATCTGCTGTTGCCCCATAGTTGGATAAATAAAGGTTTTCTTATCTTCAAATTTTACCAACATAGACAAGATAACATTAATGTTGATAATTTTTAGCTACAGATAAGGTTATATATAGCCATACTGACCAACATTTCACTGAAGGGTGCAATGAAGACCTAGACACCAATCTAAAACCTTGACCACAACTATTAACTATTCAAATACCTTTAAAATACCTTTAACTACAGCTGGCCAATGTTACGACTGTCAGACTGCAATGCCAGGACTTCATGTGTGTATGTGTCTCTCATATGTGTAAGGGTGTAAGGGATGTGATAAAGACCAAGGCAACAATCCAGAAAGAGTGTTAAACCCGGGGATTACATATTCTTAGCAGGGGGTTATTTTGGGCGCAGGCGGGACAAAACGGATGGGGAGCTAAAGGCAGACACACTCGCTGCTCGTCATGCCAGGGGACTGTGGTTTGTTTGGGTTGGCTTCGGCGGAACCAGCAGAGAGGAGTCTTCCCCTCAGCCAACCCCTGCGCAACACCCATACTGTCCCAAACTCACATACAAGCTGACAAAACTGGCAACCTCAAATAGACACTTGTAAATAAAAAGGTGTCCTGTACATTACTGGAGTTATTCCAAATAGCAATGGGTTGTAACTGGAAAGCTGCCAGTTCAAATCCTTCATCCAGCTGGGAAAATGTGGAGCAGTAGCGCACTTCCTTTTGCCAACAAACTCTTCAGGAGAGCCCCTTGGATACGGAAACTGAAAGAGTAATGTTAAGTCCTATATATGCTATAGCAGTGGTTCTCAACTGGTCTGACTGTGGGGCCAAATTTTATCCCTGATCATTTTATTATGATCCATCTGTTATTGTTTAATGATCTTGTATGACTTTTATGATGCATGTATTTTAAAATCTCCATTTACCTGTTTTTTTGTTTTTTTTAATATAACAATACCATATTTAGGCTTCAAATAAACTGAACATTGAAACTATAGCATCATCAACCTTCTGGTGACCCACTTTCGAGTCCTGACCCACCAGTTGAAAAACACTACTCTGTTGGTTTGAGACAACATGTTTGAACCAGGTTTGAATATTTTTGAGATGGGATATGTATATAATATAACTTCAAAACCAGACAACACATACTTTTGCCCAGATGCATTACTTCAAATACATTTGTAGGATTACTTAATAATGCAAAAAATATTTTCAGTAATAATAAGTTTTAATGTTTTACTTTAAAAAGATAATCCTATGTCTACAGCAGAACTTGTCTTCTTTGGTCATTAAGTGAGTGTACATCCAGAAAAAGTACATAGATGTGCTAATTATTTTATTGCCACCCTCACACTGTGATCTGCGTTCTCATTAAATTCACACACAAATTCACTGTCAGACAGTATGACTTTCTTTCCCAAAAGACCAAAGGAAGAGGCATGTTTTAACCTGCAACTAGTTGATCACAACCTTATTTTTTTAGTGTGCAATAGTGTGCTGTTGGGTGTCTGAAAATGTTGACTCAGCGAGTTAGGCTTAAGATAATAAAACAGTCCCTTCTGCTTTTGTTTTGCAGAATAGTTGGTTTTGCATTGCCTTTGCCTAAGAGCCTTTCACGACCTTTCAACCTGAAACATGAACTTGGAGCACTGACCTACCTTCACTAATTTGCATTTGGTTCAGATTGCCTCTAGTACAGAGCTTTAATGAAAAATAGTGACTTCAGAGAGAACAAGCATGATCATTTTAAAGAGGATTTACAAGGCTGTAGGTCATTTGTCACTGCAGCCTGCATGTTCCTATCTGTCACTTTAATTCTGCTGAGTATACACAACAGAAAAAGACACGCCTCAGCTCAGGTCACAGCACTGTGTTCAATAATTCACATTATCCTTTTGACTAATTCATTCATCCTTTTACAGACAATAGTGTTTTATCAAGCAGCTACTGGTTTTAATCTGATTTAAATACAAATGCCTTGATCTGCAAACATAAGTGACATAATGCAATTTTTACATCATATAAATGTAAGTGAATAAGATTTTAAAAAGATAAATGCTTATACATTTATTATAACATAAAATATTAAGGAGGGCATTCTTTCAACAAGAAAATGGATAAAAGGTTTTGGGATTGCAAGTTACAATGACAACAATGGACATGTTAGTAGTAGGAGTAGGATGCTAATTGTCACGACACTAGCATTTAGCAGCTACTACTTAACAAAGTACACTTCACCCACCTTGCCTCCGGTGTCTGTGGTACTGGTGTGTGTTAGTGTGACTGTGTGTTTAGTGGTGGTCAGAGAGGCCGTAGGTGCAGTATGGCTGCCATGTCTCCCTGAGTCTGCCCCGGGGCAGCTGTGGCTCACCACCATCATTGTGTGACTGAAGAGTGAATGAATAATGGACTAACACAAAGTACTTTGAGAAGCTTAGGCTTGGAAAGCACAAAATAAATTAAATCCATTATGATTATTATTGTAGTTCTTCTTCATGTTGGCTGCTGGTGTGACTTCCTTCACCACAGCAATCACTTACTCCTGTCTCACTGTAAATATAACAGCCTTTTGCAAAGGCCCTTTTGGCTAGGCACACGTCTGCTGTGGATCACAACACAACAATAGAGGCAACTACAACAACAAGTACAATACAGCTGTTTTATTGTTCAATCTTCAACATATGCCAACTTCTGTTTTTCATCAAATACAAGCTAATCTTAAGCCCAAACTTGCTTGATGCATTGTCTGAAAACAAAAAAGAAAGCAGAGGTAGTACTAGGAATCTAACTAGAGATGGGAGAACAAGAAAAAAGATACACGCAGAACATATCAAACATGATACAGCGATAACATGAAAAATGTAAACGAATAACATTTAAACCAACCCATAAAGAGGCTGACGTAAGGTGAATGGTCAAACTACAACCTCATAACACACTCATCAAATCCTGCTATGACCTCTGTCCCAAATTGATCTCCCGGGACCTATTTCAGGCTCTAAGCTCTCTGTGTGTGAAAATCTGCAGTTTTGGAGTTCATAAGAAAAGCGTCTTTGTCCATCTCTGCATCACCTATTGACCTGCTGTACTTCCCACAATGGTTGCCAAGGATTCTGTCAGCACCATTCAGCTGTTGCACATGAAATTCACACAATCTGATTCAGTCTGACATCAGTAAACATGATTTTAGATGACTTTCACAGCCCATGAGTCAATATGTTGTACAAAAGTATCCAAGGCTAATGGCATTTAAGACAAGCCACCTCAGGCCAATCAGTTTAAATGGGCTGGTAAAGTCTGGGGGTAAACTATGGGCCTTTACACTGTGAACATGTACAACTTTGTGTTTTAAACTCAATTTAAGTTAAGTCAAAGGTTATCCAGCCAAGTTACCCTGCCAACAACAGCAAGCCAACAGAATCAAAGATGGCTGCCAAATGTTTTTAATGCAGAAGGATTTATTGGCACATGTACGAGTTCTTGGCTTTTTGCCTTCATGTCTATGGCTCTAGAGCAGACACAGCTCTGGTTTACCCACATATGCACCTTGCTTTTCAAATTGACTTCACACTATTGGTATTCCACGGTGTTTATTCAAAGTATAGACCAGATGCCATATAATCCTGTCAAAACCTACAAAGCAAAACATAAGCTTTACACTGCATGTAATCACTTAATTATATCAGTTCTTAATAATAATAATAGTTCATAATGGTTTCAATGGTGCTTTTCAAGGCTTGTACTCAAAGCACTTTACAGCTTTACTTGCAAATGGCTGCCTCCAGCGGCACGGTGGCAAAGTGGTTAGCATTCTTATCTCACAGCAGGAAGGTCCCGTGTTTGAATCCAGGACCACGTAAGGCCTTTCAGTGTGATATTTGCATGTTCTCATCGTGTCTGTGTGGGTTTCATCTGAGTGCTCTGGTTCCTGCCATCAACCTAAAAAACATGCACAATGGGCTAACCCTCCAGCTAGGTACTCCTGACCAGGATCCTGGCTCTGTTCTGGAGAAGGGTCTCCAGACGCTGATCCTGACAGGTTGCCCCAGCGGCATTGAAGATTAGGAAAATTGCAGAACACAAATTTCCCTACTATGACAATAACGTCTACCTTATCCTTACATCATATCCCTGCAACTTCACCACTTTGATCTTTACCTGCTGGAGGCAAAGAGTGGTATTTTTCCTTGCATTTCCTGTGTGCACTTACTCATGGCAGATAAGCATTAAACACACATCTTGCTTTTTGACCTCTTAGAAAAGAATGGGTCTGGCTTTGATATTATGTAAACTTTAAGATAAGAAGAACTTGGATAACTCAAGAGACTAGCTTCATTTACAGCTAGAGTGGAGTTTTTTTCTCCCTGTAGCTAAATGAAGTCACTGGCATCAGTTTGCTACATCCGAAACCTGCCTTTTTATTGTACGCCCAAAGGAAGTGAGCTCTCCGGCTCTCAAACAGCACACGCAGCCTGAACACATGTAGCTAAACCCAAGGGCTTCCCAATGAAGTTGCTTCGTCATTAGCACAAAGGAGGACAGCTTTTCTCTGATTTCAAACACAGTATCGTTGCTTCTGGATACAACAACCTGCAAACATATATCACTCGAGTAAAAGAAAGTACTCGATGTGAGGTTTACTTAGTAGTAAGTATTCTGTGTAGGTACTCAGTCATCAGTAAATCAGTAAAAAAGGTTAAAGAAGAAGGTCATCTGGACAAGGTTAGTTTTTAGAAGATGTTTCCAAATATTTTTTTAAGGAAAACTGCTGTATCTCCTGTGAGAGTTACTACTATTACTACTACTACTACTACTGCATCTACACCCTCACAGCAGTTTTCCTCAGCAATTACTTGGGAGTAAGGGTGAAACATTCTAAAAAACAAAAACAAAAAGAAAACAAAAAAACATGTCCAGATGACCCTCTTGTTTAAACTTTTTAGTAGAAAGTACTTACTGCTTCTACTACTACTACTGCTGCTGCTGCTGCTACTACAAATATTACAGCTGCTACTGTTACTATTGTACAGCTACTGATACCAGTACCACTATTTCTTTTATTGCTACAACTACACCCACCACCACTACTACTACTACAAATATTACTACTACTGACTGCTACTACTTCCCTTACTACGAAATGTACTACTACTGATATGGCAACAGATAGTAATAGAACTGCATCTACTGCGATTAACACTACTACTACAACTACTATTAAAATTATCCCTACTTTTATTACTACTTCTGCTGCTGCTACTCCCACTACTACTACAACTATATTTTACCACTATGATTACAGCTACTACTACCACCACTACTGCTATTATTACTGCTACTGCTACCTACACTACTGCTGTTATTACTGCTACTACTATTGCTACTAGTACTTTAACTACTACTGTTAGTACTGCTACTGCTGCTACTACTACTACAATTACCACAACTACTTCTGTTATTACTACTACTACTATTGCTACTACTGCTACTACTACTACTACTACCACTACTACCACTACTACTACTGTTATTAATTACTACTGCTATTATTGCTAAAATATACTTAAGTAAAAATAAAAATGTAGGTTTTAGAAAATGTACTGTAAATACATTTCCCCAAAAAATTTAAAGTAAGTCTCTAGACACTTTCCACTTCTGGGCATTAGTCCTGTGACTGAAACTGACTAAAAGTACAATGAAGTGGGAGTAAAATGGCAGTTTTATCAACAACATGTGTCGTCTTGTGCATGTGAAGGAGAGACAATAAGTGTGGGTGTATTTTTCTATTTGTGCACTATTTAAGCCGCGCCTGTCTAATTGTCCCTGCACTTACACTGTGTTCTTGGTAACATTTCAAGGAGGAGAAGTCTTTTGATGAAGGCGACACCTGTTGCAAGTTTAGGCAGGATTTTCCTTGCGTTTTTTCACAGACACTTACAGCCACACCTTTTCTCACTACAGGTTCTGCTTCATTATCACAAACGTCTTGAGTTTGCAGCTGACAGCTAAAGACTTCGGGCTAAAAGGAAGGAATGGAAATCTCAAGATTAAAATTCATTTTTCGAGTGCTGATCTGTGCAACACTGGCGTTTCTTTTACCCAGAGGATATTAATTATTTACCTAAGTTAAAAGTGTAGTTTCCTCCTTAGATAACCTTGGCATTATTCCTCTGGTGTGCATTTCTCTGCCATAAAGTCATTAAAAACATGTGACTCTTTATAGACAAGACACACACAGAATACTAACACCTCCGGCAAGGCAATGACGTGATCTTGAATGCAAAGGTAAAGTGGCCAAATATGGGCATAAACTGAAGATCCTCTAGTTCAGGGGGAAATGCTCTATCAACTGAGCCACAAAGCCCTTTTACTGTCTGTGGCACAATAATAAAAAGTCCACAAAAACAAATCATTTTTTTGTCCTTCACTGTCCCCTTGCAAATGAAGTAAATATAATTGGCCCTATCTCACAATAGTACAGACTCCTTGTAAAACATCCTGGGTCTAGATGGTGCTCTGGATCCAGGCCAAAAACTAGAGCGTTTTTTTCTTGGTCCATTGCTGACCTTTCATAAAAACATCATCAAAAACCCATGATACTGAGACATTTTTTTGGACAAAATACTTCTATAGGGCTTTAAGCAGTTATGTGTCCCAATGGTAAAGACTAAAAAATTAAAACTAATCATTTACTGACCCCTTGTGGATGGAGTTAGCATATCTGGTCCTATCTCGCAATGGTACAGTATGCTTAAACAATTCCTAGATCCAGACGATGATCCACATGGAGAACAAAAAAAGATATCTATCTATCTATCCATCTATCTATCTAGCTAGTTGCATATTTGGCCCTGTCTCGCAATGGTACAGAATCCAGTTAAAAAGATTTCTGGATATATAGATAATGGTCCTTTTCCTGAACATTTTACCAAAACTCACCCATCACTTTTCGAGTTATCTTGCTTACAGACTAACCAACAACCCAACAAACAAACACAGACCCAACATGAAGTCTTTGTCATGTGTAATAATGCTGATTACTGGAAACAACTAGACCAAAGCTGTTCCTAAACCAGGTAAATCTCTTGACATGACAGCAGCCACACAAAAGTATGGAGGCACGGTTTCAGTAACCACATGAACTCCGACCCTTCCCGGGGGCCTGCTGGCAGCCAAATTAAAATATTTGAAAAACAAGAGGGCAGAGGAGGAAGGAGGTGCAGTAAAAACATATGCGGTGTAATAACAACATAACAGACCTCCCCAGAGCTACGTTTGTTGTGCAGTTAATAGTAGTCAACCCATACATTTCTCCCAGGAAGGACAAAATTTATGTTGCCAGCCCTAAACTACATACATTACAAAATACGTTATCAGATTTGTCCTTGTTTTGTCAGACCTCGTGATTTAGTTGCTTATTTTCGAGGTAGGCTGGGGTGAGACCTAAGGATGCATCCAGGACTGAATTGACCTTTAAAGCCATATTAGAAACATTTTATATAGGCAATGTTTTTCCAGGCATGTGTTTATAAACAAAGCTTGGTAATGATCTATTCGGGCTGATCACTGATTAAAAGACAAATCCAGGTTTAATCAGGATTTTAAATGGCCTGTAGTATCCACTTACAGTATACAGTTTGTAAAGGGCAGAAGTGCATGTTTAAAAAAATATGTTCCCAAAGAAAATGGTAAAACATAAGACACAACCAAGTGGGTTTACAGATACAGTCACCTTTACATTGTTCTATAGCAGTGGTTCCCAAACACTGGGCCAGGACCCAAAAGAAGATTGCTAAAGATTTTTGGAGGTCACCAAAAATTCAGAGACTGATTCAGAGTCTGAGTGATAGATAAACGACTTGTTGTGGGGTGAATGAAGCGTCAGGCATCTCCCCCTACTGTCTCTGAGCCAAAAATGACAACAGTGAGCCCCGGCAATCTGCTGTCATGGACGTTTTGAGTCTCGCGTATAAGTGTCACATTGAGGTTAGTCAAACAACATACTTAGTGATGGCTTTATTTCTCTTTTTTTTTTTGGTCATGGCTATGCGGCCAAATGGCAGAAAAAAATGTGTACAGATATGTGGAGGGGAAAACGAAAATAAAGCTGCACCAGGGATCATATAGGAGCCAACTGGACTTGTGAGTGTTTACGATATTGCTTTGCTCTGAAATGTAGAGGAAGCTCTGTAGTGGAAAAGGCAAAAACAGCAAAGAAACTAGACAAGTTGGTTAGTTCCACTTTAAGAAAAAAGGTTTGTAGTAGTCTATAGTGTTTCTCAGAAGGGAACTTTACCAACCAATAGCATAAAAAGGAGTTTAAATTTAAAAAATTTGCCTAAAAACACAAAGGAAAAATTGTATTTATATATAAATGACTTAGCAGTGCTACACTAGATCAGCTGGGATGTGATTCTTTAGTTTTATTAAATGTTGGTCCCAGAAAAGGCACTATACCGACATGCAGTACAACCCATTCTACTGTACTCTAGACTAGGCACTGTGGGATTAAGACAATGTGCAAAAAAGAGGTAAAAAAAAAGTTTGTTGATGACGAAAATGCTACGTTTAGATAGTATTTACTCCAGACATGTATTAGACTACAGTATTACAGAGAGCCCTACTGTCCTTATCTAACCTGTGTGGTTGTTACCTAAACATAACCATAAAAATGTGTTTATACTGCAGTGACCACAAGTTTACCTCATAAATTACATCAAAGTGCCAGAAGATTGTTTAAGTACGCCTTCTTACCTCTTAACATAAAATCATACATTGGATCTTTACATCTATTAAAGTTGAGCACACGTGTCTTGCGGTATACAATTAAACAATTTACTTTTATAACTCCTGACTTCATAAAGAGCAGCTGCCTCCTTTATGAGCCATGATCAGGTAGCACAGTGCACTCAAAGGTAAGAGCATTCCTCCGAGTTCACTTTCCTCCTGCTCTTCCTGCTCCAGCACCCGTGTTTTATGATCCTGGACTAACAAATCCTATATTAGTCCAAAAAAGATCCCAGTCTGACAAGTGTTTTCCAGATATTTGCAAGTATTGGCCACAAAACAAGCTGTAAATGAGGGGATACAAGGACAATGTGTTTTTTTGTTTTTTATTTTAAGGGCCAAACACTTTTCAGAGAAGAAAGTAGAAAAGGCATATGGAGAGATGCACATTTTCCTGCTCTCGGAGGATTTTGAGGAGAAATAAAAGGCTGAACCAAGAATAATTCCTTGCAGCCTCATTAACATTTACTACATGTAAACAGACAAAGACAATCCCAGTTCTATTGTGGTTGCCAGTTGGGTGACATTAAAAAGTGGGGTAGGCAAATTCAGAGTCAATAAAATGTACATAAAAAAGCTTTTCTACACTCTTAATCTTAATGCAAAGACAACATCCAGGTATTGCATGTTTCAGTGTTTTCAAACTACAAAAAGATGTGGTTATTAATAAGATTTTAAAGTGTAAAATGCTGGCATATACTCATCCTTCTCTGTAAGCAAAATATGACTTGTTAATAAAAAAGTATGTACATTCTTTTCACCTTTCAATCAGCATATTGTGATGAAGGTGTGCAAAATCTTCAATATTCTGCATATGAAAATGCTGCACCCTTCTACATAATTCTGAAAATATGTTATTTCTAATGCATTGTGAAGCCATAAAGTGAACAGCAATGCAAAGAAGTAAAAAAAAATGTAAAGTGCGTACATATGGGCTCGCAATCACAGGGTACCTCATGATACAACACGATACAATACGCGATACACTGCTCACAATACGGCGATATTTTGCAAAAGATAACTTACGATATCTCACTGTACTTTTAAAGAAAAAAGAACCATTGTTTAACTTTATTGATTATGACTTGTACCTTTACTTGCATTTAATTCTCAGTAATCTGGGTTAATGGTTGAAGATGTTTTGTCACTCACCTGTAAATTCAACTGGTTCACCTGGTAGAGTGCACATCTGATTAATCGGCATTATGGCCATAATCGATTGAAAGAAATACTAACAATTAATCATTATGCTGTAGAGTAAAGATACAGTACAATTGGAGAGTTAGAGCAAATTAAAGATTAAATTAAGCAACTGTTTCTTAAAATATACAAACCTATAACTTGTCTTTAGTTTTAAAAAAAGCCAACAAAATGACGGCGGTGGTTAACAATCAATCGATAATTGTTTGTTAAGGCTACAATTAATCGATTAAATGAAAATTAACCGAATATCCATCCCTAGTTTGAATCCAGCTCGGGCCCCCTCCTTCTCACCCTGTTTCTTGTCCACTGCTGACTTTGCGGAATAAAGCCTAAAAAGTAAGGTCATTTCTTTAAAACTAAGTTGAATTACCCTCGGTTTCTGCAGCCTAAGTTTGATATGAGTCACCTGCACAGACACACTTCTGCAACAAGAAGAAACAAGAAGTTAGCATCTCCCCCACTGCAGAGGTGTTGCTTCTCTGATCAGGATTCAACTTTACGTGTGTATGTGTGACTCTGTTCTTCCTTTTGCAGCAATTTTTTGTGCGAACCTCATGCTGTATAAATTTACACATACAGATACATGCAAGTTCTTCTTTCCACTTCTCCATTTCTTTAATCTTGTACATCTTTTCTTGTTGAGGCCACTCACAAACCACAGGCCAATAGAGGAAGTCCCGTATTATCGGAGTACACAACTGCATATAAGTGAGTAATCTAAAATCCATGCTTTGGGGGCTGAGTCACCGTGTTGCTGTCGGCAGTGTGTAACCCAATAGGCCACCAAAACTGAAATATTTACCGACCTCACTACAGATGGGCTCCAGGGCTGAGATGCCACATCAAACATAAAACTAAGATGAATGGAAATGCCTGGGGATGTTATTGGTTATTGGTATGAGTTCTGTGAGTTTTCAAACCTTAAATGGATGTGGCCTCATTGTTTATACATTTTTTTTTTTTTTTCTGTATTTTCCACTTTACTTTTTAAGTATTTGGCCACTCAATGAATAGTGATCTAATAAATTGCAATGCAGACCAATACTCATGTAAAAGCATTTGGACATAACTCAGTTTAGTTTAAAGGTCAGCACTCTCTTTTGAAGATTTATTTTCCATGACATTTCTATATATATATATTTTTTTTTTTCAGACCAATTCAGGACCACATTTTTTCAATAGCAAACTCCTTATTTATGCAGTTTCACGTTATTAATCTGACTATCTTGACGTCAGATTATACTCTATTGCTCAAAGTACAGCAACCTCAGAGGGTCAAAATGCAAATTTATCATTATGAATGGGTTTGCACAGGCTGCACAGCTAATGGTCAATGCAATATAATATAATGTCGTTTCGCCTGAGACCAGTCTTGGTCCTGAGATTTTTTTGAGTCACGTCTCGGTCTCAGATATAGCAGTCGCTGGGATTTTTAAAAAAATCAAACATAAGAAAATACTATATACTATTTAACAATTTCAAAGTAATTTGTTTTCTGCATAAGAAGAATTAGGAACATGTTCTGTTCTCTGTTTGTTTGTGGAGTTAAAATTATCAATAATCTATTTAAACAACTTTTCTCCTCAAGTGCTCCTTAGTGAGAGTTCAAAGGGTCTGGTCTCGACCTGGTCTCGGACTTGTCTTGGTCTTGGACTGGTCTTGACTACAACCAATACTAATATAAAACAACAGATTTTTAATGACATTTAAACATTTTTGCAATACATTTTACTATTCAAGATTCCACATTTTTGGGACCCTAGTGTAAATATGTAAATGTAGTTTTGTGTACTCTTGACACATGTCTGCTATGTGCATAGACTTGTCACATAGCAGTTTTAAATCATTTCCTCTTTGTTCAGGAAACCACAAAAGCTCAACTAATGCCAGATTTAGACCAGAGGAAGTAGTAGGACACACTAGCATTATCTACACATTACAGGACAATTATTTTAAGTTAATCATTATTTATAATATTATTTTTACATCCCTCTACAGCAGGAGGGTACAAACTTTTTTAATTGAGGGCCAAGTAATAAAAAATAAATGAGGAGGAGGGCCACTCACTAGAGATGACAGATTTCACCTCACCATAAAAGAAAGTCATATTTGGCTGCTGTCTTTCTTTCAGAGGTCTCCACACTAAATTATTCACATAGGTTTTACTCCATATGCCCTTCCTCAACCACAGATTTATCCAGGCTTGGGAACTGGATAACAGTACAGCTGACTTTTTTTGCATCCACTAACCACTAATTTACATTTATTTAGTTTTTTTGTCTTCCTCAATGTCAGGTGGATGTACACACTATAATACACTGTAAAAAAAAAAAAAAAAAAAAAAAACTCAAGGCAACAGGATCCCTCAAGATTTTTGAGTTTTGGGGCCAACTCAAATTCTCAAGTTTTCAACATTTTGTAACAAGGCAAATAAAAAAAGCCACATGAAATCCAAAATCCAGCCACATGTGGTCACGAGCCAGTGTACTTTTCATGTCAGTCCCAAGCACAGATAAATGGTGTGGGTTGCGTCCATAAGGGCATCCTGTGTAAAAGTGTATGCCAAAAATCAATAAGCAAAGCCCCAGCAAAAGCCAAAAGTAAAGATATTGAAGGTGTTGTTACATTTGTGAAAAATAAATACATTTGTGTTATGTATTTGTTTGCTATCAATACATTTACAGCTCTAAGGCATAATTGCACACAAAAATAAAATGTCTCAACAACTGACTTATCTGAATGCCAATTTAGATGTTTATTTTGTGCTGTATACAAAGAAATACCCCATGCATCACATTTAAGTCCGGTTTTGAAGCTCCATCTCTTCTCCCTCCCTCTCTGCTCATCTTCTCTCCTCTCCACAGCCCACATTTCTCCGCTCCTCTATAGCGGGCGTAGAGAATAAGGTCATGTTGGCTTTAAAAACACTATTGTGAGCGACAGCCGCACCCCTCCTCCTCATGTGTCTCAGTGTTTCTCTCTCTTCTTTTCTTTCGCCCCCAGAGCACAGACTCTTCTTTGCCCGGGGGGACCTTTTCAAAAAGAGAGCTGAGTCGCCGCATCAGCCATCATTGAGAATTAGTTCTGGTCTTGTGTGCGTTAAGTGTTTGTGTGGGACCCTCATCTATCACAGAGAGAGGACTGACAGTTTTTGAGCCACCGAAAACCTGCCATTACACTCTGTATTAGTCACTGAAAGAGCAGTGGGGAGGCTGCACAAAAACAAAGACAGCAACGTAAAGACAGACTAATGTGCAGAAAAGGAGAGGATTGCAACAGCAACAACAACATTCTCAGGGAATTCCCAGTTCTACAACTTAAAGGGCATTTAGGGCCATGTTTACACTTCAGAAAAATGTGGACCAATCATGATTTTTATTTTTTTTTGGTAAAGATTCACTGCCTAGTCTCCCGCCTGGCTTGGTACACAAGAATTTCACAGCACAAGAAGAACTATATGTAATAAATAACAGCCTGAAATTGATTTATCTGAGTTACTTTTGACTTTTAGAGTAAAAGATACTGTTTTTTGTTTGTTTGTTTGTTTTTATTAAGAGCAAGATCACAGACAAATATGCTACAAAATCAGTATCTTAAATGAAAATGTGCTGTGACCAAATATTTAAAAAGTCCTGATTTAGTGTTGTCTCATTAATTTAGTTCCAAATTTATCCGTAGTCCTGTTTAGTCTTTGTTAAGATTTGATTATGACACAGCTTTGTCCAGTAAATGCATGGACTTACTTCTGGTTTAATTTAGTTGAACTTACCATGTCAAAATATTGCCAATCATATGGTTATTGTAATTCAGCATATTGCATATCATGTTTTTCTCATATTGTGCAGCCCTGTTCTATAAAACTGCAACCTACTGTTATATATACAGTATACGTTAGGTTTTATGTTTCTGTTTAAAAGAAATAATGTAATTAAAGCTAGTCTGATTTAGAGGTCGACATATCAGGCCGATTTTTGCCTTTTTTAGTCAATCGGCAATTGCGATCATGTGACTGAAGGACCTCAGCTTCCACAACCATCTTGTAGCAGTTTGGTCTCTTACACTGCAGTTGATAGGAAACATCCAAAATTGCTTTATCTCCGCCTGAAAAGCTCAAAATGCCAATAAAAAGATTTTGCTCTGGCATTTAAAAAGCATTTTGTAGTGCTCCCTAAGCTCTACTCACACAGCAAGTTTGACGGAGATTGTATTATTGGTTTTCTCTAAAAAAAACTCATCCTTGCTCTCGCTGTCCCTTTCTAACACATTTTTTTGTGTTTTAATAAGTATTAATAAGGCAAATGGCTCTATAATATTAATTTCTTTCATAAAATTGAGAAAATCTGCCCTATACATCGGTCTCAAAAAATTTAAAAATCTGCATCGGCTGTAGAAAAACCCATATTGGTCGACCTTTTGCCTTAAAAATGAATGGATCAAAGTCTGAAACAGCAGTAGACAAAACCCTACACCAGAATAACAATGAACAGACCCTTGTATTTAGTTCACCTTTCCTAAATTAGATCGAATTGGACCTAGGTGTGAACGCAGCCACGCAGAGTTTCCAGCAGAAGTCCGTGAGGTGCTGGGGGCAGTTCCAGGTTCAAATTGGAGTCGCAGTAAAGGCCTGAATATAGAGCCATTATCGAGACAGTGCTAATGAAGGAAGGCTGTTTTTAACTCGTTACAGGCCCCACACACAATCACTAACACATGCCTGGACACAGCCGTACCTTTCAGATATATACCTCCATACTGTACGCTGCAGAGGGGCCGTGTTCTGGTTTTGAAGCAGTCATCAAACTTCAAATGTTTCTACCGAATGCGAGTGACTGCATGGGTTTTACAGGCTAAAATCTGCTCCATCCATCACAACCATCATAAAGGGATGAAAATAGACTTTGAATGGAGTTTTTGGAGGGTTAGGGTTTTTGACCATTAAAGCTCACTAACCCCTTAATCCACAGACTACCATGTTTTAACAATAAACATTAAAGTCAAAGTTTAATCATTTTAAGTTTGAGTAACTCCTATACAGGGTCGCACTTACAGCCAGACAACCACTCACCTCAAGTTCACAACTGTGGTCAATGTAGAGGAAGACATGTCTGTGGATTGTAGAGAAATAGGTCGACAAAGGTACTGAGAGTAGTGTTTTCAAAATGGTGGTTTAGGACACTAAGTGAGATAAATATAGTTTACATTTTCAGCTTTATTGAGGTCTAAATATTGTTTCAAATACTCAAAAATGAAAAAAAAGTACATGTGCTATAAAGGTCGTAATAAAAAAAAGTTAAACAAGATGGTCAACTGGACAAAGTTTGTTATAAAGGCCATAGTAAAAATGATTTAGAGAAAAAACTAAAATAATAACTAAAAAGACTAATCTGCCTTCTAGAGTGCAGAGATTTTGCATCTTGGCATAAGTTTAATGCCGAGTCCCCTTCCTGATGCATCCTTCCCCATTTATCTGTTTAAAATACATCATGGTAAAATAAATTTACAAATAACCTTGGTTCTGTAAAAAGTGGCTTAATACAATGAACAGGCATAAAATTGGACCAATTAAGAACCAACAACCACTATGTTACTGCTGCAATACAAACATTTAACTGGAACAAAAATACATTTTTAATATATGTAATATGATTAACCATCCAACTTTCTGGTCTAGCTGTTTCTATGCTGAGGCTGCTGACTGGATTTTCAATAAAAAAGCAAAGGATGGCTCTCAAAGCCCCTACTTCCCTTCTTCCGCTCTGCTGCTGAAGCTAAACAAAACATTACATGGACCAGAATAACGCAAGCTCTAAAACACACTACATAGAAAAACATAACCACACTGGCAGCTGCTATATTCTCACAATGATAATCTGTGTCTGCATAAAGGGAGAAAACGTCAAACATAATGCAGGGCAATGGTGAGCTGTATCCATCATGTCCTAAATCAATGGTTCTCAAACTGCGGTGCGGGTACCACTGGTGGCACGTGGCCCTCCTCTGGTTGTAAAGTATCTATCTATCTATCTATCTATCTATCTACTGAGGAGTCAGTTCTTATTTAGTTTAATTTAGAGCCTGTTAATTTTTATCCTGTCTTATTGTTGTTTTAGGTCTTAAGCTTGAACTATAGACCACTGTGTTGTTCTGGTTCCGTCCTAGTTTAGTCCTAGTTTAGTCCTAGTTTCGGCCTGGTTTAGTTGTAGTTTAGGCCTCATTTAGTCGACCTGCTTTGGACCTAGTTTAGACTTTGTTTAGTCCTAGTTTAGACTTTGTTTAGTCCTAGTTAAGACCTGGTTAGGAACTGGTTTAGTCCTAGTTAAGACCTGGTTAGGAACTGGTTTAGTCCTAGTTAAGACCTGGTTTAGTCCTGGTTAAGACCTGGTTTAGTCCTGGTTAAGACCTGAATTAGACCTGGTTTAGTCTGACTTGTTCTACTCCTAGTTAAGACCTGGTTTAAACCTGGTTAATTCCAACTTGTTCTACCGTATTTTCCGGACTATAAGTCGCACTTTTTTTCATAGTCTGGCTAGAGGTGTGACGTATAATCAGGTACGACTTATATATTAAAATATTTCACGTGTTTGTTAGAGGGCACTCTAAGCTTGTGTACCAGCATCTGCTGCACCTGTACCACTGACAATTTAAAATGTAAACATTACCGTTAACAACTTAGGCTATAAAGACAACTGAGAAAGACCGGAATAACTGGAATGGAACTGATGCTGAGTCTGACGACAGCCACGCAGAGGAGGAAGCGGCGCTTCGTCTTCCTCCGGAGTTGTTCAGAAGCGACACTGAGGATGAAGAATTTAAAGGATTTAGCGATTAGGAGTGAGATCATGAGTTTGGTGAACTTGTTGTATTATGTTCTTTATGCTATAGTTATGTGAATAACTGTTAATATATTACGTTAGCATACCGCACACCTATTCAGCCTGTTGTTCTCTATTCTGTTATTACTATAACTTGCCTTTCAAGATGAAATGTCTGTTCTTCGTCTCGGATTTTGTAAAATAAATTTCCCCCAAAAAATGCGATTTATATACATTTTTTCTTCATTATGCATATTTTGGCTAGTGCGACTTATACTCTGAAGCGACGTATAGTCCGGAAAATACGGTACTCCTAGTTTAGACCTGGTTATGTCTGACTTATTCTACTCTTAATTTAGTCCTATTTTAGACCTAGTTGTGACCTAGTTAAGACCTGGTTTGGTCCTAGTTTCGACCTGGTTTAGACCCGGCTAATTCCAACTTAAGAGTTCTACTCCTGGTTTAGTCCAACTTTAGACCTGGGTTAGTCCTGATTTGTCTCATTTTAGCCCACTATAGCTGCCTTTTGGAAAGTCAGATATGTTCTGGCGCGGCCCTTGGTGTGAAAAGTTTTACTATCACTGTCCTAAATAATTTCTCTGAGCAAAATATGATTAAACTTCCTTCTCCACATTAAAAATATTAACACACGCAGCAGCTGCGCTCTCAGTTGGGTGCTCTTGTGTTTCAGGCCTAAGGGCTTGAAATACAGAATTTCACAGTCACAGATATCCAACCACATGACATAATGCAAAAGTAATACTTCCAGTGTAACATATGTGGCTGTGTACAATGGGATTTGGTCCTCGTCCTCTTTAAGATGACTCAAATTTCTCCAACAAACTGTTCTAATGGACGATGACCTCACTATGTGAAACTGGTCCATGAAAGTGAAGCTGGGATAAATTATAGGTATTTGGATATTTATAGTTACATATACAGCGCCATTTTCCTGTTAAAGAAATTACTGACTTCAGGACTCAGTACACAAGCTGGATAACAAATACCTTCCAAACATGAGTTTATTTATAGACTGCTGAAAAATGATCCATAGTTTTCTAGACAATAGTTAAAAGATCCCCATAATTTTATCTTTTTTACCTTTCATACACTTAACTGATTACATGTTAATGTCAGATACTTGGTGCAAATTTTCCCCATAGACCAAACAGATTTCCCAGACACAATGTTTTCTTGATATATGCAGACTAGAGGTCGACTGATATATCGAGCCAATTTTTGTCTTTTTTTTTTTTTTTAATTGGCAATCGGACAATTATAGCCCTTTAATGCCGTTTTTTTTTATCAGGCACATGTCCAGGCAACCATGTGACTGTAGGACCCCAGCTTCCCAATCTTGTAGCAGTTTGGGCTCTTACACTGTAGTTCATATGAAACATCCAAAAATGCTTTATCTATCAGCCTGAAAAACTCAAAATGGCAATAAAAAAGATTTTCTCTGGGACAGAACCTCATAAAACAAAACTTTTACACACTAACCAAGATTACAAAAAAAAAAAAAAAAAAAAAATCATAATATACTTCTTTAAGGTGCAGCTAACAGCTTTTAATTTCAATCATGTCCAAGTGCTTCCTGGAGTAGGCGGGGGTTCATGGGAGAGGCAGAGGTGGTGTAACCGAGCATTTTGAGGCCTCAGAACAGCCCTGCCAGAAAACAGAGGACTTAAACAGGTGTGAATGAAGCAAAGCACAACTCCATGTATGTTTTTGATGAGGTAACAACATTATAACGTGATAGAAAGCTTAGTAAAGTCGATTTTGCAAAATAGCAACAGACAGAGAGAACAAATCCACTCTCCTTGTTAGGCATATTTCCATTGGAGAAGTACAGGTCGTGTCAGAAAAGGCAGGCAAACAATCTCTAAACCAGACTTCCTACAACCATGAATTAAGCAGAAAATAGCTTTAAAGCAACATTTAGTTTAAGTGAAACCCTAACTTCTTTTTACACTTTGGACTATAAACAGTTTTAGTCTAAAAACTACAGCCTCAGTGGACTGCCAGTTGCTAATTAGGTTTTATTTGTCTGATTAAGTTATTTTAAAGATAAAGAAAAGGACTAAAATTTCTATTTGCTTCACAATTACAAACTTCACTTGGCCTTAGCCGACATCTGGACACATCTGGGTCTATCTCAGTGTTAAACCATCTGACAAGTTTACTGAGTATGTCATAAGCACTGTACATATTTGACACAGTGTGCGGTTTGTTAAGCTTGCGCTAAGACGCTGTGTATGTGTCGGCTAATTTGCAACATAAACCAATGTCACACCCACGAACAAGACGATAACTGGCGGATAATTAAAAAGACTGACTGCAAAAGCTATTCATTTCCTGTGAAAATAGATACTGGAGAATTGCATTTTTATTATGAAGCTAAAACAAGACTCGGGTCCAAAAAGGCAAGTCCAAAGTAATAAACTCGATGTTGCATGATGGTTGTAAACGTTTCCTTTTTTCCTGTCTGTGGCGACATGCATGTATTCATTACTGTACAAGAAAAACACATGTAGGAGCTATGAGGCAAACTGCAGTAGTGGCTAAATGACAGGGGTCCACGAGGACAAACACATGAGTGGCAGAGCAGCAGCAGATTACAGTGTGGCTTCAAAAAGTGCTTTAAGTGCTTCTTCCATCCTGACCATGGTGACTCGGGTCAAGCTTGATCGGTGTAAAGAACAGAACAAAAGGTGTATTGCCCTTATGTATCAGCTGATTGAGCAAGTGACAGGGTTTTATGCAATACATTAAAAAGAGTGGAAAGGTCACATTCAGGTTAACAAGAGAAAAATGATTCCTGGACTTCATTTGTTCAATGGATAACTTGATTTAAGTTTCTTTTTTGTTAATGTGTAAAAGAGTTTCTTTACTGACGTGAGGTCCAAGTACAAGGGATGTTTCTTCTGAATGTATTCAATTAAATTTAAAGGTCGCCTTTACCCTTTGTGTAAAAATGTTTTGGGCTATTATTCCAAAGGCAGCCATACCGCCTTGTGGATGCCCGATCCCCTCAGACCTCGGAAGCTAAGCAGGGTAGGGCCTGGTCAGTACCTGGATGGGAGACCGCAGAGGAAATACCAGGAAGTCGGTGTGAATGTGAGTGAGTGGTTGATGGTGGTTGGAGGGTCTGTTGGCACAGATGTGTGCAGCCGCGCTTCTGTCAGTCTACCCCAGGTGAAACTATGGCTACAAAATGTAGCTTACCACCACCGAGTATGGAGTGAATGAAATACCCCTTCCCTACTGTGTATAAAGCATTTTGGGTGACTTGTGTCATAGTTAAAGCGCTATAAAAATACCATTCCCTTCCCTTCCCTATTCACCAATTAGTTGTCGTAAGTGTCCAGATAAATGTTAAGGAAAAACAAAATACACTTTTCTTTGGGTTGAAAGTGTCAGCTCTGCAACAAACTGGCCACTGTCCAGTGTGCACCTCACCTTAGGTAAATATTAGAAAGCTTGAGTAGCTCACTGCCTTTTTCGATTTGTAAAAATATCTCTTGGGGAAAAACTACAGTATGATAACTGTTGTGGTCTACTATGTGGCACATTTTACACTTTGTCCAATCAGAATCATAAATCAAAATAAAAATTCTGGTATTTGGTACCTGGTTGATTACAGTACATTTTGCCTCATAGTTGTTTAAACCTGTTTAGTCCTGGCTTAGACTTGTTTTAGATCAAGTTTAGTCTTGGTTTAGTTCTGTTTCAGACCTGGTTAGTCAGTCTGTATTTTATATTGACTTGTTGACTGGTAGTTAGTCCAAACCCTTTACCATAACAAAAGAAAGTTGCTGGCCATGTTGTTATTGCAAATATCAAAATTGTTAATCCCATATCATGTTGTTTTTTTTCTAATATTGTTAAAGCAGCAAGCATTGTATTATCTCCACTAAATACCTCTTCATTATAAATCACTTACAGCCACTCTCCGCTGTACAACAGAGCTCAGGTTTCTGCATGGGGGTCATGTGCTGCATAAATCAAGTTCACCCTCACTTACGCTCAGAGGCAGATGTCCACAGATATTTCACAAAGAGGCAAATCTGATCATGTCCAAAAGCCAAAGGGCCAAGGGACTGCAATATAGACAGCAACTCAAGCCTGAACAATTCACAGCAATTATTCCAACCTTTCTTTAACATATGAAGTCAATTAACATAAAATACCACCCAGCATACACCAAACAGCCATAACATTATGACCACTGACAGAGGAAATGAATAATTATCTCTTCATCATGGCACCTGTTAGTGGGTGGGATATTTTAGGCTGCAAGTGAACATTTTGAGCTAAAACGTGACGTGTTTAGAAGCTGGAAAAATAGGCAAGCGTATAAAGGATTTGAGCGAGTTTGACAAGGGCCAAATTGTGATGACTATAGACGTCTTGGTCAGAGCATTTCCAAAACTGCAGTTCTTGAGGGGGGTTCCCGGTCTGCAGTGGTCAAAAGTTGAAAAAGTGAATGCTGGTTCTGATAGAAAGGTGTCAGAATACACAGTGCACCACAGTTCTTTGTGTATGGGGCTGGTGGTCATAATGTTACGCCTGACTGGTGTCATAACATACATCACTAATTATGAAAAAAGAAAAAGAAAATGCAAGCTGTAAATATTGCTATATTTAAGTATTAATTAACCTCCATGTCAGTCTTCTTCAAAACAAGTCACTAATAACAATTACAAATCATTAAGGCATTGAAACTCTCAAAATCATATATTAAACTATACTAAACACATTTCCTCTTGCTCTATAATTGGTCCCAAGGCAGACTCAAAAACACAGCTGACCTTGTGGGTTTCCTGGCTACACCATATAGGATTTTCTGGAAAGCCCCAGACCATAGGCAACTTTCACTTTCTGACAACACAATGTATGGAGAGAGAGGTGACGACAGAGCCAAAGGGCACTGCGGCTCACCTCTCAGCTCGTACCTGATCAGTAACACACTCAGAAACAAGATACAGGGGTGGCACTGGCAGGTGTGGGAGAGAACACACCAGATTAACTGGAAATCAATGCACCAAGAAGAGGGATGGTCAGAGATTTGAATGTGAATAAGTTGTACTTGCAGTGTGCATTTGCTTGTTTAAACCAACACTGTGTAACTTCAACATTGACATCTATTAAAAAAAAAAAAAAAAAAAAAAAAAACTGAATGCAATTGAGCTGCTTCAAAGTGACATGACACTATTATAAGTCTTTGTGATTGTGATTTGCACATTGCACATTGATTTGCCATGGGTTTTACACCGGATGCCCTACCCAACGCATCCCTCTCCATTTACCTAGGCTGAGGACTGGCACAAAGAGCTGGATTAGTAATAATAGCCCAGCAGCGTTGTGTATAGAAGCTACTTCTTATAAGACAGGTGCTCTAACAAGATGCGCCAAGTTACTCAAAGATACTCAAAAGTTCCGATTTTTTTTATACTAGACGGATACCTGTTTTTCGATAACTGTAGGCCTACCTGAGCAATACTCTTTCTTATACCTGCAGTGTGAGAATTCATCTTCTACAATCATAAAACACAATAATATTGAACAGAAGACCAATTTTTGGAGCAAAATTCTTAGCTGTAAGTTATTTGATTCATACATGCAAAGGAACATTAAAGGTATTGAAACTTGGTTGTACGCAATGCTATTGGCCTCTTTGATGTTAAAAAGTTACATGGTGCTGCTTTAAACCTCTTGTCTCCACTTACTTTTGAACGCCTGGATGAGAGCCTTGCCATCCTTTATGAGCTCTTTGATGAACTTGTTGGTCTTGTCCAGCTCCAGTTCGTGCGATTTGAGCCTCTCTCTGAACAACGGGCTGTCCAGGTAGCAGTCACTGAACTCCAGCGCAGGTAGTCCCATTGTGATCGATAAACAAAAACAAAAAAACAAAAAATCCAAAATGGGAAGCCAAGAAGGAGGAAGACGAGGAGGATATCCCTATGGCTGACTGACTTAGGTGAGCTTCTGTTAGTGCCACTAGGTCCAGCGGGAAATAATGGGAAATCCTATTACAACATGCACAACGGGGCGGAGAGGTGTCCAAGACAGAGCTGTGCCAACCTACATAACCTCGCGTTGTTTGTGTTTTGTTTTTTTAAATGGGTAGAGCTTCTTGGAGGATCGTAGCGCTAATCCTTCAAGGCATTCAATTAAATGAGAAGTCCAAATGAATGGTAAAAGTCTCCTCTGTAGTATGTCCACTTGTTCAGGTAAAGCAAGGCAGCCTTCCAGTCAAACGCGTCATTTTGTTCCGGGGAAATGTGAGGTCGTGGAGGCTTGAAGGATGGATGTATGGATGGACTAATGATAAACAAACGAGGCGCTGCGCGGAGTGTGGCGTCTTCCCTGGGCGGTTTTTTAAAATGCACGGCTTTCAACCCTGCCCCGCTCAAAGCCAGGGCTAGAGGAGTGGAGAGCTGCGAGCGACCTACCCCGGCCCGGATAATCTCCGGAGTGACAGCGCGCGCAGCCAATCAGAAGAGCAAGATAAAAAAAAAAATGGTTTGTGGGGAGGGGACAGGAGCAAGGCGCAGAGATCCACGAGAGGAGAAGATAGTTTGGAAGTCAAGAGGGCTCACTCTGGTAAATAATGTGACAGTGGCGTTGGAGAAGCGCAGTTAAACCGGAAAATTTGTCTGGGATCCCTGCAAAAAATGGCTGAAGATGGCAGTTTTTTATGGGTTAATTTGCAGCAATTGTGTCTCACCAACGAATATGTGTAAAAATTTCTCACTTTGTATATTAAGTGTCCTTCTGTGCCTTCTGTTTGTGTCTCTAGAAACATCTCAAGTGAAAGGGATTTATGGATACCAGGGCTGCTGCTAGCCATTTGGGTTGATAAATAAAATAAATAATACAATAACAACAAAACACACACACAAAAAAAAACATTTTTTAGGAAATTAAGAAATTGGAAGGGGTCATCCACATTATGTCAGCATCCAGTAAAGATATACTCACCACCACCACCACCACACTATTCATAATGACAGTAAGTATGATGTCATGTAATAATCATTTGGTCATTTTCTTTGGGATAGGGGTCAAGTGGACTGAAGCGTCATTCACATTAGTTCTGCTTTTGTTGATTCATACATTTTTTTCAAACACCAAAGCATAGTTGTTGTGTTTGCTCTAAGAAAATTAGCTTATATATCAATTTTTCAATATTTTACCATATTGGCCTGCTGCCTTATTTTTCTTTGCTTCTTGGTTAAAACCTCATAATAGGAATTTGGGGTGATTTTAGGATTACAGATTTGGGGGCACTGATCTGCCCATGTCAGCAAAGAAAAGTCACCAAAAGAAGCATTTAACACTGGATAAAGTGTAAACAGGGTTAAGGATACTAAAGATGTGCTTCTGGCCCCTAATCACATTTACAAAGTTAAAAAGTGAGCAAAAACAACATTTTATGGCAAAGTTTATTAAACCTTATGTATGACTGTGTATTAAGTTAGTATTGTCTAAATTTGGGAATATTGATTAATATACTGGTAAATCACACAGTCACTGGGTCCCATTCAGGGATGTTAGGACTTAATTTAGGGGTGCAATAGTTCCCCTACACTGTAAAAAAAAAAAAAAAAAAAAAAAAAAAAGGTCAAAATTTTTTAGTTTTGGGGCCAAAAACTCAAGTTTTCAACAACTAATATTTTTTGTTCACTTAATTTGATGTGCATACATCTAAAAACCTTCAATTTAAAGTTTACTCGCTATCATTATTTTTTTTAACTTAGCTTACAGCCAACTTACTATCCGTTGTTCAGAAAAAGTACTTGATGATCCCAAAACTCAAAAAACCTGAGGAATCCTGTTGCCTTCAGTTTTTGCAGAATTTTTTTTTTTTTTTTTTTTTACAGTGTAAAAATTGTCTAGATACGCCTATGTAGGAAAGATAATTTAAATTAGATAAGATTTATTGACTGATTCAAAGTCTAATTTATATTTATTTTGGTTTTAATGAATAAAACGTAATGTAATTAAATGTGATATAAAACACTTCGGGCAGGACTGATTTAATCTAGCTGTGTAGCCTTCTCTGTGTCTTACTCATCAAATGTGATCTCACAAAACTCAGTCATACCCAGAGGTCATAGCTACAGCTTCAGTGTGGACCCTCATGGTCTGAGTCTGTCTGTGCAGAGACGATCTTGGGCAGCAGCAGCAGCAGCAGCAGCAGCAGCATTGGGCCGGGGGCCGGGGGCTGGTGAGAGGGAGGACCATGGGGAGGACACGGTGATGTCATTTTAACCTGAGCGGGGAATTTCTGTTCCGTGTAATCTGCGCGAGCGTCCCCCGTGGTAGCCTGGTGCACTGCGCCCTCTGCTGGCGGAATGGGCCTTTACAAAACACTGCAGAATACTTCATGTGTGGCGATCCCAGTAATTTATTCTACTTATTTGTATTTATATAGACTTTTTAATACATAAAGAACAACTACAAACAATTACATCTTTGCTATGTCATTTATACGGCATATTTAAAAAGACGCAGGTGAACTTAGACATTTATGTTTAAAATTAGGCTTTTATCTGTGTGATCTGTGTATTTAGTTTTTTCAACAACAAAACTGGTTATATCATTGTCCATTTATTTACACAGTTTTTTTCTTTCCATGCACACAAACAGCACAAAGACATCAGTAAACCTATGTAAATGTTGTTGTTGTCTACCTTCACTGCTTTTCCAGTAAACATTTAATTTTAGGTTCAGACTTTGCGTGCGCTGTGTTTGTGGTGTGTGTGAAGTGTGAAAACAGCTCAGCCTCTTGCTCTTCTGCTGAATGCGTTTTGTGGTTGCTCATATCTCCATCTGCCACATTCAGGTCCACCGAGACTGCCATTCACAGGAAGTCAGACTCACAGCTGTTTATTTATTTAACCTTTGTTTCATCATTGTCAACCACTCTATAGGTGAAATGGAAACTGCGTCAAAATTGCCTTAAACAGACCACTCACTTGAGTTTATACGTACTAATTATAAATTAGAGAGCGTGGCCTATAACCTGTCCATACTCTGCACGGTAGATTCAGTTTTACTTATTGTTTAAGTACTCTGCCACCTGCTGGTTATATGTTATATTACAACAACTACGCCACCCTTTTTGCTTCTGTATGCTGTACTTTGGAATCTACTTGGGCTTCTTTTGGCAGCTTTTAAACACAGGTAATAAAATAAACATCTATAATGTGACCATAGGTTTAACACTATCTAAAACCAGATTGTAGATGTGGGGTCACATTTCAAAAACGCCAGTGTCTGGGTGGGTTTGCTCTGGGTGCTCAGGTTTCCCCCATCAACCTCAAAACATACACAATAGGCTAATCCTCCAGCTAGGTGCTCCTGACCAGGATCCTGGCTCAAGATCTGGAGAAGGGGCCCCGGTCGTTGCACCATAGCTGCCCACTGCTCCTGACAGGTCGCCCCAGCGACACTGTGGGATGCGTCAAATGCAGAGAATGATCAATAAAGTATACCTTACCTTACCTATGTGTATTCAAATTTTTTGGCATATTTTTCTCATTACTGGTATTATTTTAGCACAGACACCACAAGGCTGCAGTAATTTATAGTGCTTATATAATATATTAATATTATAGTGTAATACTTATCAAATTAAAATCTTACCCAGTGCTTTTTAATAATAACAATGGATCAGTCTTATATAGTGCTTTAGGGTTAGTTTTTACAATTGCATTATTCAGTGTGCCCCACTGCGAAAGAAGCGTCGCTGCCAATCTGCACCTACAGTCCCTCTGACCACCACCAAACACAGTCACACTGAGACATTCAGACAGGCAGGGTGGGTGAAGTATCTTCTAAAGGACACAATGACAATATGTAATGCCGGCAGGAGGGATTGAACCGCCAACCTTCGAGTTAGTGGGCAAACATTTTGACCAACCGAGCTACTCTCACCCCTTTGTTACGCACTGTATGGAAAACACTAGTCTTCATTGCTTTAGTGACAACAACCAATTACACGACTGTTAGTGTAACCTTGCACAGTGGCACAGCGGTTAGCACTCTTCCCTCACAGCAAGAAGGTCCCAGGTTTGATTCCCAGACTGATTGCGGCCTTTCTGTGTGGCATTTGCATGTTTTTCCTGTGTCTGTGTAGGATTCCTCTGGGTGCTCCAGTTTCTCCTACCACCAAAAACATGTGGGTCACGTTGGCCCATAGACGCAGCGGCTCAGGACTAATCCTCCATCTGACCGTCTACTCTACACAATTTAGTTGTACAGCTTGTTTGTATAATGACAAATAAAGCACAACACTTTTAACTTTAAGCCCAGAAGCATACTTTTTAAATGGGACATGTCTATAGAAAAAGTTGTGATAGTTGTCTAGATTAGGGGTGTCCAAACTTTTTTTTTTTTCACAGGTTTTTATTCTTAATTGGCTCAAATTGCCATTGTGGTTGCGGAAGGGCATCCTGAGGAAAACCTATGCCCAATTATCCATGCTACTAATTCATTGTGGAGCCCAATGGGATTCTTTACAGTGTCACCTACAGTAAGTGGCCCTTCTCTGTACATATTTTTCAGAAAAAGGCCAACATTGAAAAAAGTTTGGACACCTCTGGTCTAGTTATCAGGTGTCCAAATGAGAGCAGCTTCTTGGTTCTCACACTTTTAGTTCCTGCTGTTTGGTTTCCTAGTTACAAAACAGAAACACAAGTCGAGGGTGACACCAAACTTCACCACACAACTAAAAATAGAAAATGCACATTTGCCATCTGTCACGTCTTGCACACATTGCACAAGCGTCAGTGAACGTGCCGACTATCTTGTTTAACATCCACATAAAAACTACAGTGAACACCATTAAATAAAGCTGACAGCAGACTCTGACCTTATGCATCTGTTTTATGTCTAATGAAATATGTTTTAATAAATGTTTACATGTCTCCAAGAGGACGCCCGCTTCAAGAATGTCTCAGAGCCCAGTCAGACGGGCAGACCGGCTTCTTTCCACTCTCCGGCCCGATCCCACAGTCCGGTCACTTGCGTCACTCCGCTCCCCATTCGTCCTCTGCCTTTCTCTGTGGTAATTTTAGTCCTGACGTTGAGCTGTGAGAATGGACCCTCTGACTCGGCTTGGATAGCTCCATGCAGGCAGGTAGACAGATTAGACGAGTGTAAGTTTTAGCCATACAATCAAGATTTTTCAACCTACTTTCTTGCACTTTTTAGAGGTTGGAGTGGATGGGTAGGCTTTTTGATTAACACACTTTTCCGTGTTTCCCAAGAGCACCCTAAATGGAAATCTAAGGAAGCAGCTTAAGAAGACTTGGCACACCAGATATTGCACAAAATCTGGACAAAAAGGACTTTAAGAGGAGGGGGTGCAAGCTTATGGGACAATGCCACATGACCTATCACCTGGTAAGTTAAGGTCAAGTTAAATTAAATCACAACTTCTCTTAATCTTCTCATATCTTTGCTTATAATTGTTTAGGGTACAGTTTATGACCCAAATTATCTCTGAATATAAACATCAGTACTTTATCTATTTACTAAACACATCTCAGCTATGCACACACAGGATTTCCTCCCACTTGAGTACACCCCTGACGTCATTCCCACCGGCTGCTCCGTCCAAAAGTCCAAAACTGTCCCGTCAAATCCCGTAACATAACCCACTTCTCCGGCTCTCTGCTTGTTATTGGGAAAGCGAGACCGTGAGTGTGCAGAGTTGTGGCTTTGCACTTGTCTGACTTTCAATATTTTGGATGCCTTTCCATAAGACTTTCCAGATGTGAGGCTACATCTGGCAACCAGTGATTCAGTGGAGTAGGCTAGTGCCACTTTTTCTTGCATAATGGATAACGTTCCAAGATTGTGGATTTAAAGTTGGCTTTGGGAAGAAAAATTGTTCAAGGGTAAGTGGTTTGAGGTATATTTGCAACATATAGTGCTGCGCAAAAGTTTAAGTGAGGTGTGAAAAATGCTGTCAATGTGTATTTTTTTTATTTAATTTTGATTTTATTTTTCTTATAAAAAGATGGAAGGTCTTTTTCTTATGTATGTGTTTTTGTTTTGTTTCAATGTGTTCTGTTGTACAATAATTTGATATATTTGTTGTTAAAATTGGGAAAAAATAAGAAAAACTGGGACATTATGCTGTCATTGCTCTAAACTCAACTGTTAATGTACTTGTCTCACAATAGAAATATTATACATATAAAAAAAAATCTCATGAAAGGTCAGTAATCAGCCAAGGAAAAAAATAATAATAATTTTAGCATGGATTTAGATCAATGCTCAGCTCCAGCAGCGTTTTAAAAGATTCTGTCCTATTTTGAGATATGGGCCAAAGATACTAACTTCCTTCAAACAAATAATTAGTTTAAGTAGATTCTTTACCATTTAGAGATACAAGGGCTTTGTGGCTCAATGGAGAGAGCATTTACCCCCAAACTAGAAGATCTTAGAGCTTGATCTAGGTCCAGATCTTGGCACTTTACCATTGCGAGGTAAGACCAGTGCCTTGGCAGAGGTCTACGCTCTCCTAGTGCTTCTAGTTTAGATTTTTTTCTTTTTCAAATGAGCACATTTTTCTAAATTGATACGCCTTTCTTTGTTTATAACCCCTAACTCCTGGCCCGCAGACCATTTTTATTGTCCCTCAAGCTTTCTTCAGAATTGAGTCTCGAGGTGTGACTCTGTGTAATGAAAGTTTTGATGAAAAAGTAATTACATGGCCAGTGTAACCAGGTCTGAGTTACTATATACTGTATTCTAAGAGCAGTTGTTTCTTGACGTCAATAACTACATCCAACATTTTTGGGTGAGACGGACCTGGCATTAAGGAAGAAAAAAATGTAAATTAGTGGTTAGTGGAGGCAAAAGAAGTTAGCCGTACTATTTGCCAGTTCCCAAGCCTGGATAAATGTGTGGTTGTGGAAGGGAATCTGGAGTAAAACCCTTGCCAAAGAACCTATGTGAATAATTTAGCGTGGAGAACTCAGCTGAATGGGACTTTCTTTTATGGTGAGGTGAAAGCTGTCATCTCTAGTCAGCGGCCCTCCTCCACATGTGTTTTAAGTATGGGGCCCTCAGTTTAAAAAGTTTGGACACCCCTGGTTTATATCCTTTCTTAAAAACATTGACTTTTACCAGAAAATTCAGCTTTTGTAAGAGTATGCTTTCTTAAGAACCCTTGTGGAAACTTCTCCCTATCTGTTGGGCTTGTTGCATAGTCTAGCCTTGATCTAATTCAGGTGAAGTTACATCACTACCATCTGGAAACAATTTATACGGAGTAAGAAAAAAAAAAAAAAAAATTCAAGTCAGTGCCGAGATAGGAGACAAGCCTGGTCATGTAGCCGCTTTGTGTTTGGACAAAGGCCAGCTGGGGGTGCTTTTATCAACCATTCGACAAAGTGGGAGAGACAGTTACAGAGCGAGCTGCTGGGAAGAGGAAGACTTTTTTAGTAAGAGCACCATGAGGGCAGCGCTGTCCTCCCTATCCTGCTCCTCATGTCGCAAACGCAGCCAAGAAGAGGAAGAGGGAGAAGGAGAGGAAACCAGCGCAGTGATGGTGGTGGATCCTAATGGCGTTGCTTTGCCGTTGCAGCCCACGGGACGCCCCTCTGATCCCTCCGCTGTTGACAGTGTGTTCGGGATGTCCGAGGGCGACGTGACGGTGCTGCCCTTCGCCCCGGCCTCTCAGGACGTGCCCCGGCGAGAGCAGAGGACCCTGACCAGGCTGTACTGCAAGAACGGAGGGTACCACCTGAGGATTTCACCGGAGGGGAAAGTGAGCGGTGGGAGGCAGGAGAATGACCTTTATGGTAGGAAAGCATCTTTTAATATGTCAGAGTATTGTTGCATGTCTTTGATGAATACTTGAGCGATAATAAAAGCACTCAGAATAGTTTGTAAGGAAGAATGCACTCCCTATTTGAGTCATTAGATCATGAGTTAGAACAATGGTTCCCAAAAAGCAGGACTGAAGAAAGGGGAACTTTAATAAAAAAAGACTGAAAGAAACACACTAAAATCCAAACTTCAAATGAGAAAATCCACAACACAAACATTCAAAGTAGTAACAAAAACAAAAACAAAAAGCAGAGCTAATACTAAATAACAAAATCAAACTTACAGAGAAAACAGGGACCGCGAGACAACGGAGACAACTGAGACTACACAGACCAGACTTGGACAAGGACTGGACACTGACAACTTCACAATGACCCAACAAAGAACAGAGGAGAACACATGGACTAAATAAACTACAGGTGAAACACATTGGGCCGGGACAGGCGAGAAACACAGAGGGCAGGAAGTAAAACAGAAAAACACTACAAAATAACCTGTTTCCCACATATTTAATGAATCCTTGTCTTGCCGTATGCTATAAAATATGATAAAATAATAAAATAAATGTGACCTAATTAAATTCTGGCTAGTAAAAACACTAATTGGCTTGTAACTTTTCAAAAAGAACTTGCCAGTAAGCTAAAAAGTTAATGTCAAGCCCTAGTCATGACATAGACCAGTGATTCCCAAATGGTGGGAGGGAAAATTGGGTCACATGGAAGCTGAATGTTTTTAGCTTATTTGTAACATAGTAAAATAATTTAATTTCTGTAAAATGCGCGGCACAATCAAACCAGTTTAGGGCTCCTGAAGTTCTCTGAATTAAGTACAAGGGCTTTCGTGACAAGATTGAAAGGCAACAATGGCAGATAGTGTTGTGTAGCAGTGTTGTGTGTCATGGTTGTGTTGTTGCAGATATTCTGAGGTTGAAGGCTGTGAGCGTGGGAGTGGTGGTGATAAAAGGTGAACACACGGGGAGATACCTGGCCATGGACAAAGAGGGGCACCTGTACGGATCGGTGAGTTTGTAACACGTCTTCTTCTAGTATTAGATTTTTAAGTCTTAGAAAACAATCTGCAAAGGTCTTAGGCGGGGTTTTTTCAGAAAGTTTAGTTGACAGCATTTTGCGCACCTCTAAAACGGCCTTAAACTTGTTGGCTCATGGTTGTGTTTTCAGCTGCTGCTTCAAAATCATGTATTACTAATCATTCCAGGAAGCCAAGCATTTTGCAAACTCAGCCCCTGACCCTATTCTCAAGAAGTTTATTTTGCACTAATACAATTATGAGCAATCATTTGTCATTGAAACTTAATAAGGTCACTCTTTCATGCATGATATTTTTTTGTTTCATAACATTTTGTCCCATGTCGTTTCCCCGCAGCAAACAATCAATGACGAATGCCATTTCCACGAAAAGTACGAGGAGAACCACTATAACACGTACCGCTCGCAGAAGTACGGCTGGTACGTGGGACTGAAGAAGAACGGTCAGCCCAAACCGGGACGGGACACTCACCAGGGACAGAAGGCCGTGTTCTTCCTGCCCCGGCCTGTGTGAACCACTGGAGAAAATGACATGTATCCAAAATACTGTTACAAAACAATATAGTTCAACGTATACAACTATGTTAAGTGCACTTAATTTGCATAGTGAAGACAAAACCATCTTCATTTATCTAGGCTTGGGACTGGGTCAAAGAGTACTTGTGACCTGCCTTGTCTGGATTCTCTGAGTACTGTTTTTAATGAACTAAAATGGGCCCAAACTATAATTAAACCAGGCCAAAAACCAAAGATTATAACAGTGATTCACCAAGGAAAATAAAACAAAACAAAGACTTTAGCAAGACTAAATCCAGGACTAAACTAGGCCTAAACCAGGGCTCAGCTTTGGTCTACATGTCAACTTCAAGGACGTACTACAGCAGGACTAAAACAAAAATAAATCCAGAATTTAACCCAGAACAAAGCAAGAAGTAAAGCATCCTATAAAAGCCTACGTACCATCACCGGTACCCACACCACAGTTTGAGAACCACTGTTTTAATAAATCATGGATGCTATAGATGTCAACAAACAGAAGAATGCGGGCAGAGCTGCTTTATGTCAGTCTGAGAAATGAGTTTTTAATTTGAGCCCCGGTACGAAATACCACTTCAGTTGTGCTCATAAATACTTGTGCTATTGTTAATACCAGACATAAATCAAAACAAAGAAATTAGCAACAAATGCAGAGCGTCTGTTTCTTTGTGTGGAGATTTGGGAAGCAATCTCAAGACTTTGAATAACTTTTTTTATTTTCTGTCACAGTTATTATTATTATCTATTTCATGTTGTTGGGGTGAGGGACAGGACTGTGATGCTGGGGAGGAGCAGGACCATTGTGTTTTGTGTATTACTGTTACATTTTTACTACTCATTGTTCCATATTGAAATAGTATCAACACTGACTAAAGCGCTTTGCCAGTTGATAAAGTTAAGAGCTTTTAGGAACAATGTCACTTTGTATTTTAGTAATAGGTACAGTATAGTTGCAGTTTTTATTAAAAAGTGCTACATAAACATATTATCCACATTACTTTTCTGCTGCATACTGACTTTTACAGTCCCATGTGTGAATGACCTGTACTGTTGCAACCCACTTTCTTTAAGCTTTACTATTTATTAAGCTTCATGGAAATAAAATTATTTTATTTAGCAGAGAACATATAATGTTTCCTAAAATGTGTTAAATTATTATTTTTAACTAAAATCACAAACACACTGTGATCAACTGTGTATTATATTAATATGAAGAACTGTTCATGTTCATGAATAAAATATTGATTCACCAATAATTGTGCAGATCTTTCTCTTTGTTCTTGGAGAGTTGTTGGGAGTGATGTGTGCAGTGGTTAGCACTCTTGCCTCACTGCAAGAAAGTTGTGGGTTCGATTCCCAGAGACTGGTAACCTCAGAGGGACTTTCCTGGTTAAATAACAATCAGTCAAAAAATGTGTGCAGTGTTGGGAGAAAGATCTGGCAATTTGGCATTTTTGATAAAAGATGTAAAACCAGGAAACCTCAGGATGAAGGGCCTAAAAGCAGTTGATTTTTAGTTAAATTGTGACTAACATAGCATTTAAAGGTTGTCCTGGTGACTTGCACTGCAAAAGCCGATGAATTATCAAACACAGTTTATTTTGCAAATATATGGACCTTCCCAGTCATTCACATCTTATCATGAAAAAATCCGACAGAAGTTGTCTGCAGTATCGTTAGTAACCACTAGAGGACGCTGTTGCCTAAAACATTGCAGTGTAATCACATTACAGCCTCAGACGTTCAAAATCCAAACTGTTTTAGTTTATTTTTATTAGTCGTCTGTGTGTCTCTGAATCCCACTTAAATAAACGCAGATTTAAGTGTGTAATGACAGAAACCACAGCGCTGTGAACTCCTCTGTGTGCTAAATAAAGAGTCTGTTACAGAGTTTATTCTCTGGTGGACAGGACGGCTGTTCATGTGTGAGGATGCAAAGTTAAGGCAGGAAAAATGGATTTGTAATTTGTAGGTTCAGGTTGTACAGCTGTAAGTTTTCATTACTATCTGGTTAAAACAAAGCTAAAAAATAAATAAATGCATGTTAAAGTTCTAAAACAGCTATTATGAAAGTTTCTACCTCAGAAAACATGGCACAATATTTAAGTCTTAAGGCACAAGACCATAACATTTTATTCCCATAAGATGTTTTTCCAATACTGTGACTTGACTTATTTATCAAATGAATAATCAATATTAAACAATGCTAGGCCTGTAAGTATAGTAATAATAATACAAAATATTGCATGTGGTCACAAGCTAGTGCACTCTGATCAGTCCAAAGCCTGGATAAACAGTGAGGGCAGAGTCAGGAAGTACATCCAGTAAGCGACCCAATGCCTAGTATAAGTTATACACTGTAAAAATAAATAAATAAATAAATAAATAAATAAAAATTCAAAAAGTTGTGAAAACTCAAAAACTCAAGGCAACAGGATCTCAAACTCTCAAGTTTTCAACAAATAATACTTTTTTTGTTCACCTAATTTGATGTTCATACATCTAAAAACTTAAAATTTTAACTTTCACTCTGTCATTATTTGTTTAACTCACCTTACAGCTAACTTAAATGTTTGATTTAAATGTTTTTATAAGGCTGACTGTTGTATAATTGTATTTGTCTGTCTTTTGTAACTGTTACCGGTGTGCCTCTTGGCCAGGTCTCCCTCGAAAAAGACATTTTATCTCAAGGGACTTCCTGGTAAAGTAAAGGTTAAATAAACTTATGATCCTTTAAAGGTTCAGAATATGTATTATTATTGATAATAATAAAAAACTAAATATACTAAAATTAACAAAAGAATAAGACTTTTTTCTGAACAACAGATAGTAAGTTGGCTGTTAAAAAATAATGACAGTGAGTAAAACTTAAAATTGACATTTTTTAGACATGAACTTAAGTGAACAAAAAAAAATTACTTGCTGAAAACTTGAGATTTTGAGTTGGCCCCAGTAAGCCCCTTGCCTTAAGTTTTTGCAGCTTTTTTTTTATAGTGTAGTATAGGACATTATATTGTAAAAAAAAAAAAAAACAAACAATAGGCCTACATCTTATCATATTAAAAACATCATTTTGTGTCAGAATGACTGTGGCTCTGTACAGGAGGTTATCTGATAAAACACAAGCCAACATTAACTACATAATATCCACATCGCAAAACCATTTGGGCCAATTTTTGTTCCTGTCCCTCCCTAAACCCTAAAATTATTACAGATGACACCAGTGTACAGGAAGCAGCCCTGCATTCACCCCAGTCCAGTATTTCCACCACATTTCTGGAGCCAGTGTGGATTTTTCATCTGATCCACTCTTAATGTGTAAACGGCTGAAACACGACAACATGCCCAGAAAAATACTGTCCCAGAGGCGATGCAGGGGGGGACGTGGTTTTGAGAAATGTTTGGGAGGAATGCAGCTGATTCCAACAATGTTCCATATTATTGTGGGATTTAAAACCAGAGCTGGCAGGGAGCATTATGGGATTATGAGTTTTCCGAGACAAATTAGTGTTTGGAAGCAGGCAAACCTTCGCTTCCTCACCGGGACTGTGGCTTACATGAATTTACCGTGACCCTCTGTAAAATCACATCAGACTGTTGTTACTGAATGGGTGTAATGAGGTCATAAAAACTATTTGGCAAAGAAAAAATGTCTCATAAATAAGTATAACTGTGTTTGATTCAGTTTAAACGTAGGTCAGATGTTTGCTGCTATACTTACAGCCAGTGCCGGTTCCAAGCCCAGATAAATGACAAGGGTTGCGTCAGGAAGGGCGTCTGGTGTAGAAAATGATGACAGATAAGAGCCTGCCCATTATGTCTGCCCAAACCATAAAGCAGCAAGGTTGAAACTATACATAAAGGGCTGTTTGGAGTATTAGACTTCTAACACAGTGATGGAAAGAAAAAGTACTTAGTTACTTTTCTTAAGTACATTTTTCATGTATCTGTACTTTACTTGAGTAAATTTTACAAGGAGTACTTTTAATTCACTACATTTTAGAGCAAGTATCTGCACTTTTTACTCCACTACATTTTAAGTAAAAAGTATATTGAGATTAGTTTAGTAAATCATTAGTTTTTGTTGTATCCTCATTGTAGACACAGTACATGAGTATAACAGATGCAGTACTTCAGTATAACAGATGCAGTACTTCAGTATAACAGATGCAGTACTTCAGTATAACAGATGCAGTACTTCAGTATAACAGATGCAGTAAAGTCCCTCACATTTAACACATTCATTAGTTCTTGAATCTGTGCTATATACTTTTACTTTTCTACTCACAAGTACATTTGAAAGTGAGTACTTTTATACTTTTACTTAAGTAGAAACTTTCATGTGATACTTTGACTTTTACTTGAGTCAATTTTTGCTTCTTTATCTGTACTTTTACTTAAGTACAAAAACTGAGTACTTCTTCCATCACTGCTTCTAACACAGCGCTTCACAACCAGGGGTCCAGGGACCCTTAGTGGTACGCCAGCACCTCGTAGGGGGACATAGAATTTCACAATGATTTAAATATTGAAGCTCATTGTCTCATTGGCTGACGAAATGTTCCATATTTTTAGATTTAATAGCTTGTTTTAAAGGGTAAGTATACAAATTAAGTTTATTTTGAACATAAAATAATTAGGAAATTGCAAAAAGAAAAAAAGTGAATGTATAAGGTGTTTATATTGATTTATATTTTGATTTTATTATTTATTTGTGTGTTTATTTATTTATTCTGTTGAATTTGAGTTTTAAAAATGCTGGAAAATGTGTGTAAAGTAAGTATAAAATGTTTTTTTTTGTTAAAATCTTTTTAGATGACCACTTTTTGAAGAATCCATTCAAACAAACAAACCAATTCCTTTACATTACTGTTTGACTGCTGACTTTTACTGCACTTTTCTTTTCTTAAGCTTTGATCTAAAATGGGCAAACGAGCCATGTGACATTTTCACTCAAAAGGTCAAAGTTACAGTCAGATGTATTATTGATGCTGGGAGTTAGATCAAATGTTAGCTCATTAAATGTAAACAAAAATGGTCCTTGGTCCAGGTGTAAAGGTTTCTTATATCGTGTGGCATTAATATATTATTCCCATTATAAATTGGGATTTATAAAAACTCACAAAACATTTTATACTTACTTTATTGCAGTCCTGTTACATTTTATTTTACTATATACTATATGTTCAGAGTAAAAGTAAAAACAAGTAATCTTTAATACTTTTCAAATAAATTTACTTTAAAGAAAATATCAACGTATATAATAAAGCAATTTGAATAACTCCCCAACCTATTGAATTTATAAAATATATAACAAAATAAAGTATAAAATTAATTTAATATTCTTCTGACTTAGAGCTTGTCTTTTATAAGTTTTAATAGTCCTATAGGAGATCGCAGATGATTTCTTAATAAAATAAATTATAAAACAATTCCAAGTAGTTTGTAAAATGCTTGTGTACCCCTAGGGTTCCCCGTACCCCTGGTTGGGAAACACTGGTTTAAACTGTTTGTTATAGGTTTAGGTGAAAATGTTTGCTGAGAGATTTTGTGATTTTGTTCTTGCAGTACCACATTTGGCCACTAGTGTGATGATAATTTTCAGCCTCCTCAGTTATTTCTACAAACTACTGACTCAAATACACAATACTGTAGTAACTATACTTCCGTGTGTCATCAATTTGAACTCATTTTCCATTCACAGTTGTTTTAAACCAAACCCCATTTAGAAAAAATATTAACAAACAACAGATTTGGAGAATAAATAATCTAAAACTAAATCTGTTCCTGTTAGGTCATGACAATAAATCCCTGGCCAACTCGACCTGTCCAACTTCAGGACACTGACCGCATATGTGGCTGTGGATGGGTAAACATTGACACTTACCCAATATGTGACCTTTGGGTTACAGGACAACCTCATGGTCTTCACTGGGACGTCCAGTTTGTGAACCTCTCTGGCTCTCTCACACACACACACACAGAGACACAAACCTGGCTGAGGGCCTGCAGGGCTGAGCAGGACAGGAAGGGAATCATTCACTGTAAACTGAACAAGGACTGGCTTCCTCTGGGACGTCCCGGGCCTGACGGCAGCCAAGAGCCCTGCAACCCAAACCGCTCCAGCAGACACACACAAATCAACACAAACACACCCTCAGCCCACTACACTTCCCTCTTCCTTAATGATTAGTGTTAATGCTCTCTTCTACATCCTTCAACACATCACGGTTACCCTAATTTATGTAACAGTTTTTTTTCCAGCAATGTCCATTTTAAGCAATTTTTGTCTGGCTAATTCTTCTTTTATCTAAAATATTTCCCATCAGATAAAATGTAAAATGTTGGGGCAACAGTGGCACAGTGAGTTGACCGTTCGCACACCACCTGGAGGCTCAGGATTTTGAACCTTGCTCGAAATGTCTACACGTCCCAGGACAAGACACATTGCCTACTCCAGTCATTGTATGTGGAGAGAGCAACCTTTTTTTTTTTTTTAAGTTAGACTGGAGTTAGAGTTTAAAAAGTGAATCATTGTTAGCTAGTGATGCTAACTTTTTGTTTTATGTTTTATTATTGCTTTTATGTATCATTGGTTTTATGTTCTTATCCTAATTGTTTTTAGCTTGTTTATTTTTAGTGACTATTTATTAACTATGGGAGGTGCAATAATCAACTCTACTGTATTGCACTATAGATCTGCAGTACTGTTACTGTATGGATGTGTTTGATTATGTACCTACATGTACCGGTGTTGTTCATGTTTTTATTACATTCTGCAGTTGCTCACTATTTGCACGAGACAAATTTCCTCTTGGGGATGACAAATATATTTGATTTGATTTGATTTGATTTGATTTGAACATAATGTATTGAAAAGCTGAGAGTTGCTGGGATTAGCTCCAACCACCTACAGTTTGTCTTCCAACATAAAAAAGCAGAAGATGAATAATTGAATTCATACAATAGAGTGTGCAAGCGTCTTTGTCAGAAATTGAGAACTTAACAGAATTATATGTTGCTTTATTGAAATGCATTACTTTTACAATATTGGCTCTGAATGGAAATGCACATGCAACCACACAAATAATGCCCCTTTATTATCCATGTCATTTAAAAATATCCTTAAAAACCACATGAGTAGCTTGAATAATGAGCCGGTTTAGTGCAGATGAAGTGGTGCGGTCATGTGCTCACTGTGCTTCCTGTTCTGGTGGCCTCATCATGAAAACAGAGATGCTTTGTCGACGTTACTGTAAGAGTGCTGTTGCCTTCACCTCTCTCTCTCTGCCGCGCTCACATCCACAGCAGCGGAAGCAGGGGATGCATATCCGTCAGCTGATCCAGGAGGAAGTGCTGACATCGGTCTCGCCCCGCTCTGAGAGGCCAGGGGGAGGGGCCAAAGTCAGACAGAGTGAGAAAGAGCACCTTGACAACTCCCAAAGTGGAGAATGGACTTAGATCTTTGTGTTGGGCCAATAAGACATTTTTTTTCTGATATACTAGAAGACAGAAGTCGCCATAAATATTAGTATCTTTTATATTCCCAATGTTATTCCCCTGTCCTTGACCCTGTTTTTATATCAGTCTACAATGTCTCTATCAAATAAAGGTATAAATAAGAAAATGGTGCAATCAAATTTGTATTTATTGATTGAACAATAAATTATTAAGGAGCAACAAGGTATTTGATGTTAAGCTCATTGAAGTTTGTCCAGATTCATTAACATTCTTAGCAAACGTCTGGAACCCCTCCAAAGCCTTCTTCCATTAAGATCAACCAATCAAACAAATTTTCTCATTTTTCTTTCTAAAATGGGGTGGACTTTATGGAGGGCTTTGCTGCTCTAACTGATTGTATGGCTGTGTCTGATTGTCATTCCTAGCCCCTAACCCTTGTGGACTAATGCTGCGTTCATGATACATCGGAAGCTTAGAAGTTCCAACTTAAAAAAGCCGACTTCTGAAAGACAAACAAATAAATACATCATTAGAACTCTGTGTGTGGTACAGAGTTAGATTACGGGATATTTCTCTTTCTACTTAAGTAATTCAGTGATAAATTAATTGTCAAAGGCATTTTTGCAGAGCTTTAGCATTGCTAACTTTATTCATTGTATGCAGATGAGTAATTTTTTTTTTACATAAGTGTGAGATCTCTTGTTTAAAAAGACTCTTTTCCCATTAATAACCACGCTGTCCTCCTGTCACAAAGGGAGTCTCCAGGATTTTGACGTCAACTCGGGAACTCAGAGTCCAACACTTCCACAAGAGTTTCAAAATATCCTGACCCAAGACGGTGTTCAAGGCCGGTTTTCCATATCGGAGGTCGGATTTTCCTAGATTCCGAAGTATCGTGGATGCAGCATAATTTTGTGAATAATTCAGAAACTTGCCATTGATTGAGTGTGGTTATTCAAGTCACACTCCTACAAAGAATTCTGGTCTATATTGACTGTCCAGTGACTGTTGATGTCCACCACTTTTCAAAATGTATTGTGGGAAATTTTGAGTGCCGGGTTAGGGTTAGGGTCGCACTGAAAATTTAAAATATTAAAAAATAAATCATCAATTTACACTCCTTAACAGTAGGTTGCAGTGTGGGACATATAGAATAGAAAAATATAAAAGAGCAAAAAATCCAGTTCTATAACGTTACTGTTATACCTAAGGTTGATACTGCTTAATTTTCCTCAATATCTCTTAATTTTCCTGAAATATCTCTTAATTTTCCTCAACATCTTTTCATTTCCTTGAAATATCTCTAAATTTTCTTCAGTATCTTTTTGATTTGGGTTGCGTCATTATAGAGTGATGGTGGGTCCTGAAGCCAGTTCAGTTGAGAACCACTGATCTAGCCAAATATTCAGGGCCCAGACTCTTCAACATTTGACACGTATATAGCAATAATTGTACTGTTTAAATTACCACCACAAAAGTAAAAATACTATAGATAACATGTAACATGGGGTTGCTGTGGCATGGTGCAAGGTTTTTGGCTTTGGACATTTCAGTGACTAAAAATGATACCAACCGCAAGATGTTACTGTAACAGAGCGGATGACAAACACATCTGTAGTTGATTTTTCCTAGATGAACACTATCAGTAATAGGCCCCTGGATCACAAGCTAATACAATTTGTCAACCAAGAAGTACCACGGTATTACTGTACTGTAGAGCCAACATGGTGATGCGCTGAGAGGGGTACAGTGGTAATCCTATAGGTCTGTGTACAGTCTTTGGCTCCTCAGATGTTGACAAATGTATGGACGTCTTTCACCTGGATTTTATTTGGGGTGTTTCACGGTGGGATGTGATCGGTCTGTGAGGATGTGAGTCGGTAATAACTTCATGGTTCAAAGGAAATGGTCCAGAGCATTAGTATCGAATTAGGTTAATAGATCTTAAAATGTGATAAAATATAAGTTCAGAGGCTATTGCTTATTTTATCCATTACACTTTATAGCATTATCAACATTACTAAACATTTGTAACACTGGAAGATTACAATACCACAACCAGCCACTAGATGGAAATCAACAAGGTTTGTCAGAGAGAACCAACAGTAACACGTGAGGACATGAAGACTTATGAGACATTGTAATCAGCCGGCCTGATGATTGAACCCATAACCTCCTTACTTTAGAGGCACAAATGTCAAATTTGTATATATTATTCTAAAAACTGATCAAATACAGAGTTCAGTAATTGTGGTTTTAAAACAATAGTTACTACTGACTGTTCATTGAAATGGGATACCCCAACAATGTCAACACAACAAACAACACAACAAATATTACTCATGTGTATTTTGTCATTGCAGCCCCCTCCTAGACCTGGACCGTATTGTGGTGGAGGGGTTTGAATGTCCGAATGACCCTCGGAGCTATGCTGCTGGGGAACATTATGCTCCTGGTAGGGTCTCCCAAGACAAACAGGTCCTAGGTGACAAGCCAGACAAAGAGCAGTTCCAAAATACACTGGAAAGTGACATTGAGCCAGGCCTGGAGGAGCTCGGAGTAGAGCTGCTGCTCTTCCACATCAAGAGGAGCCAGTGGAGGTGGCTTGGACATCTGTTCCAATGCTAACCACATCTGTGCTCCTGTCCTGACCTGTGGGCCCTCAACCTCACCTCCTATGGACTTACCGGACCCCTACCTCACCCCCACTCCCCTGTCTGGATGAAACCCACCTGCTGCATCCTTACAGACCTGAACTATGATCCTGACTTTATTTAACAGTCCTAGACACATTTATAGCCTGTCCGTCTGGGGTCAGGATCTCTCCCTTAATGTGGTCTTAATTTTCCCTCACAGCTGAGTTTTTTAGGAGTTTTTCCTTAAAGAGAAGAGATTCTAAGGACAGGGTCTGGGTCTATTTAGTTTAGTGTAGTTATTGTTTATGTTTTATTGTGTGTTATGTCTGATTATGTGTTTATGTTTGATTAACTCTTTGTGAAGCCCTGCGAGGCGACTCTTGTTGTGATTCTCCTTTGGATTCCCCTAAAAAAGCTGGAGAAAGAGTCTGGGGGGAGGGAAGTCTTGGCATCTCTGCTTAAACTGCTGCCTCTATGACCTGTCTTGGATAAGTGCGAGAAAATGACATGATCATTGCTGTAACAGAACATTTTGTTACAACCAGTAGTGACCATGTGGCCTCAGTCGTTAGATCATTTTGGGAACATTTCTTCCCAGTGACAGTGACTTGTTGCCAGTGTCTCACATAGCCCAATGTGAGTGTGACTTTCTGAATCACTGTCTGTTCCTCTTTTAGCTGTCGTCCATTGTATCAGTGAGCACAGAGACACAGCCGCACACCTTGAGAGGAAGTTTATCTGCTCAGCTGTGATTTCTGACACACAAATGCTTTCTCACACAGACTTACTGCAGCGATGACGAAGGAGACCTGTAAAAAAATACCATTAATAGTAAGCTGTGAAGTTATATGCATTTCCCTTTTCCCACACACTTTAAGGCTAAAATTAGCTCTCACATATGGGTAACAGTTTGACCCCTCATGTACCAAAGGTGGCTTTTGTCTCACATTTTTATTAGTCACTGTTGTTTGTGTGACGTTGTTGGCTGCTCAGTGACGTGAAGAGCAAAGGAAACAGTCTATAGTTCAATTGTTAAATGAATGAGTGATTCACATCTGCGCCATTGTAACAAAAACCAAAGTACATAAACTAAATGTTCGTAGGAAGGAAGTTGTTGATTTTCCAGGGAACAAACCGGGCGATGCCAATCATAAAAGCTACATGCCACATTTTCGACAAGAACGACAATTTTAAGAGAAAAACAAAAATCATGTGTTATAAATCATTATAAATCTGGTTAGCACTGTTGCCTCACAGCAAAAAGGTCCCAAGTTTGAGTCCAGGAGTGTGTGGGGCCTTTCTGTGCTGAGTTTGCATGTTTTCCCCCCATGTCTGGGTGCTCAGGTTTCCCCCATCAAACTAAAACATGCACAATACGCCTCCAGCTAGGTACCCCTGGCTCAATATTTAGAGAAGGGTCCCTAAGCGCTGCTCTGCGGTCACCCATTGCTCCTGACAGGTGGCACTGGAGGATGGGTCAAATGCAGCGAACAAAATTCCACAAAAGGAGACAAAGTATCTGGTCAAAGCTGCTGGGATCGCTGTTTCAACCCTGAGCAACCTGTAACAGGATGCCAGGTAGGGTGACCACCTGTCCCACTTTCAATTGTACTGCATGGGCATTTAGGCATCTGTCCCACCGTGCAACTTATTCAGATGATGTTCCTTTTTTTCATTGATGCTCAGTGGATCTTATAATCCTTTCAAATTAAAAACAACACCTTAAGGTCAGTATTCTTGTAAAATGTAGAATAAATATTAGTGGCCGTCCCATCATGATAGGTTGGAGTATATGGTTGTTGTTTTGTTCTTTATTCGTGTGAATAAAGTCTCAGTGTGTGTTTTAGTGATACAAACAGTATAAATAAAATATGATATGTAGGCCCTAAACTAAAGCAACTTGAATCTCCTTAAGTTGGCAATTTAGATTTGTACTTTAAAACATCTCTTTCTTGAGTTGTCCCTCCTGTCCCACCAAATCACACAACTTGTCCCTCTTTTTTTACTTTTTGAGGTGGCTGCCCTAATGCCAGGATGTAAAGTTGCGTGCTGTTTTTCACTCTTGGACCCAAATTGGGTCAATGGGAGGTTGAATTAGTTTAAGGCAGTTTTTGAATTGCCTAAATATTGTTGTAATTTCATACAGGTTCATTCAGGTCATACATTATAATGAAATATCTTTGTTCTGTAAAAAGTGGGTCACACTGAAAATATTATGGATAAAACTAGGTCAGTCCAGTTGAGTATCGCACTACTACTGTTACTATTTAATTTACAGTATGTTTTTAGCCCTAAAATGTTTCAGTTTTACACTTTGTAAAGGAGATAAAGTACTCATTAACACCAAATGGCATCGAACATGTGAAAAGCTCCCAAAACATGTTGATTTTCTTGTTTGGAGACAAAAAACAACTTAATGCACAGGTTTCCTGAGCAGTTATATTGTCTGTTCCCTTTGATATGTAACAAAAAATCATGTAAACCATTTGTGTCCCCAACTCAGAAACAAAGGTGTGAAGAGGTGTTTACTGGGCAGGACTATAGTCATTTGAAAGTAGTTTAATTCTGATAAAAGCAGCTACAATCACAAATTTTATTACATTACCGTAAGACTACTCTTAACAACGTATTCCCATGTATTATCTTAAATTATTCTGGCACAAGGAAACAGACACAAATGACTTGGTTGCACCAGAGCCATGATGTAAAACACATTACATTTGTCTTTTCCCTGAAAGTTTGTCATGGAATAATTCCTATTCTGGGAAGTAACTGCGTAAGCACAGCCTTTCCACCCACTCTGCCGGTCTCCAGTCTGCTCTATGGGAAAGCTGTGTCCGAGTTTAAACCACTTATCACTTCCCTTTCCCCTTCCTGTCATTCACTACATAAAAAGAAACTCAGAGGGAAAATATCTTCAAATGAGTTAGGTCTATTTACGGCGAATCGTTCACATTCCTTGCATCCCAGATATGTCATTGTTTGGCTGTGGATGTTTCATTGCAGGATATTGCGGCTTCCTCCCTTTTTCTTTCAGTCTTATTCGCTTTTTATTCGTCCCCGCTTCCTTTCTTTTCTGTTTTTAGATGTTGCTTTATGTGCACACAACAGAGGAGCAGCTATAATTGCTTCCAAGTCCAAAAAGAAAATTTCAAAAGCAAACTGACCTTTTGAAGTGGGCCATTGTCTCCTGACCACACCATAGGTGAAAAGGCAATAGGACGCCACAATGGGATGGGATTAGGAGCTTCACATATAGGCCTAATTTTAACTGTCTGACTTTATTGAGAATGACAAAGAGTGAGAAAATGTTATGTAATTTTAGCATAATTACATGTTACATTTACAGGGGCTAAACAATGTAGGGTGGATACTGTATTAGTCACTTAGCACAAAGTCACAAGCAACATGTTGTCATCTGTATTAGACAGCATTGTCAACAACCAGCAATTAAAATACTATTTTATACGTGTTTGAAAAGAGACAACATGTAAATGACATGATAAAATACAGCTCTTGGTGGATCAAAGAGCAGTGTTTCATTACTAGGAATAAGAAAGACAGGGGAAGTTGAACACAGATGAAGCTGCAGGTAACAGCAAGTTGATTGATGATTGTTGCAAAGGTATGATATAAAAATAAACTATAATGCTTCTCTCTTTTCAGTCAAATTCCTCATACTTTTCTCATGATGTTCTTCTATGGTATTTCAGGAGAAGTGATGATTCTTCTGATGTTCATTCACAAAATAATATCATTCAATCAAGTACTACCCAATGATTTTTACCAGTAGTAAGTTACTTTACCTCACTAGTAATGGGGGGTAACAATACACATTTGGAAGCAGCGCAGTAGCAGTTATAGGAGTCTTTGCTGTAAATGTTAAAATCTGCTTTTTCCTATTGCATTACTCCAGTAATAATTTTGTTGTGTACATTTATTTCTCGGAGTCTGAGTCTAACATAAGTTTACATAAGTACAGATTGTGAGGGAGTTTTGTAGTTCCCTAGAGTTGTAAAAGACTTGCTGCAGAGGCTCTGGATGTCTGAGGCAGGAGAAGTTTATTTACCATCAGTACTGGCCCCAGAGACACTCAACAAATTGGGACCATATAGACAAATAGATGAACACAGAATAAACTCATACATCTATCTATCTAACACTATTTTTACACTATTTTAACTTTTTACCAGTAAGTGAATGTAATCAGCTTTTCTGACATGAAAAAGTAAGAATAACCCTTATACAGATGCAATAAAACCAGCTGACAAATTCACCACTAACACACTGACAATACATCTAAGAATCTCATAAAAACACACATCGCTCACCAAATAAACAATAAAAACCCATCCAGTTTAATATTTAGAAAACACTTACTTAGACATAAAAATGTGAGTTTTTAAGAGGTACAATTGTAGAAAGAGTTGGGGAAAGTTATACAGTGTTGCATTAAGTGAACACTTTGTAGAACATTTACTTAGCAATTGGGCTTAACACGATGGCTTTTGAGTTTAGAAGCCAATTTTCCCTTCCCTTTTGTTTGTTGGAAAAAAAAACTCACTCAACACACTTACAATCAAATAGACATCAACACTGTTTCACAGATTGATAATGGTAAAATTAATTTAATGACTGTGACAATGGCAAAAGTTACTGTCAAAAGATTGTTACCTCAGTGCCCTTTCATGACAGGTTTTCATTAATGTATATAAGAAAATTGTGACTTAAATTCATGTGCTACTGATCATGTGGTTTCATTCAGGGACAATGGACTGAACGATCAAAACACAGACCACCATGCTGTTAACAATATAATCTTTTTTGCACCTTGCACCTTTTTTGCACATGGACAGGGTTGACAGATTTCACTGACAGGTTCCAGCTCAAACAGAACTCAAAACCAACCCAACACAATAAAAACCAGCATAAATCACAACCACTCTAAATGTTAAAACTGTTATACATGAGAAAGAACACAAAACTTAACCGCAGCACAAAAAAGTAACACCAACAGGTTCCTCACAAAGAATGCAATCAGACCGGTCCGGCCGTCATAGAAACCACTAATAAAGTATGAAATACCAACATGAAATAAATGGATGATATGAGCGGCAGGACACAACAGTTTATTAAAATGTGTATTTCTACTTTGTTTGCCATTAAATGACAACTGCTTTGTTGGTATTTTCTCCAGAATATTTTATTAAAAACCCAACAAATGTTGCGAAAAGTAGCCCAAATTTTATAAACAAAAAAAAGCAATTTTTTCCAGCCAAATGCATTCAAAAGAAGCCCAATTGGGAGGAAACCAGCCCAATCTGGCAACACTACACATGGACAACATAAGCTTATAAAAATCCCATTAGAAGTGCTATGAATTACAACAGCCAGAACCATAGTCTATAGGATTTTATTCCCAATTAATTTGCACGTTTTCCTTGACTTCCTCCCACAGTTCAGTGACCTGCAGAAAGGTGAACTGCTAATTACAATATGTGCCAACCTGCCTTGCAATTAACGGATAATTGTCCAGGTTGCGCCACGCCTTACTGCTTAAGGTACAGTCCAGTTCAAAAATAATACTGAAATAAGTTTTGTTTACAAAGTGATATGTGTAGTTTTGTTGCAAGTAACTTTGAAATATTTAAAAAAATGAATAATATCGACATTTAGCATCCATAAGTGTTGCACGTGTCCATGCTGAACCAAGAGTAACTTTGAAAACTAGCCTTTTAAATGCACCATTGGAGCTGAACGCAAAGCCCGCTCAGGTCTTAGCTCCACATGATCCCAGTTCAAAGTGCTGCTCCAGGCCCACATGCACTGCAGCGCCAGCACGTTATGTTTGATTTATAAGGCAAACGCTTCAAGCACACTTTTAATGTTGTTTTACAGCTTCATGCCCGCTGTCCGGTCCCTCTGCTCACGATCGCTCATCCGTCCATAATGCCAAGTACTTCCTGCTTAAATTAGAGGTGCCTGACTATAACAGAGGAGTGGGAGGCTTGGGCCGCCAACAGCTGATTTTTCCAGATAAAAAGTGAGTCAAAAACAATTACAATTTTACTGTTTATAGTCCATTACATCCTTTTACCAGAAGTTCAATTTCATTAAAAAGGCTGTGAGAGGTTTTTCGGTTTCTGTTTTGTTTTTTCAAATAACAACAACTTGTTATGTGCCAACAACAAGAGTTATGTGCCAAAAATCTTGTATTACTCATCTATTACAGTTTTTGACCTACAAACACTTTGTTTTTTTACGTCCAGTGGTTAAAGCAGCACTTTCATTGTAACTAGAAATTTGTAGCAACATACAGGGCACTGGTGAGTACAAGTGTCACTTTTTTGAGACATTGTTGCACCTATGTTTTTTTTGTGGACAAAAGATATAACTGTTCATGAAGTGATAATCGATGCAAAAGCTAATGCTGCTGTGAGTTAGGATCACTGTTGAGGTAACGATGTAGCAAGAAGTCTAGAACTTTAGGTTTCTATCTATCTGGTCTTTTCCTAATGCGTAACTGGGCAAAAATTTCTACCCTAGCAGTTTCTCCCAAAGCCACAGACAATAAACGGAAAATCTCTTTAAAGGTCCTATATTATGCTTTTTCAGGCTTTTTGAAATAGTTTTGGACACCTTTGCATTAATATTTTGCATTTTGTAACTTAAAATAATGCATATGTATGGAAAATGTCTTCTTTTGGGGAGCTGTTATTTTCAATTTGCAGAGAAACCTTGGGTTTGGTGTCTCTCGCCCCCTGCTGGCAATGCTGGAGACTGGACAGAGCATAAAATGGCTATTTAGCACAGCTATTAGCAACAGGAGGCCAACCGATAGATAAAATAAACTGACTGCTTTGTTGTGACAGCAATTTAAGGTGACGGTGTAAGGACTTTAGGATCACTTCCTGGTTTCATGTGTCTAGGTTGAGCAGAGACCAAGCATTTTTCCAGTCTTGAGAAATGTACAAGCTCAGCAAACACGATTACTCAAACAAGCGTGAATGAAACAAAATACTACTCCAGGTGTTTTTTTCAGGTGGAAACAACATTATAACAGTTCATAGTAAAGAAAAAGAATCAATTTATTAGGGGGCCTTTACAATTACATTTGTTCTAAGTAGCGTATATTTATTGATACAGATGGTCAACTAAAATATTGTATGCTCTCTTTCTGCATTTTAGTGTTAAACTCCAAGTCCACTGAAACTACTGAAGCCATAAAAGCAGTGCCATACAGCATGGACCATCCTGAAGCACTAAGAGAAAAACCCAGATTCAGCTACACCTTGGTCCATTTGGCCATCCTCCTCAAACTCCTGCACTTTCTCTCTAAATGGTCTCTGCTAAAAATAATTTGCACCTGGTTCCTCTCAAAGTTACACAAGAAACAGGAAAAATCTCTTCAAACTTTTATTTAATTATTCATTTTATTCCAAATATATCTGTAGATATTTGAAGGCAACTTAAATAATACATGCTCTGTTCCTGCTTTAGATGTTTTGCACTGTTGTGGACTCAAGACCAGACTAACTTAGACCTGTGAAGTCCTAACAGTAGACCATTAGAGATGGGAGGAGATACCAGGGAACTTTTCTAACATTAAAACAATACAGTCCAGTCTAACAATCAGAGACAAGTAATTGAAGATTAGCGTTTAGTAAAAGAAGGCAGGCAGAGGTTATTATTATGTGAAAAAGCAGACATTTTCCACCCAATCACAATTATGAAGTGGACTAATCAGCTGTGGTTTTGATTGGCCTTGATTTAAAATCCAGAGTCCTCTTTGTCCACAAGGAAAATTAGAAAACCAAGCGTTCATTCAGTGCACTCATTTTCAAATCTCAAGGACTAAGCTATGTTAAAGGTACACTACACAAATTTGTTATGTGTTATTTATTTGTTTATTTGATATAGGGACAGGACAAAAAAAAAAAAAAAAAAAAGAATTGTTTCAGTTTTACTTAAATCTATATGTTGTTTGTTTTCAGTCTGTTTTGTGTAAGCAGTTGGAGACAGCTCTAGCATTGGTATCTTTTTAGTTGGACTTGCCGCGGCGACTTGGACTCAGCCAATGAAAGTGTTGCTGATGCTAATGGGACCATCCCTCTTTGTTCTGAGTGTGTGATTGGTCAAAAAATTCAGTCTCTGCTCTAGTTACCCCTCCGTCAAAAAAACAACAACTTTATAATAAAACCCAGATGAGTCCATTTTTTGTGCAGAGGGGACTTCTGTTTTGCTGCTGTTCACTGAATACTGATACGCAAGGAAAAAATGGTCCTTGCTTAGTCCTGGTTTAGACCTGGTTTGGACCTTATTTACATCTGATTTAGTCCTTTTTTTTAGACCTGATTTAGTCTTGATTTAGCCCTGTCTTTTTTCTAAATAAGTCCTTGTTTAGAGTATTTTTTCTGGTTTAATCCTGCTTTAGCCCTGGTTTGGTCCTGGTTTAGATCTGGTTTAATCTAGCAAAAGAAATATACCAAGGCCCGGACATCTGTGACCTCTATGGTGCGTACGACCATGGTCATGAAAAGCATCTGGTGTAAAACTTGTGCCAAATCAGTGTGTGAGTCACACTAGGAGGAAGATGACTTGCTGTAGCAACCATGAGAGGGAAAAGTCTAAAAAGGAGATTTTTATATTATGCTTTTAGGTAATTAATCAGTTTTTCTCAAGCAAAGCAAATATTACAGCAATAAAGTGTATTATTTAAACATTTTGGTCCACTCTCATTGCAGCAATCCCTCTCCTCCTCCTCCTCCTCTTGTCTCTGCGTTCGTGTACGGGTCAGTCCGAGGCACAACCATTGCTCGGTTTGCTCACACAGAGCTCCAGCCGTGGCCCAAGGCACACAGTGTACAGTTACTCACATCCCCAGGAAGCGGAGGCATGACATCACCTTATCATCTCCTGTGGCCCATGGGACGTCCAGAGACAAGAAGGAGGGCGGGGGAGGGAGGAGAGGAAGAGCACAGTCCAAGGAGACCTGATTTGGCCAGATGAATAATATGGGAACGAGATGGAAATGTAGGGAGGGGGGATTATTTGAGATGCTTGAGAAGTGATTGTGGCGTTATTTTAAAGCTGTTAAAACCTGAAAGCATGCATTTTTTATTCCAGCAAATCATTCTTCTCATAGTAATTTAGCATAGGTTTTACACGGAGCACCTTTCCTGACACAACCTTCTCCATTTGACAGGGCTTGGGGACCGGCACAAAGAGTATACTGGCTTGGGGCCTCCTGCTGTGGCTGGACTATATTGTGACAGTAATGATATGAAACATTGAGACCTTTGTACTTAATCTAGGCTCTACAATCAAGCTCCCACTGGATTAATCAGAAAAAAGGGCTAACTGAGCATTGTCTATGCTTAGTTACATAGAGAAACAGCCCAAAAACATAAAAAGATAAAAGGGAAGCAAAAGGAAATATGAATAAAAATGATGCCGCAGTGTTCATTATTATTTAAACTGACAAAACACTAATGGATACCATGACATACAAGTTTAGTGCATACTTTAAACTTCATGCTTTTTGGGCTGTTTGTCTGTGTAAGCAGAGATAGTAAATGCTGGAATAGCAACTTTGCCTTTGTTTTATCAGGGGCCTTTGTTTCAGAGTTGAAGTACGGTGAATCCATGTGGTCCTCGGAAACTCAGGAAAACGTTTTTTCCGAGTTAAAAGATGCACAAGTCGGAAAAAGAACTCAGGAATTCGGGTCAAAACCTGCTGCCTGACTTCCCCACGAGACGCCATCTGCTTCATGGACAGAGCAAAAAAGTGGCTGATATATTAATTTATGTTTTATACATGAGATCTTTGTTCAATACAAGCTGTCATTCGCAAAGAAGTAACAAAATTGCAGTTAGAAAATGCTAATCATTGCTGTTAATTTATTTCACCCCTAACATCCAAGCTGTTTGGCTAAAGCTATATTTGAAAAATGTATTAACGTTCAGCCTTTTAGTAGTGAGAAGGCTAACGTTAACTCTGACAAGTTAGCTGTGATAAATGCTAATTAATAACATTACTGACCAATAACTCTGTTGGTCTAGCTGTGGTGACGTCAATATCCTGACTTTCCGAGATAAAAGCACATAAACATAAACAAATCGAGAAAACGGCTCCTCATCTCGGAAAGACGAGCACCCGAGGAGCTCATGAATGCAGCATTAGTGTATCAACCAATGAGGGCTTAATGATAACTAGATTAAGTCTGATATTTTCAAAGTTG